>OY282411.1:11513425-12190925 GCA_958295455.1 Coleophora deauratella
GTTCACAAAAACGCATTTCTTCATCAAATTATTCACTTTTCTCCAGTAATCACTTGCTGATGTAAATGACGTTTACCGACGATCGCTATCAGCCACTATCTCCTTATCTCGCGGCTAATTGTGGAGTGCTCTCCGCAAGCTGAGATGCGCAGTGACTCGTGACCTTGTCTTTTGTTGGGTTATTCTGCTGCATGCATCTTTGTGTTGTATAAAAGTTTTTTAAAGATTTTATGATGTTCACTTCCTTCGCGTCGGTGGGGTTTGCTACATTCAAAATTCAAAATAAAATCAGATATTTTTATATTAAAGCAAATGTTGTACACATTCTCACTCGGAAATTAGTTATTAGCATGTTTGTTTTGAGCATGCCCAAAAATCAACAGTCGTTTGATTTTCGAGCGTGCTACATGAGGCGCCGGTGGAAGGGGGCTGTTTCGAGCACGTAAGTATGCTTATTGCTAGCAAATGTGAACAACTGCAGTGCATGTTCAATACTAGCATAGTTTTTAGGCAAGCTACTAAAGAGCATGTCTGTCCGTACCTTAAGAGTATTATTACTAGGCTTCTAAAACATTTTTTGAACTGCAGATAAGATATATGCAAATATTTCTGTTTTTAAGTATCCTAAAAAAAGTCAACTAGTCTAAAGGCTAAAAAGGATCTTCCTAAAACTGGAGACATTTATTAAGGTGAGTTAAAACTACTCTACAGAATATCCCTTCTACGCGAATAAAACTTTGCGCTTGATTCGATTTAGCTTCAAATTTTGTACACGCTTGTCTTGAAAATAACATTAAAACTAACAAATAATGTATGTTCAATTCGTGTTTTAGCAAACCCTAACCGAATTGTTTAATAACCGCTACACGGTTCATCACATCAATTTATTCATATGTTCGGTATCAATGTATTGTATGTATTTAAAAGTATATGTGTATGTATATTATTAGTCTCTGGTTCCCAAGATACAGGGAATCCTAGTTTGGGGCCAGATGACCGTGTGTGATTTGTCCCGGATATTATTATTTATTTATTATTATTATTAATGTTGTTGTATGTACATGTTATGTTATAATATATAGACTCACTATTTTGAGTAGTTTGTGTTTGAGGATTCACTTAAAGATTTATTTGCTTAGAACACTACTGGTTTTATAGATGTTTCTTCTTATTTATGTATGTTTCTTCAAAGGCCCATGGTATTTTGCATATCTTCTGAACAGTCTGTATCTCCAAAAGCTTTGTGTTTAAACTTGCTTACGGAAGAGTAAATATTATCTTCATTAAATAACATAACAACGTGATGATTATTAACTGTTTCCGTTTATTTAAGCAGGCATTTAGTCTCAATTTCAAAAATTTTGGTGTCATTATTTTTGCACATAATTATTTGGTTGGTAATTTCAGTATGAAAGAACATCAAATATTGACTTTAGTATTGGTTACGCTGACGACATGTCAAGATACGAGATATAGGGACAATGACGTCATTTGATACTTACCAGTTTCATAATTACAAACTTCTTTCATCATGATTAATTAGTATAAAAGTGGATATAAAAACCGCTACCTTTTTTATTTTAGAAGTGACTATTTGAAAGTGGATTCAACGTACAGTCAGCATCAGAAGTAGTTTTATTATTATTAACATTTAATTTCAATAATATCTACACAAAAACAGTTCTCGAATTGGTGTAAGCTTTTTGAATTTCGAGTGAGAGGAATTCTGTTAAAATAATTTACTTTCGTGTCGTTATTATCATGATTACACAAATCAGCCAGTTTTTGCTCGTTTTTTGAACGACTAGGTAGATAAAAGAAAATACACAGTTCGCATTTAGTTTTTCATTTATTATTGCCTCAATATAAGATTAAGTTCACGTTTAAAATTTCAGTTGTTTCATTTATAAATAAGGTGTTCTTTAAATACATATATGCAGAGCTTAAACTGGGATTTTCCCCTCCGACTGCGTGGTTCGACAACGTTGTCCGACATGTCGGACGACTATGAATTTTAATTCCTTGCTGTCTTTTCGGACTATCAGATATTTTATATTCCACTTAGTTCGACCATCGGACCAAGAGGATTTTTTAAAATCCACTTGGTTTGACCCTCGAACCAAAAGTTGAGGTTGAAAGGAGGCCGGAGGGGGATTTTCAGTCATGAATCAGACTTTTTTTGGGTATTGATTTTTAAAGGGTCCTTCTTAAATACCTCAAAAAATTGTAGCTCTTCTTCTTGTTTGCGTACTTCATATCTTTCACTACTTGGTGATAAAAATGCAACACCTAGACCCTTCATTAAAATGTGCTACACTATAAAAAGGTAGAAGGGAGCTAGCGATATAGGCACAAACTTTTTTTATATCTTTCTGATAGGTTGAAGCCAGAAGGCACCCCTGAAGTTAATGCAGTAACTGACGTTCAAAACGTGAACTTACATTTAAATACTCAACAGATAATTGGTATTCACTATAACTTCTTTTACAATAATTATATTTTATTATTTCGGCACCAAAATGGGGTCTTCCTTTGGAAATAGACGTAGAGGGCACTAGTTAAATTAGTTATTACGATGTGTTCCTTTTTAGAGATACATACATAATTATGTATAAGGTCTGATATGACCCTCTATGGTAAATGATTTGATTTACTTATTTATGTACAGGGTGACTTATTATTTGCCGAATTGGACAAGAACAACGTACAACTTTCTCCAAGGAATCTATAGAATGGGAGTAAAAAATTACCGATTTCGCAAAACTGATTAATTTTTTTCGCAAAACGGTTTTTTTGCTTCGGTCATATTGGTTACTTGCGGAAAGTTGTTTGCTTAATTTATTAACCTTTGCTGTTTGTAGGTTAATATCAACTTTTTTTATAGATATAACAAAACAAACAAGGCTTCTTTGTTTAAGAATATAGCTATCCTCATTAATATACAATACTTCCCTACTATTACAGATTATGTAGAAACTGAACAACTTTCGCCAATGATTAATACAATCTGACCAAAAAAACTGCAAAACTTGCAAATCGACTGGTAATTTGTTGATAATTAGTATGGAAACCTTTTTTTTAATAATAAGTAATCCTAATTATAATGGCTATTGTGTAAAATAATATTTAATTATACATTAGTAGATATTTGACACTTTCTATCCTCGTAAGGCTCAAGCTAAATTTAGGCAGGTACGAGTAGTCATTGCGACCCAACGACCTAAAAAAATTACCCTATCGCTTGAACTCAAATGTGGTTATTTCAGAAATGGAGCCAATATTCAAATTGTAATACGAGTTCGAAAATCAGTTCAAATTTTTGGTAGTTGTGACTGAACTTCTACTCAACCTATGTCCTAAAAATAGGACGTTGGGCCTTACGAGTTCAACGCTTACAAACTCACCTGCATATTATTTATATGAAACAGAATGTAGTAGGTACACAGTACACGCGAAAGTTTAAAAATAACTTGTTGGATATCATAAAGCTTGTATAAGGAAGGTTACATAAAATGCTTTGCGAAAATATATAAGAATATGGAAACTCTTGAATTTCACAACCATGTAATAAAACTCTGAATAAAACCGTGTTACACAACCGAAATAGGTAGGTATCGTTACTGGGATAATCCTGTGGTCTTACCACAGCATATTCAATAAAAGCTATTGATCTATAAAGTGTTTTTATGGTAGTTATGAACAAAATCCAGGCTATTATACGGGGCTAAATGTAATAACTTTAGTTCTACCACTTTTTGAATAAGGGACAATATTTTTGGAGTAACCATAAAAAAATTGACAATCTTGCGATCGATTTGTATGGAGAGTCCAATTTTGCGTTGTTTTAAAAGTTATAAAAAAAGTTGTTACCTTTTGATCACTATAATAATAGTCTGTATATTATGTTCATATCTGCCTTTAAAGTATCACTTTGTATAGGGGAAAATATTTTACAGTAGTACCTACTACTAGCTAGTTAGCGGCATAATATTTTTATAGTGCTTAAAGAACTACCAAAACTCAGAATAGAAACAAAACTTCCTCTTCGGTGAAAAAAACAACAAACCATTAAAAACACAATTTACTTTATTTGCAAATAAAGAAAATTAAAAATAAACAAACTAAAATATCTAATAATAATAAAAAAAACTATAGATTTTTATAACAGGTGTTAAAATTTCTCTTAATAAATAATCACAACTTTTGATAATTAGTTTATATAACTATACTAAGGTACTTACTTGTCAGGTTATACGTACAATATATTACATTAATTAAAGCCTTAAACGTCATTAATTTAATAATTGTAAACAATGAAAGCATGTAAATTAAATTAATGACTTTGAGGACTAGCATACAGCTACAACAGACTTTGAAAACTTTAGATGTTATTTACCATTGTTACTTGAACATCGACCTCTTTGTATATGACATATAAGTTCCCGTAAAACGTCATTTCATGAATAAACGCGTAATTTCAAGAAATTAAGTAATCAAGGCGCGATATTTACTATGGCACTGCATAAGTTTACATGACATAGAATAAAGATTTGAGTGCGTTTGGCAACACCTTAAATATTAACATCATTTGAGGTGTTGCTAAACACATTCAAATCTTTCTTAATAAAAAATAGTATAATCGCATAATAAAGCATTAATTTCTCGATCATGCGGAATGCGCACTTTAATTTCACGAAATAACGGTTTCAATCCGTAAGATCACATAAATCGTATGAATCGAGTTTACCCGAACGTTACCGATATTGCCGACTTACGGATTAAAGCCGTTTTCTGTGAAATCACTATTAACATACCGTAATATCACATAATAATAATAAATCTCCGATTACACGATTAAATTACCATTCATGAAATTAAGTGCAAATTCGCGAAATTACGGTTTACGAGATCTTTACAATTAATTACAACATGACTAAAATCTCACACTTCTATGTAACGGTACTGGTATTGGGCACAGATTTTTGTTGTGTCAACTGCAGTTAACTAATTTAATTACTATTGCAAACTTACAACATCACCTGTACTTTGTGTGCTGACTAAACCTGGTATATGTCCCTCGGGGTAAAAGAATTCCTGAAATTAAAAAGAATACATAAATATTTTGACGTCATCTATTTGCGAAGGATGAATAGATAGCAAAAAAGTGCGACCCTATCGTCGACGTTAAGGCTGAATGCACATAAGCACAGATAGCTTTCTCCATTATTTAAAAGATAGACTTTAATATACTATCTGTTTGCAACATAATATTTAAGTAAAAAGAACATTTATAAACCGAAATTATAGTTGTTGATAACTGTTGCTTAATTACATTTGATATCATCATCATCGTCCAAAAAAAACGTTACTGCTGGACAAAAGCCTCCCAAATTCCTTCCACACCGACCAGTCCTGCTCTGCCCGCCTCCAGCAGCTTCCCGCAACCTATTCTACTCTATTTCTCTATTTGGCATTCCACATCTCATTAAAGGAGTGATTTTGCCAATGTCTAGTGAAAAATGGGAGAATCTTCAATAAAAAATATGGTGGAAACGCCAATGTCAAGTGAAAGATACGGCTCTAAGGGTGATGGGCACTTAAAGACGCTCCACGTGGTGGTTTGTTGTTGGAACTCGAAAAACGGAGCTGTCTCCCGAATTAATCCTCTTCTTATGACCGCTAATCTCTAAATCTGAACCACAGCTATTACCCCATCACAAAATTAACGTTGAAACTACTCTAAAACGGAAATAATTGAAAAATTAACTTAGCAGACGTGTGCTCGGTACAAGTCCCGGCAACCAACCAACTTCCCGCAACCTTCCCCACCCAGGTCGGTCCACCGAATGGGAGGCCTGTTACAACATTACGTATGTTTATAGTAAATATCTCACCTGTCCCGTGGCGCGGTGACGATCTCCTCATCCGAGTCCATATCCATCGCGTCATCTCTGACGTAGCTCCTGTTGGCGTACCCGCCCATATCCACTAGAAATAAGAACACAATATACAATTAACTAACAAAGAATCGTCGGACAATCGTCGTCCATTCAGCAAATCAGGAGACCCTAAGCTAACATTCATTTATCGATCTGAAATATATTGTTGTTGTAAATAGTGTGATACGAGTTACAAAATTAATTTTGACTGACTCGGTGGCTCAGTGGTTAGGTTAGCGATCCGGACTACTGATCTGAGAGTAGTGAGTTCGATCCCCACTCAGGGCAAACATTTCTGTGATGAGCAGATTGATTTGCTCTGTGTCTGGGTGTATTATATTATGTATGTATTTAAATGTATATGTGTATGTATATCAGTCTCTGGTTCCCAAGATACAGGGAATCCTAGTTTGGGGTCAGATGACCGTGTGTGATTTGTCCCGGATATTATTCGGGTCTGGGTCTCCATACAAAAACACTCATGGTTGACTAGACTACTATGAAGGAGTTAGATTTCGTATCCTTCTGAACCGATTATAATACAATTTACGGGACCTTGGAGTCATATCTATCGAATAAAGAAAAAACATTTAAATCGTTTAACAATCAGCGAAGATAATCTTGTAATATTTATAGCTTATGATCAGTGATCGGAGTAGGTAGATTGATTTAGGGTCAATGACAACAAACGTATATGATAATATGGATTTCGGATTTCGGGATTTCGGGATTTTAACATTTTAGCTTTTTTAATTTTTTGTTTTAGCAAACAAAAACGAATATTCATTCTGTTATTCTACATATAAATAAATTGCTTACATCAGAACCAATTGATTGAACCATATTTACTTTAATAATACTCAACTCAATCCCGAAATACCAGAACTTTTCAGAAAAAAGGATTGTCCATGTTATAAAATCACGATGCAAGTACCAAAAATCAATCTACCTACTCCGATCACTGCTTATGATACACTTACAAAAGTCGATTTGAAAATGCTCTCCTTATATTTGTAAACGATAATTTATTGTCGTTTTCTGGGTTATTGAATTCCTTGATTGACCTTAGTGGTTTATTTGAAAACATACTACTCATTAAGGTAAACCAAGGATCCAAGCCAAGAAGATGTTCATCTCACCTCTGGTTGTATCGTCGAACTTCTCATCGTCCCACTTGAGTTGTTGTTCGGAGAACAGAGCAGGGAAGGTCTGGTGTGGCGTCGGGTACATGTCCAGCACTCGCTTGTCGTTTATGCTGTCTGTGTCGCTGTAAGCCGCCATCCTGATAACAACAATGAAATCATGAAACATGATAAAGAGATAGATTTGAAACTAAATGGGGTTGTCGTTAAGACAAAACATCAAAGACAGACATTCCGATAACAATAATGAAAGCATAAAATATGATAAAGAAATACCTAGATTCAAAAATGATCATAAAAACAACAATGAAAGCATGAAATATGATTATGAGATAGATTTGAAAATTGACGGGGTTGTGAAGACGATTCGATATTTTCTTAAATTCAGAACTGAAGAACGTTGGATTTTCAGTACCATATAGCTACATATTATAATAGTTAAGTATGCTACGTTGAATTTAATTTGCGTGGGTATGTGTTACTTGTAAATGGGTTTATATGGATTAGGTCGTAACTCGTAAGTCGTACAATTTTTATAAGGAAGTAGATTTAGTTATAGAACGATGTATAATATATGTCAATTTAGCTAAGACAGGTAATATACATATATAAAAATTTAACAACAACAGTCCACATTATAAGAATAAGAATATATTTATTGGTCTATAATGGCTTAACAATTTTGTGAACAAAAGCAAATTATTGATAATAAAGGTAAGCTTGCATCAATGTGTTGCACTGATATCTAAACTAGGGTAACCCTGTATCTTAGAAATCAGATCCCTTCGGTATATAATTCAATTCGGAAGTAGTTTATTTTATTTATAATTTAGTTACAGTGACTTTGGTATATAAAGTGAGCTAAGCATGAAGTTATGAGGTTGACATAGTAAAAACTAGAAAGTTAAATAATAAAAGTAAAATATTAACTAAAAGAGCGTGTGTGTGTGTGAGTGTGTGTGTGTGTGTTATGTGTGTGTGTGTGTGTGTGTGTGTGTGTGTGTGTGTGTGTGTGTGTGTGTGTGTGTGTGTGTGTGTATGTGTGTGTGTGTGTGTGCATTTATAATATTAGTAAGAATAAGAAAGATAAGATGTTTAGAGAAAGAAGTCACTTGCGCTGAGTTCGAAGGACCATCTAAAACCTGATCGGTGGCACTCCATGCTAGCAAAATAGAGGTCTCACCTGGTGTAGTCCTCAAAGCAGCTGAACCTCCAGAGAGCGAAGGCGAGCATCGCTATGGAGATCACCACGCCAGTCGCAATCACCAGCCACACGGTCAGCACTCGACGGTCGTTCGGGGAGTCGAACTCCTGCCAATGTTCAACATCACATTAAAATGAGACGCGTTGCACTTCCGTAGGTGTTAATTTTAAAATGCCCTACACGTGACCGCGGGTGATGCTAAGTGCAACCACCATATACCAGAATTGGCCACACGCTAAGAAAAAGAAGAAAATTAACAGCATAAGACTCATCTTAGCCTTTTAGGGTTGGCAAAGCACTTGTAACCGTTCTGGTATAACACATTTCTATCGGGTAAGCCATCAGCATTTTGTCATCATACACAGTAAAACAATCAGCAGTTGTGACCATACCGTGATGCCCAGCCTCCTAAGCCGCGCCGCGAACGGATCCCGCCACACGTAGTTCCCCCACATGGTCCTCAAGTCTGTCTCATTCAGTCTCGCAGGGTGGCCATCTTCGTACTGCAGGGGCACGCCGAAGGTCACCGCGACACAGGATTCGAAGCCTGGCCAGTTGACATTGCAGAGGGAGGTCTTTGTGATTTGAGTGGTCTCCGACCTGGAAATGATTTGGTTTTTGAAATCTTATTATTGTAATGAGAATATGTATGTGTAAAGGTGGGCTGATACCTTGAAGGGACCTGTTTCAGCCAATCTTCAAAATGTACAAAATACTTAGTTAATCAATAACAGCAACATGTGTGTTATGTTTCCAGTAATATGTATGTTTTAGCTTTAGGTATCTAGACTGATATACCCGCAGTCTATACAAATAAAAGCTATAAAAATGTACAGACTAAGCTACGAGACAAGCAGACGAGATAATTTATATCATTTAAGGAAAAAGACCAGAAGGAAAATTAACTACATATTTACGAGTATCTTAGTCGAGTCACATCCGGTGTAAAAAAAAAAACTTAATCATTAAGCCTTGAACTTTTGTCTCAGTCATTCAAGTGTTTATCGTTTTGGGGTTAAGCCAAAGTAAGTATTCTTAACCCCTTAAAACAATGCCATTATTATCTCATGCTTTTTTATCGTCCATATTGTACCGCAGCGCACTGCGATAAAACCCAAATTTATTGGGTAGCCACAATAACACAAGATGCGTTCAAATACGAGTAAAATTTACGTCAAACTTTAGAAAGGGGAAGAAATTGTTTAAATGTAACAGAAATAGGTACAATTGGTAATAGTACATGTAATTATTGGATGGATTTATTGATTTTTTAAAATTTATTTTTGGTTATAATTGGATTTTAGTGTTCATCGCCGCTGTTGGATAAATTAAGATAATCATTCTATATGGTCCATCGAGCCGGATGACGTTAAAGGTGAAGAAATCAAAATAACATATAATAGTATGTTTTTTATTAAAATAAACAGCGCTGAAGATGATCTTCCTGCAGATTCCGCCATGGAGATAAGATAGCTAGATTGCGTTGGGGAATCAGCAACATCATCACTTACCACTAGGTGAGATATTCCCACGAGCTTACCAATTGTGTTAAAGAAGTTTCAAACAACCACAAATTACGTAGCTTACTCGCATTTACACAAAAAATATTGTTGTTTTTGTTATTGTGTGTATACTTCTTTTTTATATTTCATTAGATTTTTATTTGGAAATTGAGAAAGTTATAACAATTGAGTGATGGCAGTGTCTTTTTTATGAAATAAAGACTTTTGCTAGTGTAAGCTTTTACCCCTATGCGAACGCGCCTGCAATGCGGTGGCGTGCACTCTTCAACATGTCTGGCACATTGCCAGGTACTGTTGTCTTCTGGCGATTGTTGGGAAACTAGAAATCTACCTTCTTAAGAAAAAAGGCCGCAAACTGTACGGAAACTCCATAATACTTTGCGGTCTTCTTTCTTATTCCTAGAAATTCCCTGAGTGGCCCGGGCGTGAGCAATCGGGGATCACCTTCACGTTTCAATTCAGCGCTTTATCGCGCTGCGGTCTAATTGGAATTTGGAATCGATAGCGGTGTGACAATGCAGTGTGACAAAGCTGAGTTGGTCGTAGATCTGAGGTTCATTTGCAAACTTTTGGTACAAGAATACGACAATTGAAAATAAGGTACGTTTTCTTACGCCCGCCTACAAAATTGAAATTTTGTTGGTGGTTCCCGGTATGCACTTAATAGACATGATTCGAAGCTTAAACATTTAATAATTAGAGAAGAAAAAAAAGTTTTGATTTTATTATTGCGATTGCCGAGAATTTAACAGTCGATTACCTAACTTTGTATGGAAAATTACTTTTTTGCTCCAATTGTATAGGATCGTTACCATCTACCATTTACCACATTTTAACCGACTTCAAAAAAAGGAGGGTCTCCGTTTGATCTGTATGTATGTATGTTTATATGTATGTTTGTCCGCGATTATCTCGCGTTTGGCTGAACCGACTTTAATGCGGTTTTCAGAAAAGTAGGTATTTAGGAGGTTTTAGTATTTTAACCGACTTCAAAAAAGGAGGCTCTCAGTTTGACCCGTATGTTACGCGATTGAAGTCGATTTTTTGACGCTTTCAGCGTTGTCGATGACACTACAAAATATAACTTTTTTTTTCTCCGAGATTTTATTATGTGATTCGGGATTGCCATGCTACTGAGAACTTAGAACAGTAAATAAAACATCTCAGCCACGTATAGCTTTTGAGATAAATTTATTTCATCAAATAAATGATAGTCGGGTGCAACACTAGGCAAAGATGATGAAATAAAAAGTCACTCTGTACATTAGCGATGGTCTGGTTTGGTATTCTTTCACTATACGGTTCATCATAAACATCTTAGGACATCAATACTTAGAGTTGCTGCAGATCCTCTAATGACTAGTGGCTCTGATCGCTTCTTCTTTTTCTTTTACCTCTAGGATGCACCGCAAAAAAATTTTGGACTCTTCATACTAATTTGGCCGCTCGGCTAATTGATTCGTATGAGTAGTAAAAAATTGTTCGTTTAGACTATGGGTTCTTTGAGAATTTTGATTGAAATTTGACGCACAACTAGATTTACAGCCTGTATAAGGACTATGGGCGTTTTTATATGTATGATCATATTGTTATTCAGAACTTAATTCATCATTATTTACCGTTGAATAAGATGATACCGTTTATCAGCTCTTGTTTCGTATTTTACAGTAACACTGCCTACTGCATGATTATCTGTTTATAATGATGTTTGCTACCTACCATTTAAACCAGACTGTTAACAGATAGTTAGTGTTGAACAAATATTATGTTTACCTAACTAAAATATTTTAATATTAGTTTGCATCCAGTTGCAGTAAAAAAAGTAATAGCATCATTACTCAATTAAACGACATCAATGCTTTGATCTTCTACAAATCCCGCCTCGGAACTGGTAGTAAAAGCAATAATAAAGATGAATAAATGAAATGTTTCAATGTCTGTCTTCAGTGCACGAACTACATAAAGAGTTTATGATTTATTACTTTCAAGACATGAAATAATGGACAGTGTAAATCCATAAACTTACCAATAAATTTGACAGCTACGTTGCTACAGAATTTGGAACCTTATTACGTTTCTATAACTATTAATATCGTATAGCTATATATTTTTATTTATAAGACGGATTTTGGAACTATCTGTGTCATAAAATTTGATAAAACACCACATTTAATTCTTATCTTAATACAACGATGTAGATTCATAACTTATCTATAGCTCATGTATTTTACAATAAACATTAATTGTTTCACGCCTTTCTATAGCGCGTTCCTTTTATATTCTCATTTATATATCTTCTCCAGTCTTTAAAATTAAATAGTATCTTCATAACATTTCATAATTCGATATGTTTGATTTCACTGCAGGCCTTCGCATTTTATGCCAAAGTCTACACATTAGGAAGTGCATAGAAAAAAACTGTATCTCCCAATCTCATACAAGCTTTTCCTCGGGAAGCTTGACCGGTTGCTTTATTACTTCAATAGTGTTGTCGGATTTAACGATACAGTTTACTTTTCCTGAAGCAACTGTGCCGTTGGCCTTAGAAGTATGATTGTTGTTATCACTATCTTGTCTTTTGCCTTTAAATACAGTTGCTTTATTATCTTTTTTCTTTGATTTTACACCATTGTTATTGTCTACACGTATTACTTCTACTGGTAAATTGAGGTCGGACTTCTTTTTGGCTACTGAACATTGTTCATTTTCTGTGCAATTATTTTGTATTTGGGGATAGTGGTGCAGTATTGCTGTTGTGTTAAAAGTTATTTTACCATACTTTACTATTTCTGTTTGTCTTTTAGATTTTTCACAGCTAGTGCTAGGGCCTGCGTCATTCTCTTCTGTATCATTACCGAAAGATTTTTTTGTTACATTATTTACATTAATACGAATTCCTTCATCAGCTATATCATAATCTCTAGTATCTTCAAGTAAATCCAGAGCAACTCTTCTACTTTTACTTATATTTTCCATATAATTATTATAGTTATTCATATCTGTGGTATTGTTTTGTTTTAGTGGCAATGAATTTGGCAATTTCAGTTGAGGCTTCTCCTCAGCCGTGTATCACAATTGCTTATGTGGGTTTTGGGTCTTATGATGGTTCGCATCGGGTTTCGCCGCCGAGATGTCTCGCGCGGCGCTTGTTAGCTATGTCTGACTCTGAACCATTGATATACTAGTCGTCTCGGTAATGATAGTGGGTGCTGGAAATTCCTCAGTGGTAGAATCGTATATCGGGAATTCACAACACAGTATGAACTTTAGCGTTCTTGGCACTTCAACATAAATTGCTGGCGGTATCGGTATCAGGGGTGACGTAGATTGCTTATAATATAAATAATCTGGGTTATCTCTGTATTTTTCGTCCGCCGATCGTTCGAGCAACGGTATGCCAGATAAGAACAATATGATAGCCGTCGTGAATAATGGTGACAGTATCGCTACCCATTCGACGCCTTCGATAACGTTCAGAGAAATTATGAATATTCCCCACCAAAGAACCACTTCTCCAAAGTAATTGGGATGTCTGGAGAATCCCCACAGTCCATCATTGCACCATCTCCCTTGGTTCTCTGGTTCTTGTCTGAAAGCATGCTTTTGCAAATCAGCGTATGTTTCAATCAGTAATCCAATAACGAACACACCTGCTCCAGCCGAATCCAAAGTAGTCATAGTTTTAGGTGATTTCGGATAAGAATGGTGAGGCGAGTTGATGATGATAACAGGCAAGCTCACAACATACACCCACACAGCTTGGAAGGTATAGAACACGGCAAATCTCAACGTGTTACTCTTACGATCCTCGAATTGCTTATCACGACCGATATGGTAGATTCTGTAGATCAAGTATCCAGAGAGTCTGGCGCCCCAAAGGCAGACAAACGCTGTCACCATCAGCTGTCTGCTGTCATAGCTCTTCAGATTGCTCGAACCTTGCCCCAGAAAGAAGGTAAGCAAAGCAATAATGATAAAATTGGCACCGCCAGTGAAATCTGTCAACTTATCACTTTGGAAAAGAGATGCAATAGTGAAGAACAGTATTTGCATGGCAATAGCGACCATTGCGCTGATTGCAAAATTGTTCCTGTCTATGAGTGGTTCCATTTTTGTAATATTTGACACTATATTTTGTATTTGGCATCAAGGAATACTGGCTGCATCGATTGTCTTCTGCCGCAATGCTGCATATTTGACACTATGTTTATCACGTTGAAATTTTAACAGCACTGCAGTTAAATTTTAAGTTTACGTGCCTACATTTTAAATTTAATTTAATCGCGAACAATTTTGTTTTAAGTTAATGTGGTGTGTTAAAATATCAAGAAATTAACGTTTGAAATGTAAATAATTGCCTCTAAAACAGATTTTTCTGTAAGCTTGTTTCACGCGTAAGGTGGAACTGAAATAGATTTGACGTTTACACTGCGCATGTGCGAGCTTTGGTTCACGCATGCGTGCTGCTGCTCAACTCAATGATGTTTGCTTACGTATTCCAAAGCTTTTAACCTACTACGGCGGCAGAGCCACAAGAGTTAGAATCTGTCTATGTTTTTGATGTGCAAGTATTTTTTGTTTGATGAACTATTTTTCTTCTCACACGTATTAGTTGGTATAAGAATATGAAGTTTAAAAAGTTATATCAAAGTTATAAGAAAGAAAGTTTATATCGTCGCTCAGTGAGGTGCATGTCTGTGAGTTATATTATTAGGTGACTTTTTATTTCTCTGACTAGCAGTAAATGGTATACAGGTTGTTAAAAAAGTGCGTTTGAGATTTTAAGAGGTTACTCAGAATTAAGTAGAGAATACACGAAAAAAATATTGAAAAAATGTTTTTTTCAATATTTTTTCGATGACCTCCTGATGTGAAGAGAACTGACAGCTGACCACGGAGGCGGATGAATACGCTGTACAGGTACCATAGACATTTTTTCAGCTTAATTGAATATTATATTTATTTTATTTGTTGCGTTTCATTTACCGAACAACGACTGTGAATATTTTAAAATATGTATGTACTAGACATTCTTAATGTTATGTTTAATACTACACTTAAGTAAGTTACTTAAAGCAAACCTTATGTCAAAAGCAGGATTCACTATCTATATTACATTTGCTTGTTTAATTACAGTTACAGAATATGTAGGTACTAGATATAGTTTTATGCTACTATGTAATACCTGGATGACTTTGACTGTAAGTAGCATTTATCTTGATCGTTTCCGTGCTTCGCAAGGTACGAGCCGTTGGTGTCGGCTGCTGTTGCTAGATAGCAGTCGATAAGCCATGTCGGAGGCCTTATAGGCCGGCTTGAAAACTTCTGACACTGAGGTTGGCCACTAGCTTCACCACCTCCACCAATCCGAACTTGGCCCCCGTGTGTGGAGTAAGGCCTAACCTTCCCGATGTTTGGGAAGAGACCTATGCCCTTGCAGTGGGGACGATGTGGGTTGGTAACATACCTATACAGGGTGTTAAAAAAAGTGCGTTTGAAATTTTAAGGGGTTACTCAGAATCAAGTATAGAATCCAGGAAAAATATTGAAAAAGTTCGCTCTTCAATTTTTTTTGCAGTTTTTCATACAAATTCTCGATTCACTATTTAGATTTAGTATGAGAATCTGAAAAAAATAATTGAAGAGCGGATTTTTTCAATATTTTTCCTGGGTTCTGTACTTGATTCTGAGTAACCCCTTAAAATTTCAAACGCACTTTTTTTAACACCCTGTATAATGACAATAGTAGGATTATGCATGCAACTATTATTTTTGCGTGTTTGTTATACGAAATAAACTATATGAGTAACAATGCTAACCGCAGCGTGAGACAAGAGTGCTAGTTTGTGTTTGTCCTTGTGTAATGTTAAAACACTCATTTTGTTTACTAGCAAGTGCACTTCTCAGAATAGTTAGGTAGTTTCTTTGAAGATATTTTTAGAGCCATAAGGCCCTCCCTGTTAACTTTAATTATTCTTCTCACTAATATTATAAATGCAAAAGTATGGATGTTTGTTTGATTATTTGTTTGTTTGTTTATTCCACTTTCACGCCGAACCTACTGAACGGATTTGGATGATATTTGGTAGGTAGATAGATAAAGCACTCGGCTAGCACATAGAATAGTTTTATCGAGGGTTCCCGGAGGAATGGCTAAAAACAAAAATTTTAACTATGTCACTAGATAGTTCTCTCTGGACTTAATTCGATGAAGAACACGCAGATGAAGTCGCTCAAACGACATAAATATCTTTTTATACGAGTAAGTTTTATGTTTTTGATAGCAATTTTTATACTCCAGTCTCATGCCTGTTAAGGCTTAACTAGCCGGGAGACCGAGCGTCGCTCGTTCAATCGGAGTTTTTATAAACGAACTTGTTTAGTAGTACATATAAGATAAATTTGCTATGAAACATTTTGCAGGGTGTTGTTTTAGTCGATAGTGGCCTTCTAAGGGACGAAAGGACAAGCAATATTTGTTCTGAAAATATCTATAATATTGATTCTATTGAAAAAAAAAATGCATGCAAATTATCCTTTTTTTTTATAACAAAAACAGAAAAATCTTCAATGGTACGTAATATTAGAAAGTTGTTCATCATTTATTATGATATTAGTCAGTAATATCAATCACTTTTGGCGACTTTTTAGAGATTTTCTTATTGCAAATGTTATCAGCGCCATCTAGTTGTGTTTAGAGAAAGCTGTGGAAAATTACCTATTATCAAACACGGAGCAGGGCGGCACAATCATCAGGTATGTACTGTAATTCACTTATATGACGAAAGATGGCGCTATTTGTCTCTAAAATACAGAGGTTACAATTTTTTTATCACTCTTAAGTCTTTTTATTTATTTACATAATATTTACATAAGTTCACACAAAATAAAAAATAAAAAGACAAAAAAAAACTATAAATCTCTCATGGGTGGGATTCGAATCCGAACCTAAAAGCAGCAAAACGTAAGTGGCTCGCACCAGACCGCTAATCCACCAAAGAAGCGGCGGTTAAAAATAAGCATCATATGCGTTCTCCTTTTATGTAATTTCGCTCATATCTCCCTTAAATGAATTTTTTCGAAGATAATTCCCTCATAGATCGATTTCTGGTGATTTTTAACCCCTAATCCTATATTTTCGTCAAAAGGTTTCAAGCCGTTTTCGAAATCGTCGGGACACTTAACTCGTTTAATAGTATAGGATAAAGGTGTAAAAGCTTCCTTTTCTGGTGTTCCACCTAGCCCCAATGGATCGTCAGACTCCACACTAATAACAAACGTGTATTCATGTTAATATTGTTTTTTTTCCGATTTTATAGTGTCCTCGGGAAGAGTCAGCGAATTATTCCCTCGTTTATCGTATTAGTGCATTTGAAATTTTAAGGGTTGGATTAAGATTTAGTATGGGAAACTAAAAATTCTATACTTAGTTATTATTAGTGTACGACTTCTGTGCAATACACAAACCCAATGGGGTTTCCGTTGCACATGTTTTTTGTAAAATGTGTATATTTTTTTTGACAATAAATAATAATAATAATAAAAAAATGTAGACCGTTTTTTTTTCAATATTTTTCCTGTGTTCTATACTTTGATTCTAAGTAACCCCTTAAAACAAACGCACTTTTTTAACACCCTGTATTGCTCGTTGTTACGAACGAAACTCTTTCTCCAACGAACCGAGAAATCTGTATTGATAATGTTCTAGTCTAGTATTGGAGGGAGTTCCTTTTGGACCTGACTTTTCTTCCCCTTCCGCAAACACTTCCCGAAACGTAGGGTATACGAGAGTTCCAAGTGGTAGGGACTTCGTATTTAGGTAGACTAAAAATAAAACTTTGGAAAAGTGTGTACTTCGATAAATTTTATGAACCCGCTCATCGTGATCATTATCATCAGCCGAAGGACGTCCACTGCTGGACAAAGGCCTCCCCCAAGGATTTCTACACCGACCGGTCCTGTGCTACCCGCATCCATTAATTGCATTGTCGTATCTCGTATTCCGGTATAAAGTATGTATGGAAAGAGACCCGTGCCCCTGCAGTGGGGCTGTAATGGGTTGTTAACAAATTCCGGTATGAAGACATGATAGCCAGTTACCCATTGCGTTGTGCAATCCTGGTAACTACGCTCACTTACCATCAAGTGAGATGATGCAAGTGCTTACTAATTGTTGAATAAAAAAGAGAACTTACGTGGAGTTAAGTCCGGAGTCGATGTCGTTTGCGTTTATGTACATAGTAGCCATATCCGCAATGAGAAGCCTGAAGTCCTCCTCTATGTCTGAGAATTCTTCAAGGGAAGTGCCTCCGAGGGCGACGGTGTGTGTAGATAGTGGCGGCAGGAGTGGCTCAGGTTCCGGTTGAACTTCTTCTTTCTCTTCAGGAGGTGCTACATAGAAATTAGAAAATAATGACTGTATTGTATTACGTTGTGGTGTATTGTATTGTGCTTCACTGTACAGAAAACAAACAGAGAACAGAAAATTTGAGAGTTGAAGATCAATCTGTAAGTAGTTGTAATAGATGTTAAATTAATGCTAAACTGAAATTGTTTCCACAGTAATAATAATGTCATAGCTTGGTATAGTAAATTCAGTAGTTTCATTTGACTGATTCAGTGGATCAGTGGTTAGGGTTGACTGTGGTATAACTGACCTATCGTGGGTTCGATATTAGGAGACCATGACAAAAGATTTTTATAGTGACAGACTATGAAAATATTAAATTAGACTGAAAATGAGAAAATGACTTAATATGGAGTCCGAATTCTCAGTTGTACTCTAGCTTTAGCTATGTGGATAAACTTACAAATCATTTTGACGCTGAACTGATATCCTTTGAACATAGCGTTGCCGGGGTGAGCGAAGAACCTCACAAAGAGACGGTCTACGTTCAGGAATCGGTACTGCCGTTTTTGGTTGAGGTGGTAAGAGAATACCAGGCCATCGTTGCCGCTCGCGTCGATACCTCCTGCAGGTTCGACATAAAAAAATCCATTATTATTAATTACTTTGTAAATCTCCTAGCTTCTTGGCCAAAATAGTTCAGTCGATTGCGTATGATAAGTGATAACAGTAGCCTGTAAACCCTTCCTTTTTGCATTGCCACTTTATCAATAGTATATGACTTTTCCTTAAGCAAAGAATAGATAATAAAATAATATAAATTAGAATACTATTTTTCTATTTGGTCGAGATATACGCAAGGAGAAATAATTAAATCACTTGGAGTAGGTCATATAGGTAATAATAGCTAAAAATAGTGCTTATTTTACAAAAACATACCTGGCTTAACAAGCAGATAGTCCCCTAAAATTCCATTCACTGAAAAGTCCGTTATATTAAATTCGATACCGCTACCTAATCCATCGAAGTAATAGTCAATAACATTGTTAGTGGGATAATTATTAGGGTAATCTGGGGATTCTATTACAATAGCTTCATCTGCGCTGAGATTCATATGGATAGGGGCAACGTTGTCTTCAGGTTTTATTTCTAATTCCTCGGTATGTACAATGGAAAATTGCTTCATTAAATCGTCATATTGCTCTGGAGTTAAATCATCAACAGCAATAGATTTAATAGTGCTCTGGCCGTTA
The DNA here is from genome assembly GCA_958295455.1 of Coleophora deauratella. Classification (NCBI taxonomy): domain Eukaryota; kingdom Metazoa; phylum Arthropoda; class Insecta; order Lepidoptera; family Coleophoridae; genus Coleophora; species Coleophora deauratella. Next base: position 11,532,834 of record OY282411.1, read on the forward strand.
TCATACTCAGTTGACGTTTCAATAATGCCTTGTTTTTCATCTTCTGTTTCAGTTCCAGCAACTTTTATTTCCTCATTTACTTCAGAAATTGTAGAACTATTTCTGTAAAATGATTCATCAAAATCTTCTTTGTCATTACTTTTTCCTAGAACTATTGTCGCATTTAAAACAAAAACATCATCATTATTTTTTATGTCCATTCCATCATCATTTTTGGTTTCAAGTCCTTCCTCACTGACATCTTCTTCTTCATCATCGGCATCATCAGTACCATCATCATTTTCCCTAACAGATAAAATATTACTTTCTCTATAAGGTTTATTGTATTTTTCTTCATAATCAAGAATGTTTCCATCTTCGTCTTCTTGAATAGTGTCGTCATCTTGCAGTTTATCCCATGTTTCAAACAATTTTTTCAAATCGTCATTTAAGTCAGAGTATGCTCTGTCATAAGTATCTTCTTCACTAATATTTTCATCATTAGTTTCTCCTGCTTCGAAATTTTCATCGTTTGGTGCTTGGCCCTCTTCAGCATACTCTTCAAACTCATTTGACAAGTTTTCGTTTTTATCATCTTTATTTTCAATTTCCTCGCTAATATTTTCGTCAAATATTTGTCCTTCACTATTTATATCTTCATTTTGTACACCACGTTGACCAGCAGATTGTTCTTGTTCTTTAGAAGCCGCCCCATTGTCTACTTCAATTTTATCAATAGACTGATCTTCATCGTTTTCGTGGCTATCAACAATATCTTTATCTAGTCTATCGTCATCAGTATTTTCTACTGCTTCTAAATTTTCATCGTTTGGTGCTCGGTCCTCTTCAGCATACTCTTCAAATTCATTTGAAAACTCTTCGTTTTTATCATCATTAGTTTCACTTTCCTCGTTAACATTTTCGTCAAATATTTGTCCTTCACTATTTATATCTCCATTTTGTACACCAATTTGACCAACAGATTGTTCTTGTTCTTCGGAAGCCTCCCGCCTCCCATCGTCTACTTCAATTTCATCAACAGATTGATCTTCATCATTTTCGTGGCTCTCAATAATTTCTTTATCCAGTTTGTCATCATCAATGTCTTGGTTGATGAATTTTCGGAATTCGTTATAATCTTCACCTATGTTCATTGCTTCAACTTCGTGTTTAGAAACCGTTTCTCCTTTAACTTCCTCTGATTGTTTGTTTCCGACATCCTTAGATGCTTTTTCTGAACTCGTGATGCTGTCTGCTAAATCATTTACTAACTGATTCGTCTGTTCAATACTTTCTACATTTTCCTGAATATTTTTTTCAATTTCTGCATCATCAAAAACTTTATTAAGTATATCGTCGACTGTACCAAGCCGTTGATTTTCATTGTGTTCTTCTGAAATATCTTTTGTGAAAGTGTTTTGATTTTCATTATCTAATGGTTTGATGATCGCATTTTCTTCCATATCATATATATTATCATCATTATACTGGTTTTTGTCGGAGGGGTTATTGTTATCAGCGTCAATTTTTTCATTAAGATCATTATTTTCATCATCAGCTGGTGCGTCCACCGTTTCTTTCTGTTCATCTGGAGGAACAATATTCTGTTCATCTTTTGGGTCAGATCGATTATCCTCAAACTGGTAATCATTCAAAATGGATTCATCTGGTTTGTCTTCCACATTTTCGAGGCTTTTGTAGAAGTTTTCTAAATCTTCGTTAACATTGTTGACATTTTTGTTGCCATCTACAGGCTGTTCCTTAACATCTAAGTCGTCATTTTTATTTTCCGCTGATGCTTGATATTCATATTCTTGGGAATGTAAATTAGAATCGTCCAAGCCGTACCACTCATATTCGTCTGATTGCGCTGAAACAAAAAAAACCAGTTAAATGTTATACGTTACAGCTATTTTTGTATCATCACAAACAACAAATTATTGAGCTAAATGATGCCTAATAACTCGAAAGGACGTACTTTTACTATCTGGAAGGACAGCTTCTGTTTCTAATTAACCGCAACATTAATTAATTTCAGTGATTGGCTAGTTTGTTTAGTGTTTACAACATATCGACTAACTGAGCAGCACGGTGGTTAGCCTTTCTGACTGTTTCGCAAAGAGTTGTGGATACGATACCCACATGGGGCAAGCATTTGTGTGATCAGTAAAGTTTATTAAGTATTACAATTGCTGCCCAAATTGATCAAACTGCTGATAACGTTTTATGAAATGTATTTAAGGAATAAAAGTAAAACTAGTCGAAATACTAAATATTTCGACTAGTTTTACTTTTATTCCTTGCTTTTACGTTTAGTATTTTTTTGTTTCTGGTTGTTTATATCTAAAATAATAATATTTTTATTTCTCTGCATATTTCTTTGCCACTCGGTCCACTCGCTTGCTAGGCAAAGTGGCAGGAACTACTTCAGCAGAAGCGCAGTGGCTGCAGGTCAGTGCGGCGAGAAGAGAAAGCGCCGGACTACACAGGCATTGTCGAGCATATACTGCATTATTGGTCTTTGCGGCCTTCTTTCTAATAAGTGTAGTACATATCCGTAATCTCGTACAACAGGTTAAAGTACCGCGTCCTTTTGTCGGCGCCGAGTCCCGTACAGTTTTCGAAAACCATTCGACCGCAGAACGACTCTCCTAAAAACTTTATACTTTTTAAATCTGCTCGAATGAACTTCAGCCTGAACGTTTGACCGAATGAACGTTTTGTTTCGCTGTGGTTTCCCGAATGAATTTTACTTTTACTAAGAAATAATGTCCGAAATATTATGAATTAGATCGAAATATCATCATCACTTACCACCAGGTGAGATGATGCCAACGGCTTACCAATTGTGGATAGAAAAATCTGCTATGTACATGACGTTATGGACAATTTCTTTGCCACATTTGTCTACGAATAATAATTAAGTAGGTGCAATTTTATAGGTATTGCTGTCTAAAATTCATTCAGGAAATCACAGCAAAACGAAACGTTCATTTGTTCAAACGGCCTAAAGTTCATTCGAGCAGATTAAAAAAAGTATAAAGTTTTCAGGAGAGTCGTTCTGCGGTCGCATAGTTTTCGAAAACCTGTACGGGACTAGTCCGCAGAGTAAGCAATAGCTTGCACGAGGTTTTCGTCCCGTCGTGGGACAGGGATATCAAGCAAAAACACCTTTGAAGGCACCATATCCATCAACACTATACAGGGTGACTGGTAAATCAACGGACGCATTTAAGGAGGTGAATAAGAAGCTGATACACATTCCAAATATGTAAAAAAAACATGACCTTAATTTTCATCATTTAAAAAATAATTTTAAAGTTCACCTCTACATTTTACTAAATACTAAGTCACGTGTACGCGGCCTCGGGCAACGACCCCGAGTAGCGGCGGCGCGGACTCGCCACTGCGCAATACTGCGCATGCGCGTGAGCGACTGCTCCCGCGTCTCTGCCCTGCGCCGCGCCGCGCCGGCCCTAGTCAGTCGCCCGCGGGCCGTCGTAGGGGTGGCGTGCGTTCACGCGTCCCGTTCGTCCCGAACATTCTGGTTTTACTTACGTAGCTGTCGCGTGGATTTCGGTGCCTTGATAGTGAGTGATAATGGCTTATCAGTACTCTAATGAGGATACTGGGATATGGTGTGGTGCTATGTAATGTAAGCTAGTGTTGTTAGACGTGAATTAACGTCATATTGCAATGTATCACGAATTACATAAGTTGCCGTCATAGACTTCTTAGGAGACTTGGCCTTCCTCCAGTTCCTAACCCTGATTAAGGACGAGGAAGGAATCGTTCGTTATCCAGTGAACCCGCACAAAGCAATTTACTTCGATTATTACCCATGTGAAAGTACGCGGAATGCAGGAAGGCATTTCCAGGTATCCCAGTGGTTGGGGTAAAGTATCCTACATGAAGACGAACTCCATCCTTTCATTATCAGTGTGTTATCAGCCTGTCCAAGAGACTGGCCTTAGCGACCACGAGCAGCTCGGTGCACGCTGTGGGAAAGTGGTAAGTACCTAGGCATAGAGTTAGAAAACACAAGAATAGTTACGTTTTATAAAAAAATATGTAACTTGTGTTTTTTGAGTGTATGATTTTTTTGTTTTATATGGTTGAAAAGTATGTAAATTATCCTATCATCTCCTTAAATACGTCCGTCGTTCAACCAGTCACCCTGTATAAGTTATGACAGAGACAGTCCTGCCTTTCTCTGGTTATGGTTAGTAGATCTGTCCGTAATGATATCATGGTCCTAATAGAGCTTATTATTATTATTATTATGTTATCAAAGCCGTAGAAAACATACTTTCTTCTTTCTTTGTATGTATGTTCAATGTATTCTAGGTATACATCTATTTTGATATAACATGTAAGTATAATTATTATAAGATAATGCGCGGGGCATGGCCTACGCATTTACGTATATTTGACAAGTGTCTCACTGAGCGAAATATATTACTGCACCTAAACTCTGAATTTAATTATAGTTATTTTCACTCACATTCTTTCAGCTTTCGAACAAAGAGTCTGTTATCTTATTTGCCAAAAATAGAACGGTCGACTGCGTATAATTGCATGACATTTCGTCATTATTCGCAACTGCCGCGGAACACAAACTATACAGTAAAAATAAAAAATTTTTGCTATCAAATAGGTGTATAAGGTTTTTTACCGTCAATTGGTGAGCCCTTGGCATCATCTCACCTGACGGTGAGTGATGATGATGATGCCCAAGATGGAAGCGGGCTTCCAAGATTCCCCAACGCAATGGGGAACTGGCTATCTTATCTTCATGCCGCAACACATCAACACTGATGACATAACATTGATGTTTGGCGGCAAGACCTAGATAAGATGGTGGTAGCTAGCTAGGCGGGCTCAGAAAATGCTCTAGCATCAACCAAACCGAGTCCTACAAAGTTGGACCCCGCCGGGAATCGAACCCGCGACCTCCTGATGTGAAGCGAGCGGACATGCCAGGTGGTTTAAGTCCGTTAACTGAGGTTTCTACTCAACCTAGTGAAAAACTTTTGTTCTGTGACTTTGCTAAACTGTTTATCATTGTTTTTATCAAGCATAGTCTCAGGATACGTGTTTTAAAAATATTTAATATTTTGCCAAAAGGTTTTAAAAAAATGCCATCTAAATATTTTGAGGTCGAAACTAATGATATGGGCGAATGAAAAAACTGAGCTACTAAAATGATTTTGTGTTTTTTTATTATTTTTGATTATGAAAATTTGACAATGACAACATACATATGCTGTACTTACATTATTTACTTACTTTTCCTTATGTAAGTAACCATATTATTTCAAATGAATTAATGAAACTGAATTAAATAGAATTCGCAAAGAAAAAAACAATTTCTAACTCTCCATACAAATTAATCAGCAAATTTAAGCACTTCCAGCAAACACATACGAGTAGGACAAGTAGAATCCCCAGTTAAAGGGGCCTACAACTATTTCGTTACAATTTTATTTGTGTTCCGCGGCAGTTGCGAATAATGACGAAATTTCATGCAATTATACGCAATCCAGCGTTTTGTTTTTGGGTCCAGCTGTTATTGTGTTGTTCCCTGAACAGCGATAAATAACGATAAGACAACACATCAATGATACATCATGCTTTACTGCACGAGTCATGACCAAGGCCATAGTCTGTGCAGCTATATAAATATACTACTTTATGGGCGGTGAACCTTACCACAAAATAGACACAGAAGGTCCACTCAATACAAACCACTAACATCGTAAGCATATACATGCTTATAGAAATATACGGTGGTTCGAGGCAAGGTCACGATCGCACAGTACGTGATCTTGCCTACAACGATCGTATACGTCTATAAGCATATATATGCTTAGGATTTTTGTAAGCGTATTGAGCGGACCTTCTGTATCTATGTGTTTTGTGACCTTACTGACACAAAAGGGAGTTTTTTTAAATCCACAGTTGGTAAGCGCGTGCTATTATCTACCTATAATTAGTAATCCCCTGGCAAAGACAAGAAAATAAATATCGTTAATAGAAATCGCTTACCTACCTATAAAATATCACCGAAATTAGCTGGGAATAAATCTATAGTTCCCAAAAACATCTATGGATCAAATAAAATTAAATAATGAATGGTTTTTAAAATATCTGTCAGTGCTTTAATTCAGTTTTCTAGTCATGAATGTGAACAATTTTCAGAACAACAAGAAATGAAATAAAAAAAGAATTGAAATCAATGTTTAAGAAACACACAGTCAGTTCGCGAATGTTCAATGTTCACTTTATTCAATGTCAATTTTGAAATGGAATGTGACGGTTTACCTATATTTTCTAGTTTTTTTAAACACACTAATAGTACACTGGTGGACAATAAAATCGATTCAAGATTGCTTGCTCGACTTTTGAAAAATTAACTCAGTCTACAAAACTGCTAAACACTAAAAACAGAAAAACTAGAAAACCACCAAACTAAAATCATAAGCAGTAAACACACAGTTTTACTTTTGGTTTAGTCTTTTTTTGCTAGATTGAGTTAATTTTCCAAAAGACGTGCAACAAACCTTGAGTCGATTTTTTTGTCTATGAGTATAGTTATCTATTTACAAAACTTCACAGTTCAATAGCACTGTTTTTATGATGACAGGTAGAAACAATTCCAAAATTGGAAGGTAATAAAACAATATAACTAGTTAATTATTAAATGGGAGGAGTGTTATTAAGACGTTTCTTCTCGCTTCACTTCGCAAACACTTCCCGAAACGTTGAACGTGCAAGTTCCGCGTGGTACGAACAAAATACTTATTACTATTTAAAAGAATGTGCAAAGCATCTACTAAAATTAAAATAAATACTTTGATTTTGATTTTTACTGTTTAATAAAATTAGAAATTATCTGAATCCTGCTTCCAATTCTACCTTTTTAAGTCAAAAGGAAAATAAAGTCGCAGGAAAAAAAGTTGGACGCTCCATTCTGCATAATTTATCAGTCAGTTTGAGAATTTTGTATGAGGAGAGCTTTTTTTGCCCCTATTGTATAGGTTCCAAGAAAGTGGATCAGTTTTTAAATCTTTGACATTATTTTACCTGGTGGTAAGTGATGATGATGCCGAATATGGAAGCGGGCTTATCAAGACTTCCCAACGCAATGGGATACTGGCTACCTTATCTCCATTCCGGACGGTACATACCAATACTTTTAACATTGATGTTTGGCGACAAGGCTTAGAGAACATGGTGGTAGTTAGCCAGGCGGGCTAACAAATTGCCCTACCACCAAGCAAACCGAGTCCTACAAAGTTGGAACCCGCGACCTCCTGATGTGAAGCGAGCAGTGTATGAGACTTAGCCACTAGACCACAGAGGCGATAAAGCCTGCTTGTTGGCGACGAAAAGTTATCTGTAGGCACAAAATAGACACAGAAGGTCCGCTCAATACAAATCACTAAAATTGTAAGCATATACATGCTTATAGAAATATACGGTCGTTCGAGGCAAGGTCACGCGGCAAAGTATCACAACAGTATCGTGACCTTGCCTACAACGACCGTATACGTCTTTAAGCATGTAGCTATATGCTTAGGATTTTAGTGAGCGTATTGAGCGGACCTTCTGTATCTGTGTATTTTGTGCTATAGGCATCCATTTCCAATTAGTAGTAAGTACTACTAAGTACTTTTATACTGATTAAGTAATTAATGGCAAAGGTCTCCAGAATTAATTATCTTAACTCAATGTCTAGACACATGTAATCGAGACAAATCTATTGAGACGCAAATTAAAATATGACCTTCAAAAATAGTACTATTTCGGATAAAATATTTACAAAATCATTAATTTTTAACCGGCTTTAAAAATACGGTTATGATATGAGTGTGTATGTATCTGTAAAGAAAACCACTGAACAGATTTCGATGCAGTTTTCACTGAGTTGATGTAACGACTTGTTTTCAGATGAATAGTTATAGTATTAGTATGTACATAAGGCTTTATAATGTATTACCTGTTGCACTAAGGGAATTACCCACTACATTTTTCAAGAAAAAAAATTACAAAATTCTTTCAGAAAATTGCTTTTATAAGGTAGAGGAGTTTGTAAAATGTAAGTTTCCTAAATTGAATCTGAAGAATTGAATGTGTGACATGAAATAAATTTCATTTTATTTTCATTTTTAATCGTTATGATTCAATGTTTTTATTTTTAATTATTTTTCTGTTTTACTCTCTGTGTGACATTTCTATTTTTCTTGTAACAATAATTTTAATATACTGTGACATAACTTAATATTTTTCTTATATTTTGAATGACTTGACATACCTATATTATTTCTGACCATTTTTTTTAAATATATTTAGTGATTATTATAATTTTTTCTACTATTTTATTTTACTTGTAATTAAATTAAAAGTGACATATTTAAATTGTAATTATATTGTTAATATTTTGCATGCCATAATATGGTTGACTGTACTGATTCTGTATTACATTTTTTAAGACCTGTAAAACGTACTTTCATGCAAAAATAAAAGAAATAAATATCACTAAGGAGTGTTTTCCAATTAAATTAATAATAAATTTTCATACCTAGCTAGGTATTATATTTAGGTAAGTCTAAAGAAGTTGATGAACTATCACAGGAACAAAGTAAATAAGAATAAGAATAACAAAGGAAATTATTTTTCGAAGTTTTTGTAGAAGATTATAATTATCGTAGACACAAATAAGTCGGTAAAGATAAACATTTTGATTACTTTACCACAATCTTTACGTGCCCGATAGCTGTATTGGAGATATCGGTGAAATTATAATACCTGTTTTTTCTTCGCGAGCTGAGAATATGTATGTATATTGGATATTTATTTATTCATTTATTTAATACAGCATCCTTTAAATGTATGCTCTACTTGCTGAGAATATGTACCTGTATACAAATGCAAATATTCTTTATTTGCCATTGAAAAAGGTACATAGTATAGACGGTAATAGGTATAAAATGGAATCTCTTTTTCATCCATATACAGGGTGTAACAGAAGTGCGTGACAATACTTCAAGGTTGGCTTTTACCCATCAAACTGAACAACTTTTGTTCTACAACTTTGTTGAAATTGCAAAAAAATGTTTGGACTTTTCATACAAACTTGATCGATTTGTATGAAAAGTCCAAAAAAAATTTGCGATTTCAACAAAGTTGTAGAACAAAAGTTGTTCAGTTTGATGGGTAAAAGCCAACCTTGAAGTATTTTCACACACTTCTGTTACACCCTGTATAGTTACAGCATGCAAATACAATAATTATAAAATTAAATAAAGTTTTCAAAACAAATTAGTAATATATAGTAGTAGTAGTAGTATAAGGAGTATATAGGGTATTTATTTATTCATATATTTAATACAGTATCCTTTAAATATAAGCTCTACTCGCTAATCGAGCAACTTTTACACAACTTTGATAAAACGCATACAAAAAGCTTTTGACTTTTCGTGCAAAGTTGGCCAAAATATTTATGAAATTTCCCTGCTGTGCCATTGCATATGTACGTAAGAAAAATATTTGTTAAAGAGCTTCTCTAAGAATAAAATTGCAAAACTTTGCAAACTTCTTGTAAGTAATTTTACAATTATCAGAATTCTAGACAAACGTCTCAAAACACGCTCAGTTTTGACGAAAGTGTATTTTGGTCCGAATAATAAACTATTTGTAAGCGTCAGCTGTAAAATTAACTTTAGCGAGATATTTAGGTTGTGCTACGTACAGACCGACCATGTTGTTTTCTGCGCGTGAGACAATACCTAATAAACTAAATATAGATAGGTGAAACAGACAGGTAAATGTAGAAATGAGCTGTTTCTCTTCCAAAACCTAGATCAGCTGGATCTTGTACAGTAACACCTCGCTTTAGGCGACCCCGTTATGCACGATTTCATTTAAAAATCGCGTAAAACCAAAACCGCACTATAATACCTCGCTTTACACGGATAAAATAATAATAATAATATCTGGGACAAATCACACACGGTCATCTAGCCCCAAACTGTATCTTGTATCTTCCCTGTATCTTGGGAACCAGAGACTGATATACATACACATATACTTTTAAATACATACATATATAGATATAATACACCCAGACTCAGAGCAAACAATTCTGCTCATCACAGAAAAGTTTGCCCTGTGTGGGGATCGAACCCACGACTCTCGGATCAGAGGTTAGGATCGCTAACCACTTAGCCACCGAGTTTTTTTTTATTAAAAATTTGAGTGCGTTTGACTACATCTGTCTAATATTTTTAATAGATACATTTCTCGTAAAAAAAATGCGTAACGTAACTCTGCACAATGTGTTTTTAGATATAAAGTATCGATTTGCATTTTGTACTGATTTTTGACTATGTTTAAACGCTAACCCCTATATACCTATACGCGATTTTTTTTTTGCGGAACGTAGGCTTGCGCAGGCGGGGTACCTGTGACTGTATTGAACTTACCTAGGTCCGATAAATAGTAAAAACAATGGAATTTGATATAAAATAATTAACAAACCTTTGAGTTAATGTGGTAATTTAATGGTTTAAACGGAATATACGTACGTAATAAACGTATAAAGAATAAACGTAATCAGTAATTGTTCTAATGAAATTCATAATTCATTTATTCAATTGCTTAAATGTGGTACATACAATGAAAAGTGTTTTTTAATTTACGTTATGAATATATCCAGGCTTATTTATTATTCGCATCAAATTTAAGTACTTTTTTTAACTTCCTATACGAAACTATTTGGATTGACCATTATTTTTTTTAGTTTATAAAAGTGTGGTACAATAACAGTTTTCACATTTGTCCCGAAGGTTAGTTTGGTTTTTAATCACTTTTAAATTAGGATCTGCAGCCCATAACATTATTTATTAATAAATTTTTCGAAGTCTCTACATTGGCTGGAAGAAATTACTCCAAGCTCCCTGTACCTAATCGATGTGCTAAAGATACAACCCTAAGAATCCTGACAAAAGTAGCTGACAAAAGTAGTTTAAAATGAATAGGCTTCTTATAAACAATATATGGCAAAATTGTTTTTCATTTAATTACAATTGGTTAGCTCTTGGTATAATTATAATCTCACCTGATATTGAGTGATGATAATGCCTAAGTTAAAAGCCGGATTAGCAATGGTTTTAATTTTAATATTTTTATAAATACGAATTTGAAAAATATAATGTACATATAAATTACGACATTTAAAAAAAAAACGATATTTCCGTTCGGCTCACATTTCTGCTTAGACTTGTATAAACTTTATATGTGGGCGTCCAAGCAAAAAGGGTCCAGTAGTGGGGTATTGAGTTACGACTAGATTCGGAATTTAGAATAGTCAATTAATTATAAGGATCAAAAAATATTCATAGTCTGGCATATATTTTTTCCAGACATTTGAAGTTGAAGCTCTGAAATACCTTGTTTTGCTAAAAAAACATTTTTAAAGTTTGATTATAAAAAACACACACACTTCTACTTGCTTGTTACATAGATTAACATCATATAAAGTCATTTACTATATGAACTTCCAGATACTTGAGCTATAATGAATACAAAATTAAAATCGCGAAATGCCGTTATTTCACCCAACTTTACAAAACTGCGTATATATTTTGGAAACTAAATGCCGACCACTGGACCCTTTTAGCTTGGACGCCCACATATGTACAATTATTTACACTATTATACAATAATACAATCAACGTGTTCATCACTTATAAAAGTGTACTTATATGTTTGTATGAGAATTGAGAATAGACTCCTTGTATGGAAAAAGAGATCCCTAACAGAAGAAGATAGTCTCGCGTAGATACAAAAAAGTTTGCATTAGCAATGTTTATCTTTATAGCTTAGAACTAACACTAATATCACACTTAGCTTACCTAGATTAACACCAGCACAAATGGCTATCAAAGCCAGCACAATCCAAAGTCTCATTGTTTATCTATCACTGCACTGCACTTCCACAAAGATAATTATATATTTATATATGATAAAATAATAGAAAGATAATTTTCAGTAGGACGGCCGTACGTCTGATGCGCGGTACCGACGGCAACTCACTGAGTGAGTGTCACTTATCAATATATTAACTATACGTAACTATTGATAAAGAGCAAAAGGACAGTTCTTTGTTTTCACCAAATATATTATTACTTTTGAGAATTCCCATTCTCAACATACAGCATGTTAAAAAAGTGCGTTTGAAAGGGTATAGCCGGGTTTCCATATTAAAAATGCCCGTCGTTTCCAGGTTATTACCCCGTTAATTTATTGTTCTTTGAGAGAAACATTTTTACACCAAATTTCAAACCTCAATAATGAGGGAGGTGTGGGGGTGTCAAATTCACTATCTTTAAAACTATTTAAAATATCTCAATTAAATTTTAAAGGTGCATAGTTATTAATAAGATTTATGTTATATATATATATATTTTCAGATTTTTATTTCATTTATATAGGGCAAAAAACAATATGTTTAATTTTAAGGGTCGTTTATCATACTTACCCCCGGAGTGACACCAACCAAAAAAATATACTATATTCATCTATTTTCTAGTAATAACATATAAAAGTTACCCAAGGCTCGAATTGTTGGAACAATGTTAAAGAAAATGAAAATCTAAGTTACTGTTATGATTTTATGACATGATTTTCGTTACGTATCGGAAAGGCTTTTTCTCAATGTGTCTTTGTTTGAGATTTGAGAATACCCCTCTGGGTTTGTTTGGTGTAAAAATGTTTCTCTTAAAGAACAATAAATTTACGAGGTAGTAACCTGGAAACGACGTTGGGGCACTTTTAGTATAGAAACCCGGCTATACCCTTTTAAGGGGGTTACAAGAAACCGATCCGATTAAAAAAATCCGATCTGCAACTTTTTTCAGTTGCCCATACAAATTCTTAATTCAATATTCAGATTTAGTATGAGAAAAATGTGAACAAAACTACTATGGATCTGTCTGACACATTTTTAATAAAACTGAAAATAATAATTGTAATTCGATCGGATTTTTTCAATATTTTTCCTGTATTCTGCACTTGATTCTGAGTAATCCTTTATAATTTCAAATGCACTTTGTTTTAACACCCTGTATAATGATAACTGGTGTACTTATAAAAAATATGGACAGGAAAATACATATACTTACATATAATTGTTGTTTTGATAAGAGAATTCGTAGATTATTGTGTTTCTAAAGAAAACGGTGTGACTGGTACGTAAGACCACGGATATTTCTCTAAGAAACCGGAAAGTAAATTTTTTAAATGTCGATATCGGAACACAATGCAGCTAAGCTAACATTGATGTTTGGTGACAAGAGATACATGTTATATTATAACTCTTTTGACTTTAAGTCCAGCCATGTTCTTACCAAGTTCTGAGCTTGATTTCTGAGAGATTTGTGGCTTTTAGAACTCCCTTCAGACTGAGTAACTTGGCTGAAAAAAAAATCCCCTTCTTCTTATAATTACTGGTTCTACGACCACTAATATAGGGTCTTTATAAAATACGTGAAAAAATTTAAACCACGGCTTCTACTCATGAAACTGAACAACTTTCCCTAAGGAACCTATACTCAATTTGCCAAAATATTTTTTGAGTCCTCATACTAATTTTTAACAGACTTCAAAAAAAGGAGGAGGTTCTCAATTCGCCGGAATCTTTTTTTTATGTATATTCACCGATTACTCGAAGACGCCTGAACCGATTTGGAAAATTATTTTTTTGTTTAAAAGAGTATACTTCACAGGTGGTCCCATATAAATTTTATCGAAATCGATTCAGTGGTTTTTGAGAAAATCAACAAAAACATAGCAAAATTGGAGTTGTTGCGATTGAAGTCGGTTGTTTTTAACGTATTCAGCGTGGTCAATTATCTATGGGAATACCAAATTTTTTTTGTGAACTGATTATAGGTTCCTTGGAGAAAATTGTTCAGTTTCATGAGTAGAAGCCGTGGTTACATTTTTTCACGTATTTTATAAAGACCCTATATTAGTGGTGGAGAACCAGTAATTATAAGAAGAAGGGTTTTTTTTTCAGCCAAGTTACTCAGTCTGAAGGGAGTTCTAAAAGCCACAAATCTCTCAGAAATCAAGCTCAGAACTTGGTAAGAACATGGCTGGACTTAAAGCCAAAAGAGTTATAATATAACATGTATCTCTTGCCACCAAACATCAATGTTAGCTTAGCTGCATTGTGTTCCGATATCGACATTTAAAAAATTTACTTTCCGGTTTCTTATATCGGTGTTAACAGAATTTAAGAATAATGTTAATTTTTTTTTAATTTAACTTAAAATTTAAATCGTTAAGCAATTTGTTAATGTCGTTAATTAACTGTTAATGGATTAACGGTTTTCTGCCCAGCTATAGTTATACGTAAGTAGTTAGTGGTGGCTTGGCTAATCCTATGCGTATGTTTATACATGGTGCATCAAAAAAGACGTAGGACCCGTTAACTGGAGCTTCTGGCTCATCACACTCAACAGGCCGTAGTTATGCCATAACGATCCAACGTATATAATTACTGCCAGATTTTCTATGAACGACTTTGATAAAATCGTAAAAAAACTAGTAGATTCGGAGCAATTTGGCTGTGACAGACAGACAGACACACGAGTGATATATTAAGGGTTCCTTTTTTTCATTTTGAGGTACAGAACGCGTATATTGAAAGTATACAAGGCCAGCACGCATTCGTAGTGTACTTACACTGTATGGTTTCAGAATGTATTACAAAATAAAGTTTCAGAAAATATACACGATTTTTGCGTAATGGTCGCGTATACTTTCTGACACTGATACAGTGAATTAGTTATGAGAACATACAAGGCTAGAACCAACGTGTTCTGACACTGTATAGATTTAGGATGTAAACGTGTAACAAGTATTTGTAAAGTATACAAGCCCAGAAAGTTAAGCTCAGAAAGTCAGATAACGTCATAATGTAAACTAACACAGCAATTAGAAAGCACGTAGTCATTGCTTTAACTTGTAATTTAAAGGTATTAAAATAATAAAGTCCTTTGTAAGAGACAAACATATTTTTATTATAAAAGAACACAAAAGTTAAAGTACTTAGGTACTATTTATACTTATAGAAAAGTTGCTTATCAACTTATTTAAAAAACTTATTATCTAGGATTGTTTACGTTTTGTGACACACTGAATGCTAAATCATGCTTTCTCTTCCGAGTTTTTTTGGGTTTAGATATTCCAGATGTAGACGGCCTACCAGCTTGTACTTTATTTTTTGTTTTCGATCCTGTGACTCTTCTGGATAACGCAGTTGGTTGAACACGTATTTTACGTGATATTTTCCGTTTTAAATTGTTATAAATAAAGTTTTGTGCCTGCTGGTCTGTTGTTATAGATTTTAATGCAGAGGACAGTAAACACATAGCTTTCAAATTATTCGAGCTCGGGTGATCCTTGAAAATATTTACTAGTTTGTGGAATTGGTGCCGAATGATGATGCAATAATTATGAAAAGAATAAAAAGATAACAAATTCTCGTGATAAAAAGAGAAAGCAATAAATCAAAATGGCTACCTTGAAACTAATCGCGTATAGATTCTAAGTACGTTGCCTCGTGTAGCGCTTAGAAAATATACACGATTAGTCCGCAACGGCAACTAGTGCAGTATATTTTCCGAACAAAACGTTAGCGTAAGTTATTGGAAAATATACGCGATAAGAGCGTAATAATCATGTATAGTTTCTGAAAATAGTTATGCTTATTACAATTTGAAAGTATACGTGAGCAGTCCCGACCTGTGCGTACTGTTCTTGTATACTTTCAATATACGCGTACAGAACCCTTAAAACGAGGCTCTTCATATCAAATTGGCTAAGCAGCTGATCGATTTGTATGAATGATCCAATAATTATAATACACATTTTGTAAGTAATATTATGACTGTATAACGATAATTGTACTCGTAAATCTAATGTGTTCAAATTGCATATGAACGTTGCTGTCTAATCAAATGCGTAATTAGTTACTAATTAGTTTTATCTCTGAAAATATTCCACATAACTATAAATCATATTATAGCTATCTACTTACACTTACTAAAGTATTCCAAGATTAATTTGTAACAAATTGTAAATGGATCAGTAACAAGAAGGGTGAGAGAGGATAACCTTTCGGTATGTTTGTAAGTGGGTAAATAAATAACTGAGAAATGAATTGTTGATAATAGGGTTTTTCATCATTTTTTGAAAAGTATTTCAAATTGATCATTAGGTGGGAAAAAGTAAAAAATATATATATATATATATATATATTTTTAAACCTATAAGTACCCCAAAAATACATTTTAAATTACCATTGCCAATTAGCGCGCGAAAACGATAGCCGCCATGATGCTTAGGTTGTGACGTCATTTCAGGAGTAAACAAAACAGCTCTGTACTAAAATTTTGACACATATCGCGAACAAAATGTCATTGTTTACCACTATTGTGACGTCGCCTGACAACCAGCATGGCGGCTGTGGTTTCAGATATTTGAATAACAGATTAAAAACTCGATTTTTGTAAATCAAAAATAAAATGTTTTTTCTCATTTTAAATCGATTACGTATTACAAATACCACAGTAAATAAACAGTTTTAGATTTTTTCTTGTATAGAGTAAAATACCCTATTAAAATAATACTAAATTAAAATTTAAATGAGGCATTCGCGTCAAATAACACACGGTTGTCCGGCGCCTACTGTACTGCCCTCAAACTCCATATACAGGGTGTAACAAAATTGGTGTAGGACTCGTTAACTGGGGATTCTACTCATCGTACTGAACGACTTTTGTTCTACAACTTTGCTCAAATCGCAAAAAAAGTTTTGGACTCCATACAAAAATGGCAAAGAATACGGTACCTATTTGACTACTAGTCATTTGAGTGACTTTTTATCAACTGCCAAAAACAACATTTTCTTCTGAAATTGTTTGAGTTACTGGCGTGTGACGTCACAGTCTTTGACGAACTTATTTTGTGATTGCAATGAATTTAAAATTTAAAATGAACAAAAACATCAGTTGAGTAAAATTTTTCGCTATTCTAGGATAAATGCTTTTAGTGTATAATATTTTTTTATTTAATTTTGATAGTGTCAAATATGTACCCTATTGCAAAACAGATGATGAACTTGTAAGGTTAGACCCTACTCGCGCCTAACGGAGACCCCATGCCGGATTGGATTTCATAGTTTTCCTTCTCCTAGACGAGTCACAGACCAATGCCAACGAGGCCCATGTCTGCCCTTTAAATTAGGTACTGAAATGAATTTAAACAATCTTAATACCTATGTATTTTTATTGATATCACCATGTTAAAATTCTCAGAAGAGTAGAACAGAAATGCAAAAGAAACTTAGTACCTGTCTGCGTTGACAAGAAATTTCAATTAAAAGACATGTCTGGTTTGTCTAATAGATAATTTAACACTTTCACGGACAGTACGCCTATAGACGGAATTCGATGAACTTATATCATGACAGTACGCCTATTGACGTTACGCCAAAAGTTTTAACTCAATTTTTGCTTCTACGTAAATAAGCGCTTTTGTGCGGCTACACGGCAGTACGCCTACGTACATAGGCATACTGCCATATTTATAATAAAGCATATTTAAACGTCAATATACGAGGTTCTGTTTTGTATGGAAAATATAGTGTCACAACTACTAAATAGAGCAAAGCCAAATCGCGTCAGAGTTTTTTTAGCTTCTTACTGTCCTCGTGTCTTTGGTGGGAATGTAATGTGAACCCACGACCCTGACAATCAGTAGTAAGGAGCGCTTATAACCACTGAGCCATCGGGCCTGTTCACTATAATAGGGTAGGGGGTCGGTGACTACATCAACAATTAATTGTAGCTTTCTATTAATTAAATAACTTCTATAATCATTAGTAGTTCGTTAGTTAGATCAGAGACAAGATATTTTCTTTTCTATGGTTTTTTTTATGACATAGGTGGCAAACGAGCAGACGGATCACCTGATGGTAAGCGATTACCGCCGCCCATAGACACCCGCAACACCAGAGGAGTCACAAGTACGTGCATGGTTAGATGTAAGTCCCGTTATACCTACATACGAACAGTCTCTTCCAGCTTCCTTATGTAGGTTAACAAGCATTACATCTGCAGTTGGCAGATGTAATGCTACAATCGACTTGATGCTATCTACTAATTAATAAAACCAGATTCCTCATGGATGCCTTTACAATATTTACTAACTACCTACTTCCTATAAAATAGGTAGGTATAACAGTTTGAAAGAAAATGGAAAGAAAACACACTAACGCTATCTGTCATCTAAAAGCTGAACTACAGACGTCGCCCCCTCGCTAGTTAGGAAGCGATGGCGCATTGCGTGCCTAGTCTACTAGGTTTAACAGCGCCATCTGCAAATTTCAACAGAACTACAATACTCACGAGCGAACTACCTGCTATCAACAAGCTAACATGCAGAGATAAGAGTTTATGGGTACTGCATAACTAGTTAGTACAGAGCTGACTCCTAGATGGCGTTAAATTGCGTAGATTAATTATTAAGGATTTCGCCTTCAAATTCAGCCTTGGCCTCGCTTGCCAAATCTCTGGCCTTCCTTTGAAGGTTGCATCCTTGGATGAAGGTCGGCCAACCTTCGCTCTCATAGTCAAGGTCTGACCTTGCGTACGAAGGTTTGTTTAAGGTCATTATATTATATTGATTTTTGCAGAACATTTTGACGTGGCAACAAGGAAGTGAAAACGTGAAAAGTGTTTGCTTGACGCAAAACGTTGTTGTGTAGGTACTAGTAGATAACAGTTACCTAAAATATTTTATTTATCTGGTCGATTAATAATTTTATTGGCTTAAGGCCATCAGTTGAAGTTAATTATTTTTAGACTGCTTCTTTCTGATCATAAATTGAACACCATTATTAAACTGAACAACTTTTCGTGTTACTTAAGGGCAATTTGAGTACGAATGACTAGGTATTCATCTCTCTCACCTGATGGAAAGTGGAGTTATAGACAAGGATGGTACACGATAGCTACAATAGGTAGGTTCCCTAATGCTTACTCACTTTCGTCTTGTGTGTATCGTTACAGCAGCGCCACGTTTTCCGTTTTGCAGACGTGTCTCCAAGCTGTGGTTTTGTAGGGAAAGTTGTTCAGTTTCATTAAAGTTGTTCAGTTTCATTAAATTTATTCAGTTTCATTAAAGTTGTTCAGTTTCATTAAAGTTATTCCGTTTCATTAAAGTTGTTCAGTTTCATTAACGTTGTTCAGTTTCATTAAAGTTTCTACAAGTTTTATTAGACCTGGTACAGTATGTAACAAAATTTGTGTAGGACCCGGTAACTGGGGCATCACACTGAACAACTTCGTTCTACGACAGTCATGACATGAATCAAAAGTTGTTTAGTATGACGAGTAGAACCTACGGTTACCGGGCCCTACACCAATTTTAATATACAGAGTCTTAAAAAAGTGCGTTTGAAATTTTAAGGGGTTACTCAGAATTAAGTATAGAATACAGGAAAAATATTGAAAAAATCCGCTCTTCGAATGTTTTTCCTTATTCCCATACTAAACGCATACTAATAAACGCAGTGTCGGTAATGGTTGACATCTTCCAATGTTCTCTGGCGAAATTCACGGAGAGTACTATTATTGTATTATGCAGGTAAAGTTATAAGATTGTAATTAGTATAATTTGTATTTATTAATAATAATCTTTGTTTTTATAAACATTGTCGCTTTGGGCATTTTCGCCTGTAAAGATATAATATGTTTTTGGAATAAATAAATAATAATAATAATAATAAAATCTGATTAGCGAATCAAGGATTTGTATGGGAAACTGAAAAAAAAGTTGTAGATCGGATTTTTCCAATATTTTTCCTGTATTCTATACTTGATTCTGAGTAGGTAACCCCTTAAAATATCAAACGCACTTTTTTAACATCCTATATTAGACCTTGTATAGTGTCATTGGTGTTTGCTACTCAACAATTCAACATACAGTTTTTATTTTATTTTACGTTATTTTGATTAATCTCAAAAAATGGACTTCTCATACAATGTTGGCCGATCAACTGCCTGATTCGTATGAAATGTCAAAAAAAATTGATTTCCGTAATGGATTAAGTACTAATACTATGAGGAGCAGAGGTGAAGTTAAAATAGTTTATTTATAATCAATGTAAAAAAAAACTTTATTTAAAATCACTTATCTAGGTATCTTATCATCATCAAACACTTAAAATACATTATTATTAACAATCCTCCAAGCAATGGCACAATAATATTGGTTGTTCATTAAAATGTATAAAATCCATAACTATTACTTCATTTGTTTAGGGTTTAGGTACTTAAAAAAACTTAAACAATCTTGATATGTCTTTTTATTCATATGTGCATGTTTAAATTCTGATATTTCTCGCAAACGTAGGTACTAAGTTTCTTTTGCATTTCTATTAAACACGTAATACATTCTACTCGTTTGAGAATTTCAACAAGCAGGTATCAATAAAAAGACATATCAAGATTGTTTACGTTTTTTTAAGTACCTAAACAAATGAAGTATAGGAATAATATTTTCTAATATAGGTTATAATAAAAAGAAGCATGAATTCATAAATAATTAATAAATCAAACAGGTACTAGATTTCAAATTACTATAAGCTTAGCTGAGTATCTTTTTAAACTAAGGAAGTTTTAAAATGGCGGTAACCTTTTCTTTTATCACTCACTTAATTATCATTAACGTAACGTCACTGGGTGAATTTTATACGATTAGTTTAATTGGCAGTATTAAATATACAGATTATACCAAAAAACGAGGCATAGGGTTAATTAACTGAGATTATATTGGACTTATTACTTACAATGAACTGTAATGAACTCTCCAATAAATACAAAATCAACAGCTGATCAGTTTGGATGGTTTTGTAATCTTTTTTACGATTTCAGTAAATCGAATGAAAAGATGTTGCTCAGTTTAGATAAGCCCCCGTTAACGGATTCTACACTTATTTTGTTACTTTCTGATTGATTGAATGATTACCTATAATACGCTTTCTGTTTATACCTATCTACAATATAAATAAATTATTATACTTAGCTATATTCTGAAGCTTACTACAAGAATCAAATTATTAATAAAAAATCGTAGACTGTCGTCCTCTCTAATAACTAATTAACTTTTAAGCTTAAAACCTTGAGAATCACAACGTTTAACAGATCTCATTTCATTTTCAGTGTGCTAGTTGGCTGCACAGATCTAGGGCAGAACATAATCTTCTTCCCTGTACCTGCTTTTTACTAGTTCAATAATTGTAACAATTATATTAAGTTTAGGACCTAAAACACCTCCTTGCGGAACACAAAGTTGAATTGGTCGCATTTCATGCGCAGTATCCGGGCTAGCTGCGGCGGCCCGCAGTAGAACACTGTCACCTTCCCCTTATGCTGTTCCTGCAGTTGTTGGAACACTTTGTCCCAGTTAGGACGTCCAGCGTTAGTGCGAGTTTTGAGACCGGTGATGAGGTCGCGTTTCTCCTGAAATTGGTTATTAAAAATGTGCATCAGACAAACTTATGGTAACCCTAGGTGATGCTTAATACAACAATCCAAAATGCAGTACAATATAACATGCTAGGCTACGCTCCATATACAATACATGGATGACTATGACTCATGAATGTATTGATCATTTTCGTTTTTTTTCATGTCGTCATCATCAGTTTCTCGACTGATGATACTAATGCAATAGGACGATCAGATAAACTTATTTACATGTAAGCTGTGTTATAATCTTAAGGGCTTAGCAATTGAGAGTAAAAAAAACTAAGTATTGAAATCCTGTGTGTATTGGAAGTGAAGATAACTGAGGTATTACAATAGTAACGGTAGTGTAATCTAATTAATGACTTATAAATGCAAACAATAGAGAGACTAACATCGTAAGTCGTCACTATTTACCTTTTCATGCAACAGATCCATAGCCAACTGCAATCCAACCGCTTTCATATCAGTCTTCTGCAACGCGCTGGTTATGTACAGATGCATCTCCAGGAACCGGTCCACGGCGCCTCCTTTCTCCGCCTGCTCCATCTCCAGATTGGAGAGGAGAGACACGAACCACTCGAACGATCGCTGCTCGCGGTTTATCCAGAAGAAGTCCACCTGGAAAGTCGGTGAAGTTTTAAGTGAGACTTGAATTTTAGTCATGCTTGTTTTGCCTTGAATTTTGGATGTGGATACGCGAAGTATAAAACAATGAGTGTTACTTTTAACCCTTAATCAAATATAGGACGATTACTTCCCTCCAGACTCTATCCAATAAAATAACAATTAAAAAAATAAATATAACAAATAACTTGAAATAAACTTAGTGTGTCCAAACACAGATACTTTTACTTTTTTTTTATGGCAACACTGTTTTTCTACATATCACCTGTCAAAGTCAGCTGAGCTTCAAAGTGAAAATTGTTTATTCAAGTCAAATTTTTGTGCCAATTTCGTTAACTTGTGAAGTTTTTTGCCTCCTGGACAAAAAAATTTAGTTTGTACCTACATGTTTTCTAAACCTGATTATATTCTGAACGATGTAGTATCCGAATATTATGTTATAATTTACAATTAGTGTATTTTATATTAGGTTGAAATGGAAAATGAGATATCGTTGCTATGTGGGAAACTATTCACCTGTATCCGTATAGAACATTTTTCTAAATCTATATATAAAAAATAAATTTGGGCGTCTGTTTGTAAGTTTTAGGTTTTAAGGTTGAGGTGACAATCTTTGCATGGGAGGTACAATTGTTATTCGATTTGATCCTGGATTTTTTGGGAAAATTTGATCAGTGTCAGAAGTAAAACTTTGACTAAAGTATCCGTATCTAGAAAAGATTTACCATCTAAGTATAATTTTAATTGTCGTTAAAACGATGCAAGTAGAGTCGTGGGCAATAGCTATTCATGTCGGAAATTAGACCCAAACGGATATGTGGAAATAATTTCCCGCTTGAACTAATCCTAAACGGATACATGGACAAAATTTCCCACCTTAAAAACACACTGCAATTTTTTTTTACATTTTTTTTTAAACTTTTATTAATTCTATCCATAATTCTAAATACAAATTCAGTTTTATTTCTTCAAATAAACTTACAGGGCGTCATATCCGATTAAGGGTTAAATATATATTTTTATTATTAAAACTAATATGAAGCACTTGAAGAGTTCAGAAGAAGAATACGAGTATTCTTGGTTTGTCATCAATAAACTACGACGTACTTATTACAGTGTTGAGAAATACGGAGAGTATATATATTTTTAATTTATTGCTATTTCAATTATGTTAGACGCGGTGATTTGATCGACAACATGTTGTTTTCTAAAATCGTAATCTCTGGGCTAATTTGATTAATCTGCCTTTATATCAATTTCTTCTAGATAATAAGCAAAAGCAATGTTGTAAATATTTGTTTTGACTCCTTTGTCAGCGTTTCAACATTAAGCTTTATCTCTACTAGAGTTCCTATTAGGTAACTACAAAAATCGTAAAATTCATGTACGCCATTCTTTGTAAAATATTCTTATTTTCAAGATTAGACAAACTTCTTACCTTCCTCAAATTCATGTTATGCGTAGCCAGATTTGCAGTGAACATGTGATGACAGTTCGGGCACTGCGTCCTAGCGTTCCAGTATCTATACATGATGGACTTGAGTATGGAGGCGAAGGGCGTGACGCCGATTCCAGCCGCGACGAGCACCGCGTGCTGCGCGCGGAAGATGTGAGATGACGGCGTGCCGTACGGGCCGTCGATGTAGATCTGGGAACCAATAAAATAGTTAGGTAAAAGGAACTGTAAAAGGACTATGCTCTTCATAAAGAAAGATCACATCAAGATGCAGATCTGGGTCACAATCAAATATAATAGACAAAGGCACCTAGCAAACCAAGCCCTTCAAAAAGAAAGAGGACATTAATACCTATGTTGACTCTTTCAATGGAACGTATCTAGTCTGAGTAGATAAGTTAATTGACGCAAAATACCTAAGGCATCCATTTTTCTGGATTTCGTTTGAAATTTATAGCAGTCTCAAAATGATGATTACGTCTTAAAATGTGATAATTTGGAATATCATGTTTAATTGTGCCACATGCTAAGAAGAAGGACTCACAAGGACAGTATCCAATATCGAGAATGCGACTTTGAAAGCCTAGCAGAAATTCCATCTCGTGGACAGGCGATTAAGTTGATTTGCTGAGTCCCTAGAAAAATCTGAGCTAGATTTAAGTAAATGCAGCTAAGACAGTAACAGTGTTCTTGCAAATAAAGGCTTTGACTTTGACATTAAATTATTAATGACTTGAAGATAGGTACCTTAAGAGGTTTTCCGACTGGATAGTTAAACGGATTATCATAGGATGGAAGCTGCGGGCTGCCTGGTGCTGATGGTATTTCGGTTTGACCCTCCACGTCTTTGTCCGGTGATATGGATTTGGAGAGACGTCTCCTTGCTGAATATATTAAAGGTGATGTAAGCAAGTAAGTAAGTATTTATTTTGCAGAAACATTGAACAGGGTTGACATCGTGATTAATTAGTGACGAATTCTCATTTTAACAGATATTTGCTGAAAAATTAGATGAATAACTTTTCTTTATCAATATCAGTGTCACATACCAATAGTGAGAATACTTTCATTACTTCTTCTCCTTTCATAGTCATCCATGCTAGGTGTCTTGAACGCTATGATCGTAGGCTTGTTCCTCATGTATTTGAAGTCATCGGCCAGAGCCTTGTTGTGAGGGCACTGGTATACCGCGTCTGTGTCTCGGTATGAATCGTGCTTGAGATCACATTCGCCGAAATTGTTCATAGATTCTGATCGCATTTGCTGGCAGAGGCTGAAAGATGAGAAACTTACAATGCATAAACATAGATTTTTGCCATAAGGTGTATTTAAAAGGTGGCTTATCGTCATCATTACCCTATTCAAAAGTTATTTAAAAAAAACTTATTTGCACTTACACCTGCAACCTCTGCTTTTTCTTCACGTTCTTCCCCATGTCAGGCATGGAACGGGACTTCTCGATAGTTTTGTGCACATTCATTGCTGGCGTTAGCAGGTTTGTGTTCTTGGGACTTTTCTTGATTTCTTCCACTGAAAAAATAATAATACACTTTATAAATATGAAAATCGTGTTTGTTTGTATTCCCTTGAACATCATGTCTTAAACATTTCGTTATTTTATTTTGTATCCGTAATTAGTAAGCCTTTGTCATAATTATATTAAGTTAGCAGATTAGTAATAAAAAACTTACGTTTCAATGTGTTGTTGTCTTGTCCATTAACAGTGCTGTAAGATTCGGGAGAGAAGTCCACCGATCGTTTCTTGTCAATTGACGAACTCTTGCGTCTGCTTCTGGTGCTGCTTCGTTTGGAACTCGATCGGCCTAGTCTACTGAAATGAGTTTAATTTTAAGGACTATATCATCAATATTACCATCAATAATTTTGATTTCTATGTCATTTTTATGAGTAACATCAAATAGAAGAGTTAATCTTTATTTCATCTTCATCAAGATTTTATTTTTAAAGACAAAGATAACTTTGTTTGTGACGTAGGTACAGTCCCGTGCACCTAAAAGTATACAGGGTAGCCGAGCCATCTAGTACTAGTTGCACGAGACTGTACACATTTACAGAAAAAGAGTTGTGGATTTTGTAAAGGAAGGTGAAAATAAGTAGGTACTAAAGAATCACAGTGCTATTAAATGTGGATGATGTCTAATCGATGATATAAAATACAAAATAAATTTGAAATCTAATGAGTATATACCTAATATATACAGATTAGATATAATATATACTGATTAGATTTCAAATCGATTCATAAGTACCTGTCCGGTGGATCCTTACGATGCAGTCGCTCTTGCTCTCTTTCAAAGTATTCGTAAAGACGATTGGTCCACTGTCCCACACCGCGTATGTGTAGCCAAATATGGTCTGAAATTGTAATAATTCATAACATTAGCATTGACCTTTCCTATTTTTACGAAGTTCAAGGTAGGGGTACAGAAATAACAACAATCATGAAAATCTTTCACAGATTTTATAAGAGTGATGTTATATGTTTCTGCAGCATCATAGTAGCTTTATGCACTACCGATTTAACCAGATTAATATTATTGTTTTTATTTTGACCTTTTAATGCCACTAACGTTACGATGATAAAGCGCTTATCCTACGAACTGGAAAAGACTCGGACATAATTGAAATATTTTATGAAGCCTCTTTAATACAGTGGGATATTTATTTTTATGCGATAATAGTGAGCCCATTGTAAAGATTAGCTTGAAGTTTTTTTCTTTTCGCGTTTTCGTTTTACATATACATAAATACCTCATCAATCATAGATACACTTACTCTCTTCCTCAGGAGCACTGCTGATAGTGAACGGGTGCCACTCATAAGTGGCGATAGCAGGGATATTGACAAATACGTAGTCTCCTGCATGGAACTCGAAGAGAGGAGGTCGTTTGATGACCAGATGTGTGACACGGGAGGGCTTGAGCACGCCCGAGGAGATATACGTCTTGCCGCGTTTCGATCTGTGGTAAGAATATTTTTTTTATGCCTACGTAATATATTATTAAATAATTAATATATTCTTATTCAATATCAACTTGTGATCGCACGGGTACTAATGCCATACGATGATAAGAAGAAGATAAACTGGTGGCTGCATATAAACCTGGGCTTTCAAATAGATCAAGTACCAGATCAAAACTGCTATATCACCCAGTATGAACACATGAGATAGTGACTGATAGTGATGGCGAGGTAATCTGTAACTCGTTTGTAACTCGTAAATGCAGTGATAAAAGCAAATTGAGGGAATAGAAGAAGTACACAAACTGTGATGAATGCAAACAATACTAACTTCATCCAGGCGAGGCGCAGTATCCTCTCGACGAAGTAGATGGAGCCAGGAATGATGAACCACTTCCAGAAGTTGGGTGCGTGGAAGATTAGGACGAGCCAGAAAGGCACATACAGTAGATGCGTCCAGTAGAACACCTGAAGAATCAGCAATAGATGATTAAAATGTTGCTTTTAATCAACCCAGCTCAGTTCTAATATTAGAACCGTTATTTTTGAAAGGTTTTTAAAGAATTTCGAAGTAATCGCTTCTTCCTAATAAAATTACGATGCAAATGAACTACCAATTTGCAAATGAAACCCACTGCCTTTAGGGGTAGTTTCAGATATGCAGCTTCCAAGTGCTGGAATGATAGTACTCCTCTTCGCAGCATCACTTCCAAATTCGGATTCAAAATTAAACATCGTGAGTGTATTTTAGCGACTCAAAAATCTCAACAGACAGGCTGTAGTTTACCTCCTATATTTTAATTTATATAATTTTATCAATGAATCTACTTTATTTCAATTATTTATTCTCCAATCAACTATTTATATTATATTTAAATCGTATTTCATTGTTAATGACTATTTCACATTGCAATTTAACTGAATTTATAATTAATTACTTTAACAACTTTTATATATTCATGCATATTTTAAACTTGCTTCGCGTAGGCGCGCACGACGTCTGTTATGGTTCCGGCAGAATAACAGCGCTGTAGGTAGTTATCTACCTTCAGCATTATGCTGAGTCGGGACCGGTTCGGAAAGCAGCACATTTGTAATTAGGATATTTAAGTGAGTTTTCTTTTTTCTTTTTCTTGTTATTCTCCTATTTTATTTTATTTCTTGTTTATCTTTTTTTCCTTTGTCATGTTTGTTTGTGTGTACTCAACTTTGTAATGTGTTGTTTTTAAAAAAAAAAAAAAAAAAAAAAAAAACAATTATCCGCTGAGCTGGGTCAATTAAAAACATGGATATTATTAGAAGGGACTTTTTTAAATTTGTGTCTGCGCTACATATCATATTTTTGCATAGCTATCTACTATTTTCGAACTGAGCAGGCAAATCTTTTGTATCGTTCTTTCTAGAATGATTCCTGTTCCTCCTACCGGCTCCTCTATTTCGGCAACCTTATTTTAATAATTTATTTATTTTAGGCCACTTTGAAACTATTTAGTAATACCTAATTAATGTATATAGTATCATCATGAATCCATATTTAAATAGTAGACAGATACTCATTTTATCAAGCAAGACAGTAAAAATCAAGAACACTTGATTTCATATTGTTCACTCAATAAAGATGTAATAACGGAAATAAAAAATAAAGTAACCCCACTAACCTGAAAGCTACCCCGTCTCCTTATAAAGGGCTGGCTGCACACGTATATCACAAGCAATATCACGATCAGCGCGAATCCAGTCGGATTAGCGCAGCCACCCACCAATCCGAACTGACCTGGCGTCTCCGTGAGTAGCCATTGGTACGTGCTATAATTATTGCGGTTATAGTTCTCATGGTCGTTCACTACTATTAAACCTGAAAAAGGAAAATGGTGAAAAGTAACTGCATTGCACAGTGCTGATAAAGGTTGCAAACAAAATTTGACCGCGTGTTATACGATTAAATGTCCTAAATACAATAATTTTGAACACATCATGACTACGAAAAAGAATGGAAAAAGAGCTGTTTCTAAAGTCTTTTATTAATATTGAAATTAAAATACAAGTATGTGTCTAAAGTTGAATCAATATTGTTTTTAGCTAAAGTCATAAATACAGAGTCAATAGAAAAATATTAATAGTAATAATGTGGGGAAAGTTAATGAGGAAAGGAAATGGTAAAAAAAATATGGTAAATAACTATTATGGATGACAAAGTAACCAACGTATACTTACTAAAATTACAGATGTGCATGATGGTATGAAAGACGCTAAACAACACTACGACTACTCCAGTGACCTTATGCAGGTAGATGTGGTGGTCGAGTGGGAGCCAGGAGCTCATTCCGCGCACGCGCATCTGCGTGATGCAACCACGCAGCATGAGGACTAAGATCCACATGCAGTTGAAGTTAAGGCATTGACCTAAAGGGACAAAGTAAGAGTATATTGTCAACGAGTTATAGATTGAGGAGAGGAAAATTTAAAAAGAAATTGAAATAAAAATTGGCAGTTGTTTTTGAATTTACGGTTGAAATGAATGAACGAATTATGGTATTTATACAAAAGTTAAATACAGAATATTTTACAGATTTATTATACGAATTATGGTATTTATACAAAAGTTAAATACATAATATTTTACAGATTTATTATAACAACAAGTTGCAGATAATCAGCCACTTGAGAGTCGATGCGCATCAGTTTATCTACTACTGGAAATAGACTGTGATTACATTCAACATTACGAAAACTTGACGAAGACGGTCAATATCACGATGATAAAATATAAAAACGACTTACCACAAGCCCTAGCAAATATTGTGAACCAGTTAGTCTCCCAGTAGGAAAAACACCTCGCAACGAAGAGACCCAGATTGACCAGCGTGTAGAGGATGATGTAAATGATGTATACGTAGTTGTTCTTGAAGTAAGGCAAGGAGAGCTGATATGGTTTGAGGCGCTTCAGGCGAGTGAGAAATGGGACTGGCTCAGAAGGCTTCGGTGGGACCATCCAGCGGTCTATGCTGTAGAAGAGAATTGAACTCAATTATTATGTAGAGAGATTCGTAGTAAGTTTCTTAACGATTTGAAAATTCTAAGTGAGTGTTAGCCTTTTTTTGGATTCATTGTTGACTGAATAAAACAGGAAAATATAAAACAGTATCCTTTTATTGCATACTGTGACTGTTTTCAGTTTGAAATTGTTATAATAACATGAAACACAGTTGGGTCTCAATTATTTTATGCAAACTCTATAGTACGCTTTTGTTTGACAACATAACCACTAGTTGTATCAGTATTAGAAAAGTGTCTACGATTTAAATACACACCTGATAGTAAGATTCTCCAACAACCCTCCATGCCTAGTCAGCTGTTCTTTCAAAGCCTCATACGTGATAGCACCTCTGCTCTCCGTGTCAGCATCTTCGAACATGGCACTGGTAAGTTCAGTCAGTTCCTGGTCGGAGAATTGCATACCGTTCTCTTCCATGCAAGCTTGCATCACCTCACGGAGTTCAGGATATTGGATGAGGCCATCACCTGGAAAAAAAATATCATCATCAATATCAGCATCATCTAAAAGACGTCCACTGCTGAAAGGGAAAAATATATACCAGTGGATTTTGTATCAAGGAAGTGTTTCAAAACGATATTGGGCTTGTTAAATCGATACCTAATTGACTACCATCTAGTGATAGCAACTGGAAAACCATGGCTTACCTTCCTTGCGAATCATGGGAAACTATTTTAAATGCCACTAACAGTCAAACCCATTCAAGTTATGATCGGTATAAGCTGTTGTATGATCGACATTACCAAGCGAGCTGAACTGAGACATAGCAGTGAAGACCTTACCATCTAAATCATACACCTTGAAGAGGAACTTTAGCTTGTCATCCGGTGACCTGCAGGCACGCACTGCCGCTATGAACTCTTGCAAGGAGATGCTGTCGGATTCGTCTTCATCTATGATCTGGAACACCCGCTCTGTGAAGAATTTCTGTGGATTACGAATATTTACGTGAGTAATCAAATCGAAACCATGAGCCTAAGAGTGTCTATATTCTTTAAACGAGGCTTAAACACTGGCCTTATGCTAAATGAATGATAGTTGCATTATGTAGATAGATAGACATGATTCTAGTGTATTGATACTCGTAAGTTCAGGCTAAGATATTTGATAAGAGGTTAGGCAATGTTGCCTCTCTATTATGCTTTATGATAAGAATGTGACCTAACTTGTGCCTTGAGTGAGGCGCAAAAACTTCTCACACTGCGGTTCGTCGCTAGCCCCACACTTAAGAGTCTCCACCAATGCGAACTTGGCCTCGTATTTGGTGTGTGGCCTATTTTGATGCATGTTAAGATACCTTATAGGTATGACTTGATAACATATACCTATGCCTGTAAAAAGACGCCCGCTACTTTAGTCGAAGTAAATTGTTTGTGTTAGTCGGTCGACCGATGACCTGGTGAAGGTCGCGGGAAGCCGCTGGATGGAAATTCTTAGGAGAGGCCTCTGTTCAGCACTGGACGTCTTTTGGCTGATGATGATGAAACTGTTTAGATTAAATTCAGACCGTAGAGCGATCGTCATTTGTTTTTCACGAAACGTAGATAGAGAAACAACACGTATACTGATGAAAATAACGTGCATTTTTGGACATGACGATCTTTTGGAACTGGTCGATGGTGATCTCTTGCTGATCGCCGACCGTCTTGCGGAACACCCCCTCCAGCCATTCCATGCTGTCCTTGTCGAAGCCCGCACTCGATCTGGAATAGCAAATAACAGTAAGTATATCATATAAACTGTCACAAAGATTGGAGCTCTTCCAAAAATAAAGTTATTGTCTTGGTTTTCATTCTTAATACGAAAAACCTTATATTGAATATTCTTAATTATTCTACCAAGAAGAACACAAGTGTCAGTTGGTTGATTTTGAAAAGCTGTATTTCCAAAATGTAAGTGGTGCAGTCATAAGAGGAAAAAAAATAGTGGCGCTGTCTCTTTTGTACCATTCTTTAATCCAGTCTCTGTTAAGCACCAGACAAAATCTAGTTCATTACCTTCTGCTTGTTGCAGTGGAGAGGAAGTCCATGAGCTCATCTGCTGACACATTCCCGTCGCTGTCTTTGTCCACCACGCGGAAAAGCTTGTTCGTGACCTGGGAACAGTGAATAAACATAAATGGGCAGTTATCACACAAAATAAAACTTGTTCCTTCTGCAGAACTATTTATCTTTGAACTAGTCTACAGGTTGTTAAAAAAGTACGAATGTTTTAAGCTGTACTCAGAATCAAGTATAGAATACAGCAAAACTATTGAAAACTAGCTGCCGCCCGCGACTTCGTCTGCGTAGACTTTAAAACTGGGTCCAAAGAGAAAGAAAATGTTAAGGTGGTGCCATCTTTTTTTTTTTTTTTTTTTATTAAAAATTTGAGTGCGTTTGACTACATCTTACCTGATGGAAAGTGACGATGTAGTCGAGGATGGTACACGCAAACTCAAATAATGCCTATTCACTCTCGCCTTGAAGACCCCCAAATTATAGGAATCGGGAAACACGGACGCAGGTAAGGAGTTCCACTGTTGAAGTGGAAATTTTGAGTTTTTAAGCATTCCTCCAGGAACTCTTAAGTTACTGGGATAAAAAGTATACAGTAATATTATAATAACATCTGGGACAAATCACACACGGTCACCTGGCCCCAAACTAGGATTCCCTGTATCTTGGGAACCAGAGAATGATATACATACACATATACTTTTACATACATACATACATAGATATAATACACCCAGACTCAGAGCAAACAATTCTGCTCATCACAGAAATTTTGCCCTGTGTGGGGATCGAACCCACAACTCTCGGATCAGAGGTCAGGATCGCTAAACACTTAGCCACCGAGTCAGTCGAGATATCATTGTGTTAGCCGAGTGCTTTATCTACCTGTCTTTGATCCAAATCCGTTCAGTAGTATCGGCGTGAAAGGAGAACAAACAAACAAACATCCATACTTTCACATTTATAATATTAGTGAGATGAGATACTGTAGAGACCATAGCCGCTAGATAGGAGTTACCACGGTATATAGAAGAAGAAAAGACAAAGTTACTATAGTTTGAGTTACCACTTTGTTCTGCATGATGTGCTGGAACACCTGCGGCGTGACGACCCCGCTGCCACAGAGTACGTACGCCACGCTCTCCACCTGCTCCACGAAGTCCAGCTCTTTCTGCTCACTGTCAAAATTAAATAAAAATACTCGTAAACATAAAATTAATAAATAACATAAAATCCTTGGCGGAGGTCTTTTTCCAGGAGTGGATGTCTTTTAGCCTGATGATGATGTATAATAGATGTTTGGGGACAAACCACATACCTGGCCTGGTCACCTGGGCCAAAATTACGTTGCTTTGAAAACCAGAATGATATACCTACACACATACAGAGGTGATGTGATAGAATACATGATACTGATGCCAAAAATAAATGTTTAGAACCATCATGTATAAATAATAAATACAATAGAAGGAAATACAGTAGTACACAAAAAATAAGGCGCGTCGGTTATCTTCGTTCGCGCAGACAAGAACAAACTATCGACGGAAACACCCGAAACAATCAACGCACGATGACAGCTTTCTGACAGCTGACAATTTCATTGAATCAGGCGCGAAATCAATCAACCAATAGCGGCAGAGATTTTCGGAACGTGTAATGACGGGTGACAATGAAGCTACTTGATTGGTCCATCAGTTTCCCGCGTGATTAAAATATTGTCTACTGCGCAGGTACCGATGTACCTGCGCAGTAGACAATATTTTAATCACGCGGGATGTCTTTTAGCCTGATGATGATGTATAATAGATGTTTGGGGACAAACCACATACCTGGCCTGGTCACCTGGGCCAAAATTACGTTGCTTTGAAAACCAGAATGATATACCTACACACATACAGAGGTGATGTGATAGAATACATGATACTGATGCCAAAAATAAATGTTTAGAACCATCATGTATAAATAATAAATACAATAGAAGGAAATACAGTAGTACACAAAAAATAAGGCGCGTCGGTTATCTTCGTTCGCGCAGACAAGAACAAACTATCGACGGAAACACCCGAAACAATCAACGCACGATGACAGCTTTCTGACAGCTGACAATTTCATTGAATCAGGCGCGAAATCAATCAACCAATAGCGGCAGAGATTTTCGGAACGTGTAATGACGGGTGACAATGAAGCTACTTGATTGGTCCATCAGTTTCCCGCGTGATTAAAATATTGTCTACTGCGCAGGTACATCGGCAAGCCTTATTAAATGTGTATTACTGTACCGCCGTCTATACCTTGTGGATAGAACGGGTAAAATGTGCCACACGATAAGAAGAAAAAGAAGAAGGAAATTAAGTTTTAAATATATATTTTTTTTACGGTTAAGTACCCAACGTGTATCCGCGCGAGCCTGTTACTAAACTTGGCGTCTGGTCTATCCGATATAGTTTCAAATAGCTACATCTATTGAACCGCAATAGGTAGCAGGTTGAAGTTTTCAATGAACATTGTAATATAATAACAATAAAAAACTAAAATAAATTTAAAATACAGAGTGTAAAAAAACCACTCGTGAAAACTAAAAACGTTTCCACTAATGACACTGAACAGACTTTCCCAAGGCCGATTAGCTGATCAATTCATTAATTATACGATGAGTTCAATTTTTGTTTGCGAATTGACGCGGTATTTTTTTCTTGGAGAATATTGTATAGATTCATAAGTAGAAACACCATTTAACTCTGGAAAATATTTTAACAGCACTTTATATGTATAAACTTTTGCCATCCTTTTTTGTGGCAGGCAACTGTTAAACCACCTTAGTTTAGATCAGTGTTTTTCAATCTGTGTGTCGCGAGGCCTTTCTCAAGGGGTCGCGGGTTAAAGAAAAGTAAGCGTTTGTAGGTCCTATACTGCAATGAAGAAAATAGAATTTCAGTGAGAAGGCTGGGCCTGTTAATTTTTTTTACAATTTGTCAAAACACGTTTCTTTTTTTGAGACGTTAATAACTAAATATTTTCCCAACTGAAGAAAAATACAAACGTAGTCTTTCAAATTACTTACATTTTATACGTTTACGGCCCTATGTCGCAAGATTTTTTTTACTTGTAGAGGGGTCGGGTATCAAAAAAGGTTGAAAAACACTGGTTTATACCAATAAATGCAACTGACAGAATACTTAAATATTGTCGCTGATAAATCATCCATACATATAGGAACAAGAAATAAAGACTCTTTACTCTAAGTGGTACTTACGTCAGTCTTTCCTTAAGGAACTCCAGCCAGTCCTCTTGCACCAGGTAATCTTTGCGGTCCACGTCGAATAGCCGGAATATCCTCTCAAGGAGATACTGAAACAAACATACACAATCTCTTTAGTCTGAGTGTAGAGCTGGTTGGTAGAAGGAAAGAGAATCTACAAGAATCTATTTAAAATACGGTTCTATTATATAAAAGATCTTCTTGGTGCCAAAATATTGATAAGAATAACCTAACCAGATTTAAAAAAAAACAGACTGCATAATCCTATGCCAATCTGGGGATCAAGACGAATCTAACGACACATCTCAAGCTTAAATGCATCAAGCCGTTTAGGCTACAGCGCATGCCAAAGAAATATACATACATTCATACACTTCAAATAAATGTACTGGAACTATGTATTTCACTAAGGCTTATAAGCATGCAGCTAAATAATATTTCCCTAAGAAATTCTTAAGTCCATTCGCGATAAAAAATAATTCTCTGAAAATTACGATCAGTAGAATTAAGTATGGTAAGTAAGGTTTTTTTTTATTAAGTAACATACAAAGTTTTTATTTTTTGCAAATTGATGAAAATAAACCCATTTACTAGGCCTGGGGAAGTTGCTCAGTTTTAATAATAAATTTGATAGGTAATCGATCTTTAGAAAATGTTAATTGATTTGAAGTAACTTACAGAATATAAAATCTAACCTCGCTTGTCAACGGTCCTTATTTATTTAAGCAAGAAGATTAA
The DNA here is from genome assembly GCA_958295455.1 of Coleophora deauratella. Lineage (NCBI taxonomy): Eukaryota > Metazoa > Arthropoda > Insecta > Lepidoptera > Coleophoridae > Coleophora > Coleophora deauratella. The sequence continues at coordinate 11,568,532 of OY282411.1, forward strand.
TAATAAATAAAATTATTCTCCAAACATTTCAATCCCAAAATGTTACACAAACTCTAAAAAGATTCACGAAGTGGAACTTATTGTTTTAATGACATTTACAGAAATATTTACAATAAAACAATGTTCATAATTTAATTCGAGGGTAGTTATGAGTTAAAAAAATAATTTGACAGTTGTCATTGTGTTGCTATTTTATGATTAAAACCATTACAGTCTGCCGAAACGGTCTTCGCAATGGCAACATTCAAGCATAACAGTGCATGAAACTTTTCAGAGGTACGATTTTTATTATTATTTGTCTATGATGTTAATCGAAAAACTACAGAATACCTATAGAATATTGACTTTTGTTTTACTGTAAAAAAAACGTAAATTACATATGTGTTTATAAACATAACGAATTTTTTAACAACATAATTTAATAACAGTTGAACGCATTTAAAACTCGAGTCATTTAATTTTTAATCTAAATGAATTAAAAAAACGAATTCCGTAAATTAACCTCCATAATTTCTTGCTTTTCACACCTATTTGAATTCCCATCTTCCATCTCACTCGGCGCCTTTAACTGTCGACTGTCAACACACATCAGCTGTCAAAGCTCCATTGACAGCATTGACAGTTGACAGTAGGTGACGGGACCACCAATTATCATCAAATTAACACTTATGATTGCGTCTGTGGTTTTCTATGCTCGCAGGTCTGTAGTTGGTTCGTTGCGTTTATATCTGGTCATTTCTACGTGAAGCCGCTGGATGCAAGCCCCACAGGACCGGTCGGTGTGGAAATCCTTGGGGGAGGCCTTTGTCCAGCAGTGGACGTCCTTCGGCCGATAGATAAATAGATAGATAGATATCTGGTCATATTATGATTGGACTGCTATTTCAGTTTCAATTTCAATTTATTTATTGCATACCATGTGTTTACAAAAATACAGAGGTGTTAAAGTATAATGGTATCAACATGGACCCTGAGTAGGGCACAGCAAAATTAGGAGAAAGGAAGTCAATTCTTGTCTAAAATAAAATAATAATTATAGAATTTTATGTTAATTTAACATATAATAAAGAAATATCAAAAAATAATAATAATAATAATAATAATAAAGCATGCAGTTTGTCGAAATTTTTCTATATATTAGGTCAATTTTTTTTTTTTGTGTAAATGTAATGTAATGTCAATATTATAAAATTACTTTAAATTCGAATTTATATAAAAAAAATGTCAACATAATAGTCAGATGATTTAACCGATAGGTATAGACATAGGTCAAAGTAGTTAGGTTATTTAAAAGGCATAGTAATACCATAGAAGAGGCAAGAAGTAGATTGATTCCCTAAAGCTAATTAAGTCCGAATTAAATTATGTGTAAAAGTATAGGTTCTTCGCCAAGTGTCCCTTCGCAAAAGGTCTCTTTCTCAAAATGTCAGAATTTCCAATTGATGGTATTTGCCAAAAGCATAATCTGTAAGTTCCTCGATTTAGTCAATACATAAAATATCACACATTTTCAGCAACTGTGTATTATTATTATTATTATTAATTTATTTTTTGCGAAAAGTTTTCTTCGACAACGCTGTTAAGTTTTACTAAAAGAAGCCTCACTTTAGATCAATTTCAATGCATTCAGATTAAAACGTATATATATTGAAATCCAATCAGGTCATCCTTTAAGTAAATACATAGGCTTGCAAACTAATAACACGTTTTCCTATAAAATCTATACAATTTTTCAGTTCAATATACTTTATTGTATAATAAACTGGCTACTTCCTCATGATCTAGATTTTGTACATACCATTGACAAACGCTTTGCGTGCACCGCACCGCACATCTTCAGTTGATACATCGACTGGAGTTTTACGAGGAAGGCCTTATGGTGGGCTTGCTTTATTATGGAAGAGGTCCATGTTCCGGGAGGCGACGGTGGTGCGTTGTTCGAGTGACAGACTGGCTGCCGTCCGTTTTTCGGTTGGTCAGCGTTCCTTCTTAGTTATTAATATATACATGCCAACGGATGACCCGGACAACCTCCCCGAATTCACAGATTGTTTGGCTCGGGTGAGCGCTATTATTGACGAAAGCAACGTACAGGCAGTGTACGTGTTGGGTGACTTTAATGCCCACCCAGACGCCAGGTTTGGGAAAGAACTTCTGAGATTTTGTGGTGACCAGCAGTGGCGCTGTGCCGATATGGAGAAACTGGGTGCTGAATCTAACAACTACACTTTCATCAGTGAGGCACACGGAACCCAGCGTTGGTTAGACCACTGTGTCGTCACTGGTGCAGCCTGGCATACATTCCAAGCGGTCAATATTTTGTACGAAGTTTCATGGTCTGATCATTTTCCGTTATGTATTGTTTTTCATGTTGAAGATATTATTGAAGGTTGTAAAGATACTGCTAGTTTAACGCTTGATCGCATACGCTGGGGTATTAGAGATTTGAACCAAATAGAGGACTATAATTTATACTGCAGTACTGCTTTGGTAAATCTAAATGATAGTTTTAGTTGCACCGACTGTGATATTAGATATAAAAGTTCCAACTGTGATAGTAGATGTTTTTTAGATTGTCCCAATACTGACAAACATCGTGAATTTATAAATGATTTGTATGCTAAGATTGTTAATGTACTTCAGGATGGTGCGGTAAAGTCTTCCGATTCTCGCTCCGATGAGAATAAAAGTAAAAAGAGTAAACAAATACCTGGATGGAATTTACACGTAAAAGAGAGTCACCAGGTGTACAGACTGCAATTTGGCTGTTGGGTTGCGGCTGGCAAGCCATCTACAGGTGAAATATATGAAAATTTTGTAAAATGTAGAAAAGATTTTAAGAAAAAGTTAAAATGGTGTCAAAACAATGAAGAGAAAATAAAGTTAGACATTTTGGCCTCAAGTAGAAAGGAAAATAACTTTATAAAATTTTGGAAGGCGACAAAAAAGTTCAGCGTCAAAGGGAATTTACCGATATCTGTAGATGGCTTGCTAGAACCGACACAAATAGCCAACACCTTCGCTCAGAAGTTTAAGATTGATCCGCTACCTGCATCGGGGTCTGTGCCTGCGACAAAAGAATATCGACAGTGTCCAATAACAGAGTTCACAGCGGAAGACGTTTACCATGCTATAAAAAACATGAAACGTGGAAAGTCACCTGGACACGACTCACTAAGTGTTGAGCACATAGTCCACGCAGGCGGGATTTTGTGTACAAAGCTTTGCAGTTTTTACAACTTGTGCTTGAAGTATTCTTGGTTGCCGCAGGACCTCATGAAAACAGTCGTCGTTGCAGTTCCAAAAAATAAAACCGGTGATCTGGGGAGTTCAGCTAATTACCGACCAATATCGTTAGGTACCATTATTGGAAAGATGTTTGAACGGTTGCTGCAGCCCGAACTACTAAAAGTTATTAAGATAGAGGATGCGCAGTTTGGTTTCCGTCCCGGTCTCTCAACGGATTCCGCGATAGTAAGCCTCAAGTACGCTATCAACTATTATAAAGATCGTAACACGTCGGTGTACGCTTGCTTTTTGGACCTGAGCCGGGCGTTTGATCTAGTGAATTATGATATTCTCTGGAGCAAACTGCTCGGCTCCGGGGTTTCGGACAACCTGGTGAATTTGTTGAGACACTGGTACGGAAATCAAACTAATTATGTTAAATGGGGTGACGCGACATCCAACATCTATAGGTTGGAATGCGGAGTACGCCAAGGAGGGCTCACTTCTCCGGATCTCTTCAACGCTTACATTAACGGATTGATCGGGGAGCTGAGGAACACCAAAATAGGATGTCACGTAGGTGGGGTTTGTGTTAACAACCTCAGCTATGCTGACGACATGGTGCTCCTCAGCCCCTCGATCAAAGGTCTGAGAACGTTGGTTTCTGTCTGTGAGCATTATGCAAATACACATGGGCTAAAATATAATGTTCAGAAGACGGAGTTGATGATTTTCAGGGCGGGAAGAGGTCCGGAAAATGTGCCTGAAGTCACTTTGAATGGTTTAGTGGTTCGGGCTGTGCAGCGGTTCAAATATCTTGGACACATACTAACACCAGATCTAAGGGACGATCAGGACATCGAGAGGGAGAGAAGGGCACTCTCGGTTCGGTGTAACATGCTTGCACGCAGATTTGGCAAGTGTAGCGACGAGGTCAAGTTGACATTGTTCAATGCCTACTGCCAGTGTTTTTACACTTGCCAACTCTGGGTCAACTTCACGCGTAGATCATACAGTACCATGAGGGTGCAGTATAATGATGCATTCCGCATCCTCATGCATAAGCCGCGATTTTGTAGTGCATCAGGTATGTTCACCGAAGCGAGAGTGTCCGACTTCTTCGCGGTTATAAGGACTCGTGTGGCCTCTTTTTGGGAAAGGTTGCATTCCTCACCTAATTCCATCTTGCAAGCTGTCAGTGCAGGACTAGACAGCACAATTTTTAGGCACTGGATTTCGATCCATCGGAGCGAGAATCGAAAATAACACAAATAATGTGATCAGATTGCTGCCCGTGCTCTATTTGGTATGTGTTGCTTTATTGTATCTTTTATTATTTTATTGTATTTATTGTATCTTAAGATATATATATTTGTATGGCTTCTTTGGCTGTAATAAAGAATTATTATTATTATTATTATTATAAATATCTAAACTCTTAACTTATAAGAACACAAAGACAAAAAAAGCGGCCAAGTGCGAGTCGGACTCGCCCATGAAGGGTTCCGTAGCAGCAAGTAACATAATATAAAAGTTTTTGTAGTTCGTTGTAACTTGAATCAAAGGTAAATTGCGGTTTACGATTTATGACGTATTAAAAAAAACTACTTACTAGATCTCGTTCAAACCAATTTTCGGTGGAAGTTTGCATGGTAATGTACATCATATATTTTTTTTAGTTTTATCATTCTCTTATTTTAGAAGTTACGGGGGGGGACACACATTTTACAACTTTGGAAGTGTCTCTCGCGCAAACTATTCAGTTTAGAAGAATATGATATTAGAAACCTCAATATCATTTTTGAAGACCTATCCATCCACACGTATGGGTTTAATGAAAAAAATTTTTTTGAGTTACAGTTCTAAGTATGGGGAGCCCCCAAAATTTATTGTTTTTTTTCTATTTTTGTGTGAAAATCTTAATGCGGTTCACAAAATACATCTACTTACCAAGTTTCAACAGTATAGTTCTTATAGTTTCGGAAAAAAAGTGGCTGTGACATACGGACAGACGAACAGACAGACAGACAGACAGACAGACATGACGAATCCATAAGGGTTCCGTTTTTTGCCATTTGGCTACGGAACCCTAAAAAGAGGTAAAGACGATAGGTGACCATATTGCTTGGTAACAATTTCTTCCAGGCAGCTTTAAGGCAGGAAACAAAGTATGAGATGTGCTGGTCCAGAAAAACCAGTCCATTACTAAATTGTGACTATGTTTAATCTTTATAATCATACATACCCTAAGAGTACTAACCTAACGACTTCTAAACAGCTTTCGCCTCTGACTTCGTCCGCCTCTGCATACAATGCACTTATTTGACTAATGTCGCAACCATTATAATAACAGCAGTTTCTTTGTCATAATGAGCTTGTGTAAACGTGAATTGGGATGGTAACCTGCCTATAGTAAGCATTAAATAGCTGATTTAAATAATTGCTTATTATAATATTTGTTTGTTAACAACCCATTACGTCCTCACTGCAGGGACACGGGTCTCTTCCTATACATCGGGAAGGTTAGGCCATACTCCACACACGGGGGCCAAGCCCGGATTGGTGGAGGTTTTGGGGCTAGTGGTCTACCCAGTGTCCGAAGTTTTCAAGCCGCCTATAAGGCGTCCAACATGACTTAACGACTGCCATCTATGGATAGCAACAGGCATCGACGGCTTAACGTGCCTTACGGTCGAGATAAACACCACTTTTAGTTAAACCCATCCATGCTATGACCGTATCTGTAGTCAGTTAACCTGCGTGATCGACGCGACCACGAAAGCCTTACTAAGTCATGATCGCTTCAGAGATTCATTTTAATTTGTACCATTTGCCACTTGTCGGGGATTAAAAAACAGCCTGTATAATGTCGATAGTTACTTTAATTAACTAGGAAAACGTCTAAGTAATAAACCAAATATTCAAGTAATCAAATTATTTAACTCTAACGGATATGGAGTGAAGTAAATTGCTAGTACGTCGTATCTATCCGCCATCTTGGATATATTTTTAATTGAAATTAACTCTTGTGTGATTGGCGTAATAATTATGGCTTGTCCTGTGTGACTTACTTAAACATGTTGTTTATTTATTGTGTGACACCAAATGAAATAACATTTAACTATTAAGTTTATTCAATTTGTCCTTACATTTATTTAAAACTAGCTTCCGCCCGCAACTTCGTCTGCGTGGTCTTCAGAATTGGGTCCAGAGAGAAAGAAAATGTTAAGGTGGCGCCATCTAGTGACGAAGTGAAAATTTTGACTTTTTAACCATTCCTCTGGGAACCCTTAAGATTTCCGGGATAAAAACCCTATGTGTTGGCCGAGTGCTTTTTCTATCTACCTACCTATCATCCAAATCCGTTTTAATTTAATTTAATTTATTCATCATCTTAAACATAACATTACAGATAAAATCCAATACGTCATATTTATCACCTAATTTTACTAAAAATAAATAAAGTCATAACATATTATTAACTACAGAGTTTCATAACATTTACATCAGAGATAAATAATAAAATAAAAAATAAAAATTTTGTCATTCATTTTATTCATCTACACGCTCACTGTATCTCAGGCAAGCCCTCTCGATCATCCTCCATTCGTCCGCAAACAGATCGCAGTCTGGTTGCGTGTCAGAGAGTGCGTTGAGGGCCCGCAGAGCACGGCACACCGGCGCGTGTTGGCGCGCGGCCGTGCGCGCCACCGCCGGAGCGAACAAGCGCACTCTCCTGTCACGGAACCGTGTGCGTCTATCTGGCACATAAAGCCTTATTTCCGAGAGCAGGTCAGGACAATTCAATTTGCCGTGCAAGAGTCGGCAAACAAAAGTCATCTGGTTGTAGATTCTGCGCGTTTCTAGCGAATTATAACCAAGCATGCCCTGTAGGTATTTGGTAGGGTACATGAATGGGTAATAATTATAGAATTTTGAGTACAAAAACCTCAGGAAACGTTTTTGCACTTTTTCTAGCATAAGGCAATACGTTTTTTCATATGGATTCCACACCGATGACCCAAACTCTATTTTACTCCTTATGAGAGAAGAAAACAGAAGATTTATAGCATTTAGGTCCGAGAAATCCTTACATGTACGCGTTACAAATCCCAGCCTACGAAAACAGTCAACTGCCAGTGTCCGCATGTGTTCATGAAAATTTAACCTAGGATCAAATATTACTCCTAAATCCTTAACAGTGTCCACCCTAGGTATTTGCTCGCTGTTTAGAAAATACTGGCCCTGTATGCTTTGTGCAGACCGAGTAAAACTCATGATTTGGCATTTCTTTACGTTAAAACAGAGACGATTGTCGTCACTCCATTTCTGTACGATATTCAAATTGCCTTGCATTGCCTGACAGCCGTCCGCAGACTTTATATCGACTACGATTTTTAAATCGTCAGCGTATAACAGGCAGTGACCAGCCGGAAGGTGGCTGGATAGGTCGTTTATCATGATTGTAAACAACAGGGTGCCCAGCGATGAACCCTGACTGATGCCTGATTTAGTGCAATATGGTGACGATTCATAGCAACCAAGGCGGACGAACTGTTTACGATCACGCAGGTAGTCGGCAAATAATCTTAGTAAGCCAGGTGTAAAGCCAATGGCACATAATTTCTCTAATAGAATGTCATTATCGACCTGGTCAAAGGCTTTTTTAAAATCCAAATAAGCCACGTCGACCTGAATTTTGTCGTCCATTCTCCTTGATATGTATTCTACTAGGGAGAGGAGGTTTGTTTCAATCGATCTACCTTTCCTAAAAGCGTGTTGGGAGTCACAAAGGCGAGACTCTATCTGGTTATACATTTTCAAGTGCACTACGCTCTCGAAAATTTTTGCGAATGATGAAAGAACAGCTATAGGGCGATAGTTTTCTGCCTGTGTTTTATCACCAGTTTTATGAATCGGAGACACGCGTGTTGTCTTCCAACACTCCGGATACGTACTAGTCTTGAGAGCTAAATTGAACACATGTGCCAAAGGGATCACGAATTCACGCTTACATACCTTGATAATAAACGATGGTACGTTATCTGGACCCATGGCACTTTTAGGGCTCAATTTGTCAATGGCATGTCCTACATCAGATTCCAGTATTCTAATTATATTGACGTAATAATTATTCGGTGCTAACGTACATAGTTCAGAGTTTAGGTCTGGTACCCGTGGTAAAAATACACTACTGAAATAGTTTGCGAACGCATTCGCCGCAGCTACTCCAGTGTACTTATTTTGCCCTCGCGCTATGTTTGGCTCAAAACCTCCCTTGGTCCGAAGACCTTTTACATGAGTCCAGAATGCTCGAGGATTGACAGCTAGGTCCCTTTGAATATGCTCTAAATAATTCTGATAACTCACTGTAACCCTAGCTTTGATATCAGCCCGAATTTCTCCAAAAAATCTGTACATATGTGGGTCTTTACTAGACTTCCAAATTTTATGTAGACAATGTTTAAGTTTAAGTTTGTAAGTTTGTAGTTTCGGCGTGAAAATTGAACAATCAAACAAACAAACATCCATATTTTCGCATTTATAATATTAGTGAGATGAGGTGAGATGAGATGAGACTTAGCAATACCAGGGCGCAGTCCATTACTTTTTAATACTTACCTTTGTATTATGTGCATATTCACAACAGTATTCTATCTACGGTCCTTATTAAATATGTGAAAAAAAAAGGTTTGACTGTTATCAGTATACAAAACTGCTAAACACTAAAAGCAAAAAACCAGAAAACCATCAAACTAAAATCATAAACAGTAAACACACAGGTTTTGTAACTTTTGGTTTAGTTTTATTTTGCTAGATTGAGTTAAAATTTTCCAAAAGTCGTGCATGAAACTTTGAGTCGATTTTTTTGTCCATGAGAATATGTGCCTCGAAAGCGAAATAAAAAAAAATATCTATCTAATCTGTGAGTCCGGGGTGTAGCCTTAGTGAGCGTCCATGTATAAGCACTATAGTAGGTAATTTCGATATAGAAACTTCTACAGTTGTCTTCTTGTTAATTAATTAAACTTTCTGTTGCAATGGCTAAGACCAACATCACGAAATGTCGACTGGAAGTAACATGCAAATCAAATGCTACTTAAATACAATAAGATACAGAGTTAAGTCCATCTTATGTTAGCGAATCTGCCGTAAATAGTGGACGTTGATTCGTAACTATAAACGTCAAAAGACTTCACTTTTGGCAACGAAACGAGCTAACTGTCGGAAAAGGATTGGGTGGTTACCTTGATCTAACTTGTTTTAATTAGCTAATTCCACGTGGTAGGTAGTAGTACAGTAGGCTTAGTACTAGGTAGAAGAAAATACGATTTTAAATAATGTCTGCATGTATAAATTTCTTATGTTTGGCGACAAGACTTAAATAGGATGGTGACTGCCAGCCAGACCAACAAAACCGAGTTCTACAAACTTTCATTTCGCTGGAAATAGAACGGAACTGGACTAGCCCCATTGTTCCCACCTGTTCAGTTGTACATCGGAGGAGGATAAGAAGTGGAATCTCTACTTTAACTCCGGCGCTAACTGTACCCAGCCAGGCGTTGCCCAATCGTCACCAGTATCGATCACTACACTATTACCGTATGAATGATTATTGTGACAAACGACCCGCCCGCCACACCTCGCACTGGCAATCAGATCGAGTCGAAGACCTCATCTAAGACTTCATCTAAGGACCTGCCGTGAAGAATAATATGGTTCTGGTAACAAAACAAGGTTATTAAATCCACTGCAGGGGCACGGGTCTCTTCCCATAAGTTGGGAAGGTTAGGCCATACTCCACACACGGGGCCCAAGTCCGGATTGGTGGAGGTTGTGGGGCTAGTGGCCAACCCAGTGTTAGAAGTTTTAAGCCGTCTATAAGGCCTCTGACATGACTTAACGACTGGTATGGAAAACAAAACAAAATATGTGTAAAACTCTGTAATTAGGGTGTCTACTCACCATACTAAATATGTTTTGATAAGACTTTACTAAAAAAATTACTCTTCATGTAAAATGATCAATTGATTTCAATTGCAAACATTTTTTGTGATCTTAGCAGAGTCGTAGATTGTTCAGTATAATGATTCCTAAAACCTTCAGTTACATCCGTAACAGTTCTACACTATAAGTTTGTTAAAACTTTTGAAAAAAAAAAGACAAAATGTATTTTTACACTCTATAGCGCATCAGAGCCTTAACCCTTGTTTGTTTTAATTTGATAGCGTCGTATTTGGAAAATTATTACGTTAAAATTGGTTTAGTCTACTTTGCTAAAAAAAACATTACAGCCTACTGTATCGACAGCTTCACCAAGTAACCTACATCTTGAACGACAGTCGCCCTGTCTTCAAGAATACATGTAATGTCTTCGGATCTAGATGAGCGATTAGTTCAGAAGCCGAAAGTCAATCTATTGGGACTGCCACATTACGACTCCAGACCACACTTATCTGTCATTTGGCTCTATGATATATGATTATGAATGAGTCTAGGATAAGATCTTCGACACTTCAGTAATAGCTTCCACGCGGCTGTGTTTGGAAGTATCAGTGGCAGACATAGGCTCTCCTAGGTGGTCTGATAGTCTGCTGAAGCAGTTTAATGAATGTAAAGATCAGCGTGTGTAAGAAAGAAAATATAGTAGTTATCAGCCAAATATATTTATCTGTTAATGACATGTAAGACAGTAAAGTACTCATAACGTTAAATTATAAACTGTTAAATATTTGGTTGATATATTGTATCTATTTCGAATTATTTTACTTTTTAGTGTTATATTATTTCTGTTTTTGACATATTTTGGATTTAGAGTTCTTATATTTAAAGAGCAAATCTTTTGTCGATGGAGCAACCTCCAACTTTACCTATCCTCAGCCAGCATCTTGATCTCCTGATACGACACGACAGCGAACTTTTCCTTTATCTGTTCCATATAATTTCTTCTTGGTCTTTCTCTTCTTCCTTCTATTACGTTTTTAGGACGCTGTCGTGTCTTATCCGGTGTCTCATCATATTTCCTCGTCTATTCTGTATTATTTCTTCAATTATATCAAGAACTTCTTGATTTGATTTCTTTTCTGTCCAAACTGATTCTTTTCATCCGCCTCCAGCACCACATTTTTATCTACAGTCTTTGAAATCATATTTTTTGTGTGATTTTACCTATGTATTTCAATTTTTTCTTCACAAATACCTTTACAAAGCAAAATCACGTAAAAACAACTACAAATCACCTACACTGGATGTTCCTTACATACCTTTACACGATCTCCCGCTGTTCTCCAATGGACACCTCATACCTTTTTACACTTACGATATTTTAACATGCACTTACGCGGTTTTAACTTGCAGTTACGCGGTTTTTGCCATATCCCGCCACGATGGATCGTTTCGCCCGCTGGTGCTTCGCCTTTTAAGGGACAAAGTACGAGCTTGCAACGTTTACCGGATTAGCGATGGTAATTTCGTCATTACGGATGTCTTCTTTTAAAGGATTTATATTGGGACCTGCCTGCTTGTGATTTAGTGGTAGATGTTAGTGGTTCTGTGTTGTTTTTTTTTTCAACTTTTAAGCTCAACTGTTCTTAAATAGGTAGGATAGACTATTTGCAAGAGAATAAAAATTGAAACTAAAAATTGCGTTCTTAAGATTAATTTAAAACACGAAACATTGAACAAGTTTCGATATACGTGAAAATACATTACATATTTATAGATTAGATCGGATGCCAGCTGGTGCCACAGAGTTCGTACGTGTGGATATAGTTGTGTTATAAAATTTCATTAGGTTTCCAGGCAATTATCCTTTCAAAATAAAATAAATAAATAGTAAAACCACGCTGTCGTCTTTTACAATACTTTGTCACAAGGTATAGAATAAGCAATCCCGCTCATAATTTTTGAGATAAGAACTGATCTACGATCCTCGGATCAGTTGTCACCACTGCTAACTACTGAGCCACCGAGACAGTTAAAACTTTAGGTCGTGAAAAAGAGATTTAACATCGACTGCACGATATCACCAGCGTCATACCCAAGTCGACAAAATCAGCTGCTTGTCAGATTTAGAATTTCTAACATTTGGATAATTTCTTCAGCAAAATAATATGAGGTTTACAAGATATGCATACCTACTATTTCTATTCTATTTTTCTATTTGGCATTCCACATCTCACTAAAGGAGTGATTTTGCCAAAGTCTAGTGAAAAATGGGAGAATCTTCAATAAAAAAAATGGGGGAACGCCAATGTCAAGTGAAAGGCACGGCTCTAAGGGTGATGGGCACTTAAAGACGCTCCACGTTTTTTTTTTTTTTTTTATGGCAGAGGTGGCAAACGAGCAGACGGATCACCTGATGGTAAGCGATTACCGCCGCAACACCCATAGACACCCGCAACACCAGAGGAGTCACAAGTGCGTTGCCGGCCTTTGATTTGGGAGTACGCTCTTTTCTTGAAGGTTTGAATGTCGTATCGGTCCGGAAATACCGCAGGCGACAATTCATTCCACAGTTTGGTTGTGCGAGGCAGAAAGTTTCTAGTGAAACGCACAGTTGTGGACTGCCAACCATCTATGTGATGGGGATGAATATGTTGTCGCGTAGAACGATGGCGGAAAGAGGCGGCAGGGATCAATCCGAACAATTCCTCGGAGCACTCCCCATTGTACATGCGATAGAGAATGCAGAGCGAGGCTACATCTCTACGCAGCGCCAGGGAGTCAAGCCGATCTGAAATATCCTGGCAGTCGACGATTCGAGTTGCCCTTCGTTGAATGCGGTCCAGAGGGAGAAGCTGGTACTGGGGTGCCCCTGCCCAGAGATGAGAACAGTATTCCATATGAGGCCGAATCTGCGCCTTATAAAGTTGCAGGCGATGCGCCGCAGTGAAATACCGTCTCGATCTATTGAGCACACCAAGCTTCTTCGAGGCTAATTTAGCCTTACCCTCTAGATGGCCACGGAACTGGACTTCACTCGATATGTCGACACCAAGAATTCCGATACTAGCTGAGGCATTTAGGGGAGTGTCCTCAAAACGAGGTGATACGACAAATGGCATTTTCTTGGCAGTGAACGCGCAAACTTGTGTCTTAGTGGGGTTAAATTGGACCAAATTAAGTCGACCCCATTCTGAGACTTTCTTTAAAGAGGCCTCAATTTCCGACACAAGTTTGTTTCGGCTCTCGATGACGTTTTCCCGAGAAACGTTGGCACGGCCGGTATAGAAGGCATCACCTGTGCTGTCATCCGCATAACAATGAGTGCTGCTGATTTGCAGCATATCATTGATATGCAGAAGGAACAGTGTAGGCGAAAGCACACAGCCTTGAGGGACACCAGCATTCACAGACATAGAATCTGAGCATGCACCGTCGACTACGACCTTTATGCTTCTGTCTGCAAGAAAACTAGTGACCCATTTGCATAATTCCTCGGGAAGCCCATAAGAAGGAAGCTTCGCAAGAAGTGCTTTGTGCCAGACCCGATCGAAGGCCTTCGCTATGTCCAAACTAACGGCCAAAGCTTCCCCCTTAGTCTCGATCGCCTGTGCCCAACGATGTGTCAGGTAGACAAGAAGATCACCAGCGGACCGGCCCTTACGGAAACCGTACTGTCGGTCACTAAGCAGCTGGCGGTCCTCTAGGTACCGAAGGAGCTGGCTGTTGATACTGGACTCCATTATCTTTGAGAATAAGGAGGTTATGGCTATCGGCCGGTAGTTGGACGGATTAGACGGACGGCCACGTGGTGGTTTGTTGTTGGAACTCGAAAAACGGAGTTGTCTCCCGAGTTAATCCTCTTCTTATGATCGCTTATCTCTGAATCTGGAAACTGCGTGACCGAATCCGAAATGAGGTTATTCGCCAGAGAACCAAAGTAACCGACATTGCTCAGAGAATTAGCACACTGAAGTGGCAATGGGCCGGACATGTATGTCGAAGAACTAACAACCGGTGGACAAACAGAGTGCTACAGTGGAGACCGCGTTTGGACAAACGTAGCGTGGGACGCCCCCCGGCTAGGTGGAGCGATGATCTGCGCAAGGTTGCTGGTAACAGCTGGATGCGCGTGGCCGAAGATAGGTATAAGTGGCGTGTCTTGGGAGAGGCCTGTGTCCAACATCGGACTAATGCAGGCTGATGATGATGATGATGATCTCTGAATCTGAATCACAGCTATTTCCCCATCACAAAAATAAGGTTGAAATTACTCTAAAACGGAAATAATTGAAAAATTAACTTAGCAGACGTGTGCTCGGTACGAGTCCCGGCAACCAACCCCCCTTTTCACTTTACCCGCCTTTAAAGAAATAAATTATTATAATTTAGATTTGTTTTGAGTTCAAAATAGATGTCATGGAAAATTCAGATTCAAGTTGTTTACCCAAAATTTCTGTAACATACAATTTTAAATCACACATAGACTTAAACCATGTATGATCTACATCCGTAAGTGTCGCAATCGATCTAACTGAGGTCGCACATGCACAACGTGCGCACTGCGCATACACATAGCGCATAGGCAATAAATAACACCGTAATGGTTCAGATAAACACCGTAGTCGTGTTTGATTGAGATGATAACTGCATACATGGCTGTAGGCTGCGTTACCCGATCACGGCAAAGATTAAGAAAGCTTGCTATAAGAGCATCGATAACTCCTTGCTAGTGACTTCGACCTCCTAACAAAAAGCGAGACTTTGGTTTGGTAGGTTCAAATCCTGGCCAATGTATCGATTAGTTTTCCGAAACTTACTTACATTTTTATACCAATTGCTTTAACAATGAAGGAAAACATCCTGAGGAATCTACACATCTGAGTATGAGATGTGTATGATGGTCGCACTGCACACGTCCGTAGGTGTAAATCTAAATGCCCTATAGGTGGCCGCGGGTGATGCTAAGTGCAACAGTAGGCAATCGCCGCGACGTCTACCCTTATTGATAAGTACGGTTAAATTATACCACAAGATAAGATAATAAAGGTTGTATAAGGGGATAAAATTTCATTAAAGCAACCGTGAAATAGAAGCTGTAGTGTTAGATGGACAGTTGGACACCGCAACAATCAAAATTGATGAAAACATGGAAGCCACTTTATTTAAAAGTGTAGCGGTATTCCTAGAATGCGGTATCGATATTTCTTCTGACGAAACCATAAACCTTAATATGTGTGTTTGTAGTAACAAATAAACGAGTTATCTATCTATACTATTGTATTTCCACCACGGTTAGACCACGGTTGGCTTACATGCACACCAGACTTCACCTGACGAAGGTTTTTCCATTTTCTCCAAATACTAAGTAAGGGTCTGACTGTTAGTGGCATTTATCTCGACCGTTTCCGTGCTTCGCAAGGCACGTTAAGCCGTTGGTGCTGGCTGCTATCGCTAGCAGTCGTTAAGCCAGGCTTGAAAACTTCTGACACTGGGGTTGGCCACTAGCCCCACAACCTCCACCAATCCGGACTTGGCCCCCTTGTGTGGAGTATGGCCTAATCCTTCCCGAGTTATGTGAAGAGACCCGTGCCCCTGCAGCGGGGACGTAATGGGTTGTTAACGAACTAAGTCAGTTCTCACAATAGCAGGGAAGCGATCGTTTGGTTCTAACGTTATACTCCGTTGAATACATGACGTACACTGCTTTCTTGTGACTAATATGTCATTGGATATACATATGAGTCCCTTAGAGTCCACGGGGATAAGAGGAGTTCATCTGTGTGGGAAGCCAATGTTAAACAGAGTACGTGCTTTTGAGAATAGGCCTTTCCTCTTCCCACTTTCCTCCTCTTCACTCCTCAACCCAACTTTCCCCATTTGTATGGAAGAGGATGATATTGATGATATAGTTAAACGAAATTTTGACATTTCAGTATTAACGAGCTATTAAAGAAAACATACGAAGATAAAAAAAAAAAAAGAAATACTGGTTTCTGTGAACGACACAATTAATATTCTTACAAATTGGAGTATCGGTAACATTACACCAGCGACAACAGTAAAATATGTAATTTCGGACCAGTTTCTGGATGACTTCTGAGAAAATACGAGTAATAACTTAACATTGGCTTAAAAAGTTTTAAGAAACTATTATTGCTTTGCTTATGAAATGATTTTTTTAATTTGTTTGAAATTATATTATTATTTTGTCAAAAGTATCTCATGGATGTGTAAAATATTGTGATTTATGTGTGTATGAAGTAATCATATATTAGGTATTATTTCATTGTATTCTTATTTATAAGTTACTTCAGCTTCAGCTAACAACAGCTCTGTTTAGCCGATAGACCTACTCAAGTGTTCATGTACCTTGTCAGTCTGTGTACCTTCAAGTTTTATAAGTACATGTAAGTACATGCCTTTCCCAGCGCTGAAATTAGCACACGTCCTCAACAACCTCCACGGCCCACACATCGACCCAATGATCCATAGATCACGATCTACATGATCTACCTCGCGGGCCGATAATTAAGCCCCTGACATAAAGCTAATGCAGGTGTGTAACTCACAGTTTACAGTTAAGTGTCTGTTAAAGTAACTTGTACTTAACTGAATTTTCTAATAGCTATTAATAAATTTTGTAGATGATGAAGTGTACAATAAACACAGGTTTATTCTAGGGACTTTGGCTCTTAAAATTTAAAGAACTAAGATTAATTTACAATCGGTATTATCCAAATTCTGGGAAATTAGGTATGAAACTTCACAGACCAAAAATTCTTTAGTGCCTAACGCCAGTGATTACCTACATATTATGGTACTGAAATTGTTTCGCTAACTATTGACTTTATCCATAAGCTTAAGTTCTCTCAACGGGCTATGAACAGTGTTATCCTTGGGGATTTTTATGTGATCGAAGCCGAAACGAGGAAATCCGTAGACGAACTATAGTCATCGACATAGCTCATAGAAGAAGTAAGTTGAAGTAGCAATGACATCTTTCTAATAAAACTGATAACTGATGGGGATCAAATTTCAATTTCAGTATGTTCTCTTGTAAAAACTTAAATGTAAATGTCATTTTCGAAAACTACTCCAAGGAGAGA
Source organism: Coleophora deauratella (assembly GCA_958295455.1). Taxonomy (NCBI): domain Eukaryota; kingdom Metazoa; phylum Arthropoda; class Insecta; order Lepidoptera; family Coleophoridae; genus Coleophora; species Coleophora deauratella. Next base: position 11,585,814 of record OY282411.1, read on the forward strand.
GCACCGCAAGACATTTTGGGCTATGATTCATTAGTCTAGTCGAAAAAGGAATCTGCAAGGTGAGTCCTTAACTTACAACGGTTTTTCATTACTTTTATTACGTAGAGAAACCAGATTTTAAGTTTTTTACCAGTATTATCGCACTTTAGATTTACATTGATCATTAACATTTTTATTTATATAATCATCTAAACTATCTTTCATATAGGTACTAACTTAGTGCTTAGGACTTAGTGTTCATAATACGTCCCCTTAAATAGGTACTCTAGTATTTTAATGCCTAACCTTTAACAATAGGTACCTATAACACTACCACTATACAGATTGTCATCTAGCCCCAACTTGACCCTGGCTGGGAACGACACAACTACACCCTTCACATATGAACACTCTAACCTTGCATTCACGAGGTACGCTATTGGTGGAGCCATACTATCGTGTTTGATAGTAAAGGTCAAAATCCGCCAATCAGAGATAACATGTAATTGCATAGAGAAGTTTGTTTAGGTTAAGAAACGGTGGAAGAAATTAATTATACAGTGTTTATTGAGATTAATACAAAAGACGCTAAGGTGTTCTACTTAATGATAAATGAAAAATAGAAAGTAGTAACGCGAGGATAGTCAATCGGACTGATGATGGAGTTCAGACGAAACCCACGGATGTGCAATTTTCAGTTCAAAGGGGAGTTACAGTACTAGGGTTCTATCTAGATGAATAAAATGTACGAAGAAAATATGCCTCCAAATACGAATCATCATCATCATTACGCCGGAAGACTCACTGCAGGCCATAGACTTTCCCCATAGATTTGTGCATTTTCCTACAAGCCTGACTAGACCACCAGTTCACCTGCAAGTTGCAATAAACTGCAGATATTCTCATTTAGACAAACACAATTTGAACTTTAGAAAGAGTTATTAGCATTAAAGATGTTGTGGGCGAGTAGATGAGTAAAGAAGATATAGATAGATAGATAGATAGATAGATAGATAACTCATTTATTTGTTACTACAAACACACATATTAAGTATTACATCAGTACACACAATAAAATAAAAATAAAACAATACTTAAAAATATGTGTGTGTTGCAGTAGTACAAAAGGGCCGTGACTCAGTGTGTGATATAACTGTCAGTGTCACAAATATTGTTTACGTGTTGCATTGTGCCTGAACCTGAAATAAATATTTTAGTTTTCCAAGTGTTTGAGACCATCGCCACTACCAGCTCCTTTTTAACTGTCTTAATACTTATCTGTCTCAGTTATAAAGAGCTGGCGACTGAAAACTCGCTCCTTGCGTGATTAATTTAAACGTTTTAAACTGAATATGCGAACTTTCTCGTATGTTAGCTAGTTACATTTAAATCCACGCATTAATATCGGGTTAATCGCGAGTGACGGCGGTACCTGTATCGGTTTAATAGCGTTACTTATCATTTTGACAGTCAGTTAGGTTGAGTTGGAGGGAAGTGGTACTACTAGGTTATTTCCCACGTTTTGATGGTTTTACTTCGCCATGTGGTGACAACCTTTTGAAAGAGACATCACTGTCTCATATTGTACGAATTTACCTAGGGTATCTTGTTGATAAAACTTCTCGTTTCGCTAACACTTCCCTAAATTTTGTATGTACAAGTTCCAACTGGTGGAATCATATTACTAGGAAGAACGTATAAAGAACGTTAAACTAAAAATGCATTGAAATTAAAGTTATGTAGTAAGGGTGTGTTGCGTGACGGAAAGCATTCATCACCAGGATGCGGTGATGAATGCTTACCGCGGGTAAGAAACCGTGAGAAGTCACCTTTAGAGAGAGGCAGGGATTGTCTATACTGTATGTACATAGTAATAACGTAAATACTGTAACGAGTCGACAATAGTTAGTACCACCACAGTCTGCTCCTTGCGTGCTTCCACCTCTAAGCTCGACTAGATATACACGACGCATGTGTTATTACTACTATTTGCATTTCATTAGCTATGAAATGTCCTGTAGGAATAACTTTAAGTGCAGGTTACAAGATTACTCTTAACGTTAGAGAACATTCTGCGAGTTAAATTGATTATTTTGCATACTAGGTGTAGATAATTATTAGTTTTAGTATTAAACGTAGTTATTGTGTGATCATAATTATCTTTCTGAATAACAACCGCGGTTTGATGGATTGCTTGGATTTTCATAAAGAGTTATTTTACTGGTATCAACTTCAACGTAATTATATTTATTAAATAATTTCTTATGAAATGTTTGTATAGGAGGATTTTTTGTTTGACGACAAGCGGCAAATGATAAATTCTACTCATGTAACTGAACAAGTTTCAGCATAGAACATAATCTATCATTTATTATCGATTACTCTATTTCTAAATTTGTGTAGGTTCAATTGTATTGGCTCCATAGGGAATGTTGTTCAGATTCATTCTCGTTAGTAGCATCCGTATTCTGCTTCTCAGCGAATAAAGTCACCTATATGTATACTGACCAATTTGAGGTTTTTCCAGTGAAATTCTTACATTACTTACTCACTTCAAATAACAAAAATTAACTGAATTGAATTTATTATCTCGTCGCCATTATCAACACCAAATCAGCACTATTTCTACCAATCTGCTTAAAACGTACACTGGTGAACACATACCTTCGCCTTTGCTATGGTCTTTGCTCAATTTTTTTCTTACATTCATTTGCTTCATGCACTATAATATCGTAATTTTTGCCTATAGTCACACCACACTTGAAACCCTCTTCTATCTCAACTTGCATTTCTTCAACAACTTACCAAGTTATACGTTACGTCTAACAATATCTACCTTTGTGTTCTTTCACTACTGGTCTATAACATTTAAGTTTTTATTCTTGACAACATATCGTGGGTGCTTATAACAAATGTTTCTCCAAAACGCCCTTATCATTTGAATGGAAGTTGTATTGGAAAGCAATAACTGTATTGACAAGCGCATTACCATACAAACCGCGCCACTGCACTGTATGTAGAGTTGCACAATCGTACTTGGACATTTATACCTTACGAGGTCCCGATCGATCACAGCCTACTGTGTTAGTGGCTCCATACGCTTATACAGGTTGATTAAGGGCTATGGGTATATCCATATCTTCGACGTTTCCTCTCACTTCCCGAAACATTTGTTTGTTTGTTTGTAAAAGCTTTATTACAACAAAAATATATACAAAATTTTAACAGTATTTGGTATTCATGTTAAGTGTACAAGTTCCATTACTAGGCGGAATAAAAATATTAAAACAATGTGTAAAGCATTTACTTCAATAGAAAATATTTTGAGTTTGAATTTGAGTTTATCAAAATTGACTTTTCTAAAATTTAAAACATTTGTATTCAAAATCTAGTGACTGAAAAATCCAATGATATTTATGTAGCATAGCAATGAATATAATATTTATGAATGAAATTTCCACAAATTTTGTAATACTTTGACTTATTTATTGGGCACTTTTATATTTTGTTTAATTTTGAAGTTTTTTAAAAAAATTGCATGCTTTTGTAAGAAAGTTTATTTAGAAAATAATTAGAATTATGTTGTAACATCAAATCCATGATTTTAGTTTAACTTAAAAGACGCAATATAAAATCAAAATTCATATTGTGATATCGAATAACACAATCCAGTCTATAAATGAACGCCAAATGCAAACATTTAGTTTTGAATTGCCAATAATAAAGAAATAAATTATTAATTATACACTTACATAGGCTAGTGTATGACAGAATATGAGTGAAGTTTGTTATAAAATTTATCAACTAAACCGAAATAATTCTCCAAAACTTCGACTAACTATAGGGTCCTTATGAAATACCTGTTTTTTTTTTTTTACCACAGCTTCTACTCATGAAACTGTACAACTTTCTCCGAGGAAGCTATACTCAATTCGAAAAAATTTTTTTGGAGTCCTCATACTAATTGATCAACTGAACCGCAAATTTTATATGGGAAGTCCAAAAATTTTTTTGCGAATTGAGTATTGGTTCTTTGGCTATTTTTGTTTCAGTTTCGCGAGTAGAAGCCACTGTTAATTTTTTTTTCAGAAGGACCCTTTATTTTGACAAACCTTGTAAACTTCTTGTAAGGATCACCCTGTGAATCGTCTGTATATCGAGCAGACAATTGTATTCTATGCTAATCTCCTCTCTAGACAAAGCCTCTGAATTTTAACAGGCCCAACAAGTTCTATAAATGGTTGCTGATAAAGAATTTGATATTCGAATTATGTTTTGACACATGAATGGATCAGCTGAGCAGCTGGCTTTGCAGGGAGAGACTTAATGGTAGGTAGGTACGTATACATATCGTCACCTGAGTGCTTATTTGTCCAATCAACCATATTAACGAAAATTACTTTTAAATGCAGTTATCATAATATCCAATTCCCCGTCGATTATTGTATGATTCTTATGATTTAGACCTTTAGAACATTAAAAATATAATTAACTGTTGAAAACGCAATCTGTAAGAAATAATTCAATTTACGTGAAATAATCAGTAAAAATTTTGTTGTATAAAGTGTTGGTTATGGACATTGAACAAATAAGCACTCAGGTGACGATATGTAGCATTAGCATTTTAAGTTGGTATTTTAAGTTGTACCATCTATTTTATTTCAGGAACTTTATTGAATAGATTAAAGGTAGTTTTTACAAAAAAAAAAGAATTTATATTTTAATAACCTAAAGGCGGAGAAGAACAATAATATAATCCAGTCAAATCAGTTATACCTATATTTATACGAAACATGTAAGCTTCAAACTGATAAAAAAGAATACTATTTACCCTCTTTTGCATTAAGGAGAGTTTAATAAATTTCATGTGCAGGAGCTCCGCTTAAATGACACTCAGTTTCATCAGCAGGAGCTCCACCTAAATGTCGCTCAGCTTCATCAATAGAAGTTCCTCTTAAATCGCGCTCAGTTTTGTAAGCAGGAGTTCCGCTTAATTTTCGCTCGGTTTCATAAATAGGAGCTCCGCTTTAATGTCGTTTACTTTCTAGAGAAGGAGCTCCAACCAGTGTAGTAACCAGAGTCAGGTATCTATTCTATGCCTGCCGTCAGTAGCTATATTATATTTCACTCATACATCACTAGTTGCCGTACAAGTCCAGAACCATGGATTTAGTCGTCAACCCGCTCGTTAGCGGATACAGACGCAATCGCTTCAATAAAGTGGATAATTGGAATCCATAAAACGAACTTAAATCACCTTAATATTGGCTTTACATTATTTATGAGTTTTATCTTATCTGTACCAACTCGACTGTTCGCGAACGCGATTTGGTTTTGTAATATGGATATTTGTATTTGAAAGTATTTCATTTACAATTTGTTAATTAGAGTCTACGCTAGGTTTGAGAAATGCTTTAACGGATTTGGATACACGACGTTAATTGTCTTCATTTGTTTGAATGTTTTTTGGTGTTTCAAAAATAAATCGAAATAAAGTTAAATTTTTGAAAGTATTAAGGTGTATAAAACCGCCTGAAATTATTTGAAAGGTCGGTTAAGAAATCAAAAAAGCAAAATCGTTTTCTTTCTTTCGTTCTCTCAAACTTTTAGACGCTAATCGAATAACTTTATTGGACACCATGTATTTGTTTTCTGATTTAGCGGGTTCGAATTAGTTGAAATACCAAATTACCAAAAGTTTTTACTCGAAATTACCAAAAAGTAATATGATTTGCTTCTAGGCTACTTTCTGGTCGTCTTTTTTTAAATATTTTTCTTGCTACTCATGGAAATAAACAACTTACCAGGAATCCATATTCAATTCGCAAAAAAAAATGTCTTACCTCTTTCTTCCGTGGTCTTACCAAACTTAGTTGAACTTGTTAGACATTTTTTTTTAATTTTAGAAAATTCAATATCTACTTAAAAAAAATTATCAGCTTTTCGGCAAAGTCTTAAATACAGGTGCATTTACGTCATAAACATTTTTAATTACGATATGTTATGTAGAAGCTACTTTTTTATATTTTCAGTTTTTGTTTGAATATTTAGAATTATGTGGTTTCACCTTATATGTAGTTTTTCTTAACAAATTCTGAAATGAAATATCTTTATTCACGAAGCGATGTAATTTGGAAGCTCACTCATTAATTTGTATCGACGTTTCCAAATGCATTGAACCAGTCACTTTGACCGAACCACTTTCGATTATTTAAATCAGCTAGCTCCGGAAATTCATTAAGACTTATATCGATGACTAATAAATCATTCTTAATCATGTTTAGATTCATAATTTTACTGACAAATATCTACAGACGGTCTACAGCCAGGTAGCAATAAGTGTGAGTGAAATGAGATAATGTTTATTAGTCAACTGATTCAGGTGGAAAGTAACATATTTGTTCATTTGTGTGTTTATTTCTTTGGCCAAGCTATATACAATCTTTTTTCAGAAGTTAGCCAGTAAGCTAGGAAAGAGATGACAATTGTTTTTGAATATCTCTCGTTATCGCTTAAATGCTAAGAAAAAAGAGACGAACTTTTCCGTCTCTGTGGATAAGTTGGTTATTTTGTATTTCTCTTTCACTATATTTACCAAAAGAATCTTAAGATATTAAAACAATTTTCTTATTGTGCAAGTTTCAAATTTGTATTTGTTTTTATGTGATAGGTGGCAAACGAGCAGATTTCTAATTCAGACAAGTTTTGACATTCATTCTCTTCACCAAAACTTGAAGATTTTTCACAAAAATTTATCTCAAACTCAAAACACCTAGATCGACAGAGAAACAAGATATCAATATCACAGAATGACAAAACAGTAACAAGTATAGTAACCGGCATTTCTTGCTGCGCTGCAAAAATCTCCCAACTCCAAATCAGCTGCCAATTACGCGTCCTTATACACAAAGCGGATTTTTTGCCGCCGCGTCGGATAAGGGGTTAATTACGATTTCCGGCTGGTCGCGGAATGTCGGGCGTGCGACAAAAAGTCGGCGAGGTGTACGCTTACGAGTGACTGAGGCGACGCGCGTGATGACGGTGCGACTAGGCTGGATAGGGTTGCTGTGTGCTAGAAAGTCTTTATGAAACCTTTGGTTTGGTTGTCATAGTTAAGGACCTCCGAATAAAAAAAGTATTTGTAAGGATTCTTGATATAGGAAGTTCTACTGCTATCTGTAGCAGCATATGCGTATTCCTTAGACACAGCGGCGCATGGGTTCGGTGAAAGATGAAAGTTGTAGATATCAGAAGTAGAGAAGCAAATTTTTATATCTTATATAAGGAAACTCTGCCTAGACGCGGTGAGAAAAGACATGATAGAAAGAAGAGGATGAAGACGGTCGTGTAAATGAAGGTTTAATCGTAAAGGGACAAGCCGAGATGATGAAAAAGATCGAAGAAGAATTAGACACAAAACAGCTCTTCCTTATGAACATCGATATGAATTATGAGTGTACCATTAGTTTGGGTTTCTTAACAAAGCAAGGAGTGACCGCCTATCGTCGATTTATCAACTATGTTGAAATGAAAACAATGTCTTTTGTGTTTTTTAATAGATGTCGCTAGTCGAAAAGAAATAATTAAAGTGTGAATCTCAAGTAAGTGTAATACCAAATAACTACCGAAGAAGAAATATGAATTTTATGGTTTTATGACAATGGTTAACCAGGAAACCGCCGTCTATACCTTGCTGATAGTATCGTTAATTTGTGCCACACAATAAGAGAACGAGAAGACAATGGTGTCATGTGGTCAAGAATATAACTTAATACCTGCAATCCCTCCTCATCCGGTTTACCTTTACCCCTCTCTCCTCCAGTAAGGTTCCCAAGGACTTTTGTATGATAAATCATATCTTCCGAATTATAAATGAAGTTATTTCCTGTTCAGCCCTAGACAACATAGTCCACGTAAATCCTGTAAGGCTCCAACTCATTGGCTAAAGAGTCACGTATCGATACACTTGTAGACTAGCTACAGATACAGAGAAATCAATGTAACTATATGTTTAACACGTATTTAAATACAGAAAACCATAAAAGTACCTAGTGTCATTATCAAACCATGTGCAGAATTATCTTGTTAATGGGCAGGGTAATTTGTATCCGAACTTGGAGTATTGGGAAACCAAGTATTTTAATTCCGTTTGATTACTTATAGGTACAGAAGTTATAGACTAGTTGCATAGACCAACGAAAGGTGACAAAGAACGACGATAAATTAAATGCAGATCATTCACTAAAATCATCGCTGTCAGTTGACGTTCCATTTTTTTTTTATAAAAGATAATTTAAGGGACTATGAAAAAGAACTCCCTCAGATGGTCAAAGAATTATCATAAAATACAAGCTTAAATGTATACAAAATAGGTGGATGTAGGACCACTTAACTGACGAGATCGATTCTAATATCCTACTAGCTCTCGTCAAAAACTCCAGCTCATTTTCAGTCGTCTGATTTTAGAGATATCTTCGATTATGTCCTGTATGAATCTGCACTTTAAAAAATCGCAGGGTCCTTATGAAATACCCCAAAAAAATTCACCACGGCTTTTACTTATACTGAACAACTTTCCCTAAGGAACCCATACTAGTTAATTCGCAAAAAAAAATGCGGAGTTCTCATAGTAATTGATCAACAAAACCGCCAATTTTGTATGAGAAGTTAAAACAAGTTTTGCGAATTGAGTATGGGTTCCTTGGGGAAACCTGTTCAGTTTCAAGTGAAGCTGTTACTTTTTTTTAAGGTATTTTAGAGATTTTTTTTAGAGACACCCTATATAAATAAACTACACTTGAATCTGCATCTTTGTAAACTACATTTACACTTCTAAATGCAGCTTTAGTATGATATTTTAATTCGTGCGCTCGACATAAAAGTTACACTTTAGCCTAACCTTAACCTAAAACAATTTTAGTTGCAATTTGAAGAGATAACGAAAGGTCGATTATTCATAATGTCGAAACTGAAAAGCTAGGCCCGAGGCTAGAATTAACCGCTGCTATAACTAGAACGGGCTGCGATGAAATATCGATATTTTATACTTTAATTGCTATCTTCTCGCCGCTCGTGGACTTTGACGAGTTGTTAATTGAAATGTTAATGTGTTGTGTCGTGTGGCGTAATATTCGTAATAATACAGACTTGGTATTGCTTAGAATAACAAAGATAAAAGTTCTACTGACTATGATAATAAAAGTAATTCATAAATTGTTTTTGATTATTCATAATTTGAGTGCATTTGACTTCATCTCACCTGATGGAAAGTGACGATATATGTATATTCGAGGATGATACATGCAAACTCAAATAATGCCTATTCACTCTCGCCTTGAAGATCCTCAGATTCTAGGAATCGGGAAACACAGACGCAAGTGAGGAGTTCCGTTCCTTCACAGTGTACCCGTATTCCTATATATTTTTCCTATATTCCTATATACTTGAATCTAAATAATTCGAGAAAAGTCTCTACGCCTTAACCTACTCTGTACACTTAACAGATTGCGAGATAAAAAGCTAAACTTATCGATTATCACTTTGCCAAGTTTATTTTGCGGGGACACTATTTAAATCCACCTTCGCATCCATCAGATTGGCTTAAAACCGACCGCAAAATAAATTTTGCAACTGAACTATATTAGACTGTTAGACCTCATTAAGAGAGTGTTCTGTGATTGTTTATTGCACACGTTATTGAATTGAATCAGAAGTTAAAATTAGTTTCTTAAAAGCCTCAACAAAATGCCGTCCCCCATACAAACTTATGAATATACAGAAGGATTGAAATGAAATGAAAAAAATTTATTTGCATTTGATACTGGGTACAGATATAAGATGGAAGATTTTGAAACTTTTTAAGAAAATAAACTTTGTTTCATGGATACACATTTTTATATACAGTGTTTTAGGCTTTGTCTGTCAGTAAGTCAGTAATTAAGCCGGTCAGTTTTTATGCGCCGAGTATATAAAGATTTCTCGAAGCACAGTCAGCATCAATAAATTGTTGAGCTATTTGCAACTAAGAGGAAATTAGCATCCGTTCTCATGATTGTGATACATCGCAATAATGTATGTTGTTCGTATAAATAATAGCTTAGAATAGGGTTTCTCAAAGTGGAGTATGCGTACTCCTAGGATTACTAGATATACCAGGTTATCGAAGGGGGGGTACATAAACAGATTTACGTATTGGTGACTAAAAATGGAAATACAGAAATCAACTGAATTATCGTAATCACCCAAAGACTACCACTGCTAGACAAAGGCCTCCCCCAAGGATTTCCATACCGACCAGTCCTGCGCTGCCCGCATCCAGAGGCTTCCCGTAACCTTCACCAGGCCATCGGTCTACCGTGTGGGAGGCCTGTGCCCACATTGCGTCTTCCGGTGCGCGGTCGCCACTCGAGAACTTTAATGCTCCAACGGCCATCTTTTCTACGAGCTGTGTGCCCCGCCCATTGCTCTGAATCTTGAATCTGAAAACTGAGCAAAATTGCGCCTAAAATACCTAGACTCATTTTGTGACAAAGAGACAGCCTATTCATCACACTAGCTAAAATATCATTGAAACTATATTTTATTTATTTTTATTTCTTCTATTGGCAGTTTTTTTAGGTGTTCACTATGGTCTGGAAAACAGAGGGGTACATGGGCTATAAGTTTGAGAAAGCCTAGACTTGGACTAATAAGCTTTGGTGTAAAAAATGTGCCTTTTAGTGATCTGGTTTCGTAATAGCGCCGCGATCACGGATTGCGCTAAGTGCTGGATATGTGCTCGTTAATGGCATTAATTGTGCCTATTAACTGCTTAATAGTGCAGCCAATTAATATAGGCTTTGAATTAAGCAATGTTCAAAGTTCAGAAAGGCCTGATTAATTTGGCGGGTCAAAACATTGACAAAAACCGGACGAGTAGGCCAGTCATACAAGACATCGGAGGTCGCATTGGATGCAACAGTTCTGATTTTTTGGTATGTTGTTAGGGTTGATGCCAGTAGTGTGAAACAAATTTTTCAGCTTCGGAAGACTTGTGCTAACTGCGAGGTGCTCCAAAAACATCGAATTTTTCGGACTTTTTTCAGATTTTGGCTCATAATTTCTAAAAGGTGCATCTTACGGCTAAACTTAGTATGGACGATTATGAAGAAAACAAAATTTACTATCATTTGAGTGCAATTGCAGCTCAGTAGCTCCAATAAAACCCAAGATACAGCACTTCAAACATTGGCGATTTTCCCTAAAAAGTTCGAAATTGTAGTTTTAGTTAGTTTGTAGTCATTCTGCGTGGAAAGTTATGTACAAAAAAGTTGTAAAAAAGTTATTTAGCTTTAATTTAAGCACAAGCGGAACTTTGTAAGTTCAATATTTCCTTTGTAATCTGGTCAAACGTAAAATTAAGAAAATCCGATTTTTCAAAAAACGGAGCCTGACAAATTGTATGACTTCTGTACAGTATAAGAAAGACCTAATGCAGTGTAACATTATTTATATTTATATGAATTTTATATTATTTCACTTAGTGATGGTTGGACCTCAGCTGGTACCTGCGACAGAAAGACACAGTAAAATGTCAATGAATATTCATTATAATAAATTACAACGAAGGGGTAGGTATGTAATTTATGATTATCTTTACGCACTAAGTGTGTTCTCATGGAAGGTCCAGGTTCGTCTGTCACCTCTTCTTGGGGCTCTGGAGATTGGTCTATTGTTTGTCGTAAAGGCGGGAAGTCAAAGTCGTCCTCTTTATCCGACTCAGTTAAGTCTAAGGACTAAGTATTCAGGCAGGTCTTCCCCTGATGAACTTTGCAGAGAGCAGAGCATTTCAGCCTTGCTCTCTGAGAGCTCTTTTTGAATAAATGATTTTGATGTAAACTGTCTTAAAATACAAGGAATTGAAACGAAACAAGCCCCAGAAGACGCCGACTGTCTCATTGTAAGAATACCATTGGAGAACAGTGAGGAGTATGAGCAAATAATAGTCGCTGGAGAGGATGTCGACCTCCTGGTGCTCCTTAATGGATTGAGCTCCAACATGAACAATATTTTGTTCCAGAAAAGTGCCAGGGAAGGAACAGGTTAAGAACAGTTTACATCAAAATTATTTATTCAAAAAAAGCTCTCATTCCCCCCTGGAATACAGTTGTTACTCTATGCATTCAGTGGTTGCGACCCCACTTCTGTACTTTTCTGGCAAGGAAAAACAAAGATGTTGGGCGTTCTTTCATAACAGCCAGACCTTTTTGAGACGGTTACTACGTTTCTCGCAACATATGAGGAGATAGCCTCTGCTGGCAACAAGTGTCTCGTGGCGCTATATGGTGGGAAAAAAGACGACTCTCTCCATGGCCTGCGTTACAGGATATTTGTCCGATCTGCTGCCAGCGCCAAAGTCCACCTCGCTGGTCTACCCCCGACTGAAGAGGCTGCTGCCCAACATTGCTACAGAACTTACCACCAGGTGCAGACGTGGTTGGATGTAGAGAAAGAGCCCACCAACTGGGGGTAAAAAAGGAGCCAGCAGGGACTGACACCAGTGACCTCAATGAAAAAACCAGCGCCGGAAACCCTGCTGAAATTCCTGTCATGCAGGTAAGGTAATCCATTCGAAGGTCGGTCCTGGGGACGTGTATTTGTAAAACAATTTGTAACAAGTATTTATGAAATTCCTGTCATGCAGATGCAAGAAAGGGTGCAGCAGATGAAGATACTCTTGCCAGAGAGCAGGGTTGAAATGCTTTGCTCTCTGCAAAGTTCGTCAGGGGAAGACCTACCTGAATACTTAGTCCTTAGACTTAACTGAGTCGGATGAAGAGGACGACTTCGACTTCCCGCCTTTACAACAAACAACAGACCAGTCTCCGGAGCCCCAAGAAAAGGTGACAGACGAACCTGGACTTTCCAAGAGAACACGCTAAGTACGTAAAGGTAATCATAAATTACATACCTACCCCTTCGTTGTGATTTATTATAATGAATATTAATTGACATTTTATTGTGTCTTTCTGTCGCAAGTACCAGCTGAGGTCCAGCCATCACTAAGTAATATAATATAAAATTAATATAAATTTAATTTAAATATAAATAATATTACACTGCATTAGGTCTTTCTTATCCTTTACAGAAGTGTATGACTTGGAATTTGAGGAATGAAGTGGAATTTGTCAGGCTCCGTTTTTTGAAAAATCAGATTTCCTTAATTTTACGTTTGACCAGATTACAAAGGAACTATTGGTCCTACAAAGTTTCGCTTGCGCTAAAATTAAAGTGAAATAACTGTTGTACAACTTTCTTCTACATGACTTTCCTCGTAGAATGAGCATTATAACCGATTTTCTGCTCGAAACGCTGCTAAAACTACAATTTCGAACTTTTTAGGGAAAATCGCCAATGTTTGAAGTGCAGTATCTTGGGTTCTATTGGAGCTACCGAGCTGTAATTGCACTCAAATGATATCAAATTTGGCCTTCTTTATAAGTATCTATAATAAGTTTAGCCGTAAGATACACCTTTTAGAAATTATGAGCCCATATCTGAAAAAAGTCCGAAAATTTCGATGTTTTTGGAGCACCACGCAGTAAGCACAAGTGTTTCGAAGCTGAAAAATTAGTTTCACACTACTGGCATCAACACTAACAACATACCAAAAAATCAGAACTGTTGCATCCAATGCGACCTAACACGATTTTTATGTCTACGGTGACTGGCGTAGAGTTACTCCGGAGGGTTCCGTACAAACAAACAATATTGAGAATTTTACCATATTATTTTTTTAAGACCATACACTTGTAATAGGTTATCCTGTAATCTATAAGTAGGTATAGAACTAATTTGTGTATTTTATCCAAAATTTTAGGCTCAGTGGTTTCGGAGATAAGTCTGCATTGTAATATTTACTAAATAAATAAAAACATATTTTGAATTTGAATTTTCAGTTTATTGTTCCAGCATCACTCTTCTAAGTCTGCCCTTATGATTATGCCTATTTATTTGACTTCCTGTCAATTGACTTCAGTTTAATTACTGTCAATATAGCGCGTGCAGCGAGTGGTTGACAGTGAGTCCTGACATCTGTATAGAAACCAGTGCTTGAGCCAGACCAGAGACAAGCCATATTTTCTATGGTCTTTTTTTATTTGGCCAAACGATCCAGTGTTTTTAGAGGTCGAGTTCTGATAGTTTTTGTGACTGGAGTTAGTCAAGTGTAGGCAGTAATTACTTGGAAATTGTTGAAAAGTGAAAGAAAACGTTCTTAATCTAAGACTTTTAGGGTTAATGTTATCGACGATTTTTCTATGTGTTTAAAAAATATGGTGACTCTGAAAATTTTTTGCTCTTATTGCATTGGAATCTTGGGGAAAGATTTTTTTTGTATCTTGAGTAGAAAAAGCAGTTAACGGGACAGAAACGAATTAAACTTCATCATGTATATTAGTTAAAGTAAGAAATAATACGCGGGTCATAACACCAAGCAGCCGCCAACTACCCCTTAAAGTAATCCTCCGTGGTCTAGTGGCTACTCAGCTTAGTTCACATCAGGAGGTCGAAAGTTAGATTCCTGGCGGGGTCTATCTTTTTCGCTTTGGTTGGTGGTAGGGAATTTTTGTGAGGATTTCTGGCTAGCTACCACCATCTTATCAAGTCTTGCCGCCAAATATCAATGTTAATAGCATTGATGTGATCCGGCATAGAGATAAGATAGCCAGTTCCCCATTGCATTGGGGAATTTTGGTAAAGCCGCTTCCATCTTCGGCATCATCATCACTTAGCAGTAGGTGAGATAATGCCAAGAGCTTACCAATTATGGTTAAAAAGAAAGCACGATTAGGTAATTGTTCCACACGATCAGAAGACTAGTCCCCTTATAGATGACGTATTTAAATATTGTAGGTTTTCAAGCTGTTCTCTTTGCATTCTTAGCATTGTAAAATTAGCTCTTATCGAAAATCGGATCATAATTATCAAATTGCATATAAAAACTAACCGACAAGTGCTGCGGGAGCAGCCTCGCGATTGGTCATCGGCGTAGTGTCGCTAACCAATGGCAGTAAATCTCTGTTTGACCCAGTTAGCGATACCTACGGCACTTGACAGGTGGTTATTACGAGAACATACGAACGGACAATTGAAGGTTGCAATTGTGATTTACATTGCATCATGAAATAAGCTTAGGTTTATAGTTTTTCTGAGCTAAGTTGTATCGTCAGCAATTTAGTTAAATGCTGCTCTTCTCTCTTTCTCCTATCTATTACAATACTCATATACTTAAATTGCGATTAAATTACAATTTTATACAACAACAACAAAAATAACTGATTTCTGACTTCAAAACAAAATCAGATATCTTCCTATTTATAAAGAAGCAAGTTAATTTATAAGTACTCAGTATTATAGCTTTCCGCCTCAACGAATCCGGACTTGACCCCACGTGTGGCCTAACCTTCCCGAGTTATGGAAAAAGACCCGTGCAGTGGGGACGTGTGAGTTGTAAACATTAATATTATAGCTTTCAGAGTAAAAAAGATAGCTTTCAGATAATGAAACTTGGAATCACACAAAAAAATATACAATAAAGAGCTTATTTTATCAGAGACAAGATATATCTGTGATATTAGTATTTCATGTTTAAGGACTCCTAACTATTATTCTTAAAACCTTCCCTTCATTTTGTCATCTGTCATATATTATAATGATAAAACGAGACATCAATTTGACATGATAGTACTTGTTCCACAACGACGTTTATAGGTACTTCACACTCTTCTACCGTTTCCTCTTCATTGGGTATTCTGTGATCTATCTTCTTTTCTGTTATTTATGTTTTCAGGAATTTATTACGTAACATTAAAAGTCTCAATAAACTTATTATCTTTATCAGTAAAAAATACAAGGTCAATTTGATATAAACTTGACAGAAACATGTAAAACATTGTAACTGCTCCCTACATTTAGATCTTATCAATCTCAACAAGCTTTCTTCGTTACCTCTGCATCGAACCGATCAATCAAAACAACTAGATCGAGAGAGACAACACCATTACTTCCCATTTCTTCTGAGTCGGTAAACGTATCTAATGGCCTATCACTGGCCACCTCTCAATCTCAAACCTGACATTTCTCTTTTTTATCCCACTACAGCAGCGCGAGCGCACCGAAAAAGTGATCCATGGATCTTTTGATGAATAATACATGCGAGATCGTATCGATCACGCGGCGCGCGCCCTTAATGATCTGCTATCGATCAGTGATCTACAGTGAAGCTGTTATGGTAATGATTTTGAAAGATGTATTGATTTAATGTGTAAATTTTGTAGTTAGAGAAGATTCATTAAATAGAGTAGATTATACCTCTATGTTAAAGGAAAAACGAACAGGTTTTGAGAATGGGGTAGATTTTAAATGAGTATTTGCTAGACATGAGCGATTATTTTGATATTTGTTAACGCCTACAAGTAAACAATAGTGGGCGTAAAATAGAATATTTCAAGTGAAGTCAAACAAACAAGATATTGTTTTTTTGTTATGCTACCTGAGAGAAGAGGGATCTGAATAAATTTGTGCCAAAAGGAAACCACTAAATAAGTAATCAAGTGAGTCGTTCTTCGAAAATACCAAACTCATTTTGCCAACATTTTCAAATTTCTTATTACATGACAAAAAAAAATTACAAGATTTTTAAGTAAGTACCACAGTACAAATTTTGAGCAAGCAAAAAATTTACTGAACAGGTGATTACTATTCAAAAATACCACCGACTTACAAGAAGGTGCACTTTCAAAATTACTTTTATTTTACGGCATAAAATCACACGTCTGATGCCGAAATGTGATAAAATCAAAAAACTCCAATTTATGCGTCTGTAATTTTGCAAATAAAGTGCGCACATTAGCGAACAAGAGATTCGCATTAAATTTTATTGTTTGCAAGGAATCACTTACACTAATAAGTGTAAGCAGTGAAAGAGTTAAAATGAAATTTTTTGATTACAATTTTACTGCTGAGTCATTATGGAGTCAATTTCATAATTGAATGTGACTTTCCACAAAATTGTTTCAACCCTCGCTGTTAATTTAGCCAACATGGTTGCAAATTCAATTTTTTTATGGATGACTTCATTTATTAGGTACTCCAAGATATTACCTCGATAACGGTCGATAATAAAAGCACTATATTTTTGTGTCGTTATCCTGGTGCCAAAAATCATTAATTAATGTTTAAAATAATCGGAGGTCAATTTAAACATGCAAGTGCAATAAAAGTTTATGCTACCTATAAAACGAATCTTAACATATAGAAAACGCTCAGACTGAACCGTTCATGAAGGAAATTTGAAAATTGAAACATATCTCAGGGAACATAGGTTTAGAGGAGAGGAACACTTACAAAGGTTTTGTCAAACTTCGATTCATATTTGGTGTCATAGATTTTTTTGTTAAAGCTGGCAACTTATGGCCCATCTGACAGAAAATGGTCACAGCTACGTGTAAGCCTGGGCAGTATTCTGAGCCTGGACCATATAGGGCCTACGTTTAGTGCCTGTATGTACAACACCTACCAGAATAGGTGTCAGTTGTTTGCCGATCCTTCAAAAACCTAAAAATGGAAAATTGATCTTAACGAACTGAACTGGGCTGTTTACATTTGAAGAATGTGCAGACGAATTTGCGGCGACTGCACTGGCAATAAATAAAACTAAGTTTAGCAACATTGCTTCTGCCTTTAATACATCGCCAAGGACTGGCGAAGTCACTGCCGATGCTACCTACCTCGACCCAAAAGGCGAACTTTAAGAAACAGCAGAATTACTTTTTGATGAGTACATAGTCGTATCAACTGAATTAGTAAAAAGACGAGAAGAAAAATATTTTATGAGTGAATGGCAATAAAATTAATCAAAATGCGAAAGGTTGCAACCTTAAACTAACAAAGGGTAATTTATCTTTTGAAAACTTGATTTAATATTTATTAACCATAGTCTTTTAATACGACTGTTATAAATAGTACTACCTATAGACTAGCTAGCGCCTGCGACTTTATCTGAAAGAACATTGTAGTACGAATGTCATTTGTTTATCTTTTTAGTATTTTACACTTTTGAAAGAAGCTAAATAAAAAAACTCAAATCAACTATTCAAATATTAAACAAATACCTATATTTTTTAAATATAATATACAAAAAGTTTACCGTTAAGGCCTATAACATTCAGGCATAGTCCACAATATTCAACATCTTCGCTGATCTTATTCAATTTTTCTGTCAACATGATGGTCAGGTTAATAAATAAAAGTCTTTTTTTCAGCAAAATTTTAGAGCGAAAGGTTCGGTTCAGCCTACCCTTGACGGCTCTTTGTTACGAAAATGATAGCGCTTTTGCTGAAGCTTTCATGGAGTTCGTGAGGGCATTCGAAATACAGCCTAGCCACACACAAAATTTTGTTTCAGTATGCTACACTGAATATTAGATACAAATATTAGATACACCAAAAATTCATTCTATCTGATTATAAAACAAATGTTACAAAGTGCTGCTGCGGCGAAATGAAAAGAGCTTTTTCATACTTCCTACTTACACTACTTACAAGAATTTTGTTCTTAATATTATTCTGAGAGAATAATATGAAAATTTTCTAAAGTTTCATCTAAATAAGTTGAGCCATTCTAGAGATTTGGTTTTCTTGCAGTCTTATTGGGATGGCCCAAAGGGTTTTGGGTCATCCAGTTCTAAATTAAAATTATTATTGACTAACTAGTTCACAAAATATAACCCTCCTTCTGGCGCAGTCGGGTAAAAATGCGCACAACATCTTCTATCTAGAACCTAATAACTGACTTTAAGTTAAGTTTGCATGGCATACGTATGTTATTGGACAGAGTTGAGCAGGTAGTGTTAAAAGTATATTATTCATTGTGAAATTTTCCTACGTTAAAGATATAATCGGTACATCAATTAAAGATATTGAATATTAAAAACAAAAGAGACATTATCTAAGACACTCACCCCATCTTGAAAAGTCTTGTGCAGCGTATCTTTCGTGTATTTCTCGTCACCACGTCGCAGGATAGCTGAACACTGCTTCAGAAGAGAAAGTCTCATTCTGTCTTTGACACTTTCTTCCTCCATAAACGACATCCTGTGTCCATTATTAATATTTAGCGGTATATCAAGCAATTTCATTGGAACATCTAATTTTGAAGTATCGTTTTCATCTTCTTCTTTATTTTTCAAAAAGCTTACACCATTAATATCAAGTTTTTCTTCCACTAAATCCACTGTTGTATCACTGGAGGTTTCCTCATCTAATGTTTCTTTAGATGCTCTATATTCATTTTTTATTGATAGATTTCCAATACCACTATCTTTACTACCGCACAGGTTTTTATCATCCTCATGATCTGTCATCGTAAAAACATCACTTGTGGATTTGTTCAAACCTATTCCTGTTGTTGAAGTGGCGACTGAGTCTATGGATTCACTGAGATTCGTACAATTTGCTTCTTTATCAATTTTCTTTTCAATATTTTCATTGCAGTCAGTTATTTGTCCTTTGTTGTATGACTGATCTGAGTTATTATTAGATAGGGCGTTTTGATCTTTCATTGTAAAATCTGTTATGTCTTCCGTAACACCCCCATTGGGTTCTTTATCAGGTTCACTTTTTATATCACTATGAGTTTTATCATCACAGTATTTATGACCGTTTACTTCACTGTTTTCTGTAGTTTTAGGATGTCCGTTTTGCGTTGCCATTTTTTGCATTTTATTTTATACTGAACATTTCACCTGTTTAATTTAGAAACACATACAATATAGTCACAATTTTTTTAATTTGCAAAGTTTTCTCCACTACAAACTTTAAATTTTGGGACGATCAATCTCTTTGTATTTAGTGACTTCGTATTGAGTATTTTTAATGCTTTCAACGTTATTGTGAAAAAGAAATTTGAGATTTCTACTGTCTTTATCAGTATGTTTGTGTGTAACGATGAAGAAATGTCAAAGAACGTGCCTTTTATAAAACTATTCGTTTTATTTGTTGTGCGTTTGCCAATTGAAACAGTAGCGGCTTATTATAGTTTATTTATGATAATTTTATGTAGTAGTAACTCCTTCTTTTAATGATTAGTGATATTTGTGTCTTAAAATTTCAAAACTTAACGGTGATAACTTACTATTTATTAGATTTTCCCACCAGATTTGCATATCGTGATGTTTGATTTGAATGTACGTAACATGTCATTAAATCTACGAATTCGGTGAAACGTTTATAAATCATTATACTGTAGATAGCCTTCGATTAGTGAAAGTTGAGCAATTTAGTGAAATAGTCGACTTAGCCACATATAGTGAGACCGGCTTTATTTACGAATTTGCGAAAGATAATAGCAAAGTTTCTAAATTGCTGGAGGCTTTTATGATCGGTTGTTTGGTTATAAAGCTATTACGCAAATTATATTTGCTTATTTGATGAAGAAAAAAATCAATTCATTAAATAAAAATGTGTGTTTATAATTACTTAAGCCAGCCATGTCGAAGGCATTTAAGATGGTTTGAAAATTTCTGACATTGGGGTTAACCAGCCAGCCTCCACCAATCTGTACTTGTCCCCGTATGTGGATTACGGACATATCTACCTGATTTAAGGTAAGGGAGACATGGCCCAAAAGTGGGGACAAAATGGGCAGTTAACGTAAATAATTATTACCAGTAGAATAGAAAAATATACATACATATAAAATTTTGAAATTTTTAATCAGTAAATGATGACAGAAGTTCGAAGACAAATTTGAAGAAGTTTTTCTTATTTAGGAATTATACAAAAAGTAATTAATTACTTAGATATCATCGATCTAAGAAGGAATCTTTCGATTAACCCAAATTTGGCGTGTCGACTAAAGTAGAGAGCAAATAATCTTCTCATAAAAACTAGTTGCGAGTTTTATTACTTTTGAGGAAACTTGTTTAATTTAATTTGCATTATAACGATCTTCTCATTGATCGCTGTTACTAAGTTAGTCCTTTTTTACCAATAACATTGTTGTGTTTAAAGTATAAAAGTTACTAAAGTCTGTCTTAAAAAGTCACTTACTAGTAAATTTAAATTTATGTTTTCGCAAACCTGCTTCACTGTATTCAGCTTTTCGTGGAAGAACATTAAATTAATAATAGTAAAAAAACATATAAAACAATGTATATGTTCGAGAGGATCTACTATAAAGACCGTGGATTATTTTAAAGCTAATGAAATTTGGATAATTTCTCCAGCAAAACGATATGACGTTTATTAGAGTGCGAATCTACTCAAAAATCTTTGAATATTTAACTTCGAGAGATTGTACACAAACAAATTTTAAGACTTCCACTTTGTTTTCTTTTTAACTTATTAACAGATTATGGTCCTTTTAACGCCTACAAAAATTACTGTTACGCGGAATACTTTATGCATTTGGTATGGAAGAAATAAAGTGCAACAAAAAATTGTTTAACACACAAACTTCACTTTCCAAACCTGCTACTTTTCACTTTCAATTCAAACATTAACCGACACAAAACCACAGACAGGCAATAAATCAAAACACAACGATTGATCAACACAATTACTGGTGTACGATGACACGGATTAATCAATAAATCTTATTCATGATATAAATTAATTAATTAATATTAACGAATCCCGCGTTGATAGATCGCCGCGACCCGTTATAGGAAGGCGTTCGGACGCTTCGCAGGATTGTATGCCACTAAGGCTTTTGACGATCCACTTGCGCGAGCGCAACTTTGATAATAGGAGTAGCTTTTGACTTGATATTGAAAAAAATGATGTTGATGGCTGTTGTTAGATAGGACGACTTTTGCATTACAGATAGCTGTGACATAGAGAGACAGACAGATATACCAATAAAAATATAAAACAAAAGAACATAATAAGTTTACAAACACAAATAAATTCACTGCATTTGCTTATTCGAGCGTAATAAATAACTTTAATAATTATAGTCAGAAATTATTATTATTTGTTCTAGGTCAGTATTACAATATTCAGGTCCAACATAAATGTAACAGAAATACAAATCGTATATACGTTTTGGAAAATACATTAGTTAAAATTTATAAGGAGAACTTTTTTACTTTTTGTGGGATATAAAGAACCTGCCTATAAGGATTTTGGTTTGTTTTTCTTGCTTTATTTTTCCTTGTAATAGAGAATAATGTCGTTAAAGAATAGGTACTTATATTGGATTTCTTTTTGACTTGTCAAATGATAATAAGTCTTTACTTATATTAGAATTACTGCAAAGCAAAATAGATTTTTAAATCAGTGTTTATACATAGTTATACGAAGTTAATCGTTGAATTAATATGTCTGTCAGAAGTGTAGTAGCTAACTATAGAGTGTATCTAAAAGGCGTAAAAGGCGTAAGAGGCGAAGGTATATAAGGTCTAACAAAATTAACGCAATAGGTCATTACATTAGTTGTTCGTGCATCAATTGTATTTAAATTAAACAATAAGTAGAAAATACAGAAATAATCTGATTTAGACTAAAAAATCTCATCAGTCACAGGGTTGAAACAAACTATAAAATAAGTCTAAAATCAGAATATGTAATCATGGCAAGGTGCATTCAATAAAAAAATAGCATTTTAATTAAAGTTCCTAAAATAAAAACAAGACTTTAAGACACGTTCGCTATAGATATAAAGGTAGTTAGTGAAGCCAAGAGTGGACGTAGTGTAATACCCTAACCTACCTAAGTCTAAATAGATTAAGCACCTACCTAACATAGTGAAACTTAAAATATAGCGGAACTTAAAATATACATGTATGTATGGCCAGTGATCGCTAGTAGCGAGAACCTTAAATTGTGATCGTCTAGAAATAAGTAACCCTAATTCTTTTAGAATGGATTGAGATTAAAGAAAAGTCAACTGAACGGATTTCCCTAAAATAGAACCTTAAATCCCTGAACCATAAATTCTAGAATCTAATACGATAAATACTCTTTGTAAAGGACCCCTCCCCAAAGGGAGAGGGAAAGTTGCCCCCTTAGCTTAGTATAATGCGTAACTAAAATTTAGTCGCACATTATTTTTGATATATAAATGTAGCCAAAACGAGCAAAGGTTAATTAATCAGAGAACTGAGCTCTGTACAAACAAATAAGTTAAATTTAGGCGCTCCCGCAACGTTCCATGCACCTCAACCCTCCTAAGTTGGATAGTGCTCTGTCCCCATAATTTAGTCCATATTCTTTTCTCGTAAACATTGGAAACAGCGCTAGAAACAAGAATGCTTTTCACTCTTTTAAAGTATTCAACAATTATTATAGATAACAGCGTTGTTCCGCCCGGACACATCCCACTGGACAACTGATTGGTCGAATACTCAAATCTCGTAGAAAGCTGTAGTTCTCTGTATGTCGAGTTTGTAGAATTTCACCGTAGATTGTAGCTAACTAAATTCATCCAAGACTCAGGTCAATAATGCTGTCATAGCGTAGTACTTTTCAGGTTTCGCGACACCACTAAGAACCCAAGTGTAAACGCATAGGTTTGGAATGAATCTAGCGACGTTGGCGAGTAAACATGAAGACTTTTATAATAAAGATGCAGTTCTTTAATGCTTTAAAGCTTAGTACTTTTCAGGTTGGGCAGTAGCACCAAAGAACCAAACGATAACGCTTAGGTTATAAATAATGATATTAATCAAAGGCAAATGCCGCAGTTCTTTAATGTTTTAAAGCTTAGTACTTTTCAGGTTCGGCAGTAACACCAAAGAACCGAAATGAAAACCCGGAGATTGTTTGCAGTAGATATCTGAGTAGTTTGATCTCTCATTGATATTATACAGAGTAGCTTCAGCCCTCGACGATAATAATATAATTAGTTCCAAAGAACTGATCAACTAGAATAAAATATATTAGTTGCCTCGCATACTGCGCAGTAGAGATTTGTATCCAAGCAAAACAAAGATGTCATATTATAAAACACATGAAAATAGACAAATAAAAGCATGCAAGTTCAAACCGCATATTAAATAAAACTAGGTCCAAATAGGAAGACACCCCAGAGTCCCGTGTAATTAATACACTTATTATTTCAAACCATCACTCGAACGATACGAAAACATAAAATCCATGGCGCTTCTAGGGAATCGCCCTAGAGTGAATACTTTACCGATTCGCCCACTTTCCTAGCTAAAACCCTAATAGATTCACGAAATCTATTTTAATACAAACACTCATAATCTATCCCGCACCCCCTCTGTCTATCTAAATAAACTAAAAGAGAATTCCCCACTTGAAATTAATAAAACTAAACCACTCGGTTCCGAGTTCGATTCCCTAAGACCCCCACAATGTCAAACACCTTATTCTTCTCTATAAAAATATTACAATAAACTTGTCAGTTTGTTTGTATTTTTAATATCGCTGTCCTTAGTTTTCCCTTAAATAGTGATACTATTATAACAAAAGTTATAATGCATTAATTTCTGAACCTCTTAGAACTATTTATTATTTAAATAACCTCAACAGATGCGTTTTAATAAACATTATTTTTCCACAATTAGACACATAGACTAAGTCACGGGTAAACCCTTAGTATTCCGCCAAAAATCAATAATTTGCTCAGCAGCAAAAGCTGTCAGTAATTTCCTTTTAATTTCTCGTAGCGTAAAGGAGACGAATCTATTGAAATATATATTATTTCTGAGAATTATTTGCAAGAAGACTGAATGTGAAGGCTTATTTCTATTAGTCCTTAAAACTATTGAAATTCGTAAAGGTTTTATAAAATAATTGCATTTGTGAATATGTAACGTAGTTTGATCCGTTACAATTCAACCCCCAAATTTTTAAAAAGGAAACCCGTTGAAAATTTTAAAATTCTAAAACCCACAAAATTCACAAAGCCATTTTGAATCAAACTTTTAAAAACTGTAGAACCCACTAAACAAATCAAAACCCCGTGAAGCTCCCTGTGGCACCTCCCTCAGAATGCAATTTGTAATTATGACAATATATTTAAACCAGGCATTTCATTTATTAGTCTTCATTTAGGTGTACAATCCGAGATCTAGCCAAATTTGAAAGGCACAATTCTCTACCAGCATCGGGAAACCCGGACAAAGACAGGGACCTTGGTCTCAAACAAGGCTATTCGAAACGGTAAGTATTCAAGCTAACAATCAGTCATCCAACCCCCGGCGTACCAATCGCTATGAGAGGCATCCCCAACGCAAATGAAAGTTGGCCTTCTAATATACCCCTTCTGAGAATCCCAATGCCTCCGTCAAGCAGGTCCGGAGAACGTTACAATGCAAACCAACCGATCCCACAAACTGACACCTCACTGAATGCCAATACAATCATACCTGGAGAATGTAGAGTGTTACAAGTTCTATTCCTAGCTTCTTGTCAGTATTAGCCAAAACGCATCAAAATTACTCTAAAACACAAAACGATGCATTTGACTACTTTTGTTGGTTGGGCCTCGTGTCGGTGAGTCCCGTGAATATCCTATCTGATAGGAAGCACCAAAAGGCTAACCAGTTTTCTTTCGTTGTCAAAACTTGAAACCCTACTCCATACATCTCTTACAAAAGAGTTGTAATAAACGCTAATCTTATACCAGAGTAACAATTAGAGTTCATTCCATCTCTACACCAAATATAACTTGTCAAAGTCCCTTGAATTCTACGATCCTTCTCATATTCCGAATTTCAAATACCAACAACAAATGCCACCCGGTTAGATTGGAAAACAAATGCAGCGAAGATTTGTAATAATTTAAGTATACATAGATTTATTATTTTTAATAAATTTTACCCAATTGAAAACATCACCCAAAATATAAATAAAAAATATTTCCCATTTACCCCTTTTCACCCCGCTGTGAAATAAAACAAGAATATAAACAGTTCACCTTCCCCGTTTACCTCAATGTAAAACCATAAGTAAGATTTCACATTCACAGATGCAATGCAATATTATGATATTTTTGTTAAACGAAAATCAAGTCCATTTATTTAAAATTCATTATCTTTGAAAATCACCCCAACAACTTCATCACCTTTACCTCCAATATCCTAAATTTAAACCAGAAACTTAAGACCGAACACATTACACTTCACTTAAATATTATTTTACCCTTTTTTGTGAAACCAACTGTAAAGTGACACTCTCCAAATTCTACCTCATATGAAAACCTGACAGAGATATATCAATCAATGAATACATACTTACTTAAAACTGAACCACCATAACTTCTGAAGTTTATGACATAAGAAAACCTTTTATTAGTAGGGAGGGAAGGATCGTTTAAACGTCAATGTCCCATAACAAATCACGAACGCACCCCGAGTTACCAAATGTTTTACTTTTCGCGTTTACCTTAGCCGTTGTGCCAGCTATTATAAACTCTATGCAACAAGAAATTCTAATCGGTTACTCACTACGTACGCTTAGACGTACCCCACGGGTGACATAGATCGAATTGAGTTTCAATACAGTACTGCACCTCAACTCGCCTACTCCTTTGATAGGCTTTGCATCCGACCAAAGGCCCTTGAATGAATGCAAGACTACAGATTTTCCCGAGATCAAAAGAGACCAATCACGAAAACTATTATTTAAAATAAATACAAATAACACAAGGCCCCGAACAAGTGACGCAACCCGCTATGTTTGGTAAGTCTGCAATTTAAAGAAACAAAAGGCTGGTGAACCATTTTATTTCAAACTAAAGTCAAACCCAAAAGACCATGCTACCACCGCTTCAGAAGGGAAAATCTTGGTATGAAACAGCGCAAGATTCCCCAAGATCCAAACGAACTGCAGACCATCAATCAACTCAGTATTAGCCCTACACATCGTTCTGATTTATATTTCTGAATTCTTAACTACTTTCAGTTTTACTAATTAACTTTCCAATGAAACTTAGATAAGACATCAACCCCCCATTTATTAATCTATCGACACATTGGTAAAAAAATAAAACTGAACAACTTTTGTAAAAGTGAACAACTTCCACAAAAGTGTACAACGTCCCCCAAAATGAGTATCAGTCTCCGAATTGAACACCAGTCTCCAAATTGAAACATTCCCAAAGTGAACACCTTTTAAAAGTGAACAACTTTCTCAAAATTGAACATCTTTTCAAACGTGAAAAACTTTCTCAAAATTGAACAGGTTACCAAAAGTGAACGAATTTCCCGAAGTGAACAACTTTTTAAAGTGAAAAATTCTACAAAACAAACAACTTCCATCAAAGTGAACAACTTTCTTCAGCATGGACAACTTTCTCCAAACTGAACGACTTTCTTCAAAGAAAACATCTCACCACCAAGCGAACAACTTTCGTCAAAAGTGAACCACTTTCTACAAAACAAACAACTATAACAAAAAACAAGCAACTTCTATCAAAATGAACAACTTTCTTCAAAGTGAACAACTTCCACCCAAAACAAGCAACTTCCATCAAAGTGAACAACTTTATCGAAGGTGAACAACTTTCAGAGACGGAACATCTTTCTTCAAACTGAACAACTTATATCGAAGTGAACAACTTTCCGCAAGCGAACAACATCCAACAAAAGGAGTAACTTCCCTCAAGACGAACAATTTCCACCGAAGTGAACAACTTCCCGCTAAAGCGAACATCCTCCATCGAAACGAACAACGTTCACCAAAGTGAACAACTCTCGTTTGCCAAAGTGAACAACTCTTGTTTTGTGTAAAAGTGCAAATACAACCCCCCCATTGTACTAATCTCAAAATAACAAATGAAAGAAAAACCAATTTCCTGTTAAAATTTCCTAAAACCATTTTCAAAATATAAACAAAAATCAAAATTCCCTTTTTCTTGAGATCCCTAATCCGTATCTTACCTAAATACCCGTTCAACTGACTTTCCTCAATCCAATCTCATTCTATCCATTTCACGGTCAGCAAATTGTGGTAAAACCACTTTAAACTAACTACCTTAAAACACAAAACAAAACAATTTGAAACTAATACCTAATGTACCAACATTCGAATCCTGGTAACCACGGCTCCAAATTGTAATACCCTAACCTACCTAAGTCTAAATAGATTAAGCACCTACCTAACATAGCGAAACTTAAAATATAGCGGAACTTAAAATATACATGTATGTATGGCCAGTGATCGCTAGTAGCGAGAACCTTAAATTGTGATCGTCTAGAAATAAGTAACCCTAATTCTTTTAGAATGGATTGAGATTAAAGAAAAGTCAACTGAACGGATTTCCCTAAAATAGAACCTTAAATCCCTGAACCATAAATTCTAGAATCTAATACGATAAATACTCTTTGTAAAGGACCCCTCCCCAAAGGGAGAGGGAAAGTTGCCCCCTTAGCTTAGTATAATGCGTAACTAAAATTTAGTCGCACATTATTTTTGATATATAAATGTAGCCAAAACGAGCAAAGGTTAATTAATCAGAGAACTGAGCTCTGTACAAACAAATAAGTTAAATTTAGGCGCTCCCGCAACGTTCCATGCACCTCAACCCTCCTAAGTTGGATAGTGCTCTGTCCCCATAATTTAGTCCATATTCTTTTCTCGTAAACATTGGAAACAGCGCTAGAAACAAGAATGCTTTTCACTCTTTTAAAGTATTCAACAATTATTATAGATAACAGCGTTGTTCCGCCCGGACACATCCCACTGGACAACTGATTGGTCGAATACTCAAATCTCGTAGAAAGCTGTAGTTCTCTGTATGTCGAGTTTGTAGAATTTCACCGTAGATTGTAGCTAACTAAATTCATCCAAGACTCAGGTCAATAATGCTGTCATAGCGTAGTACTTTTCAGGTTTCGCGACACCACTAAGAACCCAAGTGTAAACGCATAGGTTTGGAATGAATCTAGCGACGTTGGCGAGTAAACATGAAGACTTTTATAATAAAGATGCAGTTCTTTAATGCTTTAAAGCTTAGTACTTTTCAGGTTGGGCAGTAGCACCAAAGAACCAAACGATAACGCTTAGGTTATAAATAATGATATTAATCAAAGGCAAATGCCGCAGTTCTTTAATGTTTTAAAGCTTAGTACTTTTCAGGTTCGGCAGTAACACCAAAGAACCGAAATGAAAACCCGGAGATTGTTTGCAGTAGATATCTGAGTAGTTTGATCTCTCATTGATATTATACAGAGTAGCTTCAGCCCTCGACGATAATAATATAATTAGTTCCAAAGAACTGATCAACTAGAATAAAATATATTAGTTGCCTCGCATACTGCGCAGTAGAGATTTGTATCCAAGCAAAACAAAGATGTCATATTATAAAACACATGAAAATAGACAAATAAAAGCATGCAAGTTCAAACCGCATATTAAATAAAACTAGGTCCAAATAGGAAGACACCCCAGAGTCCCGTGTAATTAATACACTTATTATTTCAAACCATCACTCGAACGATACGAAAACATAAAATCCATGGCGCTTCTAGGGAATCGCCCTAGAGTGAATACTTTACCGATTCGCCCACTTTCCTAGCTAAAACCCTAATAGATTCACGAAATCTATTTTAATACAAACACTCATAATCTATCCCGCACCCCCTCTGTCTATCTAAATAAACTAAAAGAGAATTCCCCACTTGAAATTAATAAAACTAAACCACTCGGTTCCGAGTTCGATTCCCTAAGACCCCCACAATGTCAAACACCTTATTCTTCTCTATAAAAATATTACAATAAACTTGTCAGTTTGTTTGTATTTTTAATATCGCTGTCCTTAGTTTTCCCTTAAATAGTGATACTATTATAACAAAAGTTATAATGCATTAATTTCTGAACCTCTTAGAACTATTTATTATTTAAATAACCTCAACAGATGCGTTTTAATAAACATTATTTTTCCACAATTAGACACATAGACTAAGTCACGGGTAAACCCTTAGTATTCCGCCAAAAATCAATAATTTGCTCAGCAGCAAAAGCTGTCAGTAATTTCCTTTTAATTTCTCGTAGCGTAAAGGAGACGAATCTATTGAAATATATATTATTTCTGAGAATTATTTGCAAGAAGACTGAATGTGAAGGCTTATTTCTATTAGTCCTTAAAACTATTGAAATTCGTAAAGGTTTTATAAAATAATTGCATTTGTGAATATGTAACGTAGTTTGATCCGTTACAGTAGCCTAGTGTCTGTGGAGTGTGGAGACGCTACTTCTACTGTTCAGATCTCGTATTAGGTCATACATAACAGTTATCGTCAGTAACACTGGCTGAAGAACCAAAAAGCCAACAATGAAGACTTGTTTTTAACCGACTTCAAAAAAAAGGAGGAGGTTCTCAATTCGTCGGAATCTTTTTTTTTTTTTATGTATGTTCACCGATTACTCGAAGACGCCTGAACCGATTTGGAAAATTGTTTTTTTGTTTAAAAGGGTATACTTCACAGGTGGTCCCATATAAATTTTATCGAAATCGATTCAGCGGTTTTTGAGAAAATCAACAAATAGCAAAATTGGAGTTGTTGCGATTGAAGTCGGTTGTTTTTAACGTATTCAGCGTGGTCAATTATTGCTTAAAATGACAAAGTTTTTTTGTAATAAAAACTAAAGTAAAAATAGTTAATTTGCCAAATACAGGTTTTTTACTGAAATTATTTAACTTGCGATCCCCCAGACTAAGCACAGCCTATTCTGTACGAATCGAGAAATATTAGGAACTTTATGAAAAGATAAAAGAAAAGAAACATACAATAAGGAACTTTATCATAAAAATATGTAAAAATATGAACTCAGTCATAAAAATATGTAACAGATTTGAACTCCAATACACGACACTATGAGGACACATTGCTATCAAAACAACATGTCAGTAATAACACCTGTAGTCGTGAAGACCTTTCACTTGGAGGTACCCGCCGACGGCAACCACCTTAAGAGGAGCATCAACCAAGTACGATAATTATTTATAGTGCAGTGAAGTTACTTTAGACTTCAATTAAGAAGATAAATTGGATTTTAAAACATTAAGCTCGAAGTAGAAATGAATGGAGCGCTCTATTTGAGCAAAGCGTATATTGGTCTTTTGCCTGAGGACAAAGTGCTTTTAAAAGGAGATTGATCGATTCTCTATGAGGTCTGACCTTGCCTAGGTTCATGTTTTGGATAGTGTTAGATAATCAATCACAATCTAGATGTTAGGTTAGGTTAAGCGTCAAAACTATGATTAACTGTTGACAGAATAATAAAAGAGTTGGAATCCTGTTTTTATTTTTCAACGAAGGTGACGCGGTAATTAAAATATGTGTTGCAATATAATTAGAAAATCACAGAAAATTGTAAAAATGTGGATGATTGGAAAGTATCTGCAGCACACTCATCCGAAAATAACCAAACACTTCCCGAAACGTTGAATGTACAAGTTCCGAGTGGTACTTTGTACTAGGTAGAATAGGTGCCATTATTAAAAGGAACACCGGTTCCCGTCTGTACGTTAGTATTATATTACCTGTGCCGTCTGTGTGTCTGAGCTTTGTTCCTAGTTATTGACATTATATCCAACCATCTGAATATTTGCAATGATACGGTTTTTATTTATATTTGAAACTAGGTTTATCTGCAAAATATTAGTACAAAATGCCGAGTTCTGTATATGATACTACATAATATATTGGACTGAATAACAACTCTTGGAAGTAATCTGTAATTATTTGCAAGTTTACTAAAAATAAATAGTTACTGTAAATTTTGATACGTATCATCATTATCATCCTTATAAATACCTCCACTGCTCAATATAGCTGCACTTATAAGAAAGAAGTCCGCTAAGTATACGGAAACTCCATGTAATATTATACTTAGCGGCCATTATTTTATGAGGGCAGATAGGGCTCCCCCATAGACTTCCACATGTATTCAACGGCCTCCTGCAAGCCTGACTATAGTAGAACATTAGCTGCAGCTGCTGGGGGGACGTCTAACGCAACGTGTTCTGACCCGCGATCGCTATTCGAGAGACTTTCGTCCACATTTGTTATCTTTCTGTTATGTTCTAAGAGTTACCACGAGGCTTGCCCATTATCACTATAACTTGCTTATTCTATGAGCTACGTCGGTGAGTTCTTTTAGTTCTTTTACGCATTCAGGAAACCGCATTCAGGACACCTATTAAATTAAGAATTTTTAATTGGAACACTATTATCATCATCAGCCAAAAGGATTTCCATGCCGATCGGTGTTGCGCTGCAGCGGCTTCCCGCGACCTTCACCAGATTATCGGTCCACCGAGTGGGAGACCTGCGGAGTTAGGGCTGGAACGTCAACTTTAACGAAATTGTTATATGTAGTTTCAGAAACAATTCGGAAAGAAAGTTGATATTTTAGTACCTGTTTTATTGCAATTTATAAAACAAAAGTGATCCGCGAATGAATGCAGTGGCTATGTCAGAGACAATGACACCAATTTTTACGTCACCAGGCGAGTCTGAGCATAACGGCATTATAATTTGCCTTCATAAAAATTGATACCATTCCGAACGTGACTTTAAAAGGTTTAATTTCAGTATGCTAATGGCACATTCTGGGTAATAATCAAAATGTAGTAAAATTGCTGGATGTGGCTAATTTGTTCTTTAAGAAGGTGAATTTTACTGGTGACAAAGAATACAGAATAATCGTTATTTTGCAATGGCGTGCTGGTGTTCTGACTTGCGTTGATATTTGATATCATATTTAAAACATCTTTTGAACACCGCAATATTGTAAGTTTTAAATGAAATCGATATCTACTTGAAAATCTACAGATTTATAAGTTACAAAGAAATTATGAGTAGACGGTAATACTGAAGTTTTTTTAATGGGTACGTAATCATGAAAATAATGAAACATTAAATTTCAATAGAATACACACATTTATCATTACAATAATTAAGTTAATTATAACGAAACTACGTGTGAGTGAACTGGTCATAGATATGTAATTTTGTTTACTTTTGATTTATGTTTTATGTAGTAGTCCCTCTAAGTATGTCATACAATACCTATGAAAAAGTATACTGATAGTCTTAAATCGTTAAAAGTGGATTTCTTAAGTTGATGAAATGGGGTATTAAGGGGGTATTATTTGTTGGGGAAAATGTACTTTATAACGACGCGACGGGTTATATCATTTATACCTGAAATCTACCCGAAGTCGCGGGCGGGTGCTCTATTTTTATTCCCTTCATCCTTTTAAAAGTTGATAAACTCTTCCAGTTTCACTTTACATCCTTGTATTTTCTTGAAATGTTCATTATTATGGAACAGGGAATGATCAAAATTTTGCTCTACATTAAATATTACAACTCTTATATTACATTTCGCGATCATTACGATTTTACGTAAAAGCTTAATCTGCGAATTTATTCTCTTGATACAATTCCGATTGGAGAAATACTTTTAAATGGAATTGAAACTGGTTATATAAATTAGATGAAGAAAGTTACATAATTTGTTTATTTAAATAATATTTTGCTCCAATATTTTACATGATTTTAAAATTTACTTATGCTAATTTCGCCAAATTTGTAAATAGTAGGATATAGGAAGCTTCAAGAAGGCCAGCACAGTATAAACAGTACATGATTACTGCTACTGTTCAGTAGGACTACTCCATGCATCTCTCTCTCTCTCTCCCATGTGAGTAGGATACGGTTCTTATTGCTTAACGTTGAGTGTACAAGTTCCGCGTGGTAGGAACTTTGTACTATGTAAAAAAAAAGACGATTTAAAAGTATGTGCAAAACATCTACTTAAATAAAAAATATTTTGATTTTAATTTTGATTTTGATTTTAGCGCAAGCCACGTCACACACGCATTTTTTTTATGGCAGAGGTGGAAAACGAACAGACGGATCACCTGATGATAAGCGATTACCGCCGCCCATAGACACCCGCAACACCAGAGGAGTCACAAGTGCGTTGCCGGCCTTTGATATTGGAGTACGCTCTTTTCTTGAAGGTTTGAATGTCGTATCGGTCCGGAAATACCGTAGGCGACAATTCATTTCACAGTTTGGCATTTGCGCTTAACAAACTACATTACTACATTAAAATATGACGTCTGTATACGCGTAAATGTGTGTGTCGCGTAGCTTTCGCTAAGTAACCGAATCTGGATGGTGAGGTCTGTGACTGTACTCAGGTGTTTAGGCCTTGTTTTGATCTGATCCTTTCAGAAACACTAGTGATGTCACGTGCGATAAAGAACAGAAACGACAAATTTGTCAGCACGACGTCGACAAACATTGTTTTTCACATGAACGATGAGGCATAAGGATGGATCGATAAAGTATTTAATTGAATTGAAATCATTTATTTTCAGGTACTAGCCCCATAAAAAACAAAACAATAATATACAAAAAAGTCAAATCAATAAGTTAAATTAAATAATCAAATTCAAAATTAAATACATCAAATAATAATAATCAAATATAAAAATAAATTAAATTAAATTAGATATCATATTAAAAGAATACAATAAAATTAAATGCAAAAATAAATTAAATTACAATCAAAATAAAATCATTTAAATTTCAAAATAATACATTAATAATCAATTACAAAAATAAATTAATTAAATTACAATCAAATTAAATAAAAAACAAATAAATTAATAAAAATATAAATAAATTTATATTGTATTGTATTGTATCATCCAATTGTAGCATTTCTACATCATATCTTGAAGGCACTTCAATTTTCAACCTTCAAATTCCTTGTTCAGTACGTATCTTTATTTTGCTGAAAATCTCATGATGAGAGATTGTTTCATGTTATGGCAACGGAGACTCTATTAAATCGAAAGGGTTTGATTCCCACCCAGGGCAAACATTTCTGTTATTAGCAGAGTTCTTTGCTCTGTGTCTAGGTGCATATATATGTATGTTTATGAAGGTAATATATCTTTGGTTTCCATAATACAGGGAATCCTAGATGGGGGATCCAGGGGAACACAGGGCCAGATGACTGTGTGTGATTTGTTCCAGATATTTGTTTATTTGTTTTATATTATCGTACAACGATGACGCTAAGTATAAATAAGTCGATGACTTTAGAATAAAAATCATCGACATGTCATGTTCCCATCCCTGTGTCTGTGCTGTCGGCTCCTTTGAAGCCGCTTGTCACACGGGTGAGATTGTAATCCAACTTGAAGGGTCGCAATTAAAACAACCGCCGTAATGCCAGGCTCAGTTAGACTTAACTATGTAGTAGAATTGAAAACCTGGCCCCTAAGCGGATCAGATTTAAATAATTTAAATAAATTTGAATTTTATCAACTTGTTGCACCAATCCGTTACACGTGTTTTGAAAGATAGTCTTTTATAGTGGTTTGACTATTGCTTGTACTGACTATTCTTTTTTACATTTATTTGGGCACAATTGTCATGTTATAGGCCATGGTCCACATATTTCTCTCTATTCTGTTTCCTTTTTACCTGACTGCACTAGCGGAGACGTATGTGTATGCTCATATGTTAGTCCGTTTCATAGTAACCGCCTGTAGTCAAAATGACTAGGAAGGAATTTTGATTTTAGATTCGGCTGGATACATGCAGATTGTCCAAGAATATGTTTTATGTACTGTCCGTAACATCGTACAGGTCCTTGTTTTCAGGTCTATGCCATAGTCCGTTAAGGAAGAGACTCCACCTGATATCTGAATAGTTTCGTAACTACCAGGACTAGCCTATCTCATAGTGAATTTAAGGCCTAACTTTGATCTTAAATCAGCGTAACCATAGATCGCTACAAAATAATCTTGATCGTCATTAATCCGGTCACATTTTATCATCAGACGCGCACACGCATCTATACTTAAGACAAATGCGATCAGACGATATGGTCACGATGCGACGCGACAGTACAGTCAGACCTTCAAATATAATATTTGAACTTCTAAGGAAAAACATTTATTTCATTACGAGACAAATCAAATAGAAAATAAAAGTTCAAATCGTATCGTAATCGTAAATAATAGTTCAAATCGTAAAATCTAACAAAGTTTCAAATTATTTTTAAAATATTAACTTGCAAAACTGTTTTGATCATCAAGCAAAAGGGACTTTGCTTCTGTCATCCGCAAAAATCTTGTTTAAATTTTACTTACCTTCCATCTGTCTGTAGTCAGATAGGCACTGTTAGATACTCGTAAATCTGCCCGCGTCCAGTTTTTGTATCCTCCGATAAAGAAGGATTTATTGAAATTGTACCCGTTTTGTCGGCAACTAATTGATTAGGTAGTAAATGTGTCTTTCCTTTAGAGGTTACTTGCTCATCTTGTTATAGAAGTTTTAGATTAGTAATCAAATACTTAAAAGGTTTAATCTTAAATCTTAAACCAGATTTATAGTCTGTAGGTTTTAGGTGCTGTTTGACTGGGACTTTGAGAGTGATTTAAGCATTTGTGCATTGCGTCCCCCCTGCAATATATCATCCATGTGCCTATGCGCAGTAGTGGTTACTGTATCTGTCATTCTTCTTTACCAAATAGTTCCATTAAATAACACCTCAGTAAAGCGATTGATCGAACCTTTAGCTAAATTACAAACTCTCTCTATAGACAAGGTAGCGGATGTGAACATATTTAGTCTATTATTCGTGACAACATTCAGTGTGACCACTTTTGTTCTACGACTTTTTAAATAAACGACAATAAATTTTGCATATAAACTTTTAGCAATTTTATCAAAGTTGTTAAAAAAGCATCGGTGGCTTACGTTAGTAACTTCGACCTCCTAACCAGAGGTCTCAGATTCTAATCCTGGCCAATATGCGTTTTTACTTACGTGCATTTTCATACCAATTGCTTTAATGGCGACGAAAAACTTATGAAGATACCTGCAGATCT
Organism: Coleophora deauratella; assembly: GCA_958295455.1. Lineage (NCBI taxonomy): Eukaryota > Metazoa > Arthropoda > Insecta > Lepidoptera > Coleophoridae > Coleophora > Coleophora deauratella. The sequence continues at coordinate 11,622,670 of OY282411.1, forward strand.
GATGACAAGACATATATGATGGTCGCATTATACACATCCTTAGGTGTAAGTCTGAAAATGCCCTACTCGTAATCACGGGTGAAGCTAAGTGCAACATTAGGCAACTGCTATCTATTATTTGTGATACATACGGTTAAATTGTGTCACGGGCTAAAAAGAAGAAGATCAAAGTTGTACAGGAAAAGTTGTGTTCAGTGACATGAAGAGAATGACAGTTAAGAAGTTCACTATCTACCAGTTACCTTGTTTCCTTTGGTCGCGCTATATCTTCATCTACAACGTATCCTACCAATACCAATACAAGAATCATTGCATCCACGATGGAGCATGAACAACTGTACAAATTTAATTAAATTCATTAACAAATTAATCCCACCAGTCACGACCCGACACAAGACATTATAACACTATCACGCTTGTGCCAATTAATTACGAAGTCGAGTGTACCAAGGTCGTTGATCTGCAGTGTGGGGTTTATAATGTGGCGTATTATAAATGACATAATAAAGATGAGTGGCATGGCGCGGTTAAGATGAATAATGTAATATCTAAGGATTTGTATATAGCAGAGTTCACATTATCCATGCATGTTCGTAGGATATAAGACTCATGTCCTTATATTTCATGAATGAGTAGAAACTGATGAAACAGTCATGTGGAATCATCATCTGATCTAAATAAGTCATGCATTTCCATATCAAAATGAAATTAAAACTCATTTATTATATTCAAATATATATTTCTACAGCCGAAACCACGTTTAGGCAACAAGTAAAAAATAAGGAGTGCCCTCAAATAGATGTGGAAAGACTATCGAGTTTCCTAAATATCCATGCAGGAAATGATTCCGTGTATCATAAATTGTGCTAGGTCGGTGGCATTTGTATTTCAGTATTTTATTGCACTCCTATTTTCGTATTTAGACTCCTATTTGGTCTTTTATAAGTGCAGGCATAGTTGACTAGTCCAACCAACCCAGCTCCTTACATAAACACAGAAGTCTCCTGGGACATTCAGAGGCTTCTCCGAGCGATCTTACATCCTGAAGGATTTTTGTCCGTTGGTTGTTCAGCCAGACCAGTGCATTCCAGGATCACGTGGCTGACTGTTTCCTCTGTTTCGAGACTGATAGGTTGGTGGCATTGGCGACAAAGCTAGATGCGCATGTCTGCAGATACCATAATCCAATACTATGAGTCTATCAACAAATCGACGGCGAAACAGCAATACCTCCTATCTGACAAAAACCAAACTTTTCATTTTAAACTTTATTATATTATATTATGGAGAAGATTGCTGGGGACACCATGGACAGCACGACATACCAACGTGTCAATCCTGCATGAACTCAATATCACTAAGAGGCTATCATCCATCTGCCTTCAGAGAATTCATGAGTACTTCGGACATATTGCTAGGAAGAGCGGAGATAACCTCGAGAAACTAATGGTTACTGGCAAAATGGAAGGAAAGAGACCGCGGGCCCGATACGTTGGACTGATCAAATACGTACCACTATCGTTACCAACCACGATGCTTTGCACATTGCTGAAGACAGAGCGAAATGGCGAAAGATCATCACCGAGAAAGTGTTACCAAAGGGAGGTCAGGACCCTCATCACTGAGGAATACGACGCAAGAAGGAGGATATTATATTATAGTTTAAAGTTTGGTCTTTGTCAGATAGGAGGTATTGCTGTTTCGCCGTCGAAATGTGGAATGATGACAATGATGATTATGAAAGATAAGAGTTTACAGATTTCAAACCGAAACTACATAGTCGAAATTAACAAAACAGTCACTTAAGGTTTGTATAAAAAGTGCATATGCTGATCAAATAGCAAACGTGTCTGAGAGTTAGTTAAAACGTCCAAATTAGGCTGGACTGAGGCCAGAGCTAGGTCTGTTATTGTATCTGTGGATACCTGCTCTGTGTGAATACGACATTTCGCATTGCATGGCACGCGTGCCTGTAATAAATACGCACTGCGGTGTAAATCTGCAGCATGTTTTAAAACTTTAATGCGAGTAAGTGGTTATCCTGTTTTTTATTCGGTATCTCTTTATTGTTTATCCCAAAATTTTCATAAGTTTTATTCTGATGCATGTGCTGAATAGCACCTCTTTTTATAGGTTATAGCCTTTTTACTTTCTTATTCTTTTTATGTTTTTGATAGATATTTTGTTTGATATTTTTATGTGTCTTAATATACGATTGCTACCGAGCACCAAGCGTTTTTGATCTTAATACAGTCATTAAAACCACATCTGTAGAAAATTTTAGAGTCAATGCTTGATGCGTATAATTGCGATTCTTTTGTTTGTTTAGTTCATATAGGTACAAAGCACTTTAATCGTTTTCGTATTAGTCGCAAGACTATTGAACATTGCTCCACCCCATAGACTTCCACTTATCTCGGTTCTGTCTGATGCACATGTATAGCGGCTTACTGCAAAAAGAATTGATAATCTAGTCGAGATTTTATAAATTCTTTTGGTCTTCTGGCCCGCGATCGTCATTTGAGAACTTTTCTTCTCCATTGGTTATCAATTCTGTGAGTGATGTGACATGTCCATTGCCACTAAACTTGCTTATTCTATGAGCTGTGTGACTTTAGTTCTTTTTTTTGTTTTGCTTTCCTCGTTTCGGATGCGATTACGTTAAAAAATTCTAATCACAACTTTCCCAAATAGGAAGTAAAAGATGAAAAAGTATAAAAGTACTTACTTATATTAAATGAATAATAATAATCAGCGTTGCAGACCTAATCTTCAGAAAATATTGTCCCAAATTTAAGATATTAACCAGTTTAGCTTTGATTGTCTCAAGTCACAAAGAAAAGTTGTGCCCAATCCAAATACAATTCCTTGTTTCAAAAATTCAAAGCAGATTTTATGCACAGTGCGTATATTTCTAATAGCCAATTACCATACAATGGTGTGGGCGCGCCTAGGGACCCTATAAATCGCCTGCTGTTAAGGTCTGGCCAGGATACCTGTAATGTTGTACGACGAGGGATTTATAGGCTAAATAGACTAGCTGTAGCATGCGGTTCAGTTTACATCCAATTTATGGGGTCTGCACTATTAACTTGAATGCATTGTATAGGCTTTGTAGTGTATAAATACGAATATATTGACAGACGTTTGTATATACATAGTTTAACATAAAGTGATAAAAAATATCAGATTTTTGAATTGCGGCTTGAGAAATTAAGAATTGCCTATGGATGATGAGAAATTTAGTTCACACATTCCTTATCATCCCATAGCCAATTCTCAATTTTCTTGTTGATTTCTCATACAAAATATGGATTAACTAATTACCTAACTTATTGATGTTACTGAAGGACTGAGAGATAACGCAAAACCCAAACTAAGAAAGCAAAGCAAAAGAAGTTCTTAAGAAAGGACTTTTCGTATCTCGCTCGACCCCTTATTGGAGAAACTAGTTCGGAAACAAACGAGTTGACTGTTTGGTTTGCAACCGATCATACGGGCGAAATCACGGGAATCCTCTAGATATGATATACATAGATAACTATCGATATAGAGCACGATTTAAAAATTTGGCTCAAGCCGAGATAATGATAGGTAAAAGAAGTATGGAAGAATCACAAGAAGAAGATCCATCATCTCTGATACTTATACGAGTATTCAACCTCAAACAAGTATTTACAAATTCAACTCCTTCAAGCCGTTTTGACTTAAAAATATTTACGTATACGTATGTATCTTCTATCCAAGTAGGTGTGTCCATATAATTCACGAACGCTGGTGATATATGATGTTAAGAAACCATTAATTAAAGAAATGAGACAAAATGTACACTGGCTGGATGAGTTGTGAGATACGATATTACAGTACATACAAGTTATGAAAATACACGGGAAAACTTTGTATGCGTTTCTGCGGCGATCAAAGAGCTGCTTCTTCTTACGTATAATTGTCAAAGTTCCGACTCAGGTGCGAACTATGAAGGATACGGTGTTAGAAGGAATGTTTATTTCCAACATTTAGATTACATCTTAACCCTCCAGAAAATTACCGAATGATACACCACCACTTTTTGAGTTTTTACTTTTTTTTTGGCATAGCTGGCAAACGAGCAGATCACCTGATGGTAAGCGATTACCGCCGCCCATAGTATTCTATAGTATATTTAGTATTCTTTGGTGAAATTGAGAACATTGTTGTATAATCTTCAGAATCATTTATGTAATTTAAATAAACAACCATACACAGCGTAAATGCTCCAAATTTCTCGCCCGTATCTTCCAGCCATATACCGATGTTTATGTTAAATAACCTGTAATTAACGAATAATTACAAGTAATTCAATTATGTTTTTGTGATTACACATCGATGTATTGACAGTCGGTTGCGTCAGAGATCTCTGATGGCATTCCTGAAGCTGCCAGACCACTTGGGACCGCATTCGTTAAAATATCAGATGACTGGAGCGGAGTAAAGACGGATTATACAGGGTACAATATTATGGTAGAAATAAATCTCACTCACGTTAAAAGGAAAGATAAAGGTAACAACAACGAGTATCTGACTGTTGAGTTACAACAACCAATACCAGTAAAACTGATTGAGGCTATACTATAAGGTCTATAGCTCATTCCAATCAAAAAAAGCAAAGCGTAAACAAACTTATTATGGAACTGACACATGTCAATGTCATCTGCATACTACGTTTGTTTACCTTTTGCTCTTTTTTTATTGGAATAAACTATAAAAGGATCAGCTGAAGCTACAAGTTCATCCGGGATAAACCCTCGTCGTAGAAGTTAGCAATGCTAACTACTAAACCATCAAGTCAGACCAATAATAAAAAATAGGTCGACAAGACATTTATAAACAGCATGTATTCAATAAACATCATTTCAAGAATTTGTTTTCGTTGAAATCGAGTAGCCGATTATTATTTCGGCCAGTTAAGTTATTTACGACCAAAATTCTAGGAACAACTTAATAAACTGGATCTGATTTGTACGTGGACGACATCCAATTTGTAAGGGTCCAACAATTTTACTTTCTATAGAATACTGGTTTTGATTAGCTTTTTGTGTGCAAAGTTAAATGTAAGTACCTTCTTATTTTTACTACAACCTACAGCTCTCTTTTTTTTGCAAAACAAACTTTGCTGGGTTCTTGATCTAAATTATGTTCTTGAGATATCTTTTGAATTATTTATGTGTGTATTTATATTTTTTTTTATGGCAGAGGTGGCACACGAGCAGTCGGATCACCTGATGGTAAGCGATTACCGCCGCCCATAGACACCTGCAACACCAGAGGAGTCACAAGTGCGTTGCCGGCCTTTGATATGGGAGTACGCTCTTTTCTTCAAGGTTTGAATGTCATATTTAGCACACATTGCTACTGCTTTTATTGGCTATAAGAAAACTTCTCTTGATTGGGACACAAGCTTATCTTATCACCTCCACGTGTTTCTCAGCCTCAACTATCCAGATACTTGCTTCAGGAAATCATTCGTCTATCTGATGACGAGTGTCCACAAAATGCGTTGAAATACGATAACGTTTAAAAGAACTAAGTAGACACTACTACATCAGCTTCATAAGTCTTAAACAGTGACCTATAAGGTCAGCGCACTCAATCAGGCATCCGTGGTGTTTCCTTTAGGATTCACTGCTATGCTCCACTAGTGGGGCCAGCAGGACTTTCAATGCTTGTGTCTCCACTACCATAAATCAGTGGGACCACCGGAACTGAAAACTCCACTGGTACTGAAAAAATACTGGCAACTTACCATAATAATTTACGTTTGAAAGCTCATTGTCAAATTACTTTCGTATTCTATTCTTATTTAGGTACCAAAGAATTTAATTGATATTGTATTGTTTCCCATACGTACACAAACCATCAGCCCAATGGAACTACAGCTTAAAAAAGTCCTGTCGTGTCGTTTTTTACATAACTCACGTCTCACCTAGATATACTACTCATTAAAAAAAACTGTAATCTGGTCACTTATCGTGTCATCTTTTAGTAACTCAGTGTACTTTTACGAGCAAATCGATCGCTTGTATCGAAACGCTAGTGAAACAACGCTGCTCATTTATAACATCAGTTCGTTTTATTTTACATAGATGGCGCTTGAATTTTTCCAAAGGAAAACCTGCATTTGTTTTAAATAATTTTATTTCTATGATAATATATTCATATTTTACGATTTTAATTACGACTTACAAATTCTAACTTACGCCTGAAATTGAGGCATTTAACTTTACTATACACTAGAAGAGCTACAAGTTTTTTCTGAGCTATCGACTGTGAAATACTTTAGACACTATACAATTCTGTATTTACAACCATTTGATCGATAACCAAACGTCTGCTTAATAAGAAAAAAGAAAAAAAAAAGATAAAATACTGATTAACTAAAAGCATCACATGGAAAGATTAAATAGCTACTAGCTATACCAGCGGCACGCTATGGTGGCCATTTTGACGTTTGTCCGCTCATGAAGTTTAGTATAATTTAATAACTACTCTTGAAGGAGCAAATTGCTGTTCTTCATTTTTAATAATTTTAGTCAATACCTTTGACGTCACTATCGTAATGTGTCAAAACGTCATCATAGCGTGCCGCCGGATTAATTACTGGTAATAAAACGATATCTGCAATTACATCTCAATAAAGCATAATGATACAGTACAGCATAAACCTACATAATGCTAAACAGCTTGACTTCTGCATAAAATCTCATTTCCCATATGCAAGACTTCATTAAACCGTCAAACAGAACCTAACTCCTAGTCAAGTATTCATTAGCAATTTGTTTCCAGTCAGTGGGGTCGCCCTCTTCAGTCGGCCTACTCTTACGCAGCTTACGTAGCACCTCCCAGCCGTTCGCCTTCTCAGTCGAAGTGACGTAGGTGTTGCTCGGGTCTTGCTCCTTTGTGTAGGCTCCCATAACCAGGCTCTGGACCAGTCGAGCAGAGATCAGCGTCTATAAGATTAGGATTATTATTTTCGGCATCTTAGAAGGAAATAAACGCAGTTTCTTTGGGCCTGACTTTCTTCTCTCTCCACGAGGAATTCCTTACCCTAATGTTATTAAGTTTAATCTTCGGCATCAATTTTGTTAAAAATCTTATCCAATGACCAGACCTTAATTAGCATCCTATCCATATGAACCCTAGGTAGGGTACCCTTCATTATCTCATTATTTATCTATCTGCATGTCTGGACTACCTGAAATAGCCAAAGAAGAATCAACTTACCTTGAGTAGCCTATACTCGTGGTCAGGAAGCCGTCTGTTGACCGTGTAACCGGCGAAGACGTATCCCCCACTCTTGAGGTCTCCAGTGACGAGGATCATGTACGTCATCGCAATGGCCAACTCGAATACGTAGTAGGAATACTGGATGTCTCCAAAGTCAAGGATGCCGACGATACGGACGTCGGACGTACTGTAACAGGGAATAGAGTAGATCTTCAATTTCGTATGTAACAAATGGATAAGCTGAGTAGCCAACTTTGTATGGAAATTCGTTCAGTGTCTTGACTAGAAATACCAGTTTCTAAGTCCGCGATTTCAATTTCACTCTGTATACTCATACTTTACAGTATATCTTAAATTGTAAGGTTATGTATTAAAACATCTGATATCACAAGAAACAAACAGTGAATGTGCCCGATAAGAGAGATAAATTAATCATAGATAAGGTAAATATTGCGTCATGTTGTCTCAAATTTTGTTTCTTTGCATGACAACAAAAGTTAGCACGATTTGTTAATAAAGCAGTCTCGATATTATAGAAAACATATACAGGGTAACTTTAAATTAGTTCTTGATACGAAAGGCCATGCATGTGCTCATGATAATAAACAACTTTCTCTAAGGAACCCATAGTCAAAACGCAAAAAAAAATTTGGACTCTTCATATTAATTTGGCCGGTCAGTTGTTCGATTTGTATGGACGGTCCAAAAATTTTTTTGCGATTTGACTATGGGTTCCTTAGAGAAAGTTGTTTGTTATCATGAGCACATGCATGGCCTTTTATATCAAGAACTAATTTAAAGTCACCCTATATAACCGAATATTTGATATATAAGTTATATAACATTGGGAAGAGTGTTTTGATGAAAATAAACGGACTATGACTGGACACGAAAGCAAATCTATAAGAACAAAACCGTAACATGACATGACATGACTATTCTCGTAGACAACGCATGTTACCCTAAACTTGGTCATTAAAGGTTTGGAATTTGAGTATGGGAACATAGATACAAAAACACGTTTCTTAGAAGGGCTAGAGAGGAGCGCTAAGATATATGTTTTAAAATTTGTGCCACTGTGCTCTGTTGTACGGAATGTCCACTCATTGCACCTCTCTAACTAAAGGAGACCTTACCCCTCCTACGGGTAAGATCCAGTATCAGTTTATTAGCCCAAACCTCTAATCAAACGTCAAAATGTTATAGTTATAACGCGTAAGTTTATTTTATTGTATTATCCGAGGCTCTGCTCTATGCTACCATATGCTACCATGCTACTGTGCCCTGTACAGCATACAACGCACCTGCCGCCGGGCTTGGGCGCGACGATCACGTTGTTCTCGTTAACGTCACCGTGGATGACGCCCTTCTCCAGCTCATCCAGGTTCGGCAGGACCGCGTACTTGAACTCTTCTATCACCTGGAAGTGGAAGATTCATGTTGGCTTATGTGGCAGAAGATTGACATTCTGGCTATATTAGACTCTAGTTAAATAAATCGGTTCATACAACTTAAATAGTTCAAAATTAATTGGGCAGTGGCCGGGGTACATAGCTTTTAGAACAGATGCCATATGGAAGGGAAATTCTAAAATGGCGACTAAGCAACAGAAGACTCAGCGTAGGCAGGCCTCCCACTTGGTGGACCAATAACCTGCTGAACCTGTGAGACCAGTCTTTGGTGAAATCTTTTGGGGGAGGCCTTTGTTCAACTGTCTACTATAACATTACAACTATTCTTGTCTCTTAATAAAATCTGATTTTATATTCTTCTTTCATTTCATTAAAATATTTTCTTCACTAAGCGCATCACTTTCTAGGTCTCGAGTTTGCTACAGTATAACACTTTAAAATCTTATTAGTTACCTCCTCAGCCAAGTCGAGTTTCTCCTGGTCCTTGACGGCGGCCTTGAACTTGTCAAGTTCTGGAACCTTCGACAGCATCCAAATGTGCTCGCGGTTCACCAGACCAGAGTGATTGAAGTTCTGCAAGCAAACAATACTTTTGTTAAGAATCAACTTTGAAGATCTTGAGAAAGAATGCTAGAAAAATCAGAATGCACTATGTAATAAACTAGCTTCCACCCGCGACTTCGTATGCATGGACTTCAGAATTGGATCCAGAGAGAAATTAAACGTTAAGGCAGCGCCATCTAGTGACAGTAAAATTTTTATTTTTTAGTTGATCCTCCGGGAACCCCCGAGTTTTCCGGGATAAAAATTATCCTATATGTTAGGCAAGTGCTTTGTATCATGTTAGTTGATATACAATAGAACATCGTTACATAAAAAAAGAGTGAAAAATTTAAGGTCTGGGCAATAACAACTTACATAAAATCGCAGTACAACAATGAAATAAATAACATTATAAATGGCATATAGATATAAATCTACAAATTAGCCAACATGTAAACAACTACATTAAGGTCTGTCAGTTCTAAGTAATTAAGATGGTAGGTATACAAAAATTCTGGAAAGACAAAGATTTTCAATTTATTATTTTGCAACTACCCATAATCATCTTTAATTTTATGACCAAAACAAGATTTAATTCGGGTAAAAATATGATGTCCTTGTATCGTAATGACTGTGACTGTGTATGTAGAAGTCGTGAAAACTACCGTTACTCACACATTGTGAGGAAATTGTATGGCGCAGTGCATGACAGCAACGCTTCAAGGCTGAATCAGTTTCCAATGTGTACTTTTAGATTGTTATGTTCCACAGATTGCATCCTCTGGTTTTTATGTTATGCACCACAGTTCGCGACTCCGGTTTTTTTATTATTATAGTAATACGAATCTTTATTAAAGCATTGGATTCCATTTTACTATATGTCAGTGTGCTAGTGAGTTGTTCAACACTATCTCTTCCAGTACGCGGAAAATAAATACTTACGTGGCATTAGAAATACAAAAAAGATAACAATCTAACCAATTTTAATTAAACAATAAAACTGGCGTTCATGTAAAAAAGCGGCCAAGTGCGAGTCGGACTCGCCCATGAAGGGTTTCGTAGCAGCAAGTAACATAATATAAAAGTTTTTGTAGTTCGTTGTAACTTGAATGAAAGGTAAATTGCGGTTTACGATTTATGACGTAATAAAAAAAACTTACCTACTGGATATCGTTCAAACCAATTTTCGGTGGAAGTTTGCATGGTAATGTACATCATATATTTTTTTTTAGTTTTATCATTCTCTTATTTTAGAAGTTACGGGGGGTGGGGGGGACACACATTTTACAACTTTGGAAGTGTCTCTCGCGCGAACTATTCAGTTTAGAAGAAAATTATATTAGAAACCTCAATATCATTTTTGAAGACCTATCCATAGATACCCCACACGTATGGGTTTGATGAAAAAAAATTTTTTGAGTTTCAGTTCTAAGTATGGGGAGCCCCCAAAATTTATTGTTTTTTTTTCTATTTTTGTGTGAAAATCTTAATGCGGTTCACATAATACATCTACTTACCAAGTTTCAACAGTATAGTTCTTATAGTTTCGGAAAAAAGTGGTTGTGACATACGGACAGACAGACAGACAGACAGACATGACGAATCCATAAGGGTTCCGTTTTTTGCCATTTAGCTACGGAACCCTAAAAAACAATAGTGACTTTGATGATTGTATACTACTAGGAGCATATAACACAGAAAGAGGGATAAGTCCGCCTTTTTACAAACTGTTGTTTATTTTATTTACACAATATTGTTTTGTAAAATGTATGTTTTGTGCAATAAAGAGATTACAAACAAACAAACAAAGAGGACCTTGCTCATAAAACCTACCAGTAGCTAATGGAAATAATAAATTGTCGTTAGTGTCGAACTACCAGGAGCATATAACAAAGAAAGAGATCCATCTTTAGAAACCTACCAGTCATCTTCCTGTAGATTATAGAAGCAATAATTTCTTTTTGGTTTATAGTACTAGGAGCATATAACAAAGGCAGAGATCCTTCCTTAAGAACATACCAGAACCAAATTAAGTTCTTGTTACAAAAATAAAAGGAGTATATAACAAAGAAAGAGTTCCTTATGAACACAGGCGCGGATCCAAGGGGGGGGGGGGGGCAATGGGTGCAATTGCCCCCCCCCCTGAAGCCTAACCGAAGTACTAAACTAAAACTTATATAAAATGCAAATAAATAGAGGCATTTCTTAACTATTCTAAAAATTTCGCGCTCGCTACGCTCGCGACTTTTTATATTAATGGTCTGATCCATCGACCGCTTCATAAATATGGGTACACTGAAAATTTGCCCCCCCCCTGAACGAAATCCTGGATCCGCGCCTGTATGAACATACCATTAGCTTATTATCAAGGTTAGCGACGAACTCTCCCAGCTGATACAGAAGGGCTTCGCTCTTGGGAGCGTCTCGCAGCAACTGCCCAGGGATGTACTCTAGAAGACGAACTGCATGTGTCTTGCCGTCGATGGTCTCCACAGAGTAGAAGTGGCCATAGACGTTGCGTACTGGCTTGGGGACAGTAACGTGGCGAGCGGCTGTGGAAAAACGGTGGAGAAACATGAAAAATTTGTGATGATCGTTAAATTTTCGATCCTAATTCCTTAGCTAAGTCATCAAAACTTAATCACCGCGAATTCATATGAAGTATATTTCGGCATTTATTCATTAAAAAACATCTTTACCAAAGACTGGCGCTAACCCAACACAGAACCCCAGGAATCCCCACAAAGTTTATATGAAGTTATTTTAGTTCTTCGTTCGTTATAAATAAAATATCTTCACATCATCAAGCCATCTTTGGAGAGATAGTTCTCTTCACTCGAGAACTAGGTAGGTACTTAAGGCACCCTCTGACATTCTATGCAAGTCTACTAAAAGAGTACTCTGTACGTGCTTCTCTTTCAAACATGCAGGAGAGAACGGAATTACCGAGTGACAACTATATGAACACGAATCCTTATCGGTACTCACAGCCGTACCAGGTCATCGTTGTTAGGTATTGGCGGGGGAAGTAAGTGTTGCTTCTTTGCGTAGTAATGTATTCTTTGCTAAAACTAGATAGTTATAAAGTAAAATAGCAGCTACTCACTCAAAAAGTTCATAATCTCCACTTGCGCCTCAACCACACCCAGATCCTGCGAGTCCATAGAGTTCATGATCTTCAGAACGTATCCGTTCGGACTGTGATGCGTGATCAGAGGATTCTTGACATTAGGGTCTTCGACAATTTTGAAGTTTCTATCATCGTAGCCGACCAGCTCTGTCAGTTCTAGGACAGAGATGCCATAGAGTCGCTCGGCGAGACCTTTGACTATTTCAGGGTCGACTTTCGGTCGGATAGCTAGACCCGGCTCTAACATTTTCTTATCCGTCATTTTGAAGGTTTCTTGTTGACTGTGAATTTGAAGCAAAAGATTGTTAGTTCTGTTTATTGTTCGTGAATTCAGATATAAATGATTACCATATGTAACTACCTGTCAATACTTCTGTATTCTTTTACTTTCGGTCAGCATGTTCTAATATTTCATATCATACTGATTCCTTCTGCGCTATTCTATTCCTTATAACATGATCGTAACATCTACTTGTATTTAATCCTTAAGTTGCTTTAGTGAAGTCTGACACGGAATTTATTTGATTAGGCATAATATTTCCACCAGTGTCAACATGAAAAGTCGTGGTGAAAATTATTACGGTCATCGTATGGGGTAGACTGGGGCGAATCGGATCACGGGGTGAATCGGAGGCAATACTAAATAAATATTTTAAATATCGCGCTAGACTGACCGTTGTCATAGCAACATCATACGTCGTGTTGGTATGACAACGTCAGTCTAGCGCGGTATTTATAATATTTATTTATTTTTAATTGTGCTCCGATTCACCCCGTGACCGACTGACCGTTGTCATAGCAAATTTATACGTCGTGTAGCTATGACAACGGTCAGTCTAGCGCGGTATTTAAAATATTTATTTATTTCTAATTGTGATCCGATTCGCCCCGTGATCCGATTCGCCCCGGTCTACCCTATGTATACAGCTGAAATTAAAATGGCGGAACAAATTTTAACTGTGGTGTCTGCTTCTGCTCACAGAACTGAGCAACTTTCTCTAAGAAACCGATTCAATAGGAGCAAAAAAAAGTTTTTGTCTTCATACAAATCGATGACCTTGGTAGTAAACTTTTTATGAAATGTCAAATTTTTTTTTGTTCTCCGATTGAATTGGTTCCTTAGAGAAAGTTGCTCAGTGTCATGACTGGAAGCCACAGTTAAAATTACAGCCTGTATAAGCTCAGTGCTGTACTGTTGAAGCTTAACTGCAATCCACAGATTAAATAAAAGACCGCTGTCATCTGACATTTATATATCATAACTGACAGAACATAAGTTTTCAGATTCCACAAAGATTTTACTCTCTACAACTCAGCAAAGAGATTCCGTTTTAACATGGTTTTAACCGATACAGTAGTCCCACCATCTATTGACATCGCGTGTTACGCAATACAAAATAGACAATCAGCGGACAAGCGTACGTCTATGTCACCGTTTTGTCACACAATTGACCTAGTGCAGTGTGGTACTGTCCATCATAACGTACAGTCTCGTGCAACTAAAAGTATACAACCAAGTAGTGCAAGTAGTACTAGATGGCACGGCTACCCTGTATACTTTTAGGTGCACGGGACTGTACTATCGTACATAACAGTAAACAGTATTGTACCGGCAGCGTCATACATCTAAAAATATACAATTTACACAACGATAAAAACTATGAAGCAAAAGGACGAAAAGGACGAAATGATAAAACTACAGTTGGTGTTGTGTACAGGATTGATAAAAAATCTAAATATACGCAATAAATGACTGCAGTAGAGTCGCATTTCGCTGTTACAAACAAAACAGTTTGATAAACAAAACCTTATATACTTAGATAATTCTTGATTAAAGGTGTAGCTCTCTTAGGCCTATTAGTTTACTAATCATTGTCTTAAAACGATAATCGTTTTTAGGGTTCTGTACCCAAAGGACAACGGGACCCTATTACTAAGCTCCGTTCGTCTGTCTGTCTGTCAGCGGGCTGTATCTCATAAACCGTAATAGATAGACAGTAGAAATTTACACAGAGAAGTGAATTTCTCTTGCCACTATATCAACTACTAATAAAAATTAATTAAAAATTAAACGAGTACCCTACTAAAACGTGTTTTTTCTTTGGCTATTTTGCTAGATCTTAACTTATACAATTAACCGGCTGCGTCAGTAGAAGGTATGGATTCTGTCAGTAACTCTTACCGACTCTTCTGTACAGAACAATTCGATAGATTTTTGATATAAAATACATTTTAAAATAGTGTATATTATGGTGATAAGAATGAGTAACAGCGACAATAAAACTAGGCTATACTTAGATGTTAAAATATATAAGGTGCTACTTTATTAGTGCCCGATATTTTAGTCACTGCTTCTACTCCTGATTCTGATCAACTTTCCCCAAGGAACCCATGGTCAAATCGCAAAATAAAAATTCAACTCTTCATACTAATTTGGCCGTTCGGCTGATCGATTAGTATGAAGAGTCCAAAAAAAATTTGCTATTTGACTATGGGTTCCTTAGGGAAAGTTGATCAGAATCAGGAGTAGAAGCACTAAATAAAATATCGGGCACTAATAAAGTAGCACCTTATATAGCAGGGCCTCTTTAATCCGAACAACCCCCTATCCCCGCAAATCCGCCGTTTCTCAGTAAGTCAGTAATGAGTTAATTTTGTTGTATAAAAGTTTTGCACGATTAAAACCTAGTTGCAATAATAAACAGCTTTGTTTTATTGCCAAAAATGCCTTTTTTAAATGTCTACATACTATAATCCGAACGCTCCACGGATCCGAACGGGGGTAAATTTTCGTTGTTCGGATTAAAGAGATCCTGCTGTATTAGAACGGACGTTATAAGTGAAAAATGAAACATTGTTGTTTACTAGAAGAATTTACAAAACAAAATTGGATATTATGCCCCCGCGCCGGCTCTTTCCTGGTCCAACAGTTGTCACTGGCAATTCAACGCGGCAGTGCGGCCAGCGTTATGGGCACCTTTGGACCGGGGTCGTGTCGGTGCGGGTTTGATTAGGTAGCAAATTTTTGTGGATCATTATGATTATTTATTTATTTAATACTTTGTAATTTTTTTAAAGTCTAGCCAATAATAAAGGAAATTGGATTAAAGAAACTGTTCAGGTTGCCACCAATTGTATGAAAAATACTCGACAGCTGTAATTCTGGTGTCATAAGATTCACTTATAATCCTGTGAAATTTTCAACTCTCCATTGAATATAATGGTGTGGGACTCTTCAAGAAGGAATTGAAAATGTTTCTGAAGGATTTGCAAAGCATTAATAACAATCCTGGTGTTGCATAAAGCAAATGTACCACTTTCCAAAGAAAAGGCCTTCAGAATTTTTTATAATATTTTACCACTTGTTACAACCTATATACTTGTAGAAAAAGTATGATACGAAGTGTCACCCCCATCGATCGTCCTGTGACTTCGATCAAAAGCGTCTTATTGTTATGTTAGGTAATAATTATTCTAAGATAATTACCCATCTTGATAGTGCATCGCATTCTATTATAGTTTGCATAATCTGCCACCTTGTGATGTTATCTTGTTGGACGGTGGCGCCCCTAGCGGGATCTATGAGAAGCTCTACATCACATGATACGCCGGCCGGCAATATTGTGTGCCGAAATTTTCGTAAATCAATCGATCGATATTGGAATGTTTTTAAAATCTTTGTTGTAAGAGGTTTTTAAATAAGACATGTTATTTAGATAAATTTAGACTCGCTTATTGTCAGAGTAATCGAATAAGTAACTGCTTACCTAATTAGTTCTTCTTAATATAAATCTAAATGGAAGTTAGTAATCACCACTCCAATTAGCTAAATAACTAATAAATTATAAGATATATTTTATCTTCTTTTTGTTTCTTTGTAATTTAGGGAACGTTTTATTTTCCTGTTTTTATAAATATAGCTTTTGTAGGTTTTTTATATTAAATAAATTAGTTATTTTTTACGCATAAATGTTTTATGTCAAAGATATTTTCGTAGCTTTGCATCCTTTAATGAAGTATTCTTATTTTTACAAGTTTTCCCAATAAAGTTAACCAAAATAGTTTCTTTACAAAATTCCACAAATTTAAAAAATCAATCACATTAAACCATCACTGACTTCTCCAATCTTAAAAGCACAACACCTCTCCTTTTGGGCTTTACCGTAGTCGGTTAAAAAGAGATTAAACAACATTTGACTAAATGAATAAGGCTCACCACTATGTACTGCTCGGTCCCACGGCAGCAGATAGACTGCTCTGCTCTATACAACAATGTAAACACACTCGAGAGTGGACCGTCACAGCGGCACTCCTGCGCAGCTGATAACAATGAGATGAGACTCTATTACGTGTCATGGTAGACGATGAACGATGGCAAGCGAAAATTATACGAAAGCAAGCGAACATACTCGTAAAACAGAACTCTGGCCGACACGTTATAACGGACAACGCACAATTTAAGCTTTAAACCACTGAAAATAGATACATGAACATTAGAGCACACGCTTCTTAGAGGATAGAGCAGTAGTTAGCATTTTCCAAAGGATTACACGGATTATTTACGGATATTTTTCATGATTTTCTTTAACTGCGTATCATTTCAAAGGTTGAAGTACAGACCTATAAAAATGTTTTGCCTTTAATTTCAAACAAAGTGTCAGCGTTTTTTTTTTGCTGATTTTTGACTATACAAGCGCCGAAGCGAAAACTTTCTTTCTAATTTAATGAATGAATGAAAACACTTTCTAACACAGCATAAAACAGGAAAATATAAACAAATCCTTCTCTTCGGTGGGAAGTCTGTAAATAAAGCAGAGACAAGTAAAAAATTAAAAGAAAATTTGTAACTGAGTACACTGCAGTAGCATCGAAAAACGTTAATCGTGAAAGTCATAGTCTCTATCGTAACATGTAATAAGGAGATCTGAGCTCTATCGGTCGAGTCTTCGTGACAGTTCACTTGACAGCCTGCGGCGGAGACCTTCCGTCCAACATGTCCTCAAGTAACCCTAAAATGTGTCACATCATACATCACGATGGAAATAATACAATAATTTGGAATGGACGATAATCCATATTTGGTGCTTGTTTTTGGCGTACCTATATGGCCTTAATTCGCCAAGATTTTGGAAAGAGCAAAGACTTAACTTTTAACAGCAGGCATGGGGACGCAAAAGGTCAAATTAAAATTTAATTTTTATTTTCGTAGATGTATTTTAAATCGTAATTTTTTCTATCTAGTTCAAAGTTCCTACCACTCGGAACTTATACGCTCAACTTGAGTGTCCTTAAAGCATCGCCCCTGTTGTGTCACTTATTGGGGAGGCAATTTTAGGATAACATAATACCTATTTGTCGGTGTCCGGACTCCAACAGACACACTCATAATAACCACTTGTTGTTTCATTGACACATCCATCTGAACAGTGTCTGATTCTTTAATAAGGTAAAGTTGGAGTCTCTACAATACATTGTCCCCCCGGTATAAACGATTTATTAGTTTTTTTTTAATGAATTGGACAATTCTAATGGAATTCCTTTATTTTAGTTAGGTATACTAATTTTAAAACTATAAATACTAGTAAGTTTTTCGCAAATAGTTTACTCATTTCGTTATTTTTCAAAAGTTTTTCATTGTATTTTGAAAAAACAATTTAATTAAAAAGTGATAGAAGGAAAGATGACGAGATGATGAGCTCGATGCGAATCATCATCAGCCAAGAGACGTCCAATGCTGGACAAAGGCCTCCGCCAAGGATTTTCACACCGACCGGTCCTGCGCTGCCTGCATCCAGCGGCTTCCCGCAACCTTCACCAGCCCCGGTAGCGTGGCGACATATCTCGCGCGCGACGTGAGTTTTAAAAGCATTTGTTCCGTTCTAACGCTAAGCTAATGAAAAAGACAGCTGAGCTGTTTTCTCGTGTTTGGCGCGACAAACACTTTGTCTACGCCTCATGCTACCCGTGCTGGTCATCGGTCCACCGAGCGTAGGCATACGCTACGTCTTCCGGTGCGCGATCGCCCTGAGAATTTCAATGCCCCAACGGCCATCCGTTCAACGAGCTATGTGACTCAAACAATAGCTTGGATATGTTCATATCTGCCATTACAAAATCACCTTGTCTACTGATGATAAAATGAAACCATTTTCACTATGATTTAGAGAGATCTAAATAATAGGGAAACGTTCAGGAACCTGGATGTATGTGTCTCAGTTACCACCACAGTTTTTATCAGAGGATGTCTTCTGGCTGTGATGACACCGGCGATGAGGGTTATGTGTCAGCCAAATGTTGTACTGTATTGCCTTCCAGAACCTGCACAGTAATGCTCCGTTATCGATATGTTGTTTTTCGGACATTATTATCACTTTTGTTTTCAGAATCTTGTTTTGATCATGACAACTCTGCTTCGCTATATATCTGAGTTAATGATAAAAATAGATGGATGTTTTTTTATCTACCTAACTTTCTTATTCGCTGCACTGTTAGGACGCTGTATGACAAAATAATAATGATAAACAATAATACAGTATAAATATTAAAATAATTATAATAACACCTTTCAAATTTTGGACCCCAATTTTTATAGGTTACTCGTATTATATTAAGTACATGTGTTTCACAGGCAATATTAAAACGCAGACAATTTCCATTGTTTCAATAATTACCTACCTACATTTTTTTTGAGAAAATTGGTATATTTTTTATTTTTTATAAGCTCTATACATAATTGTATGTGCCCCTATGCCAACTGGGTGACGCGTTAATTAAAAAAAAGAAATTTAGCTGACGCTAGATATACATATAAGGTGCTACTTTATTAGTGCCCGATATTTTACTCAGTGCTTCTACTCCTGATTCTGATCAACTTTCCCCAAGGAACTCATAGTCAAATCGTAAAAAAAATTTTTGGACTCTTCATACAAATCGATCAGCCGAGCGGCCAAATTAGTATGAAGAGTCCAAAAATTTTTTTACGATTTGACTATGAGTTCCTTGGGGAAAGTTGATCAGAATCAGGAGTAGAAGCACTGAGTAAAATATCGGGCACTAATAAAGTAGCACCTTATATAATAAAAAAAGTAAGTGTATTGTCTCGAGAAACATCTAAGTATTTAAAATCATCATGAGCCAAAATATAGGGTGACTTTAAATTAGTTCTTGATACTTAAGACTATGTACTCATGATAGCAAACAAGTTTTCCTAAAGAACCCATAGTGAAACCGCAAAAAAATTTTGGACTCTCCATACAAATCGATGAACTGACCGGCCAAATTAGTATGAAGAGTCCAACATTTTTTTTTGCGATTTATAGGTTTCTTAGGGAAAGTCGTTTGTTATCACGAGTACATGCATAAATTTTCGTATCAAGAACTAATTTAAAGTCATCCTATATTTTGGCTGAAGATGATTTAAATAGATGTTTCTCTAGACAATATACTTACTTTTTTATTTGAGCTATAGGATGTAAGGGACAAGTTTCCGAAAACTTTAAGGGCTCGCTCAGTAGATGAAACTGAATAATTTTCCACAAGAATTTTTTTCAGGAAACGAAAGAAATCGGCTCTTCCATACAAACTGTCCAATCAAGTTTTTTTTTTTAAACCTGAAACCTGTCCCTTACACCCTGCATGCTCAGTGCTGAACAAAAGCATGTTCTACATAAAACACTCATATAAATGGGAAGTCAAAATTTATAATGTTTTCTTGCGGCTTGAAAATTCTGACCCTGAGGTTAGCCACTAGCCCCACAGCCTCCACTGATCCGGACTTGGCCCCGTGTCTGGAGTAACCTAACCTTCCCGAGTTATAATAAAATGAAAAAGGAATGTTTCTTTCAATCGATCAATCGTGCATGACATGGATAAATGTAGATGTAAATGCCGGAAAATCGCTACTCAATAACTTCTCATTTCACTAATCTCACTATCACATTCGTAGTAAGAAGCACATTGTAAACAACACCATTACTAAGGAAACTAATCACTATCACTAATCACTAATATGTAATTATAAATGCGAAAGTATGGATGTTTGTTTGTTTGTTCCGCTGTCACGCCGAAACTACTGAACTGATCTGGATGAAATTTGGTAGGTAGATCGATAAAGGACTTGGCTAACACATAGGATACTTTTATCCCGGAAAACTTAAGGGTTCCCGTAGAAATGCTTAAAACTCAAAATGTCCACTTCGTCACTAGATGGCGCTATCTTAACATTTTCTTTCTTCCTGGACACAATTCTGAAGCTAGTTATAGATAATAATGAAAATACCTACCTTTTCTATCTGAGGGCAATGATCTCCAATCTCGTCTACCTATGTGATTGAAAACACTAGGTAGGTATGCATTGCAATAACTGAAAGTACCTATTAATATATTTTTCCCTGGCTAATCTTTTCTTTTGAGCGGACCAGACACTATCAGTAATAATGACAGTATTTTTACATCAGTATACTGACATTCCATCGTTTAGTATGCGTCAGACCATCATTCCAACCACTACACTGTCAGTGTAATGTCAGTATATTGTCATTACTTGAAAATACTGTCATTATTACTGATAGTGTCTGGTCCGCTTTGGAGTTCTCGTAGGAATTAATTTTCGGCCAACTTATTAACCGACTTCAAAAAAAACGGAGGAAGTTCTCAATTCGTCGGAATCTTTTTTTTTATGTATGTTCACTGATTACTCAAAGACGCCTGAACCGATTTGGAAAATTCTTTTTTTGTTTAAAAGGGTACACTTCACAGGTATATAAATTATAATAAAATTTTTATCGAAATCGATTCAGTGGTTTTTGAGAAAATCAACAAAAACATATCAAAATTGGAGTTGTTGCGATTGAAGTCGGTTGTTTTTAACGTATTCAGTGGTCAATTATTGTAATGCGAAGTTAAATTTATTTTATTAAGAAAATAATATACCTCCTAATATGAAAATTTGTTCCTCAGGGAAATATAATCTTAGCTCTTAATTATATCATAGGTCGTAGAACAGATGGCCGTTGGGGCATTAAAGTTCTCGAGTGGCGACTGCGCACCGGAAAACGCAGTGTAGGTAGGCATCCCACTCGGTGGACCGATGACCTGGTGAAGGTTGCGGGAAGCCGCTGGATACGGGCAGCGCAGGACCGGTCGGTGTGGAAATCCTTGGGGGAGGCCTTTGTCCAGCAGTGGACGTCCTTCGGCTGATGATGGTGATGATATCATAGATAGTAATCTCATAAGCGCATGCTTAGCTTATTCCAGGTTTTTTAACGTGGAAATGACTTTACTGATTGTCTATATACCTATACTTCATTCCAATCAAAAAAAAAGCAAAACGTAAACAAACTTACTATGGAACTGACACATGTCAATGTCATCTGCATACCATGTTTGTTTACCTTTTGCTTTTTTTTGATTGGAATGAACCATAGTTTGGTTTTTTAAATGGCGCTGAAGTTACCATTGCGTCATCTATAATGATGTGTCAGAACTGTATCAAGGTGAATCATGGGAGCACTGCAGCTCAACTTGTAGTCCGTTTTAGTATTGCTGCTCGACGCAAGATGGCAGCTCGAACAAGTGTAGTTACTCAACGCTAGATGGCACCACCTTTACGCTTCAAGCTCTCTAAGCATAATAGACTTTTAGTCTGAGCCAATGATTGTATAATGTTAAGCTCACTGGTCTGAGCTCCAAGAGTGTTTCTTATCCTTGCATTTGACCAAAAAAATTATTAATTTTATAATATTATAGACAGATGCCTAGAGCAGAGGTACATCGGTAGGTAATCCACGGCACACAACCCCACAGAATGCCATAGTCATTCATAGTGCCCTATCGGCACCTAGGGAGCGCTAAAGCTAGTGGCCTTTGGGACCTGTGGTCCTTTATCAAAAAGGATGGTATTTTCTTTTAAAACTCCTATACTTAACGTTATCCTGGGATTACACACTGGTATGAGTATGTTATCCCAGGAAAACTTTTCCTTTTTCCTTCCTTTAGATTTTAGGGTTTCGGCTACAGAATATGGTTGGTATCTCTTTTTATTGCGTTACCTATGTGCGTAATGTGCATCCACGCGATTTTTTAAAAAACAGAGAAAAAAAAGATGTAGATTTTTTATCGTAGAGAAATAAAACTTGCGAATGTGCGAAACAGGAACGTTTTAGGAACTTTAGACCTAATGCTTTCTCGATGGTGTAAAATTTATCCTGTCCTATTACTTGTTTCTATACATATGTCTGACACGATACGATGTTTACTTACTACTATGCCTTTTTTAGCATCGTCGCTGAAAGTTTAATTAGTAAGAGGATAATAAACAAAAGACCAAAGGACACCACTAATGAATTGTCCCTGTTGCAATAGGACGCAGACAAACGGTTTTTAATTTGACTTATTCATAACAATGCGTGCTGAGGTTTGGCTGTGACATGCACTCGGAAAGTGTTCCCTTGATGGGGATTATAGTTAAACAAAGGTTAAATTAAAATTCAACATATCGACGGGGGAAGTGCTAACAACTCCTAACTTACATTATTTACGAAAACGACTTATAAATGCAGTTCGATAGAGAATGAGTTTTCGCGTCTACTCGTGTCTACTGGTATATGAATTAAGTTGAAATTCGCAAAATTTATGTAGCTAGGCACCGAGGAAATATCTCTTATATTAAGGTCCATCACAACCTCATTACTTTTGGCTGGAAATATATTCTAAGTTTTTTAAACTTTGTAAGTTAAGAGTTGTTAGCACTTCCCCGTCGATATTTAATATTGATAAGGCGAGATGCTTTTACGCATACCGAAATCGTCATTCATTAGCAACCCCTGTCGTCCCCACTGTTGGAGCACGGGTGTCTTCCCATAACTAGGGAAGGTTAAGTTCGGATTGGTGGAGGTTGTGAGCCTAGTGGCCAAGTCCACTGTCAAAAGTTTTCAAGCTGGCTAAAAGGAATCTGACACTCCAGTTACCTGTCTGTACTGTGTATAAAAAGATATGACAAGCTTGCCCTGTAAGTAAAACTGGACGATTAGCTGATCAAATAAGTCTTTTTTTGACATAACTTCTATTTTATTTTCCCTTTAACAATAGAACTTACTTTAAAATAAATTTAACAATTTGAATACCTATTTATCTGAATTATATTGCTCTCCAACTCCGTTCGTTACCGCAGAAATGTCCAGGATATTTTAAAAATATCGGTACGGCTACCAGCTCAGATCTCCACCCCCCCCCCTCCCCCATCTCTCAACCCCCATACCTTTATATGAATCTTTCAAGTCACATAAACTGGAATATTAAATTATTAAGATGTTCAATAATTTAATCTTCTCTTCAAGACAAAAGTGTTTTAGAACCAGAAGCAGCTACTTCTTAACTTAAACGTTATCTACATTTTACTCTCTAAACTAGTCTATTTAGACCTTTAAGGAAATAAGACAAAACAAATCCAGGGGCCAAAATAAACTGGTACAAAATAATACTTTGACAAAACCTTGTTTCACGGACGACATGCGTTCACAAAGTCTCTCACGTCCAACCAACATACGTTTATCACTCGAAAAGTTTAATTCTCAAACGAATTGTTTAAAGATTCGTGTTCGGTAACGGCAAAATTAAGTTTGCCTTAACGTCCTCAAGCAAAACACTTGGAGATACGAATCTTGTTAGCAAAACGTCTTTTTCAGTCTTCATTGTCTACAATTACTTGGCTTTGTGCTTCCAAAACGTTCATCCGTCCCTTTTCAACACTCAGATGTACGTATAAATTGCTTTCTTTCTTTTGGGATGGGAACTTTTCGAAATCCAATTTGACATTTCCGCTCGGTTCCGTTTCGATGTTTTTTCTTTTTAATTCCGGGGTTTTCCGTTGATTTACAGTTCTTTGAAGCTGATGGTGAGAGTAAGGACTGCAACACCAATAAACAGTTTACCTTTTATTCACTACAAGCGGAAAATGGTAGAAAGAAACTGAACAACTTTCCCCACTGAACCTTTTATTATAATATTCACATTAGTATAGGAGTAAATAATGTTAACTATTCATATAAATCAGGTAAACGGGCTTTTCAGTTCCATAACACGGATAATAAATTGTACAGCCACGCTGAGCATGCTTTCTCGCGAAACCTTGTGCAGTCTGGCATACACAGGATTTTCATTGCTCGGTGAAAATCAGCAATAAAAATTAATGAGATATAAAATATGAGCAATAAAAAATAATAGAGACCTTAGCAAATGGGTACACATCACCGATGTGGAAGTGCCTTATACGAAGGCTGATCACTGAAACAGTGTCGTCTTGGTTATCGCAAAAACCAGTGCTCGGCACAGTTAGTATTATCGTATTTTGTAATAATCGATAGATATGTCCTGTTACTAACCTATCTTAAGTCTTACTAACCCTGCTATGGATCATTTACTAGTTATCCGAAATAATCATTTTTTTATTTAATTGTCGCCTGCGGTATTTCCGGACCAATACGACATTCAAACCTTCAAGAAAAGAGCGTACTCCCACATCAAAGGCCGGCAACGCACTTGTGACTCCTCTGATGTTGCGGGTGTCTATGGGCGGCGGTAATCGCTTACCATCAGGTGATCCGTCTGCTCGTTTGCCACCTCTGCCATAAAAAAAAAAAAATAATATTTATCTATTTTATAATGATCAGTAGCAAAGAATAGGGATTAGAGGCAAACAGGCTTGAGAAAAACAAATTATCTTTTGGTTTGTGTAATGTACCAATATTGTGCCTGGTGGATAGAACGGTTAATATAAACTGTACCATGCGATGAGAAGAAGAATAATTTTAAATATTTCCATATTTTCATGTCGGTAACATATTTTATTAGACTGACTTGGACTTGGTTCCTCTAAAAGACTCCTCAACAGACGCGACAGCATCTTATCTTTTCTCAGTATCATCTTTGATAACTAAAGCATTAAAGTGTGCTAAAACAAGCTTAAAAATAACCTTAAAATGAGACCAAACTTCAAACCTCAAACCTTTTAACAATTCACCTATAACCCTTTTCACTTGACAGTCCAACAGTAGACCAAGCGACCAAGCTTATAACAAGTGCGCACACGCATATGTGCGTGGCTTGTTTGTCATGAGACAATGTCCATGTCCAGTGGATGGAGTGGAGAGCCGCCATGAGACAGTCACAGCATCAGTTTAGGCCAGGGGTGGACTTAGGCTTGTGTTGGGGCCCCACATCTAAGGGCCAGATCACAAAATCAGACACACTTTATAAATAAATTTGATCATGTCAGATCATTTATATTTGATTTTTTTTTACAAAATTATTTTATCTGGTGGAAGGACCTTATTAGGTAGTATTTTTTTTTTATGGCAGAGGTGGCAAACGAACAGACGGATCACCTGATGGTAAGCGAATACCGCCGCCCATAGACACCCGCAACACCAGAGGAGTCACAAGTGCGTTGCCGGCCTTTGATGGGAGTATGGGAGTACACTCTTTTCTTGAAGGTTTGAATGTATGAAGGTATTGAAGGTTTGAATAGTATTAGGGCTCCACGTACAATGAGTCAGATCGTAAAAGCAGACACGATTAATCCCTTTTATCAAATCAAGTTATTTAGACAGTCATAAAATTAAATAAGCAAACCCATTGTTAATTCCGTAAGTGCGAAAGGGAAGGTACCATAAAAAATAAAAAAGTTGCAGTGAGAGCGTAGTCATGCAACGCAGTTTACGCAGTGCGCATCAAAGTAACATCCACGAGTTATCTAAGGTATAGATGCTTGTAGCAAAGGCAAAAGGCTGACGGCCCACCTGATGGAAATGGAAACTGTTTACCTCCACCTATGGGCATTTGCAATACCATAGATGCTATAATCAATACTTTGCCGAACCTTCAAAAACCTTTTCAATGCCTCCTAGAAGAGAAGAGTCCTACTGTAGATCTCAGGAAAAACCACGAGTGGGAGCTCATTCCACAGCAGAGCTTGAGGATCTAGGTAAGAAGCACCTCGTAATGAAGCAGCACCTCTGACGATGATATCGTATCAAGAAAGAGACAGACCAGAGCCAGAGACCTATTGCCCCAAAGCTCAGGCCCTAACTCCATCTCTGTATTGCCACCATGCTAGCTATTTCGTTAGTCGGCAGCTTTGTCGTAGACTCTTCTGTGCGAGCTATCGGACCTCTCTCTTCTTCCCCATACGAGTGAACGAGACGGAAGACCGTCACGGGACACTGGTTACCACTCGGACAATATTTGATCACTTATTGGCTACAACGGACCGATAGTGGACAAAGTTGAAAAAGTATTTGTGTTACGGAAATTTGTGATATTTTTAAAGTGTTGACCGACTGGTTTTTGAGGATTTTTTGGGTAGCGCAAGTTGACCTGTTCTATCGATACGTTGCGTCGTTTTGTGTTATAAAAAACTAATTTATATGTGAGATCTGGTCGTGGCTCAGTGTAGCTTGCGTGTTCGCGTCAATCACGCGGGTTAACTGACTACAGACACGGTCATAGCCTGAATGGGTTTGATTATTAGTGGCATTTATCTCGACCGTCACAAGGCACCTAAGCCGTTGGTGCGGGCTGCTATCACTAAATGGCAGCTGAATTAATATAATGCCACAAACGACTACAAATAAACAGTAATAAGAGATTTTAACCCCAAAATAATAATGCAAATACCATTGAATTCTTTGCGAAATCGTTCTTAAACCGAGGTGGAGTGCTACAAAGTGGGGTTCCGCGGGCGGCGGGTGCGACAGCGTAGGGAACCCTTGCTTGCTCTTTATTGTGGTTTGCGTTTTATTACTTTTTTATTTCTTTTTAACGGCTCAGGGGAGGTCAGTTTTTCGCTATCTGTCATCTGTAGGGGTGTCTCTGGATTCTTAATAACTTTCGGAACTCCATGGCAGAGACGTGGCCCTCCATAATTTACCTATAGAGGCCCGTGTTCAAATCCTGCCCAATTTAGGGACCAATATTTATGTATATGTATATCAGTCTCTGGTTCCCAAGATACAGGTAATCCTAGTTTGGGGCCAGATGACGGTGTGTG
Source organism: Coleophora deauratella (assembly GCA_958295455.1). Lineage (NCBI taxonomy): Eukaryota > Metazoa > Arthropoda > Insecta > Lepidoptera > Coleophoridae > Coleophora > Coleophora deauratella. The sequence continues at coordinate 11,650,064 of OY282411.1, forward strand.
ATTTGTCCCGGATATTATAAAAGAAATAAATTGAAAATGCATAGGTTTAAATGCCAAATGGTGAAAGAAAACATCGTGAGAAATCCTACACATCTAAATCTACTTTTTTGGGAACATGTAGTTGGGAATATTTAGTTACCATACAAATTGATCAGCAGAGCTGTTTGGTCAGTTGTGTATTGAGACTCCAAAAAACTTTTTGCTATTTTAGTAGTAACAAAATTTGTTCAGTAAGGTGAGTAGAAACCTCACTTAACGGAACCTACTACTATTTTGGAAACACCCTGTGTACTTGACACCCGTACAAAGCTAATATATTTAATTCCACGATCAATTTACTACGGTGTAGAAAACCGGCAAAGCACACTTTCAGAGGAGTTTGTGAAATCTTCCAACTTTTTTGGTTACGATAAAAAAATGTTTAAAACTATTATCGTCTATAACTACTCTGCACATCTCAAAGCATTTCCAATCAACTTTCATTCCACAAAAGCTCCCTTACACTCCATCCGCGCGCCACCCCTAACTCGTTACTCGGTATTCTACACTTATCTGTCCTAGGGGTCAACTGTCACACTCAGGCGCATAACCCCTCCGCCATCTCAATAAAATCTTCCATTTTAACCTATTATTATAATACTATCATCTAACGGAGGCAAATATTCACACATACCGGAATTATTGCAGTTTTTATGGGGGTAAGGGAATGCTGACAGTTTTGGCGTGTTCCAGAGAGTAGGGAAGCATTTTTGGGTTAGGTTTAAAATAGTTTGAATTAAAAAAAATGGAATGTGAAGTGTTGATCGATTGACTGAATGACTCGGTTTCTTAGTGGTTAGAGCTCCTGGCTACTGAAGGTCGTGGATTCGATGATTTCTGTGATGAGCAGATTTTTTTGCTCTGTGTCTAGGTGTATCTTTATAATGAATAATTTAAACGTGTATTTTTTTCCACTTTTCATTGTAACATTGGATCCAGAGCCTAAAGCTTGGGGCCAGATGACAGTGTGTGATTTGATGCATAAAATATCCTATATCAGATCAAACTGAAGATCTAAACTAATTTAGCGACATTGCAAAATGCATCAATCCGTTTTGACTACGGACGGTGACTAAACTGACATAAGTAACAATAGTCTGTAATTAAATATACATAGATACGTACACCCGAATCCATTACACTTCACCAAAGCAGTCGACAAAAAAATCTACCGTAATATTTACATTAAACGTTTTAGTATCATAAGAACGGCTTAATTTAACAATCGTGTTAGCACCCATTAGATAAGTAAATAAACACCTGTCAAGACCGTACACTTTAATATTGTGAAAACTGTATTAGATCAGCAAACATATTTCTGCGCGAAGCTATACTTATTGTTAGTTCAAAAACTTAATTAATATGTTTGCTAAGCTCCACCATCCCACGCAGCTTCAAAATCAACAGACAAGCTAAAAAAAATGGTCAATCATCATAATTATTCTTTTTATTCTCTGAATGACTCGGAGGCTAAGTGGTTAGTGCTCCTGACCACTGATCTGAGTCCTGGGTTCGATCTCCACACATGGCAAACTTTTCTGTGATGAACAGAATTGTTTGCTCTGAGTCTGGGTGTATTATATCTATATATGTATGTATTTCAATGTATATGTGTATGTATATCAGTCTCCGGTTCCCATAGTACAGGGAATCCTAATTTGGGGCCAGGTGACCATGTGTGATTTGTCCCGGATATTTATATTATATTATTGATAAGGAAGGCAAAAGACTGACGGCCCGCCTGATGGTAAGTGGTTACCGCCTCCTATGAGCATTTGCAACACCGGAGGTGCTATCAATGCTTTGCCGAACCTTCGAAAACCTTTTCAATCCCTTCTTGAAGAGTCCCATACTATAGAACTCAGGGAAAATCTTTCTTGTTGATTGATGAACTATGTTTTGAGTAATTCTAACGAATGAAGTTACGCAACGCAATGTTAATCTATGTGTTCACTTGATTTCCGTGTTTATCCGTAATTAGCCCGTTTCAAAGATACCAATTTCGTACAGGCGTGTGCAAAACTGATACTAAAGAACGTTAGGTACTTCGTTGGCTCAGCGACCTAAAATGCATCTTTACGTCCGACAAATGATGTGACGGAGGCCTTTATAATATAACCACTCGTAGGTGGCATGAAATGAAAACTTCTGACACTGGGGTTGGCCACTAAACTCACGAACTTAGCTAATGGGGACTTGGCCCCCGTGGTGGACATAGACTTAACCTTCTCTAAGTATAGGAAAAAACCTAGGTCCAGCATATGGGTTTGGGTTATTAAAAACACAAAGGTTGGAATTTATTGTTTTTTTTTCAAAAATGCGTGTGCGCAATAAATTAATCAAATAATGACAATTATGACTTTTGAAAACAACTCTTAATGCCTGTGAAATTTTCAAAAATGATAAAGCGTTCCGCATTTCTTTGGGGAACCTTGATAAACCCGCTCTTTCATACTTCGGCATCATCATCACTTACTTACCAGGTGAGACGACATCAAGGGCTTACCAATAGTGGGAAAATAGCACAAATTATATTTCTATGAAATATGTATTTAATATTCTTTCGTGTTACAAAGTGTATTTGCAAAGATCGTGCCAGCAAAGTATCCAGCAATAGAGACGATTATACGGGGTTATTTTTGGACCCCCCACCAAAACTTCACAGTGGCTTCTACCCATGAAACTGAGCAACTTTCCCCAAGTAACCAATGGTCAATTCGCAAAAAATTCTGGACCTTTCATACCAATTTGATCACGACGTGATCGTCCTATTTTGTCATTATTTTGTATAGATGCGTTACTCGTATTAAAATGAAAAAAGTTTTCATTTCAAACACCTCTGTAGCCATCTTCACCAGCGCAGGTAACATGATCAGGTCTCGCTCGGCCACCAAGTCAAGACCAGTCACAAACCCGTGTTTGTCCGTCCGTCCGTCTGTTTGCCCCCATCTACTCAACTGCCTCAGCCGCCAGTATTTGGACATTTAGAAACTTGAATTTAAATTTGTATTGTGTACGAAGCACGTACTGTACCCAAAATGAGAAAGAAAATAAAAATTTGGGGGTCAAGTTGTATTGCTGATTAAGTGAAGGGTTCTGATTGATTTGTTTTATTTAGGGAAGATACCCGAGCCCTATAGGGGGGAATGATATGGGTTTTTAATATAACTCACTAGCTTGAAAGTTATCATGATTGTCAGATCGTGTTAGTCCACTGTTGGACATACGCCTACTCAAGTGCACTATACCCAATCAACCAAGAACTTAGTGCAACTATCGATTTCGGACTTGCATTTCCCTCTGCCTTCAACTTTGCAAAACTCTACACAACTAGCTGCTATCAAGCTGAAATTTTCATGAATTTAATCAAAATTATAATGTCATCTTTAACCTGTGAGTACTGATAAATAAATAATAACTATATATTGGATGGACGCCACAGAATTTTCTAAAGTTGACTTATTGACTTTAGGAGACGAAAATTTCGTAAATTGACTTGGGTTCCTTTGGACAAGCTGTTCAGTTTCCTAAATAGAAGCCGCAGTTTTAATAGTATTAGCACCTTTAAAACACCCTCTATTTATAATATTGTATAATAAAATATGTAAACTCATAATGACCTGATGATAGCAACCGAGAAGAATAAAGATACATTCGCAAAAGATTTGTTAAAATCATTTTTTTTTTGGTTTCGTTGGATTAATAATCAGATGAATTTCAACGCTAAATGTCTTTGACACAGGTTAAGAAATCTCAGTAGTTTCACAACAAGACAAGCATTTTATAAATAATAATAATAAAATAAATATCTGGGACAAATCACACACGGTCATCTGGCCCCAAACTAGGATTCCCTGTATCTTGGGAACCAGAGACTGATATACATACACATATACTTTTTAAATACATACATATATAGATATAATACACCCAGACTCAGATCAAACAATTCTCATCACAGAAAAGTTTGCCCTGTGTGGGGATCGAACCCACGACTCTCGGATCAGAGGTCAGGATCGCTGACCACTTAGCCACCGAGTCAGTCCATATTTATTTATTTAGCATTTTGACACTATTTGTGGTGGAGAATAATCAGACGCAGTGACAGCACCGACAGCTATCTGAAGCTAATAGCTGATCGGATGGACTCTGATAGCCCGATCATGGCATGCTGGACAAGGGCACACATTGCAGCGTGCGCTTAATCTCACTAATCTCACTAGTATATAGTATTATAAATGCGAAAGTGGATGTTTGTTTGTTTGTTCCGCTTTCACACCGAAACTTCTCAACGGATTTGGATGAGAATTGGTAGGTAGATAGATGAAGCACTCGGCTAACACATAGGATACTTTTATCCCGGAAAAATTAAGGGTTCCCGTAGGAATGGTTAAAAACTCATAACACAAATTTTCACTTTGTCACTAGATGGCGCTGTCTTAACATTTTCTTTCTTTCTGTACATAATTCTGAAGTCCACGCGGATGAAGTCGCGGGCGGAAGCTAGTAGGTAATATTATTATTTCCCTTAAACAACTCTGTTACTAACATAGATAGTTTGTAAGAACAGTGATACTAACAAAAATATGAACCTAATCTGAAATCAACTCTTTGAATTTGAATTAAAAGCTGTATTTTCCGCCAATAATACCTCCGAAAAATCATGTTAGTTAAATAACATTTCTATCATTTACGTTGCAGTTTTTTTTATCTGACATTGGTGACTATTATATTAGTGTCATGTTAGTCAACTGCATTTTCAAATTCTTCTCTACGCTGTGTCATACCCACTCCATCCATCATTGTAAATTATTCAATTCCTCACTTTAATGGATATTTTCCTGTCTTTTATTTACTCAGTCAAAATATACTTGAGTTTACTTAAAATCTTGCCTAATTTCGGTGTTAGAAGCATTCGGCCAGTTTTTGTCAGTGTGTTTTTTACTTTTTACTAATCTCTGACTTTTGAAGATACCTGTTTGGTTGTTTGTTCTACCGGTGTTCCATTACGTCTTGGTCTTAGTGAGACAAGGTTGTATTCCACAGAAGAATGATGTGACCTTTTATAGTCATTAACATTTACAGTACTACTTATAACAAGAATTTTGTCAAAATTACAGTAAATAATATACTTAATTCTTCTCATTTAGTGTAGTCGAAATTCCACTTTAAAACATTATGAAGAAATTATACTTTTAAATTCTCATGACGAAAGAGTCGCGCGCTTCTATTTAAAATCAAACGGCAGCCATCGAAATTCATAGAAGACGTTTCATAGGACTATGGAGCTCAGGGTCTGTGTACGAAACACCATAGATAGATCATTAGAAACATAGTCTTTTCTAATTGTACATTGTCTTTGATATACCTTGTGAGGTACATCTAGATTCTCAGATTTAACAATCGCAACACATAAATCACCAAACATGGCGAACTTAACCATTTTACGTTCAGAAACTAGATACCTATATATCGTAGTTCAATAATTACATCTATGTTACATTAAAATGAGCTTCGAAATTAATTATTTAGATGTCCGACAAGTAACTCGGAAGCTGTTATGTTTGTGAAAGGCAATGCATACCCGCAGATTTTAAAAATCGTGCACCAACTTTTCAGTCAGAGTCAGAAAAAGCATCTGAGGAATATGTGGACGAAGCTGTAATTTCTGACCATGGTCACGTACGTTGCAAACCTCGGTGTTACCATTTATACTGTAAAAAGTGCTGACAAAACATTACGCTTGTACCACGCAACCCTGATTCTAATATTTTTTTCATGATTTTTCCTAGAAAGCCTATATTTTTCTAAATGTATTGTACTCTACACAGTGTTCAGGCCCAAAATAAAACATGTCCTTTAGAATTCTGGTCTCCAAAGTGGCGTAAACAATCTAAATTAAACACCTCACATGAGCTAACAACAAAGACTGCTAAGTCAATTATTAATCTGCTTATAGGTATTACATTTTATGTAACTAATAATAACGCTGGCCTGTACTAACTGCTTCTACCGTAACCTTAGTTTTATTAGAAAGTTATATTATTAATGCTTTTAATAAGAGGCACAAAATAATTTCGTAAGTGTTATCTATCAAAGATATAGTTTTCTTGTACAAAATTTTCTTTAGTGTTCTGGAAATAGATAATACTGTACTTGACAGATAGTAATGTTATTTAATGTTATTTTAGTATATCCAAATCAAATGAAAAAGTTTTAGTCGAATTAGGTAGCACTGTACAGTTTTCGAAAGTAAGTTTTCCCACTTTATATTGATTTCTCTTCAAAGAAATAATTATTATATTAGCCGAAAGTTTACTGCTAAACAAAGGCCTTCCTCGAAGATTTCCACGACGACCGGACATGCGCTCCCCGTATCCAGCGGTTTCCCAAGACCTGTGCCAAGAAATTACATAAATAAATAATTGTTTCGTTATTGGTTAAACTTTTTCAGTAACCTAATGAATTCTGGAAGCCTTTAATTTAAAGTTTTTTTGCATAATTTATGGTTGAGTGTACCGATGCTTATTTTACAATATAAATTTTAAAGACCTGTTATAAACGTACATTATACCAAATAAAGATATTTAATATTCGATTCAGATTTAACAACAAAAGCTTATCCATTCAATACACTTTTTTTAAATTAATATAACCAACCACTGCACCACTTATATGTAATGCGATACTTTGTGTGGAAGTGAGGGTAAACCGATATTATTTGAGTTTTTGTATGGTCTTTGTATTGAAAATTCGTTTATTGTTGATTTCATTGTGCAAGGAGATGATTTTAATAATATTTTGCAAATAGAAGGCATCAGTGCATGAATATTTAGTGATGCAGATAGAGATCTTGGAACTGACTACACATAATAAAATAATAAATCAGATATAAGCACTCGGCTTCCGTTCAAATTGAGATGTTTCAAGAAATTGCAGAAAAAACGCTTTAGAATAAAAAAAAAACATAACACTTTAGAATTAAAAATCTTTATGCAGCGTTCTTCAATCATTCTGTAGTAAAACCAAACTTAAATCAAAGTTATTTGAAACTATCTTTTTGTATTTTTTCCTTCTTTACTAAAGGAAACTTTTAATATAAGATGCTAGACTATCTTACTTCACTTCAGCCTAATTTACCTCATGTCGCTTCTTTTGATTGTCTTGTTTACAAACCATATCATCCCCACTGCAGGGGACGGGTATTTTCCCATAACTCGGGAAGGTTAGGCCATACTCCATACACAGGGGCCAAGTCCGGATTGGTGGAGGTTGTGGTGTGGGGCTAGTGGCCAAACCCGTGTCAGAAGCATTTCAAAACGCTTAAAATGCCTCCGACATGACTTAACTACAATAAATAATAAGAGTAGATGTAATGGAACAGCGAATATATTAGTCAAGAGTGTAGTTATTTTTTTTTATGTCATAGGTGGCAAACGAGCAGACGGATCAATTGAATAATAAAAATATAATGACTGTCATACAATAAACTTACTTATTATCAGCCAGTGTTACAAATTGGAACAAAGGAGTTCCAACATTAACGACTTCCATCTTGTGATAGCAGCAGGCACCGAGGGCTTAATGTTCTGATTATAAGAAAAAAATTCATGCACATTTATCAGTCTTCAGCAAACCTTGTTGCCATCCTCCGTAATTAAAATTAAAACCAATAAGATAAAGATTTTGACACTCGATAACGTAGCCCAATAAGGTTATACACCTCAGATCGCCGGGCAGTGCGCACAATTTGCAATTTTACGCGTGCGCGGGCGCTTTGCGGGCTTCATCCGGAGATTACGCAGTTCAGTGCATCTGTGATCTGTTAGTTTGTTATCTTTTGGACTTGTTATTGTATATAAAATCACAACAGATAAAATAACAAGTCTTAAAAGTGTTATAAAAAAATATTTTTGTAAACTTTGTATGGAAAAACTTTATTTTGTTTTGATTATTTTAGTTAGTTTATTGGGGAAAGTTGTTACCAAGTTACCAAGGTTGTCTGGACGAAATCTCTCAAAGCTAGCTGGCACTGTCTGTGATTTTTTGGATATTTCTGTTCAATGATTCCTCTATTTAAATTAACGAAACAAAGCAAAGATGGCGAGTGACATGTCAGAGTTAAAAACATTTCTATGGCAATTGAAATAGAATAGCCCTTTGGCTATCTCCCACGCAAAAGGTTAAGAGAGCATAATAGATAACATTATAGCCTATTTCTATGGACATAACGTCTATTATCCTTCGACAACGAGACAGTTCATTATTTGATCAAGCAAAAAGGTTATAATAAAAAGTTTTTATTGTATTATTCGATCGATTTGCAATCGCTCAACAATACGTAATTGATATCCATTCTGTGGTTTCGAATAACCCAAAACCAGGATGAAATGAACTCTCTATGCTTCTAAGATTTCAAATGAATATATGAAGGTGGAAAGCTCTTCGTAAATTGGACTTTTTGATCAGAATTTTACCTGCTATTATGTTGAAAAATTTTCATTGAACGTTTTTTTCTTTTTTAAATTTTTTGTACAATTAAAAATGTATTGCGGTTTAAATATCCACAGCTGAGAACTGAAGTATAGGATGACAGTATCTTTATTCTATGGAAAAGTACAAAAAATTAACCCATTGCGTTGTCAATTATATCCTGATTTGTACTTTGATAGCGATTTTAGAAAGTTTTAAGCTTTGAAGGAAATTATCTGAACTCGAATCAAGGAAATGGCAATTTAAATGATGGACATATAAGTATAAGAAATTATGTCCTTTCTCCGCCCGACGGAAAGGGAAAATGCAGTTACAATAAGATCTTTGAATAGTAAGAACAAAACAGCAAATATATTTCCGGCAATTTAAAAAAAGTTGTAGACTACACTTTCAGCTTCAAACTTTAACTAAAAACTTTTTCAATTTTTTCATTTCATTTTTATTTCAGTAAGACTCCCGCTATTAAAATTTGAAAGAGAAATTTCGACGGTTTAAGCTCGATTCTGCTAAGTATTTCTACTTTAATAATATGTGATTGTGTCATACTTAATATTATATACGTCCTCAAAATTAACTTGCGGTTTTAAAGAATTAGAGAAATAAAATCTTACAATTACTTAACTCTGCAGGAGGTACGTTCTGTACCTCCTATAGAGTTTAGGGCGTTTCAAAATCGAGATCATCGATGCAAACTATAAATTGTCGGTTATTCGAAAGGTAACCCTCCCGGCTCATAGCTAGCTATTAAAAAATCAGTTTAAAGTAACCACGCCTCTCACAATACACACAAAAGCACCCACTTTCACTAAACGTCAAATATTCTTAATACAATCTCTTTTGTTCTTGATCAATTTGCACAAACGTTTATTTTGAAGCACCAAGGAGAACTTAACCTCTGTGCTTTGAGATTAAAAACTATTTTTGTTTCATTTGACGGTAAAAAGTTTGGTTTTTGTGTGGAATAAATTAGAGTATACCATGACGATTGTTGAGGACCCCATTAGTAATACAATGGATATAATAAAACAATAATAGTCGAGTGGTATTCACATAAGGTAGTATTGTTCAAGGCAAGTCAACAAGTCTCGTGTGGCGAACTGTTATCGAATTGTTGAGTTGTAATTCATTAATTGTTATGTTTTTTGTTGATTTTGGCATTAAAATGTAAGCCCCTGATTGGTAGAAACTTTAGTATTAAATGCATTAAACACATGACCTCAACGACGCCCCTGCAGAAGAACTTTTGGTCAGTGAGCCATCCCGAACGGAAGGGAACGGAGAGGTTTATGTAGAAAGTCAAAAATAAATAAGATTTTTCTCGCTCTTACTGTCTTCGAAATTCTAAATTAAAATTCTCTATGTATTATATTTTTTAATATAATTAAATAAATTGAACTTATTAGAAAATCACTGCGAAGAATCACTCTCACCGTTTAATATCGCAAACGGCCGAGGGGAGCAAGTAACTCTATACCCGAACAGTTTTTCGCGAGTTTTCTTTCCTACCTTACGTTTTTTCGCGTTTGATTGTTTTCGAAGTCGCACAAGTGGTTAAAGCGTCTCGTCTCTGTGTAACACAAGTCGGTATCAATATCTTTGCTTCATTCGATTCGATTTGTAGAATACTAGCTTTCGCCCGCGACTTCGCCCGCCTAACTTGACAAATTATTGGTGTCCCATATAACTTTCATCCTCTATTTGACCCCATTAAAGTTTTATTTTCGTGTATAACTATGTGATCTTACGGATTGATAAATGATGTTATTATTACATAAGTACCATTAATACACTACTAGTTAGACTGAAAATAATTATTAAGTTCATTTTTGCAAAAAAAAAAAATTCAGACAAAAACCTTTTTTTTTTACTCCTCGGATGGATTTTGGAACGCTTCGGTTTACAGAATAGTGTTGACCTGAGGAACAAAATACACTATGTGTTCATTCTGAGCAGCACTTGGTCCAACTTCCATAAATAGATGGTCTCTTCTCTATGGTCCCATCTATCTTTATTTTATATGTTATGGTATAGAGCACACGCCTTTTTAATACGCGTTTTGAATTTGTTCGCTGAAAAATTAATTTTATTTCCTGGTATTTTTTTTATTGAATCTTACACACTTATACATTGTGTTATGCGAGGTACAGATAAAATATTGTCGTTATTTCAACCACAACAATAGAGTAAGTAAAGCCTTTGTAAATCACACCGTGAGACATTTTTTACCTAGCAAAGAGTTTACAGCACCTGTAAGCAGCCTCATCCTTTGCTTTTATAAAATAAAACAGAATAAAATACTGCCTTTTTGAGCCGCAAAACATACAAAATTACTATTCTCATGGGCTATTGTGAAGCAAGTGGTACCTATCTGTTTGTAGTTTTATCGACTGATCTTCAAACGCCTACAGCTACTATTGTTACCGCGTTTTACTCAAACCGAAATTTGGACAAGTGCGTACTTTCCTTGTAACTTTTTTTAGATGAAAGGTTTTTTGGGTTTTAGTTACATTCTTTTTATTGTGTTTTTTTTTCTGACCTATTAAATTTCGCTTGGTTACGCCGATGGTATCCGATTTATTCCAAACTTTGATTTTTAAAAAAGGGAGTTTCCCTTTAACATTTGCCCTACCCACTTCAACTAAGAAAAACCTTAAACGTTCAAATAAACTCATTTTTGATTGGCCTATACAAAAACACTTTCCATCAAATTAACACGTCGAAAGCAAATTATTTAATTAAATAATCCTACCGAGTGCCTCCTTGGTGTCAGTCAGAACAAAATAAAATAAGATAAAAACAAAAACAATCGACTCGCGCGCTTAGGGGGCGCGAGGGGAGCGATGGGGCTTAGGGAGGGGGCGGGGGTCAATAATAAAAATAATTACCGGGTGACTGTCGGTGACAGCTTAGCGGGCTGGCGATAGTGGAGAATGCTTTCACACAACCACAGTAGTTCAAAATTCATGGAAATTATGGGCTTTTCATCTTCTGTCGAGTTATGGTTATAGGTAGGTATTTATATTTTGCTTCATTTCTAAAAGCAACTTTCAAAGATGCATATTAGGCCATGCCCCAGCGGTGACCGGATTATTTATTTTATTTATTTATTTATTAAATCTTAGAAGGGACGAATGATTCCTGGGCTGTGTTTTTAATCGTCTTCTACACAACTTTGTGGTAATATTAATTTGTAGCATTTATTGAAAACAGTAAGAACTTTTTTGCAGAAACTCTTCTATTAACTCTATCACCTTCGGTACTCTATGATTCAATATTCAATACAGCATACGATGCTACTTTCTCCCGTACTACACCAGTTCACAGAAGCAGAAATTAATGTTTTAAAGAAATACTACCCTAATCGGTAACCGATACCATCAATATCTCAATTGATTAAAGTAGCCAGTTAGGCAAAGAAGCCGTTTCCATACTCACACAGCCCCAGTATCGTGAATATAAATTGTAATCGGTGTGAGCGCGCCACAAGTATTGCGAATTAATCGAAACACGACTACAATCGCCCCCTTGCCTCCCCCTGCCTCCCGCTGCCTCCCGGCCAGGCGGATCCATGCCAGCCGCTCCGCACTCAGCCGTCAAGGGGTTATGGGTTTGATCTGTGTCAATTGAAAAATTATTGGCTCTATTTATTTGTGTAAATATTGTTGACTTTTTGGGTAAATAAATGTACACGTTCGAAATAATGAAACTGTAAGTTTTCAATGCGAGAATACAAGATTGGTTATTTCTCCACAGAGAAGATAACATCAATGTTAACAGCACTGATGTGTTCCTGCATGAAGATAAGATAGCCAGTTCCCCATTGCGTTGAGGAATCTTGGTAAGCCCGCTTCCATCTTTGGCATCATCATCACTTACCACCAGGTGAGATGATGCCAAAGGCTTGCCAATTGAGCGGAAAAAATAATAATAATTAGTTAAATAAAAAGACATTGCAATTTACAGTCCGTTTACCACAAAATAACCTAATGTTATAACAGTAGCAATTCCACCTCATTTTTAAGCCAAAATAGTAGGTGGCTAAGAACATGATGCCAAATTAAAATATCTAGGTTCACAGACTTGCATTCCGATAAAAACTGCTTTGTCTAGATTTGTCCCGCTCGGCGTTCGTCAAAATTCAACTTACAACTTCTGATGGATGACGCACGCAAGTGACGTCAAGTGACGTGCGCTCTTATTTAAAATCAAAAATGAGCCGTCGAAATTCCAGTTTCAAAGTGCCGTGTAAAATATGAGTTTAGCATCTTGACACCACGCAAAGTCGTTGTTTTCATTCATTCGTTCATTCAGTGTTTTTAATTTTGTTTTGTTTTTTCAAACTGTTGTTTTTGTTAATTTTGGTGTGCAATAAAGAATATTTTTTGCAGATGCCAGTAATAAGATAAAACCGTAGTGCAATGTAACAATTTTATCACTTTCTTTCGAAACAACGCAGCACAGAACTGCTAATCATAGTGAGTGAAATCAACCGATAAAGGTTTTTTACGAGAGATTTAAAGAGATTGCTTACCTCTTCACCTTTTACAGACTTAATGTGCCTTTTGCTTAGTGAAAATTTTACAATTTTCCGACTGACTCCTACTTAACCTAAATCTTTGACAATGGAATCGTGTTCTCTCTTTTAAACCCGTTGATTAGACGTACCACTGTCTCCATCTGATTAACTTATTGTAAGTGATAGCCAATAGTCGGTAGAAAGTAGAGAATTATTGCGAATAAAGATAAGGTTACACCGAGGACAATTCCTGTGTCGACTGAAATCCACTAGCTGGGTCCCAGGGACAAATTTTTCTGTGTCGATCCCAATTTATTTAGTTTCATAGTCTGTACTCACTTTAATTTGCAAACGTAGGTCCCGATCCAGAATCAAAGCAAGTTTTACTTGACAAGAGTATGTCTCCTTCACACTCAATTACAGTAGACGATCCTGCTGTCAAATTACTCTTTCGGTTGTACGGGTGTGTGCGGGTGTGTGCGGGTGTGTGCGGGTGTGTGCGGGTGTGTGCGGGTGTGTGCGGGTGTGTGCGGGTGTGTGTGTGTGTGTGTGTGTGTGTGTGTGCATGCGTGCGTGCGTGCGTGTGTGTGTATGACCTATACAGGGTGATTGGTAATTCGATGTGATCCTTCAAAGGGGTTATACTAGAGGTCATTTGCAACAGATTAAGTCCAGTTAACCAGGGGTCAAAAATGTATGGTTACTGAGATGTTACTGTTTTTAGATTTTTTTAAATTTTCTACCTTGTTACCATTTACCAATTAATTATGTAAAAACCATAAGACCGTTTACATTAAATTAATACTTTTTAAAAGCTGAAAAATGAGCGCTTGCTTTGAAAAAAATCCTTGCCCAAAACTCACATAGTCTCAAAAATAAACGTCTTAAGTTGCATAAAAATATTATTTTGTATAAATTTTCCATAAGTAATTGAGTATTACAAAAAAAAAATGTAGTGAACTTGGCGTACAAATAAACGACAAAAGTTCCTTGTTTCATAAGCTTTCTAAAAAGGTACAAATGTTACCAACTTTTGCACGGGATCGAAGAAAAATCCAATAAACCAAACAAGTAACACATTTTTTCCATACATATCCTGCACGGTGCCGCCCTCTCTTTTACTCGTGTCGTACTTTACTCGTGAGCTTAACATGATTCGATAATTTGTAGCAATCTTCGCGACAGTTCGTGGACACGAACTTGCACAGTTTCCAACCAGATGGTTAGTTCATGTGTACAGAAAAGTCACAGTATTTGTTAAATAATAGTTGATATCCTTGTTAATTGACTAAAACTACGTTTGAACACTTTTAATTTTGATATGCGTGGTTTTGGGACGCTTCTTCAGCACGAACAAAGAAGTGGTCATGGTTCAGTGTGGCTTGCTTGGTCTCATCGATCACGCAGGATAACTGACTACAGATACGGTCAAAACCTGGATGGGTTTTTACTGTTAGTGGCATTTATTTCGACCGTTTCCGTGCTTCGCAAGGCACGTTAAGCCATCGGCACTGGCTGCTATCATTAGACGGTAGTCGTTAAGCCATGTCGGAGTCATTAATAAGGATATTAACTATTATTAGCTATTATTTAACGAATACTGTGACTTTTCTGTCCGCAAGAACTAGCCATCTGATTGGAAAAAGTGCGAGTTCGTGTCCACGAACTGTTGCGAAGATTGCTAGAAATTATCGAATCATGTTAAGCTCACGAGTCACGCACGACACGAGTCAAAGAGAGGGTGGCACCGTGCACGATATGTATGGAAAAAATGTGTTACTTGTTTGGTTTATTGGTTTTTTTTTAATCCCGTGCAAAAGTTGGTAACATTTGTACTTTTTTAGAAAGCTTATGAAACAAGGAACTTTTGTCGTTAATTTGTACGGCAAGTTCACTAAATTTTTTCTCGTAATACTCAATTACTTATGGAAAATTTATACAAAATAATATTTTTATGCAAATTAAGACCCTTTATTTTTGAGACTATGTGAGTTTTAGGTAAGAATTTTTTTTTTCAAAGCAAGCGCCTATTTCTCAGCTTTTAAAAAAGTATCAATTTAATGTAAACGGTGAAATGGTTTTTTCATAATTAATTGTTTTTGGTAACAAGGTAGAAAATTTCAAAAAAATTTAAATCAGTAATATCTCAGTAACTATACATTTTTGACCCCTGGTTAACTGGCCTTAATTTGTTGCAAATGACCTCTAGTATAACCCCTTTGAAGGATCACGTCGAATTACCAATCACCCTGTATAGATAAATAGACTTTATCGTAACCTAACCAATAAAAAATGGTTATCGAAACAATGCCTGTTAACTCTACCAGTATGTACCAAACCTAACTCTACAGCTCCGTACAACGCAGTACTAACAGAAGCTGGTTAAGGTATAATATAACACGTCGTCGCTACGCTGGTCTCCGCGTGAGTTATACTCCAAACTTGCACAATAACCTGCACGACGCCATTGTGAGTCGAGTCGAGTTCGCAAATTCAGTGCACTCCGTAAATTCACTGTTCTGTTCTGTCTGTTCTGTTCTATTTCTATTCATTGTGCGAATTAGTTGCAAACGCTTTTGTGCTCGACTGTAATTTTGCCCGGGGTTAATTTATTGAGTTGAGTTCGGTTCTTTGTATTGTGGGTTGACTAAAGTTATTATGATTGTAACCTGGCTGTCCCAGAAGGCTGGTTATATTTTTTATATAAACGTATATAACTAAGTACCTATGTGTTTTCTGTGAGTAGTCTCAACGACTAAAGGTGCGGACGACGCGTGCTTATTCAGTTTCGCAAAATTAGTACTTATGTATTTGAAAAAAAATCATTTCTTATAAAAATACACTATTCATATTTAAAAGCTTATCAACAAATTAAACTAAACCCTAATAAGCAATATTTTAAACTGATTCCCACGAAAACTACTCAACATACATTAAAAATTCAAAAACCATTCCACAGCCCCCGCTTTAAACATCAAACAATTTGAAAACAGAAAAACCGACAAACAATAAATTCGAAACTGGTTAAATTGAAATAATTGTTGGACGTCCGCCATCTTTGTTTCGGCCACGCGCACGCAGAACTAATCTGCCGATAAGCAGCATCTAACAATGATCCGCGCGGAGTTTTTGACGACTGTTTAAATGCGGTCTGACAGTTGCCCTCTGGTTGATGTGAACGCGGTTTAGTTGTCGTTTGCAAATATCCTTTAAAAGATTATTAGCGCGAGCGTTGTTAACCCCTTAGTTGGTTCGCCCTTCCGAGATTAGGCTAACCGAGTTAAAATAATTAAACTGTTTTTGTAATTAAATTAGGTACCTATTTATTGAGGGTGAACGCATTATTTTACCGACAGTCTCAGTAATGTTTTTCAAAATTATAATATGTTTTTTGAATTGTTAGACTATAGCGTAACTACGTAGACTGTAGCGTAAACATTCATGACGACGTGTCGTTATATTCATGTTATTCTCCTAAGTGTGTTGTAAAACTTATAAGTTAAATTTTGGCAGTATGGTTTTAAACTTATAATTAATTTGGTTCACTTTTTTGACAACATTCAAACGGTCGAAAGCGGTAGTAGCTCAGTGCGTCTTGCTTGGCGGCGTTAATCACGCAAGTTAACCAAGTACAGACAGACACTGTCATAACCTCATCTATGTTTGACTGTTAGTGGCATTTATCTCGACCGTTTCCGTGCTTCGGCAAGGCACGTTAAGCCGTTGTTGCTGGCTGCTATCAGTAGATAGCAGTCGTTAAGCCATGTCGGAGGCCTTATAGGCGGCTTGAAAACTTCTGACACTGTGGTTGGCCACTAGCCCCATAACCTCCACCAATCCGGATTTGGCCCCCATGTGTACAGTAACCTTCCCAAGCTATGGGAGGAGACCCATGCCCCTGCAGTGAGGACGATATGGGTTGTTAACAGTCAAACGGTATTCGTCTTTGTGGCTCGCTAACCTCGATGGCAAACATGATGGAAAACGATCATCTCATCATCAGCTAGAAGACGTCCACTGCTAAACGATCCCCAAGCAACTCCACGCCGACTGGACTTGCGCTGCCTGCATGCGGTTTCCCGCATGGAGTATCTATAGGTACGTGTACATATATCTTCGTCCTTTACTCTAGTGTTTCGTTATAGCTCAAAATATTTTTCACATGTGATTTGATTTTTTTATTGTAACAGGCTGACAGTCCACCTGATGAAAAGTGGTTACCGCCGCACCGCCTCTGGGCATTTGCAACATCAGGGGTGCTATCAATGCTTTGCCGAACCTTAAAAAACCTGGTAAAGTCATTTCGTCATTACCTATCATTACTTTTAAGTAAGACTTCTTTAAACCGATCTCTTTATGTATGTACCTAGTACATACAAACAAGATAATACTAGTGTCAGAATCAGACGTCAATATTCAGTTGCACTGAGTAATAACTACCGCTGTCCTATGTCCAGTACGTCGGGTCTCAGACAGTGCTTTGTGTAGGACAATAGGACGCACGCCGCATATGAGGGCTATAGGACGGCTTGCGTCTTGTGGTAGTTAATTGATATTATCGATTTAACTGAACTGAACGTTTCTGTAGTTCAGTTATTTGTAGTTCGTTATAGAAACACAGTGTGAGGTTAAAGAGTGGTGATGTACAATAATTTATAAAGCTAACAGCATCGAAGAATGCTACATCGCTATAGAATTAAAAACACAATCATTTTTTTTTTTTACCTACATGTCTTATTCCTTTTTTAATTAATGAATATAATTTTAGGAGTCTTTGTAGAACTGTTATTTATTATATGAATTTTGAATATGTGCATCTTATTTTAATTCATGTTTTTATTACTATTTCTGAAATTGACATAATTTATTTTTTGATTCATTACACTCAAAAGTAGAGATAGTATATTTTATTTTAATCGCTTTAAGCCAGTGTTTTAAAATAATGTGAACTAAAGTACTACTCTGGCTGTTTTCTTAAATACCAGCAGAACCTCTTGAGAACCAATTTCATCGTCTCTGCCTTTCCTTTTTAAAATTAAAATTGCAAATGTTTCATCAAAAAAAGATTTTCATTTCATTTTAAAACTGATGACCTCAGTGCTATAAAATCGGCTTGTTAATTCTCAAGAAACAAAGCACTATAATTTCAGTTTTGTATGGAAGGTACCACCCTTAATGAACTTTATATTTTTAGAATCTTGGATCCCTTTTTTTGGAAAAATTAAGTACATACATAACCATAGATAAAAACATAGATAACTGACAAAATTAGATTAGATGCAGTGCCTCACAGAACCGCCTTTATCTTCCCAAGCGATTATCGAAGCCCTAGACGTCCCGTATGACATGAAATTGCACCCTCCGCTGGCCAATCGGCAAGCTTTGTGCGTGGACGTGAGCTGACGTCGTAGCACGGCTATACACGTCGCGCGGACGGCTATAGACGTCACGCTCGAGTGGCGGTGCTATTGCAGCTTGGGTTAACGTCAGCGGTGACGGATGTAGTGGAAGCGTTTTGACTAGTCAACCCGTCAAAACAGCGTATTGCTATATCTACCTATAGAATGTAAAAATATCACTTCTGTAAACTTAACGGTGGGTTCCGCTGAAACTGAGCAACTTTAAAAAAAGCATAATTAATTCTCAAAAAAATATTTTTGGCCTCTCCATACATAAATTTCTGATTGGCCGATCAATTTCTATGATGAGTCCTTTTTTGCGGACTCAGTGCCTATAGATTCCATAAAACAAGATATTCAGTTTATGTAAGTAAAAAATCCAGCCTGTAAAAGTTTCTAATAGTGGTCTTTTGCCTGTATGTCCTGGAATAATTATCTAACTAAATTCATGCGTAGGTAGGGCATTTCTAAGTTTATTATAGGTACCTAAATAAAGTTTTGAGTTTTATCTCCACGTTCATTTATAAAAATACTTTCTCACATGTACTGAATCTGTATAAAGAAGATACAGTCGTGCACAAAATGGGTGTAAAGTTTTAAATAAATAAACTCGCGTTTTAATTTTAATGACTGGTTTATTGAGCACTTTTATTATTGTTCATTAAACATAATAATATTTTACATTTATCTAACTATATTTAGACGAACTATTTTATATCTAGTACAGTATTAAGGTAGATAATTATTATATATTTAAGATAATTTTGGGCTTATTTACAAAATTATTTAAATTATAATCTAAAATTACTATTGAACACTAAAATAATGAATGGTATTAAAAGTTGTATTGTTACTATGAGAAAAGTTTTGATAAGTCGAGTTAATACTAACATTTACAATAATTTTGAACATATTTTTAGCATAAAATTTGAAATAGTTATGCTAATTTCAAATTTATTACGTATAGTTAGGTACATTCATTCATTCGATAAATAAGTCAGTTTATTTTACTATCACCTAAATTATTTATAAAAAAGTTATTCGTTTCATTATACATACATGATTTTTTTAAATAAACCTTAATTTTTAATAAAACGCCCGAATCCATTTTACTCTTAGATAATGTTAATCATAATTTTCTTCAAAACAGTAGAAAGACGCAGTGACAGTGACATTCTAAGATAATTTTTAACATATTTAAAAATAGTTGTAAATCTGTTTTTTTTTTTGCTTGTAATCTGACAGGAAACAATTGTGCGATTTTTTTAACAATTTTACTTTTGTAGACGTCATATTCCTTAAAGTAACAGACAGATTAATACGTTCATATTCAGCGAAATTTTTTTTTACCCTTTACTTCTGCGTGTAACTTGGTACTTCAAGTAGACACCACCACATCAAAATGAAATGGTGCACTCGTAAAAAAAAAAAATTACCAAAGCTAACAGCCAATTTTAAATTACACATATTTTAATTTTATATTTTAATCTTTTGTTTTCCTTGACAATTTAATTCTTTACTCTTTGTATTGTAGTCTTAAATTGGGATCAAATTCAAAAATGTTTAATCGGGATAACAAATTTAACGTGATTGTCGGTAGACAATTTGGATTTAGTTCATGAAAGAAGAAAACAACGAAAAAAAAAGAAAGAAAACAAATGAAGCTCAACGTCAAAACTCTTAAAGTAAATGATATAGAAAAGTACCTCTAGGTGTTTTACACCAGAGTTATTACAATACTCTAAATACAGCATTAAGGGAATGATTAAGGGAAAAGTTTTCCAAATATTTACAAGAGAAAAATTGTCACCTTAGCTGAAAAATCTAATATCTTTACATAAATCCTAATGTAAAACATCAATTATTATGCTTATTTTTACTAATTTAATGAAAGTCTACATTCTATATCTACATGTGACCAATCTTTTCTACGTCCGTCTTATAGTCTGACCCCAAAGAAGTTTTATATCGTCGCTCCGGGAGCAGGGTGCATGTCTGTGTCTGACCCAAATGAATATCAAAACACTTTGAGTAGCAATCCTGATTTTGGCCAAAAATCTAGACAAAACAATGAGGGATGAGTCTAAATTTTCCACCAGTTAAAGCATCGTCCAATGATTCGGGTACCCCTAATCTGAAAAACCTTCGTTATTCGTATTGTCTGATGCTGGAGAAGTTCCTGGCGATGGGACTTGGAGCTGCCTCCCGTACATCAGATCGGCAGGTGGCATGAAAGAGGACAAGTAGTCAGGAGGCGGTCGGATCACTGTGGGCAGATACCCAGTCCCACTGTAAGGTGGAGTGAGAAATCTTCTTGAAGGAGAGAACTTGAAGCTCTGGTTCGAAAGCGGTGAGAAAGCAGACTTTGATTGGTAATTCTGCAAGTAAGGGGATGATTCGTGGTTTATGCTGTAGGGGTTTGAGTTGTCAGGTCCATTTATCAGCATCTCCATAGCAGCAACGACATCCCCTTTACACCTCGTCAAAATAGCGTCTATTTCGTGGCGGCTGCGCCTCGGGAACACCTTGATTAGAACGTCAACAGGAGATTTCTGGTACGAAGGCTCTTCCGGAGTCGGCTCCGGTAAGCTTTCTTTCCTCTCTCTCCTGCACATCTTGTATTTGAATTCTGGATTTTCCCATTTGTTATCTTCTTCCTTTTTGACAGGTATATCGTCTCTTTGTTCTTTCATGGATAAGTTTTCCGGTGTGAGCGAGGTTTCTGATTGGTCCTCCAGTTCTTCTTCTACGTTGAGTTCGTGGTCTGAAGGCGAGCGCGGGGGAGGGGTGTTTGCGGGGGGCGAAGGGGCTGGGGTCTTGGCGTCTGACAACTGTTCCGTAGATGTAGGCGGGCTGGAGCAGACTTCTGTGATGCGAGCGCGTTTCTGAACTGTAGACAAAAAAGTATTTATTGCAAATGCATGTTACTTGTTAAATTAATTAATATTTCAAGTATGTACTATTTTTGGTCTGTAATTTATTATTGATAGGCCAACAATACTGTATCTACATTAATAACATCAGAGCCTATCAGTGTCACACTTAGGCGGAATTCCACTCACGCAACTAATTTACTTTTGTTGGCCCACTTTGGGTGACGCATTTTTTTTCTTCTGCGATACCAGAAAACTCCTAGAACAAGCGTTGTTTAGTATCATGAAAACATTTAAATATTGCTGCATATTTTTGTGTAATGGATACAATATACACGTTCTAGTTTAGTCTTTAAAATTCAATAAACACTGAAAATTAAACAGAGAAAAGTACTGTCGAGTACACAATCACAATAGAAGGCGAACACAACGGAATTCTTTCATTCATTTGTTCGCGCGTTATACTTGTGAAGTAACTATACACTGAGTACAGTCGCGTGCAAAAGTCTATTATGCTGCGCGCAATTAGAAAAGCAAGTCGGTTTCAGTCGTGTGTACGAATTTAATGGTCGATATTATTGTTTTTTTAAATGTTCAGGGACTGGTGGGGGAGGTGGAGAGGGGGAAAGGAGAATTGCAGTGGTTCTATGGACGAGTATTTGAATTCGATTACAGTTCGATGGAGTAGTTTTAACGTTAACGAATGAGCTTTGCGGAAGTGCGTTCAAAATTTAATTGAATACAGGCCAAACAGTTCCATAAACAAACATAGTTAACATGTTGTCGATGTGTTGTTTGCTTTTTATTTAGTTATAAATTATCTTATTTAAAAATTTGAAATTAGGCAGTTAATTTAAGAGGTACATTACGTGATCATTACATAGTTTTGTGAGTTCCACTAAAAGTTCTGAATAATTATCTGAAAAGGTTACTAAAATTTCATATTTCAAAAAAAAACATTAGTAAAAATGCTTTTTTATGTATTTGTATGAAATACAAAGCTGTAAGCTGTAAAATTGCCGATATTTTAGGCAAACTAAAGTTTAAACGTAAAATCAACTTAAGTATGTGTTGCTTTAGTGCTATGAATATTAAGTGTACATAACATAAAAGACTGATGTAAGTATTAGAAAGAGAACCTAATTATGTTATACTTAAATATAAAATGTAAATGTACGATACATGTTTTATTGACAGTTGGTAATTCCTATCAATGTTACTTTACATTGAAATTTAAATATTTTTTAGGATACAACTATTTCCATGACAAGATTGTTTCATCACAATGGAACAAAGAAATAAACTGAAATTCTAGGTTTCTAAACAAAGCAAAGGATTTCAAACAAGTAGGTATATTGCTTAAGAAAAACGATCCTACAAATGTTCTTTAGAATTGTAATTTTATCTGATTTGAATAAAAAGGTTCAGTATAGAAAAAATGAAATCAAACCTTTAGCATAAAAGAAAGCAATAAAAACGATTCTTAACATTACATTGAGCAGACACTGAGCTCAAGTGAACCAATTCAATGAACACAAAAATCAATGTAAAGCGTTCTTTAGCAAAAAAAAAACGTCTAAAGAGAAGAAAAATTGTATACCTCCTTAAATTCTCTTTTTTATTCGAGCACGAATATAAAAGGTACGCCCTCAAAACAGACCAAAAAGATTTCATTAAAATAATACTCCATCTTTTTTATGCGGCAATACAAACACACTTTACATTTTATGAATTATACAATAAAAGAAATACTGGCCATTTTGAATCTCATTATGTGCGAGGGAGTGCGACGCAAATACAGTTTTACTTGTGTGTGAAAAGAATAGAACTGGTCGTATTCAATTCAGGAATGAAAATAATAGAGACATCTGCTTGTAATGTGTGTGTATTAGTTTCGTTTGTTGATAGCATTTATTTAATTTGTAAATATTATGTAGGGGAACAATTATTAATTTGAAGGGTGCTTAAAATTTCCACAATAGTTTCACTTACAATCTTTATTCAATTGACAACATTTCAAAGTTTTACCCGAAATTCTTTAGATATGTAGGTATAATATCAAATAATAATGACCATTCTTTTTATATTTAAGTACTTAATTAAATATTTGTTTAAATAATTAACTATTTCTCGAGATTATGATTAATTTACTCCATTAAAGCTAAGGCTGTTTGCCAAGTCAGAAGGTTTGCCATCTAAGAGACATTTAATTTAAAAAACATATTTCACTGGATGTTAGGCTATAGTAATATATTTTATACCATTATAAAGCCTTCAGATAATTGTAATTTTTATCAGACTTCAAACGAAAAATGATCTCGCGAAATAAGTAAATAAAGACTTATTAAAAAAAATACAAAAGTGCGTTTCGTCAATTCTGTTAATAGTCGTCATAAAATTGGAAAATTTCAATAACTGGTAATACTATATTTATCGTTGGAAAATCTACAAAAATAAAGTTTATAGCATCATTTCTCAATTCAAGTGCCATATTTAATGTAATCAAAATCATTCATACCTTTGTTTAACCGCTATCATGTCGACTCATCTCATCATTCATTCAATTAATCATTCATCAAATTGATTCCCGTTTTTCAACATGACTTTATTTAAAAAACCCATTTTACTTTTGCAAAATGTACTGAAAGAAGAAAAATCGCCCTTTTTTAAATGTTGGTAAAATAAAAGGTGATAAAATAAATGTAGCAAAAAAATTCAAATGTGGCCACTATACTTCAAATATTGAATGAACAGTTTTAGAGAAAAAAAAACAGACACAACGCGCTGTTACTTACTCTTTTTTTATTGTTGCCAATTGCCATGTACTTATAGATTCATAGCATTGGTAAATTGTGTTGTACAGTTAGTATGTTCAAACTGTTATGTAATCTGTGTTAAAGTATTGTGCTCTATGTTTGGTAATAATTTACGCATCTGTAAATAGCACAGTTCAGTATTGCCAACAAACACAGCATTGTAGTGAAAACTGGACCACAGATTAAATAATAGACTGGACTACAAGTGACATAACGTACCGCATTGCAGTCGAGCCTCAATGTGTTCAGTGATTGCGTTGGTTAGGTTAGTAATGTATGTGACAAAGGCCTATAGGTAAACTAGCTAGCACATAAATACCAACCATGCCATAATTTCAACCCCCAAAAACGTAGGTTTTAAAATATGTAGCAGGTTTAGGTTGGCGTCGCCAAAATTCTACTTTTAAAAGAATTTGAATGACTAAAAGTCATAGAAACGAAATAGCCGTCGACCAGGCGCGGATCCAGGGGGGGGCAATGGGTGCAATTGCCCCCCCCCCCCCCCCCTGAAGCCTGACCGAAGTAATGAAACTTCTATAAAATGCTAATAAATAGAGGCATTTCTTAACTATTTAAAAAAATTTCTGTAAAATAGATACTTAATGTTAATAGTAAAAGTCCAACCTAACTTCAACGTTTAATTTACCAACTCACACTGGTAATGCAAAGTTTTACTTGTTAAACTTAAGGTTACTGATTTTCAAGCTTTTACAGTAATATTCTTGTAGTGACCAAAACACAGAAATGCTTGTTCAAATCTCAAAGTCTGCAAATCTTTTTGAGCGCAAACTGAATCCAAAATGATAAACATCAATTAAAAGACCAAAAACAATTAATTCCCCGGCACTTGACACTTCAAAATTTATTTATGTATGACAATGTAACAGTACTTAACCCACCCGTCCCCGCAATATCGTGAATCTGTGGCCGTCCGAGCGTCCGATGTTCTGTCGCGGTCTGTCAACGGCATTCGCGCGGTAAATCTCCGGGACAAAGCGCGCCGTGTGCCGACGGCCTTATTTATGGACTGCCGACGTGTTTTAACACTTTAGTGGGCAGTTTGGTGGACGGTGACAGTGCCAGCTACTCTACACTGTAAAGTCCACTGGCGCTGACTTCATAGGGTCTGGGGGTGCCCGAGCCAGCCCAATGACATTATCAGCGGGGCTATGCCCCCCAATGTTTTTAAATACTGGTGTTGCTTTTTTTCTCGGGATATACGGAAATATCGAGAGCAAGAGAACTCGAGGCAGAGCTTAGAGCTGCTAAGTGGTGCAGCCAAGTCACCAGTGCCACCAATTACAGCAGGAAATACACGCAGCGAACGTCAGAGCCGGGTGGAGAGCACTCTGCGCCTTCTCTAGGCCATGTCGGTCACGATCGATCCTCAACATTGAGGGAAAGACGGATTAGATTGGTAAAGTCACTAGTGGCAGATACACATACAATTAAAAAAACCCAAAGGAAACAATATCATAAATGGAAATAGAAGATTCTTAGTTAAGACAATAATTTGTATAGGTGGTTTTACTTAGGTTAAAAAGTGGTATCAACATTTTGCCGTTTGTCAGCAAACGAAATGTCACTTGTCAAAGTCAAAAGCTCAAAGTCACTCAGTATAGTATGATGAGATCTATGATCGGGTTGCCGGGACTCTGTACCGAGAACACGTCTGATGAGTTAATTTTACGATTACTGCCGTTTTAGCATAGTTTTAACGTTATTTTTGTGATGGAGAAATAGCTCTGAGATAGACGATAATAAGAAGAGGATTAACTAGGGCGAGAGTTCTGTTTTCCGAGTCCCAGCAGCTAACCACCACGTGGAGCGTCTTAAGTGCCCATCACCCTTAAAGCCGTGACATTCACTTGACAATGGCGTTACGCCGTTATTATTGAAAAATCTCCCAAGTATTAGCTTATCTCTTTTCACTTGACATTGGCAAAAACACTCTTTAATGTTGTGGAATGCCAAAGAGAAGAAGGAAAAAGATATCTATGATCGGAGTTTTGTGAGACAGAATCAGAAATGAATTCATTTGTCAGAAAATTAAAAGTGGAGTGGATTCTTTTAAAGAACTGATTCTGTTAATAAAATAAATCAAACTGCTCATCTAGGTTTAATACGTTAATTTTCGTTTCTATGAAAAAAAGCTGTTGGAATAAAACTATTTCGTATCTAATTGATTCTGCTAATGCAAGCCCTAAACAACAGGAAAGAAAGCCTACCCTGTATCTTCAAATAATAAAATAAAAGGAAAACTCCAAGCGCAACCACCACAAAGCGAAATAAAACTTTTTACACAGGAAATTGCAATTATTTTTCTGGGTGTTTTAAATCAAAAACAGAGTGCAAACAAAAGCTCCCCTCTGGCCAGAGCGGGTGAGCACTGAACTGAACAAAACAGAAATAAAATAAACCCTCCTTAAATGAAAACTCTAAATAAAAACTCTTTAATTGCATTATAATATTTGAAACGGCCCTCTGCGTAATTAGCGCCCAGTTTTAACTTCTGAATAGCCTTTTATATCTTTGTTCTTTTCTGTATCCTAGAAAAACTCTTTGTATTAGCTCTGTTACAAACTCATTTAAAATTGGAGTAAAATCTTTTTTAAATATCTTTTTTCGTATAGGAATAAATATAAAACTTTTTCGTTTGGCTTTGAAAGTACTTGAACATTGAAATTAGAACTAAAAGCGTTCAAAAGTCGCAGAACACACGACAAACGCGAGGCAAAGGCCAAAAAAGGGAAAAGGAAATAAAAATAAAACAAAACACTGTTTGATTTAACTGCGCACTGGCCATTCGGTCCGTCGGTCGACTTTGTGTAGTTGGTTACGAGTGCAAGAGTTTTTTTGTAGAAAAAGATCAATATTGTGGCACCCAAAAAGCTATAGATTTACTCGAAAATTAAAACCACACTTCATGACTGTGAAAAAAAACCTTAGCAGATACGAGTATCCTTAGCATAGAAAAAGCAACATCCACATGTTTACTGCAGGAGGTAGCAATGCAATTGATCTACAGACGAAATGAAATTACTCAATGAAAAGTGGTGTTTTTTCTATGTGATAGGTGGCAAACGAGCAGACGGATCACCTGATGGTAAGCGATTACTGCCGCCCATAGACACCCGCAACACCAGAGGAGTCACAAGTGCGTGATTAACACACATTTTTATAATTCAGAACCCTTGCATGGTGCATTCCTATCTTAACCCCTGCCCGGCGGCCTATTCTCAAGCGATTAGCGCGCGACGGCAACGTGACGCCGGAATACTCCCCCGCAGGAGTGATTGTTCGCGACACCTATTATTTAGTGAGGTTATTCCCGGCTTCGCCATTTCCGTTTTTTTTTAAACAATATAGGTACATTGTATTTGAATATTTAAAAATATTTATATATACAGGGTGTAACGGACAGGTTTCCGTAAACTTTAAGGGCTTGCTCAGTAGACGAAACTGAACAACTTTCCACAAGAATTTTTTTCAGGAAACGAAAAAAATCAGCTTCTTCATACAAAATTATAAACTTGATTAGACAGCATGGAGAAGCCGATTTTTTTTCGTTTCCTGAAAAAAAAAATTGTGGAAAGTTGTTCAGTTTCATCTACTGAGCAAGCCCTTAAAGTTTTCGGAAACCTGTCCCTTACATCCTGTATATTATATGTAACTCTAATTCATAATTCATTTATTCATAATAGTAATTACATGTCAATATAAAATAAATTTAAATATCAATATCAAAGTTAATTTAATTAAAATGATACCAAAAATATACTATTAACAAGCTGTATACAAGGTAGAAATTTATTTTAATTAACTCTGAGTAAAATCTCAAATACTTGTTTGAATCACGTTTTAAGACATATTCTTTTATTTATTAGGTGGATGGCTTATTTACAACTTGAATATACTTGAGAAAACCAGTTCTTTAAAAGTACTTATCACTTAAAGCAAAATATGACGCAAACTTTAAAATTTCCTAAAGTCGAAGCAGGAATAGACCGAACCCAACCCTCTTACCAAAGTTCAAATCGAAAACTAACTTTCGAACTTCAGCGGTAAAGTTCATATTTCACTGACCGTTAACTTCTAACTTTCTCAGTTACCAGGTCGGCGGGTGGTAACAATAAAACCAATTTTCTATTATTAGTTTTGATTTATCGAATTTAGATTCTGTTTAAAGGGGATAGAGTCTGTTTTTAAATGGGTTGGCCCAGGGCGACGCTGAATGCATTCAATTTAGGAATTAGTATTCCATTTTATTGCAATTATTCGGTGGGTTATTAGTAGGGCTGCTGGGAATAGGATTTAGTTAATTTCATTATCGTAAATTCATTAATACGTATGATTTATGTTAAATTTAAAGCAAGTTAAATTATGATATTTTTGTCTGAATTTCGAATTGATACTTCTTTATGTTACAGGCTCGTATTGGATACAAAAAACTATAGTAGGTATTTTTTAAATTTGCATTTTTCAATTACGAATTCTAATACAAATTTATAAATCTGACTAGACTTTTTTTTAATAGAAATGCGTTGATCACGTCACTTCTATCATTTATTCGAATTTGAAAAAGATTTATAATTTATATAGATAATAATATGTCTTACTTAATCACATTTTTGGAAGGGGGCACGGAAGCGCTCCAGCCATGTTTAGAATTACTTACACAAAGTTTAATGCACCTTCACACATTGAAATGTCAAATATAAAACGCATCAAACAAAGAAAACTACAGTTTCCATAACAACAGTCATAATTATCAGAATAGATCTAACGCACTATTAAAATCTCCTGTTAATTTGAATACCTCACCAACCCTACAGTGTAAAGCTACTAAATTAAATTAGCAGACTGTATTTAATATACGAGGGACGACGCGGGGCATCCCATTGTGTGCGAATTACACTCAATAAATATAAAATATATCGTGATGCGAGTCATGACAATACTATCCCAGAGATATAGCTTTAATTATACAATATGTTGTGCTGTGTGATCTGCTCCGTATATTGGATTTTACTGTTCTGTAATGGGTGGCGGTACACTAGCCCACAGAGATATCTGAAGTCCTATAAGTTTTAAAACGTAATTTTCACTTTGCTTTGAAAAACCACCTATCGCAATTCCTAACTGTTAGATGTCTGTTGTCTGTATTCCATCCATTTTTAAATATATGGTTTCCTTACAACCCGATGGTTCTAGTTTTGCTAAAGCTAGTAGTTCAATCTTACGTGATACATACATGTGTTACGGTACGGGGGAGTTCAGAACATAGAGTCTGGCAAACGAAAGCGTTACCTGGAATTTTATTAAATTTTTTACATGGCAACATAAAGAAGTTGTCAGAGACTGTCACTGTTGAATGTTAGTATGACTGTTAATTATTGATACTTGTTGGCTGAATATTCATATTTATTATTTATTGTATTGTTGAGCGTAAGAAATGATATAATGATATTATTTGTAATGGCCATTCGTAAATGATAGATTTTATGGTAATTACAGATTTTTACGTGCAGAAATAAACTGCATATTATTCAAATCAGTTTATGAAGTAGACTGTTTTTATGTTTATAGATAAACAAGATGTACAAGGAGTCAATAAAATTGTAAAAACCGAATTGTAAATTGTAATTTCAGCTAGTATAAATATATTTTAATAAATATTGATCACACAAGTATCAAATATATTTTTTGCCGCTATAGGTTGGTGATACCACATGAAGATTTTTTGAATTTGCCGCGCTTTCTCAGGTTACGCTTTCATTTGCCAGACTCTACCTGCAAATCTCTTAACTGATTACTCTGCTAATGAGAGAGAATAACTTATTTTATAAAATTTTGCTAAAATCGCAAACTATTTTTGGACTCTTCATTTTCATACAGCCTATTTTTCAAAACCCATAATCATTTATTTATCCTTTAATATAATAGGTAGAACCAAGCATAACTGTATAAAAATTTAAAAACTATTTATTTTAACTATCAAATAATATGCCATAAAAAAGTTCGCCGTAAAAAAGCCAAGTTCTTTTTACTTGCCACCTCAATGAGCGTTTTTCTTTTTTTTAATGTTGTTTCTCTCAAACCTTAAGAGATGGCAACAATGTCATTCTTTGATTCACGGTCCTATTTACGTAAACCCTTTCTATTTGAATGTTTAGTTGACATGTCATCCTAAACAAAGTGTTGCCAGCTATAAAATAAAAACTACCATAAAATATATAATTCTATCTCTGATTCAGAGTATTTATTGATTTCAAATCACGGAAAAACTAAATTTTGCATTATATTATTAATTTTATTTTTCTTTGTATAAATATTTAAAGTTATAGATCACTATTTCCTCTGATACTTTTATTACAAATTTAAAAAAGAGTGTTTGTTTAACGTATGTTATTTTTTTAAGATGATGCCTAGCGGCTGATACCTATTTAGTACGCAGCATGAAAATTGCTGACAAAATGCCCATTAACAAAAAAAAAACATAACTTAACATTAGCAACACGGTAACCGAACACCGTTTAATCAAAGCACAGGAAGGAAGCAACAGAGCAATCGCGAAAACGAAACGAAAGGAAAAACAAACGTGAAAAATTTAATAATAAAAAAAGAACAAGTGAGTGAAGAAGCTCTTCCTCCTCCCGCAGTCAATATTGCGTTACTTGACTGAAGAGCGAATAAATCAATTGAGAAGTGTATCAGTTTCACAAACAGGAAAAAATGGGGTGCAGTTTTTGTAACTGGAGGGCCAAGCTCTTTAAAATACTACAGCTATAGAGCTAGTTGCTTAGGTTAATACAAAATAATTACTACTTATATCCTAACAAACTTATAATTCAAATGTTTGAACAGATTCTAAAGTTCTAAAGAAACTTTACACACGAAAGCGAAACGCAACATTGTGTATGAAAATACAATAGTTTTGCGAAATATGTTTCTTTTTGTACTTGGCCCGTCTTTCGCTTTGAGTTTAATGTAATTATGGTCAAACAAATCTTCTTCGGATTTTAGTGACAGTATTTTTTGCGTGCATGCGAAAAATTGCGTGTTTTTTATTTAAATTAACATAATAATATCATAAAACCAACCTTATTAAGTGGTAACTCATTTTTTTTTGAATAAATAAATCAGATACCTTCTATCAAAAAGTTTCATTACAGTTGATTTAGTATACTTACGTTTTCAAGAATTTTTGTATTATACCTAGAAGACGATTTACAAAAATTTTAAATACGATAGTATTGTAGCTACCTTCTCACTTGATGATAATTAAATTGGTTTCTCGTGCACGTGAAACTTTAACGATATTTTTCAATTTTCTCAACGTGTTGCATAGTTTCGCAACAAAACTGAAAGTAGTACCACGCGCTGCATGCGGGCTACGGGAGTCGAGTGAATCTGCATCTATTCTATAATTTTAATTTTTTCTATAATTTTTTCATTTTCATTTCTATAATTTACTTTCGGTTACTTCGATCTCGTTACATAAAATTATTTTTGTGTTTGATTAATGCAATATCGCGATACTTTTTTGAAAAAAAAAGAACTTTTAATAAATAATTACGTATACATAAATTAGTTTATAATTATTATTTTGCTGTTTTTTTTATTTTTATTTTTAGTTATTATAAGAATATACCTAAGGTAATGTATTTCCTGGTATACGTTTATTTCTAAGCTTTGGTGATTTTTGGAACCTTTTAAAATTTTACATACGAGTTGTTTGTTGTACATTTCATGTTATTTTGATAATTATTAATATCATATAAAAAATTTAAAATATATAACATCAATTTATGCATAAAATTCAATCCCTACCTATCAAACACAGTGTCAAGAGCCCCTCGGCTGCCGATTACTGGAGCCATTACCTACTACTGGATCGAACCCGGACCCGGCGCGTGTTTCGATGGTATTCGAGCTAAACAGACAACTCACAAATACAATTTGCACTTTATATGCGACAGTTGAGGTTTATACTTGAAAGTTATTTTCACAAAATGATGTATAGGAAGATTTTACTACTATATTAAATATTTGGAAGGTTTAGGTACCTATTTAATTTTGCGATGCAAGATTACAGTTAACACAATTTATCTCCTTGATGAAATGAAATGAAAATATTTTATTCAAAGTAGGTAGCAGTGTACGTACACTTTTCGAACGTCATTCTTTTATCTACCTAATACGAGGTTCCTACCACTCGGAACTCGTATACCCACCGTTTCGGGAAGTGTTTGCGGAGTTAGAAGAAACGGCGGGCCCTAAAGAAACTCCCTCCAACACATTTTTTGAAAAAAGGCTTATATTCTATTACATCTTCGTCTTCTCTATCGTTGATAGAGAAAGAAGAGTGAAAGGCATTTGTCCTTTTATTTTGCAGCATAGGTAATCGCGGGTGATCAAGATCCTCCTAAAATAGGTAGGTAATACTTTTTGATTACATTAGTGCACGTCATTTCCAGAATGCCTGAAGCAATTAAACGAAGTTTCTATGATTAGCACTCTCATTAGAATAGAATAAAAATGTTTATTTGCTAGTATACATATAGGGTGCTCCTTTATTAGTGCCCGATATTTTAGTCAGTGCTTCTGCTCCTGATTCTGATCAAACTTCCCCAAGGAACCCATAGTCAAATCGCAAAAAAAATTTTGGACTCTTCATACTAATTTAGCCGCTCGGCTGATCGATTTGTATGAAGAGTCCATATTTTTTTTGCGATTTGACTATGGGTTCCTTGGAGAAATTTGATCAGAATCAGGAGCAGAAGCACTGACTAAAGTATCGGGCACTAATAAAGAAGCACCTTATACAACATCTAACAACATCTTAGATAATTTTATCGCGGAAAAGTTTAGGAAGGGCAAAAAACGTACGCTCTAACTTCTCTTACGAAGTCTAAGTAACCAGCTAATGTTCAAAAAATATATTTTATAACTGATAAAAAACTCTTTTCAAAGAACATCCTCTCACCCAAACACAACTCAAACATCATAATATCAAACCAACAACCCTTTAAACCCCGGTTTAATTCAACAACCTCGCGATCATTATACCTTGTCATACAATGGAAACCCAGGTTGCATCCGCTGACCTCAAGTGGACCGCTAAATACGAATCCCGTGAGAGCAAGCAGGACAGATAGATGTTTAAAGTGCTCTTGAAATATAAATGGTATCGGATTGTGAGCGGGATAGGTATATATCGGAGCTGTGGGTTAGAGCAGGACGGGTGCAAGTGGATGTTTAGTTGCGCTCGAGTGGTGATAGTGACCTGACCGGGGTTGAAGTGTATCTTCGACTTGGCTATCTTTGACAATTATTATACGTTTTTCTTATTAGAGTAAGGATGAAAGGTGGTTTTTATGAAAGACTCAATATAGAAACTACCTAAGTACTTTAATTTTGGAAAACTTTTTTTCTATGTCATACTGTTTTTGTTTTGTTTTATGTTATGCTATGAAAGTGTTTTCATTAATTTGTTTCAATGTTTATAGTTTCATATTTTAAAAAAAAACACATTCGCCATCTATTTCATATTACCAATCATTTTTTTATGTAGGTACAGCGTAGGTACTGTAAAGAAATTCTATAAACGTATTTCGTATTTTTTTTCTGGTATTTAGAAAGCTATAATACATTTACTCTCATAATATTGGGTTTCTCAATTGCAAGTAACAAAAGAAATACAACATTTGTCACATGTAACTCGATCCTGTCACATTTGGAACTATTAACGTCTACAGTTACTTTAGTCTGTGGTTTTTACGACAATTAGATAATACGATAATTGTAGTCGACCATTGTCAAACAATTATTTTTGGGTGACATTGTTCGAAACTGATATCGTATTTTTGAAACTTGGCAGTGTGCACTTTTATGCAACCTAAAAGCACAATAATAAATTGAACACAGTCAACCTAGTAAGAGAAAAATATACAAAGCTTGAAATATACTTACAAAGCTTGGAAAATCAGATTACATCAAACATGACGCGTTTTTACACGTGCATTACGTGAACACGATAGAATTTAGAATGGATTTATTGGAGCTAATAGGATGAAGGCAATTGAGTGGAAATGATCCTATTATTGCCAAAACACGCTGAATATAACGAAAAAAAAGTCGAAAAATGTTCAGTCTACATAACTCAAACCATTTTTTAATCAGAAGCTTTTAAACAATCGTGCAGTCTTTAAAATGGAATTTTCTGTGTGTACTGTTTTTTAATTTCCCTCATATACTATAAAATAAAGTATTTTCATCCATTCTAACAATCCTATTTTTATACCTAACTACTAAATCTACCTACCTACTTAAGTTGTCCACTTATATTGTTTCTTTTTCTCAGAAAAGCTGAAACAAACACTATTTTTTTTTTATTATTATTATTTTATTTTAGTTTATAATTGTTTTTTAGACGATTTAAACAGTGTCCACTACAAAAAATAACGTCCTAATCAATTTCCAAAATCGATACCCGCCACCCCTCACTAAGAAGCTTCACCTCGCCGCGGGGGTGTATTCAAAACGCGCACCACTCGAACTGATGCGATATTAATTGCGAGCGGTTTATTGTGCGCCCCTGTGCGCCCGATGTGGGGTGCAATTTGTCGATCTATTGACCTTTATTTATTTCAATTTCGAACTGAACATTTGGTTGGTTTTGATTCGATTGTTTGTTATTTTATTTAGCTGTCGGTTTTTTGTAAAATATTAATGTGAATGTTAATTTCTTTAATCCAGCGCATTTTAAATAAGTATGTATATTGTAAAAATAAAACTAATATTTTTGCATTCGGTCGTCAACAACCCATATCTTCGATGATAAGGCCATACTCTATGTATACATACGGGGCCAAGTCCAGATTGGTGGAGGTTGTGGGGGGTTAGTGGCCAACCCCGCTGTCAAAAGTTTTCAAACCGCCTATAAGGCCTCGAACATGGCTTAACGTACCTTGCGAAACACAGAAACGGTCGGGATAAATACCACTAACCATCAAATCCATCCACGTTATGAACGTATCTATACTCAATTAACTTGCGTGATCGACGCGACTACGCAAGCCGCACTGAGTTACGATCGCTTCTATCTTTTAAGCCGACGCCCCGACTATTTTTCAGTCCATCCATCTGTCTTTATCTGATTTTAACTTGAACAGTTATAAATAGTTCAAGTTAAAATCAGATAAAGACAGATGGATGGACTGAAAAATAGTTCAATTTTGATGCAGGTTGAAAATTTCTCATAATATTTGTATATAGCGGATATACTCATAATGAGAGGAAATAATTAAGTTGTTCTCCTTACACAAAATGTATTTTTCAATGTGTTAAAATGGTAATATATACAGGATTCAAACTTGGCCTAGAAGACAAAGTATAGTAACGTAAAACAAAAATAATAAAAATGGCTCAAGTGTGATTCGAATTTGCATGATATTATTTTGTGAAACTGCGGAGTTAGTGGGCAGGGTTTTCCGATAATCCGATACTACGATAATTGTCAATAATTTATCAGTAAATTTTCCTAATATTGTATAAAACTCTAAAGTCCAAGAAAAACAAAGATTCATACAAACAACAGGAAAATAGTACCCTCATTTTAGAAAAGTCGGGTAACACATTTGGCGTGCCATAATAATGCCGTTGTTACATCGGAATGTGGCAAGTCATAAAAGAGTAAATATGAAGCGTCGAGGACGCACTGTCATGGCGGGGAGGCTGCCAATACACTGTAACCGCAATATCTAGAGACCGGAGGCCGCATTCCTGAGAGAGGGAGACGAGTCTTTGAAACAAATTAATACATGAGAATATTTTTAGAAGGTGTCAGGAACCTCGTATTAGGTAGATAAAAGAATGACGTTCGAAATGTGTACAGTGCTACCTACTTCGAATAAAAAAAATATTTAATTTCTTGTAATAAAATCGACATAAGGACTGTTTTCTGAGGCTCAATATGTAAGTTGTTCAGTATAACGATTAGCAGCTACAGTTAGAATTTTACATCTAGTTTATTATTTGTATTAGCAGAGCGATAATGTATTGTTAAAACTCGGAAATATAACTACATATAGGTATATGTAGTATGTAGGAAAAAATACTTTTTAGGAAGCGCTGCCGCCTGCCGGAGCCCCTGAACTTGGCGTAATGCTCTCCTGTGGACCCAGGTATGTATCATTTTTTACGGTTTCCCAGAGTTTGTCAACTACAAACAAATAAGTACCTTTATCTACTACGAATTTATCAAAGTATGATTTAATATTACTCTTACGTAAATCTTCCTCTTTTCAAACATAATATTCAGTTGATGGATACTGCAGATGGAAATTTAATTGTTCCTTTCACTTAAATTCATCTGCAACTGTATTTGTACACTGCAACGGACACTGCTGTCCGTGTGGCTGAGTTCTGGTCTTTTGATATGCCTTAGGATCAATTCGCTAAGAAGAAGACTTAACAAAGAACCACACACTTATAGATGAAGAAACCATTATCACATAAACACACAGACTATTTTTGACTGACTCGGTGGCTAAGTGGTTAGCGATCCTGACCTCTGAACCGAGAGTCGTGGGTTCGATCCCCACACAGGGCAAACTTTTCTGTGATGAGCAGAATTGTTTGCTCTGAGTCTGGGTGTATTATATTTATATATGTATGTATTTAAATTATATGTGTATGTATATCAGTCTCTGGTTCCCAAGATACAGGGAATCCTAGTTTGGGGCCAGATGACCGTGTGTGATTTGTCCCGGATATTATTATTATTATACAGCACACATAACAGAAGGAATGTAGCCCTTCTGTTGCCGGCTAGATGTCATAGATATGAGACATTCCTACACGCCACTAATATCCTAGCCACAGAGCCGGTAATGCGCTCGTAAAACGTTATACTTGGTACGAAATAAAAGCTACGAGATAATATTAGTATCTACAGAAGACTGTTCTTCTTTATTAACGTAAGTACTAGGTTCCTGTCCGCGGCTTCGCTCGCAGACTATGTCAAATTCACAATGTTTTATATTTTAGATGTTGTACATGTAAGTACTTTTAAATCGTCGATATTTCTACCTAGTACCAACTTCCTACCACTCGGAACTTGTACACTCAACGTTTCGGGAAGTTTTTGGTTATCCCAGTAGAACCACTTGAGGAATTAGGAAAATAATATAGCTTATATCCTTCTCCGTGTTACAGTCACAGGCTACGCGTAGGGCTTCAAATATTTTGGTATGAAAACTGGCCTACCTACTGTCCGCCATTTTTATATTTTTTTTGCAAAATAGCGGCCACCTATGAAGCTATGAATCGATAGCTGACAGCAATACAAGCAAAAATTATATTAGACAGAACCTTCCTAAAGTATCGTTTCCGAGATATAAGCTATCAAAGTTGGAGCTGGTGGAGCCATCAGTGCATATTAGCTACTATACTAGAAATAAAATCAAATCAAATAAAAATACTTTTTATTGACTACAAAAACAAAATACAAAACAAAAATGAAACAAGTAGTTCTATCTGGGCGGTCTCATCGATAAAATAATGGTGGACAGTATTTAGGCCAAAATATGCATAGCCCTTTAGTTAAAAACAAGATTGAGTGAAGTGTTCAGGAGCATCAAGATAAAACAAACAAACATTTTCATTTTTCACGTTTTAATCACGCTTGCGTGGTTATTAAATTATTATTTTACATGTATTTTCTTAATTTTAATTATACAGTCTAAAAGACAGTCGGATAAAAGATATTTGAGGGTTCCTCGTATCGATTACGATTCAGAAGCTGCTTAGAACCCTTAAAACAACATGAAACTCCTAATTTTAAAATTGTATCGCAATTTAGTAGCTACGTAAAAAGAGCGTGACAAACGGACTGACGGATGTTTTTGGCGAACTCGTTTCTCTTTTTATACTAGTGATAAAGATGGAACACATAAAGCACAAAACACAAAATAAGCAAATCATGTACCTTTCCACTCTACCATGCGCTCGAAAATAAAAACCCAAGCAATATAAACTCCTTGGTAATTCAGAGCAGTCCATGGGGCGAGTAAAAGTAAAATGAAATAAAACCGCAACACCCAAGGCTGCAAATCTCAAAAGGCTAGTTTCTTGCATTCATAAATTTTATAATTTAGTAGCGTTACTTTTTACTTTTAATTTACTAACGTCGTCGACTAAATAACCGCGCTATGAATGACTTCTAAATAACTTACCTTTAAGTCCAAATTAAGCAACGCAGCAAATTATAAACATTTTTGTAAAAGAAACAGCGCAATTAAATTTCGTAAATGCCGCGCTTTGAACCAGAAATAAGAACAAACGTGCAGTGAATTTTTGTACCTCTTCTAGCAGACCATTTTTTTTCTATTTGCGAGTAACTATAGTCAATTTATTTATGATAAGAGACACCAATTGAAACTTTTGGAGTTTGGCAAAGAGAATAGGTAGATATAACCCGTCACCGTGTATATAGGGTGACTTTAAATTAGTTCTTGATACGAAAGACTATGAATGTGCTCATGATAACAAACAACTTTCCCTAAGAAACCCATAGTCAAATCGCAAAAAAATTTTTGACTCTCCGTACAAATCGATGAACTGACCGGCCAAGTTAGTATGAAGACTCCAAATTTTTTTTTGCGATTTGACTATGGGTGCCTTAGGGAAAATTGTTCGTTATCATGAGCACATGCATAGCCTCTCGTATCAAGAACTAATTTAAAGTCACCCTGTATTATGTCGTAGGCCCAATAATGACTGTCTATAATGTGAATTTTTTGGAACGAAAAATAGTAGTTGTTTGAATTATTAAAATAATGGACAACTCTATATCTTTCCTTGCCTTGTTTGCTTTCATTGCAACATTTGCAACTACCTATACCTACCTATGCAAGTAAGGTGATACAACCCACCCATTCAAGCTGTTTCCATTTTTTGCCCTGTTTTTACCTTTTGTAGCTGCTTTCAACACTTTGTAACCCTCTCTGTAACATTTCATCCGGTTGCACACTTTTCATGCGAGCGGGTTTTAACGTGGTATGTAGAGTTACGCATCTACTAGAGTAAAATGTTTTTCATGAGTTATATTTGGAGTGCTTATCAAAATACACTGAATCTTTGTTAGGAGTAAAAGAAATGTAATGCGTGTTATTATATTTTAAATTAACAGAACATTTAGTTTTTCTTAGTTTTGGTTATTTTTCTATTGGAATTTATAAAAGTCCGTGTATTAAATTAATGTTACAATAATATTATATTAAGTTTTTATTAAAAGTTTGTCGTTGTGTTTTTTTTTTATTGACCGTTTATAGCAGTAGTGTTGGCAGTGGA
This sequence comes from Coleophora deauratella, assembly GCA_958295455.1. Taxonomy (NCBI): domain Eukaryota; kingdom Metazoa; phylum Arthropoda; class Insecta; order Lepidoptera; family Coleophoridae; genus Coleophora; species Coleophora deauratella. The sequence goes on from OY282411.1 coordinate 11,689,557, forward strand.
CTCTAGCAGAATATAAGAAAAACAGTAATTTGCCCAAAAAGATTCCTTAAATTGGTTAATGTATCATTAATATTTCGCATAAAATACTTACTGATAATACATTGGTTCGATAGAAAAATATTAATTATATAATAGAGACAGATTTTTTTAAATGAAACAATCCAAATAAACAGCTAGTTGTTAAAAATTTTATTCAAACTTTCTGGTTTACTCCCAAATCGACCAATTTGACACCTGGCCGCAATCACTGCGAACCTGAACTCTCGACAAGGAATAAAAACTAATCGACTTTTTTAAGCGGTGTCAACCCCGCCCGCGGCAAACAGGCAAAGTGGCAACACTTTTCACTTCTCCGTTTTCCTGTTATCCCTTCGCGCCAGAAAAGCGCTCACTAATTGGTCTGTGGTTGGAAACGATCGTTCGTTTCGCGGGTAAACGATTTTATTATTTTACCCGACTGTGGCAAAGCTTACAGGAAGGGTTGTGAATGTCGCATCCTATGTATGTTAAGCAACTTTCGATTTGCGATGGACTGGCAAAGTCCAAAATACAGAACTGATTTATACAAATGAATTTCCCTAAGTACAATGTATTAGGATCTACAATAACTATAATAAAGGTAGAAATCTTAAAAATATTTGACAGAAATAATTACCTTTATTTTAAAAATCCTTAAATTGAACTTGTATATGAGGTAGGTATACACGATTCGTGTATAAAATTCTTGTGATATTATCGTTTTTGAAAAACACAGTAACAGGATAATGTAATGTAAATTTTACTTGTTTTTAACCATTTTTTTTTTTCAGAAATAAACTGAAAATCTACAAAGCTAATATTACCTAATAAAAGGAATATGGTAATTTTGACTCGTATTATTTTTACTCCTAAAGAATTTAATACCTATATATTTTTCCGGTACGCCATTTAAAATGAAACCGTCCCCAATCATCACACATCGGGTTCATAATTTCAAATCGTATTTAAATTGCTTAGTTTATCTAAATTCTAAACATAATGTTAACCTGTCCCAGCCACGCTCCAGCCTAGCGTAAAATAAGTGTGTCTCAAGATTCGACGAGCTTCAGAAGCCAAACCCTCGTCTTATCCGAGGCAGGAAGCGCCCGAAGGCGAGCTAGATTGGAATCCTGCTACAACACAACACCTCACGTCGTCAGCAGACGCCGACACTTGTAGGTCGATTGCTGACTGTATCGCCAGTGTTGTTAGTAATGGGAGAATGCTTTATTTCATGTGTTATTTTAAGTTTATTTTATAGTATTGCAAGTTAAGGCGTTAAGACGACGGGATCCGAGCGTATCGCCACAGACTGAATAAAAAGAAACCCGGATTTGAGTTCAGTTTTGATTTCATAGTCTTAGCAAATGATGTAAAGAGATTTTTTGACAATTTTGAAAAAACCATGAAAAAAACACAGCACCCACGTTCTTTTCCTTTTTTTTCAGAGAACGAAAAATACAATTGAAATGAAATAAAACATCAAAAGTGATGATTCTTTGGTATTCTTCATTTTTTTAATATAAACCTAACAAGGGCTGGAGAAATACTGTCCCTCAGTTTTTTTTTCAACTTTTTTTTTACCTCAGAAAAAAGCAGTTTTTTTACATCTCTAGTCTTAGCCCTAAGCTTCCGCAAAATATAAAATTTAATATGCGTATCAGATCACCGTTGAGAAATTTAGGGTTCTAGAGAGTGTGTCGATAAAATATTGTATGGTGACTATACGTTTTTAGATAGTGTATAGTTAGATTATTTATGGTGCGAGTATCTGTAAATACTGTATCGACATAGTTTAAATCGTCTGTAACAGACCTCCAAGGCCTATGATAATATTGTAAAATACTGTATCCGCAACCCTGACTGCAGAATTACTGAAGAATTAGTATGATAATGTAATTTTCTTATGACAAAGTATAGTATAGAAACCGACTTCCCTTTCACAAGGAAACACAAATCACAAAAATCTAGGAGCATATAAAGTTCCCGCCAAGATCAAAACATTCCACCGTAATGATTCGAAAAGACTGAGTTCTTGGACTAACCTGGAGTGTCATCCCCGCTCTCGCTGTAGTGGTGCTGAGGGGCGGAAGGCTGCCCCCCATACAGCAGGTTCAGCTCCCGAGCCTCGTTCTCTTCCTGGGCTTGCTGCCGGCGTAGCGCCACCTGCCGGCCAAGTTACTAAATCAAAATGTTTTTAAGTGAAAACTTCTTTAGGCGTACTTTGCTAAGCAGTAAACTGAGCCGTAACGCTCAGCTCGTCGACGCTGAATCGTGATAACTCGGCGCTGTATGGTATTAACTCGGCGCTGAATGTTTTCACCTAAAAAGTGGATTTCACTACTTTCCCATTGAACCCATACAGAATTCTTGAAATTTGAACTCTCCCTCCATAGATAATTGGCTGATTGGCCGATCTATTTGTGTGAAAAGTCCAAATGGTATTTTTTGCGAATTTAGTGTATATTTCATAGTAAAAGATTTTGCAAGAAGAACATCCTGTTATTTCCGGGAGTGTGCTATTTACAGGAATTCAATTCCCTTACATGTAATTACATTTACAACACATCTGTGTAATTTTTTGTTTGCTTTACAAAAAGTTTGTTCAATGGTTCTTTTTCTCCACCAATCTGGACTTGGCCCCATGTGTGGAGAATGGCCTTAACTTCTTAAGCTGTGGGAAGAAACCCGTGCTCCTGTAGTAGCGACGATATGGGTTGTTAACATGATTTTTACCTGCTTATTGCTAAGGGTGTACAGATCCTCACCTGAGCAGCCATCACTCTCTGTCTCTCAGCTATCAGCGTACACTTTGCGCACACGCAGTCGCGCCACCGGCAGTACCGCTTGTGACCTTTCAGCGCTGACACTACGCCGTGGTTTCGGCACCGCGCACACTTGGGCGTTCTCTGTGGAAGAACGAATCTTTATTAATAAATTTCACGATCATGACGATACCGCCTTTAATGACAGGGACGAGGGCTTGCAATACCGGTATTGGAATGTAGGCATTACCGATAACAAGAACTTTCTTGAATCTCCCTCAAAATAAGATCTTGAAAGTCAGTTTATAGAAACATTTGCAGATTTTAGCACAATCAAAACAACCATAGCAATAGACAGCTCGGAGAGTACAGATTGGAAATAAGTATACTCCCGGAAACTTTTACAAAGTATTCTACATGTGAAACTGAACAACTTTTCTAAACGACTCTAGGTATACGAATTCGCAAATGGAAATGCAGTTTACAATTTTGCACGGAGATAGCAATTTTCTTTTCGGCGGGTGGGACTAGATAGCCAGCGTTATTACCGGCAAAAGAAGCATTCCATTTTACCCCTCTAGGATCGGGAAGACATCGATAAGTTGATAACCTATCTCGGATTACAGATCTCTAGGGTTTATAACCAGCCGTGGCTAGGTGCTTTCCATCAATAAGAGAGCCGAAAGCCTGTTATCATTTAAACAATTAAAAGGACAGAATTATTTGCAGTTGAAGTGACAGAAGGTGGTTAATAAATAATCAGTTAAGTTAATGGCTTTTGAGGACAAGCGGTAACCTTAAGGTCGCAGGAAGCCGTTGGAAGCGAGCAGTGCAAGATCGGTCGTCGCGTGGAAATCCTTGGGGAATCTTGAAATCTTTCGTCTTTAATCAGGAGTGGACGTCTTTTGGATGATATGATAAAAGGCAAATTTATTATCAGTTTCCTTTTAGTTCATTTATTTATTGTATTCCTAGAAATGCGACATTCAACAAAACTTCTTCAACTATTAATCCAAAGTGTAATTCATTCAACCGCAATGAAAGAATTTCCTGTTCAACTTTTACAGAATAAGTTTTTGCGACCAATATCGCATTACAAATACATATTTATTACAATACAAAGGCTATAATAAACTGTTTCAAAATACGTTACTTATAGTTATGAGAGAGGAAATTATCCTCTTATTCCAGGTGATTACACCCAGTGGTTCTATAATGTTATTATATTTGTGGCAAATAACTGGCAAAACAGAGGTGTCGATTGCATTGGGGTTGCTATTGTCATGAATTGTATTACAATGTTGTGCTAATACCTATATAATTACAGTGGTAACAATATTGGGGTGAATTCAGGAAGTGATACATGATAGGTCGTATTAGCGTTCAGATTTTGTTAATTTTAACATACAAAGGTCGTGATCTTTTCAAATTATAGTTATATCAATCATAACCATTGTGACATCTGAGAATATCAAATTATTTTGTATGGGGTCGAGAACATGTTAAAATGTCATTGCAAATAACGAATTCAAAATTTTAAAAACACGCACGAGTTGCACTGGCACATTTAATTAATAAAATAATATAATTATGTATTCATTCAGTTCACCATTTTTGTATGAGTCCAACGTACACATGACCAGTTTTTTCTTTTTTTTTCACATTAGTGTGTGCACTATATTGACAGCTAACTTGAAGCTTGTAGCATGTAAGTATTAAGTACAGCAGTTTTTCGATTAAGCCAACAAAAACACTTTTCTTTTATGAGGAATGAACGTCCCTTTCTTGTTTACTATTTATTTTTATTAGTTATTTATTAATATACGTGTACATTTTGTATGACCAGATATTTACTGAAAAATTCAACCCGCTAACCTAACCTTATACGGTTCAAAAAATAGAGCCCGTTTAAAGTAAGGCAGACAGACACACTGTATAGGCTTAGTTAGGGTCCTATTTGGACCTTTTTTGTATAGAACCCTAAAAATTACATTGAATTAGTTTTAACAGACTTCATCCGACATCTTTTTACCTATTTGTTTTTAGTTCGTAACGTAGCGTTCGCCTAGCATATGACTAGCCTAGCCGGACCAAAAAATTTCCTTTCCCGTCGGCGTGGCGTCAAAGCCATTCTCTCTAAATCTGTCAATAGCAGTCTTTCTTCGACACTAACCTTTTAATAAAATTATCAGATTGTTTTTTTGTAAATATTATTTTAATTTTATTAAATCAATAAAATACTTACATTGGAACAAAAATGTAGAGTTAAGAATAAACCACACTGTGGTGCAAAATGGCGGTTGGTGAACAACATGAGCCTAGTTCTTAAGATAAAACATAATAAGAATTTGTAACGTTTTTCAAAAAAAATATCGTTAAAAACACCGCCAGAGAAATTTCACTGCAGAAACAACATACCTTGTTTTAAATTTTTCAATTTTTTCAATTGAGATTTTTTTTCACAAAATATTTTGCATAGGTGTACCTGATATCTTTCCGAAGCCCTGAGGAAGAACGGTGGTAAGGCAGCCAGGACCGGATGCTGCACAAGCTGGGATACATCCACACCGTTGGGGAGAGACATTTCCATGCTAAAGTTTTTGACACTTCTAAATTTACACAAATTATCGATAGTTTATATCACTATGGGAACATCTGTAGAGATTTTGTATTCACTGACAATAAAGTTTTCGGAATATTCTTATTCAATCCAAAGTTTCTGAAGTTCCTTTTAACAAAAAAAAAGAAAAAAGCATACACTGTATTTTTTTCTGAAATTATTTTTAAAAAAGTCTCCTTTATAAAAATAACGCAAAGTTCGATTTTTAAAATTGGAGCGCGAAAGTTGGCGCTCCGTCACGCGTCGGGTAGTTACGATCACTGTTGCTTCATTTTCGGCAACCGAACACACTGACAGTTGCCGGGGGTAGCTAGAGCGAGACAGAACACGTGCGAAACGACACACTGTATACATCGCTGTAGCGCCATCCCCCTCACACTTGAATGTTAACTGTATATGTTGTATCATCCGGTTATATAAAATGTTGTCAGCTGAGAAGATGTTTCTGACCAATCGTAGCGTCTGAAGCTCCGCCTCTGCGCTCTGATTGGTGTTTACGAATGCTGAAACTTAATTTATAAAGGTGACTTTTTTGAGAAGCACTTTTTGTGCGAGCACAAAGCTTGTATTGAAAGCACAAATACACAATTAAGTTTGGAGGATTCCGAGCTTTTTTAATATTTATTGTTGGGACTTTGTTTAATTGTTTAGACATTGTGGTTTTTCATTCAGCCCGCACAATGGGGTCAAAACGGGCATTGTATTTATATTTGGAGAGCATTATACGGTGATCAGATGGTAGTTTGCGATAGTTTAGTTGCCCACTTTCCGGTACAATATCGTTTTAATTCATCATGACATAACTTTTAGTTTTGAATATATTATAAGTATAATGCACTGCACTACTTAAATAAAACTACAATATAGAGAAAGTAGAGTCTACCTCAGTTATATTTTATACTACTATAGGTAGTTATACCACCAGACAGAAAAAAAACTGAAAGATAATATTTCTATGCTATACATACTAGTCTTTAATAATCTATGAATTTAGTGCCTTGGGAAACTTTAAGCTTTTATTATAATTTACCAAATAGAGAATAAAGAAGTCTAGCAATAAGGTCGCTTATTATTGTCAGCAATTTTTTGGTCTTTATTCTTTTATATATTTTTTATATTGCAATAAAGTATATTGAATTGAATTGACTCAGCTTACACTACAGAATAGAACTACCAGAAGTAAATTATGTAAAACAGGAAACTCGATAAAGAGAACCGTTATGCCACTCGCTGGAGGTAGTAGACAGTTACGCGCCTTCAAATTAGAATTAAATTCAAATATGGAAAGGAAGCGGAAGGTGGTTCCAAATTGAAATATTTCAATTTACTTGTCGACGGGAATTCCATTTAAATTACAATGAGAGGGGGAGGAGGAGGCGCCGCAGAAGGGGGTGTAATTATCAATGTATAACTGAATGTCTGCGCGTATCGAGGGTTAAAGATTATTGGAAATATAGATGGTATCGGTATCAAAAAATTAGAGAGCTGCCCCAATATAATTAATTAAAATATTTGTAGGAGATAGGTGAGCAGCTTTTAAATCTATCAACACTAAATGTATTTTACTGACTTATCAGTGTTTCAGATGCTTTGTGTATTATTTTTATAAGTCAATGATTAGAGAAGAAGAAACTCAATTCAATGATAAGGAGAACCTCTTGTTCATTAATCCTATAGTATTCTGTTACACCCTAATATATCCTATGATACAGACGTGATGTTTCTGTGATGTTAAAATATGTATTATTATTTAAGTTATTTTATATTTATTGTTTCGATTTCCTAGTGTCCCGGCAGTAGGAATACCCTACGTGTTTACCTAAATTTTTTGATTTATTTTATCCACGTTTAACTGAGACAGTACAGAAGAGCGAGAGCCTCTGTTACAATTACTTCTTCTGTAATTCAAATAAGTTTCCAATAACTTGTATCACCAATATACATAAATAATTAATATGAAGTCTTTTTTTTATATGTTTATCTTGTTTACCTCTAAAATAATCTCAAATCTGTTTCACTATCCCTTAAAACGGTAATCTCTGACGTCAAATAGTCTCAATTTTCCATCGATCTCGCTTATTGCGTTACAACCTGTTATGATCTAATTATAAAGCACTTATCCATCTCTACAATATTGTCTCTAAGACAGGTGACTGTGGGGTCCATTGCTTGGATAAGCGAGTGGGTGAGATGGGTGGCGAGGGAGAGAGGGTAAGTCGAGGCGCAAATGAGAATTCCGCAGCTCCGGCCGGGGCGATCAATTCGCGAAATGTTCACATTTCGCAAACGTCTCAACTTGGCGCTAGGGATGGGGCAGAGAAGGCGATATTGAATATCTATTTGTTTTTGCTTTTGTTTCGTTTATTAATTTCTTTTATATCAGAATCTGTAGAACTGGGAAGTACGTCCTATATTATGTTTTTTATACAATTAACTTTATTAATCTACTAAGTTCACTTGCACATACATAATAACTACCTACCTACGTACGACTGTAGCATTCAGATAACTGCCAACACCAACCCTTTCGATTTAACGGTGATGTTATGTGCAATATTTTAGTTTGTATTATCGTTATTTTTAGTATTGGGAAGGTCATCGTGAATTGTTACAAGGCCTTCTAGAAATTCTAATTCACTACCAATCAGGAGAGCAGTTACATCAGCCTTTTCTCAGTAAACCACAATTAAAAAATAGTAACAGGCGTACACTATCTCTCAACTCTATGTGTTTGTTTTCTATTGATGTTTTTTTCTTTCACCTGTCATAATCTTAACTTAAACATACCATGTCTTCACTATTGAACTCACATATCATACAAAATCGTAGTTTTTTTATGTGATAGGTGGCAAACGAGCATATAGATCATCTGATGGTAAGCGATTAGGTTTATCGCAACTTTGATCCACATGCATCCAGCAGCCTTCAACAATCAATCTTTCACTTTGAGATTAACATTACTGCATCATGCCTTCCGTTTAGAGATCTTGAAAACCTTTCATAAGCTGGGGCCTCACTATCATCTAATGCTGTAAATATGATATTACTGATTTAAAATGTCTGAAACATCCTTTTTTTTATTGTATTATACTAACTACAGTATCGTTGTGGTATGATAATGATATTATCACAATAATTAAGGGCATGAAACATAAGTAGGTATGTTATTCCCAGAATTATCTGAGATTGAGATAGACAGAGATCGAGAAACATTTAGTCGGATCCATCCACTTATTTTTTAATTAAGTAACTAGATTTATCGAAAACTCTCAACTTGCTTATCCCATCACTAAGCGCGTGGGAGCAAGTGAATATCTTAGCAAAGCGTTAAAATGAAATGTTCGCGATTTGAATATCGCCCCCTTCCCCCTCCCCTGTCGTCTCCGACCTCACCCCCGCGCGTGCGCTGGGTGTAATGTGTAAACAATTTTATTGAATTTCGTTGAAATTGATATCGGATTGGGAGAAAATAAATTGTGTATTGAAAACCTTCCGTTAAATCAAATATTCTACGGTACATTATCTAATACTGACAGACTGGTGGCTCAGTGGTTAGCACTCCTGACTACTGATCCGAGATTCGTGGGTTCGAATCCCACCCAGGGTAAACATTTCTGTGATGAGCAGATCTGTTTGCTCTGTGTCTGGGTATATTATAGCTATATATGTATGTATTTAAACGTATATGTGTATGTATGTCTCTGGTTCCCATAATACAGGGAATCCTAGTTTGGGGGCAGATGACCGAGTGCGATTTGTCCCAGTTAAAAAAAAAATGTTCTTTTTTTTTTTTTTTTAACAATATAGGTAATCTGATATGCATTATTTTCGAATTAATACGTACGCTATACGGGGTATAACAAAATAGATGTAGGACCGTCAACTGAAGCCGTTAAGTTCTACTTATCTATACTTCTTTATTCTACGACGATTTTGTTTAAATCTCAAAAAAGAATACAATCTCCATAGAAAAAATAGCACATCAGTTTGGAAGAAGAGTCTATTTGTTTTGCGATTCCGTGTATCGATTGTGTTTGTATGTAAAGTAAATTTTATAAAAGGCTAACTAAAAGAACTGAGTTATTTTTAAACTGTTTGAAATCAAAGTTTTTTAAAATCTACGTATAGTTATTTGTTTCTTTTTGAAACAGTATCTATTCCAAAACAGACAGAAAATGACCCTACATTCCACAGATCCACCCCCAAACAGTAAAACACAGCTTATACAAATAAAAGCTTGGAAAGTCGCTAATGAAGTGGCCACGCCCCTCACTTGTTACTGTATCCTTCCACGAATCGCGAGTCTGGAAACTGTTGCGAGCGCCCCCATTGGCCGGCGCTTTCGATACAGTGGCGACGGGCGAAGCGGGAATAAACCTATTTTATATTTTGTTGCGTTTCTGTTTCCTAACTCCAATGAGGGAAAAGTCTAAAGGAAATATTGTTGCGTTTATGTATGTCGGTATAAATTGTTGGATTTGTGGTCGGTATGCATAAATAGTAAAATGAAAAGCTAATAAGCTTAAAAAAATATTTGAGCTGTCGTGTAAATACCACCCTCAACTATATTGTCACTTTCCATCACGTGAGACGTAATCAAAAGTAGTAAAATTTTTATTTAAAATATTAATCATGACCACATACCAATCGTGACCTTATACAGAGTGTTAACAAAGTGCGTTTAAGATTTTAAGGGGTTACTAAGAATCAAGTATAGAATACAAGAAAAATAAAAATAAACAGATTTACAACTTTTTTTTAAATTTCCCATACAAATTCTTGATTCACTAGTATGGGAAACTAAAAAAAAGGTAGAGATCGGATTTTTTTTTATTTTTCCTGTATTCTATACTTGATTCTGAATCACCCCTTTAAATCTCAAACGCACTTTTTTTAACACCCTATATACCTAGTGAGTGACTGATACCTAATAGGAATGAAAAAAACACGATTTAAAAGAATGTGCAAAGCATCTTCTTAAATAAAAACATTTCGATTGATTGATTTGACATACCTAGATAGACAACGCACATCGAAAATAGAAACTTGAAAATTTATACGAAAGTATGAACACAAAATAGACACAAAATAGACAAGGTCCGCTATTACAAACCACTAAAATCGTAAGCATATAGGTACATGCTTATAGAAATATACGGTCTGTTGTGGCTATCACGTCGCGTAGTTAAGTTAGTTGGAGATGGAAGTTAAACGTTGTAGTTAAAAGTTAGAAGTTTATTATAGTTAAAGTTACAAGTTAAAATTGAATGCTTATCCATCGTAGTTGGGTGACGAATTTACACTAAGTTATAAAAAGTAATAAACATACGCAAAATAGCTAGACTACGTGACTAAAAGTAGGACGCAACGTATGCACAAAAATTCTGTACGGCTTTAGCTCGTACATGCTCCCGAGGGAAGAAAAAAGATATACAGATAAACATACAGTACATAATAGCAAAGAAAATCCATTAATCAAAATTAAATGATTCTTCTGGGTTCCGCGTATCTTGCTGTGATCCGGAACTCAGTACTTGTAGTTCAATCCCTTGCTCAATCCTTTGATTACCAGGTTCTTGGTGGTGATCGTTCGCTGGAGTTGGAGTTCTCGAGAATTTCTTCTTCTTTATGATGTTCGAGGCAAGGTCACGATCGCACAGTACGTGATCTTGCCTACAACGACTGTATACGTCTATAAGCATGTATATGCTTAGGATTTTTGTAAGCGTATTGAGCGGACCTTCTGTATCTATGTGTTTTGTTTTGTGGTATGAAGGAGTAACAACTTATACCTAGGTACTTACCTAAATATACCCCGTTAAAAACTTGCATCGTCCCCACTGCAGCAGCACGGATCTCTTGAAGAGACTCTCTTCCCATACCTCGGGAAGGTTAGGTCATACTCCACACACGGGGGCCGAGTCCGGATTGGTGGAGATTGTGGGGCTAGTGGCCAACCCCAGTGTCAGAAGTTTTCAAGCCGCCTATAACGCCTCCGGCATGGTTGGTTAGACTCATTTGGTAAAACAACAACTATTTTATTAAGCAACGGAAAATTATTACAGAACGTCAGTAACGAGGCAGACAGATCGTGTAACGTCACTTTTAAAATTTTTACAAAATTTCACACTGCCTTATAAAAATAAAACCAGATTTTGGCCGTATATGTTCTGTAATCAGTTAACTTGCGTGATCGACTTATAGATAAATCAGTCAGCGAGAAACTTAACTTTACCATGTTCTTTTCACCAAAATATTTTCGAGAGTTTCTCTCTCTCTCTCTCTGAGTAATGTTTTCACAATGATATTTCGAAAAAAAGCTAAGAAAATACCCTACCACCAATTATACCAAACCCTACAAAATTGGACCTTGTCACGAATCGAACCCGCGACCCCCTGATGTAAAGTGAGAGGACTAACCACTAGACCATGGAGGTCGTTAAAATGCACACGCACCTTTTATACCAGAGATATATTTCCTTTTTTCTTTGCTCTATACCAAACACAAGTAACAATCGCTTCTATCTCAGGAATAACAGCATCTTCTAGCTAGATCCATCCAGATTAAGGTATCTATCTATCTATCAGCCGAAGGACGTCCACTGCTAGACAAAGGCCTCCCCCAAGGATTTCCACACTATGGAGAAGCTATGTCGGTAACTTTAGTTCTCCTACGTATCTCCTCATTTCTGATTCGATCACGTAGAGAAACACCGAACATAGCACGCTCCATCGCCCTTTGGGTGATTTTGAGCCTTCTTATGAGGCCCATAGTAAGCGACCATGTCTCGGATCCATATGTCATCACTGGCAATACACACTGGTCAAAGACTTTAGACTTGAGACACTGCGGTATTTTGGACGTGAAGATATTGCGACGCTTCCCGAACGCTGCCCAGCCGAGTTGGATTCGACGATTGATCTCTTTCTCGAAGTGGGACCTACCTAACTGGACTGTTTGTCCCAGGTATACATACTCGTCAACAACTTCGAGTGTAGAGTCTCCAACCTTCAGAGGAGATTAAGGTAAGATGTAAACAAATATTTCGCATACTTATCGATGGACAGCTGCTTTCTAAGGTCTGACGTAGCGAGACATAAAATGTAATGTCCATCATTGAATAATATAATATTGGCCATCCGTTCTCGACCCCTTTACCGGCCGGCCGATATACAGGGTAGTGTGAAAATTTCATACCTACACCAACTCATAAACAAAAAAACTTTCTTCTAGCTCAAGACCAATAGGTATAGGTAAAATCAGAGCAAACAAAACTTCAACCTCCCCATACAAAAGCATTTTGTTACCGATTTACCAAGAAGTTTAAAAACCATTGCTTTTAATAAGATTGTCGGTGTAGGGTTTTTCGAAAGTTGTTTTTTCATTCATGAGTAGAAACAGAGACAAGGTAGAAAAACCTTACTTATACTTAAATGTAACAAAATGTGTAAACTTTCACACTGTCAAACTCAAATTCAAAATGTTTTTTATTTATGTAGATGCTGGGTTGGTTGCCGGGACTTGTACCGAGCACACGTCTGCTGAGTTATTTTTTAAATTATTTCCGTTTTAGAGTAGTCTCAACGTTATTTTTGTGATGGGGAAATCGCCGTGATTCCGATTCAGAGATAAGCGGTCATAAGAAGAGGTTTAACTCGGAAGACAGCTTCGTTTTCCGAGTTCCAGCAGCAAACCACCACGTGGAGCGTCTTAAAGTGCCCATCACCATTAGAGGCGCGTCTTTCACTTGACATTGGCGTTTCGCCATTTTTTTTATTGAAATTCTCCCATTTGTCATTTGACATTGGCAAAATCACTCCTTAAATGAGATGTGGAATGCCAAAAAGAAAAATAGAATAAAAGTAGATGCTTTACACATGGTTTTAAATCGTCAATATTTTTGTTCTACCTAGTACCTCTGCTAGTACAAAGTCCCTACCACGTGTCATCTCATGCTAAGGGCCCTAAACCATCTTTTCCTTTCATCTCTGGCTCTCTCCTTCAACTCCTAGTACAAGTGACTACCAGACCATGTTTTAAGTTGTTGCATGTAAAAGTAAGTGGTTCTTGGTCTTCCTCTTTCTCTCTGACCGCTCACTTTTCCTTCTGCTATTTGTATTATAAGATTGTGATGGTGCAAAATGTGTGTGTGTAATCTGGGGGCACGGAAGTGCCCCCGCCAAGACGAGCCAAGCGAAGCGCAAGGGCACTACCTACCTTTTCTCGAAACGGTTCGTCGTTTTTTTGAACTCTCATAACTTTGCTTTGGATGATGCTAAATAGTTAAATTTTTCAAGATAGAATGCCATCAGTACAATCATTAATAAATAATAATAATAATAATAATAATATCTGGGACAAATCACACACGGTCATCTGGCCCCAAACTAGGATTACCTGTATCTTGGGAACCAGAGACTGATATACATACACATATACTTTTAAATACATACATATATAGATATAATACACTCAGACTCAGAGTAAACAATTCTGCTCATCACAGAAAAGTTTTCCCTGTGTGGGGATCGAACCCACGACTCTCGGATCAGAGGTCAGGATCGCTAACCACTTAGCCACCGAGTCATTAAACATACAAAGTTTGAATGTCGTAGCTATTATACTTTAGATTTTAATGTCTCAAAACTCTCGATTTCGTCACTGACTCACTGATCATCAAAATTGTTAGGGTACTTCCTGAAGTCCTAGAAAGCTGAAATTTGGTATGTAAGCTAATATTACTACAAAGACAACAAAAAAATTAAAAAACCTAACCTAATCTATCCCCTGGGAATAGGAGGTGGAACAGATTAGATAATAGTACCTACTACAGTGGAAGTTTGTATGAGACTTGCACTACAGTTTGTGCAATCAATTAAAATACTTCTTATAACAAAAAAAAATACGTACGTCATAATTTTTTGAAAATCATCCCCTAACTAAGATAAGGGATAAGTCCGCCATTGTATATTACTCCTGTTAAAGTTTTGTACATATTTTATTTTATCAATAAAGAGTTTACAAACAAACAAACAAACAAACTCCTAAAAGATGGAGGTGAAAGCTTAAACACGGTAATAGTGACGGTAATATCAGCTGGCGTCACTAGATGATGCTGACTGTATTTTGAAACGCGGTAACGACTTGTATATCGGGCAGCCTTATCTAGCGAAGTGGTTCCTCGGCCGTTTACAATCGTTTACGACATTCTTCTTCTGCGCTAGTAAAACTTTGGTAAAGAATATTTGAATATCTCATATTGTTGTAGCATCGTTTGTTAGGAAATATTCGTATTTCGCATTCGTAGGTCTATAATTCGAGTTAAGTATAATAGGTTACTGGTACAAATTATTATAAGTATTTCTTTGTTATTTTCTTAGAATTTAATATTGGAAGTTTGAATAGAATAAATCATCAAATAAAAAAGGCAAAGATAGAGAGTGGACTATAAAAAAGGTGTGGCTGACGTGCAAGAAATACACCCAAAAAAAGGAAGAAAAAATAAACAAAAAAATTCCATTAACCAACTTACAAAAATAAATGAAATCCCACCAAAAACATTTTCATGTAAAAATGTTGCCAAGATGAGTCTACGTAGCTTACTCTGTGAAAAAGTTATCAGATCTCGTATAAAGCCAAGCTCTAAAGACTGTCAAAACGCGTGGCTTGGCCGTTTTGCTACCGTCACGAAGATTTCATAGGCATTCGTTCATTGGGTGTGAAATAAAACGGCCAAGCCACACGTTTTGACTAAAATATAGAATTTGTGAAGGTAGGCCTGGTAAAGTTAGGGCGCATAGATCAAAAATCTTGGCTCTACATGAGATCTGACCACTTTTTCATATATTTTGAGTAATGTGTAGTGTAGAGCTTGTAGGTTTAGAGCGTGCAGTCTTTAGAGCTTGGCTTTATACGAGATCTGATAACTTTTTCACAGAGTAAGCTACGTAGACTCGTCTTGGCAACATTTTTACATAAAAATGTTTTTGGTGGGATGTGCCTTTTCTCCTTTGCATGTTTCAGGACCTCCTGGTTTGTTTTCAGTTTGGTCCAGCTTACTTTCAGGGTGCCGTACCATAAAATTAAAAAAAGAGGAACCCTTGTAGGATCACTCGTGTGTCTGTCTGTCCATCTGTCACAGCTAATTTGCTCCGAATCTACTGGACCGATTATGTTGAAACTTGGTGCACATATGGATTTCTGAGACCGAAACGCAATCGTGTAACCTAAATAAATGAATTTTGAGTGTGGGGGCACTTCCGGAGGACAAATTAGAAAAAAAAGTTTTAAAAACTCTACCGTGTTATATATTAAATGAAAACACTTGCCAAGGATCTCATATATTTTTAATATTTAAGAAAATAAACGAAAATTGACTTCTAGGTGTTCTTTATCCTTCTAGTGGTGTCCAGCTCTTCATCCTGTATAGTACGAAAAACGAAAATTGGCAAAATATGCTGATCAGACCATAGTGTCGGACAGCCATAGAATATAACGTGCAGCCATCAGTTAGTCGTCGCGACGACGACGGTGCAGACCCGGCGACCCGGCACTATGTCACACTGCGCTGCTGACCGCTCGGTTTTATGTGTGGAGCATAGTATGGATAAGACCGTTTAGGTTTTATCTAAGAGTACAGACACAGATTTCTTTATTTGATTTTAAACAAGGCAGATTACACAAAGTGTGGGGAAATTAAAACCGTGACCACATTTTTAGTGTGGTTTCTGCTCATGAATCTGAACAACTTTCTTTAAGGAACCAATACAATCGGAGCAAAAAAAACTTGACTCTTCATACAAATCGATGAGCTGAGTGAGCTTTGTATTCAGAATTTTTGTTTGCACTGGTTTGGTTTCTTAGAAAAAAATGTTCAGTGTCATAACATGAACCCACAGTTAAATGGTCCGCCATTTCAATTTCACTGTACTTGAGTACAGCCTGTGCGGAAAGTGAACTGTCATCATAAAATATTAATTTGTACCAAAAACGATTCAACCTTGGTTGATAGGTGCGCAAACCATCAATTTATTATCGATTTTATAAAAACATTTCATCAGGTTCACTTCGATTTTAGACTTTATATCATCAAGTAAGTTTTTTTATTAATAATATTAATGTTAATATATTAGATAACATAATAGAAGTACCGTTACTCATCATAAATAAATTAGGTACCTCAGTTTCACTTCGAACCCTACAGTTACAAAAATAAAACTTAAACTGTTTTAGATACCTATCCCCGTCCAGTATGTTCTATGGAAGGGAGAGTCAAAAAACATATAAATAAATAAATGAATAGATTGTATAAAATGAATTACAAAGACCAAGTATTCCATTACCAAGTAATGAGCATTATAAAGTATGATTCATCTAAAGCAATCGAAGTCACTAAAATACCTATTCACTAAGTACATACTAGATTTTGTCCGCGGTTCCGCCCGCTTGGATATAGCTTCATGACTGTCTATGAGGTATCACACCGGAACCGTGCATTTTTCCGTAACAAAAAGTAACCTATGTGTTAATCCAGTACTCGATCTATCTACCTACCAAATTTCATCCAAATGCGTTCAGTAGTTTCGACGTGAAAGCGGAACAAACAAACAAACAAACATCCATACTTTCGCATTTATAATATTAGCAAGATGGACATACAGCTCATCACAGCAAGTCTACACTACTCTGTCTCAAACCGCTGACCAACAAAAACCGCGGTCCGTTTCGTTCCAGTTTTTATTTGTTGTCTCTTATTGCCGGGTTTAGCCTGCGAGTGATCTTGATGGAGTGGCGCGTCTGTACTGCCCTCGTAAGGAAAAAGGCCGCAAACTATATGGAGTTTCCGGACACATTGCGGCTTTCTTTTTTATAAGAGCAGTATACACTGACCAACAGAGATATCTGAACCCCTATTAAAGCATTTCGTGATGCATGGTCTATTACGGAAATGTGCAGATATCTTTGTGGCTGTCTATACCAGTGCCGCGGTGGGCACGGCGGAGACCGCGGTGGGCACGGCGGAGACCGCGATGGGCAAACGTCGAAGGGTTATGTTTGCAGCTACGAACGATTGATGAGAAGGGATGGAATGTGTTTGGTGTGAGTAAGAAAAAAGTTATTGAAATTTTATGAAAGAGCTTGACTGGTGCTTTACTAGGTAGATGCTAAGTACTTATTATAAGGTGATTGTTTTTTGTATCTTTAGTATTGTAGGTATAGAGTACCTAGTAGTCAAGTTTGGTTTCTTCTTTCGTTTTCTTTATGTTCTGTTAGAATAGAATACCTTTAGAATAGGAAATAAAATAAAAAATAGGAAAAGAATATAGGTAGTTTAGTTAGTGTTACCTATTAGATAACTTTAAAAAATCGAATATAATCGTGAGTACGTAGCATTATGATTATGACACTAGCAGGTAAAATTCTTCATAAAAAAAATATCTACATAATATACAGAATGTTCAAAATATACGTTTGAAATTTTATGGAGCTACTACAAAAAATCCAACCTAAATTTTTTTCAGTTTCCCATACTAGATCTGATTAGTGAATCAAAAAATTTTATTTAAACTGAAAAAAAAATTGCACATTATTTTTTCAATATTTTTCCTCTATTCTATACTTAATACTGAAAAACCCTTTAAAACCTCAAACACACTTTTTTACACGACGCATTATCATTCTCGGTAAGACTGCATTTATTCCGAACGAGGATAAGACGTGTTCCAGCATGGAGATCCAGCAGTTCCCCATTGCGTTGGGAATGTTGGTAAGCCCGCTTTTTTTATGTCAGAGGTGGTAAACGAGCAGACGGATCTCCTGATGGTAAGCGATTACCGCCGCCCATAGACACCCGCAACACCAGAGGAGTCACAAGTGCGTTGCTTCCATCTTCGGCGTTACTCGTATCATCACTTATAATGCCAAGGGGATAATTAGTGGATAAAAATAACACTGGTGTAATAAAATAGGAGTTGTTGGACCTGTTATAAGTAACTATTCTGTTACACCCTGTCATCATCACCATTATTAACCAAAAGACGTCCACTGCTGGACAAAGGCCTCCCCCAAGGATTTCACCTTACACCCTGTTTTCAAATGTAATGTTATGTCATCAAAAATGTTATGGGCTCAGGTTGTAGGGTTGGTTAGTGGCCAACTTTCCAACCTCAGTATCAGAAATCAAGCCGCCTAGAATTCATTCGCAATGCCTGTGCAATGATCTAACTTCTAGTGAATTAACGTATACCTATATATCTTGCAAAACACCGCCGAGATAGTAAATACACAACTGTTAAAAACCCATCAAAATTATGACCATGTCTGTAGTCAGTTAACCTACGTTATCGACACGACCACTTAGGACCTGAAAATCTTTACTTTCCATCGTGTAAAAATAAATCATATTTTAAATGAAAGACTTTTTTTAGCTTTTTTATTCAAGAAATAACTTTTCTGATTTTAAGACAAGTCGCGCCCTCTGAGGTTGAGTAGTTGAACTAATCTTTGTGGAAACAACTCGGACTTCTTGATTACAAAAGTGTGTTGGTTGGTTGTTTTAAAAGTATGGCTACTTGCTACTAGGTGGCGCTGTTAATTTGCAGTTCGATGGTACCTGAAACGCTTCCCGTCTTCATGCAGTTGTCCATTAACCCGACTGCCACAAAAGAATAGGTAATGTTTTTATGCTGAATGTAAGTATATGGGTATATCTGCATTTGGCAAAGTCTGTAAACTAAATGGCCAAGTTGAGGAATCTTAGTAAGCCGAGTTTTGATAGGCCAACTTCCATCTAGGGCACTGATTTTTACAAACTGTGGGTCCTGACCCCCAGGGGGCTCGCGAAGCATTTCTCAAGGGGTCGCGTCGCAGGTAAAAGAAAAAGGAAGGCAAGTGTTTGAAGGTCCAAACTCAACTCAAACTGTATTTATTTAAGTAAGTATTAGATGCTTTACACATGCTTTTAAAAAGTCAATATTTTTTATCTTTTTTCCTCGTCCTAAATAACAATGGAGTATCTTCAGAGTGTACTTGAATTTTAATCAATATAGATCACATAAGAAAGAAAATTATAAACGTACCTAGTCTTTCAAATCACTCACATTTTGTATGTTTATGGCCCTAGGGGGCAAAGCGTCGCAAGATTTTTTTTTTACTTGTAAAGGGGTCGGATATTCAAGTGAGTTGAAAATCACTGATCTAGGGCATTCTAGGCCATCATTATCCGTCGATCATTATGACTAACAGATGAGGAGACGCCAAAGGCTTAAAAATACATGCAAGAAGATAAAATACCGGCTAGTTACCCTTACAATATAGGCTATAGCAAATAGCAATCAATAAATACTCAAGCCAGTCCTAGGCACGAGAAACCTGTTGTTATTATTCCCACGTGAACACAATCAGTGCGACCGTAACACGTGAGGGCGGCAAAACAAATTTTGGCAGATGTAGGGTGACCACGGTTATGTGGTAATTACAATTTAAAAAAAAATAACGAAAAACTTTTTAAGATAAATCGATTTGACTATCGACGCCCACGAAACAGTCGTGGGTCAGTGCAGGCTTGGTCGGTCGCATCGATCACTCAGGTTAACAGACTACGGCCACGGTCATAACTGTTAGTGGTTTTTATTTAGAGTGTTTCCGTTCTTCGTAAGGCACGTGAAGCCATTGCTGCGTGTTGCTGTCACAAGATGGCAGTAGTTAAGCTATGGCAGAGGTCTTTCAGACGGCTTGAAAACTTCTGACCATAGAACTCTTCTGACAGGGGTGACAACCCGATTAGCCTCGAAACCTTCACCAATCCGGACTTGGCCCCCTGTGTGAAGTAAAGGCCTAACCTTCCTTAGGTAATGGAAGAGATTGACGCTCACATGGCCATACGGCATCGCCAGAAGTTTGACTTGGTACTTCCCAGATAGCATTTTTTGGTAGCCGTTACGAAACCAGTCGACACGGAAAAGACGACACCAGTAACATTTTTGGTCGCTGCTACGACTTTGTTTCGGTCGCTGCTACTAAAGTGGGGCACTTCTCGAAACGGTAACATTTGGTTTTAAAGTTACGACGCTGTGTGGTAACATTGCTCCTACTATTTTATTTTTAAAATTAATTAGTTTTAAATGTGTTGTGATATGGTGATATTAGTGGGAAAAGAAATTTGTCGTATTACTTAACAAAATATATTGAAAATCATCGATGGGCCGTCATATGATTGCAATTTAACCAGTTTATTGAAATATTTACATGGTTTTCACTACAAGTTTTGTTTATTTTCTGTACTCCAGACCTTATAGTTTAATCAAACTGTGCACTTTTCATGCTACTAATATGATATTTAATCAAAAATAATCCATAAACTTATAAAAACATTTATTTTTATAGTAAAATTATTCTAGTTGTCTTTGGTAAAAAAGTTACGACACTGCGTCGACTTGCAGACACAAAGTTACTGAATTTATAATATGGTGTCTCTCACTTTATTCTTTCTAGCGGTTCTCAAACTGTTGACAATGCCATTCTCAATTGTCCTTACTGAAGAGGGTTCGTCTCAAATGATATCCATGGTTCATTGTGTCGAGACAAACTGTTTTTACAAAATGGAGACTATGTATTGTTATGTTTTCAGTGGTTCGCAATATGCTGTTGGAATTGGAACCGTCATCATCGGCAGAAATATTTGATAATTCGGCACCACTTGATTCAGGATTATTTATTGGATTTACAGAAGCTGCATCAACAACGGCGTTAGAAGGAATCAAAATATTATCGTGTAATCCTGAATTATTTGTATTATTATTCTGATTGTCAGATGCTGAAGACCGTGCATTTGATATATTACCTGAAACAATACGTAAATTTAATTTCCTATAAATATCCTATACTGTAAATATCCTCAAATATAAAAAAACAACTACAAGACAATTTTAATTTATTATGTTTTAAGAAGAAAAAGATGATCAACGTATATTATATTACAAATTAAGCAATTACTTACTTGGAGCTTCATTGTGTCTTACTAATAAATCGTTGATTTTCCTGTAGTAAGTTGATGTGGTCCGGAAATTACGTTTTTTAGGCTGCTTACTCATGTTTAGTTGGCATACAATTCAGAAATAATTGAGAACCAGCTGCAGCTGGTTGATATTTTTAAGCTTATTTTGGTAAAATTTTGTTTCGGAACTATGACGTAACATTACGAAACATTGTGTACATTGATGTTATTCTAGTAACAAAATTGCCACACCGTTACAACACAGTTAATCTTTGATCTTTCGTGTGTTGAAAACTCAACGCAATGTGTAGAAAATAAAGTCGACACAAATCCGTACATACCGTGTTGACTCATCGACTACAAAGAGTTACTGAAACACTTTCCGGTCAAACTGTGTTAACACTGTTACAACACATGTAAACCAAACTAAAGTCGTCACAAATTTATACATATTTTGTCGACACAATGACTACAAAGAGTTACTGAAACACGTTCCGGTCAAACTGTGTAAACACTGATACCACACATATAAACCGAAACAAACATAGTTGCATTGTTTCGAAACAATAACGGAACTTTGTCAATTTGTTACTGATTTAAATATTTTGCGACCAAAAAATGCTATCTGGGTTGACCACCCCTGCCTGATCATTTGCTATTTCTATTTCGCGACAACGTCCTCCAAACTACATCTGTATAGATGTTAATTTAAAACATTATAGTGGCCAGATTATAGGAATTAGCCAGAATGATTGGCCATATAGTCCAGGAGCTGCGACAAAACAGAGTCAACGGGGTCCTTTATCCGATAGCAATCTAACCTAACCTAGAGTTTTTCGGAGCTCCTCAACTACATAATATAATTTCATGGTCTGGCCACGACAGATAGCTTTAGATCACCCTGAAGGTAATCAGTTGATATCCCTAAGAGCGGCCTTCTCCAAACACAGATTTGAAACAACCCTGTATATACTTATATCCTAGCATCACTGATAAGTACGTATATCTTTGCATCCCTGAATCCAATTGAATCTTGAATCATGGTCACAGTCAGCCCTATCTCCCGGCGCCTGCGCACCGGACGGCGTTGTTCAACAGCCGCGGGTTATGTTTACAATGCTGTTTACTGACACAAGCGCTGGTCGCAGGCTCTCAGGACTTGCATTTGAGAGCTGGCGGTCGCGCGGGCAGGAGAAGAGTTGGTGATAGAGTGCTGGCTGTTGGCTGCTGGGTGAGTGCTGTGCTGTGCGACGTCGGACCATTGTGGTAATAATCAGTCAATACCTAATAGGTTTATTAAATAAGTCAATAAAATATATCCTGCGGCACTCAAGGGAAAATCATTGGGAGAGGGCTTTGTCCAGCCGTGGATGTGTTTTGGTTGATGCTAACTTTTATAATAATGATGATAACTCAAAGGAACGAATCTAATGATACCTCGTAAACTCCTCGTTCTACAATCGAACTGTTATCGTGCAGTCTCAGCTAAATCATCTGCTAAGAAAAATCAGAAAGCTTCACTTCACACATTTTTACCATAGATAGGACCTTATTGCACAGGTCCGACTGGGTGGGTACCACTGCTCGCTCTATGCGCGCTGTGTTCCGGCGGGTACCGCGAGATAGCTAGAGAAATTAGCATAAGGCGCATTCCATCTTAGCCCTCAAGATCAGCAAGGCACTGATAAGCTGATGCCGCTTTCCATCAGATGGGCCATCAGCCTTTTGCCATCTCACACAATAAAAAATAAACCTCTATAGAGTCCTAAAGGTGTCCTACACTCCTGGTCCTGATTCCTACACTCTGCACATTGCATATAAAAAGAACTGTACTCCAATCCAAAATTGATCTTTCATCTTTTGTTAAAAGCGAGTAAAGCAAAAATGTACCGCCTTTGATTATAAAAATAATAACCAAGGAACATACAACATGCTGTGACACTTTAATTACTAATCTGATAAACCCTGGATAACGTCAAACTACTTCTTCAAATGGGGGCTGAACGTTGTTTTAGGTAGTAACTGTTAGCACTGATAACATTTCAAAGTGTTATGTTTCTAAACAGTGCCTTATCAATAAGCTAGATGAAACAAACAGAGCTCACGAAATAAGCGCCCAACCTCACGAATGTACTTTCTTTTGTGATTTTGTGGTTACACGACACACTTAAAACTGGTTCTTTTGATTGTTTCAGACAAAAATCTTTAAAAGATGAAGATGCCTCAACTAAAGCTGGCAATACTAGCCATGTTGTACCTCCACCACAGCGCAGCCAAGATACTAAGAAACAATGCGCTCATGGATCGAATGGTGTCCCATTTTCAGAAAGACAGAAGATTCACCGTCAGCCCGGAAACAGAGGCGCCTCGTACGAGACAGCCTACCAGGATACTGTCACTCATGGAAAACGTATTGTGCAAGAATTTCCCATCGATCCCATGCAATCTAATCATGAAAGACGAGACTTTAAGGGACCTTCTAGAGAGATCAGTGAATCAAATCAAACACAAGACTCAAAAGATAGAGAAGACGACAGCTTCTTCGCGGTTATTCCCAGTCATAAACAGCGAGGAGCTGTCAAATTTTCTCCAAGTCTCTAACACGGGGTACTTCGCGAAGAAAGCCAACCAGAAGAGTACGAAGACGACGAATGGAAGCAAGAAGTTGAAGAATTTTTGGTCTAGCGAGCGAGGGACGAAGAAGAAATTCAAACGCATAAAGACTGGGAAAAGATCAGAGTTATACTCAAGTAGAAAACAGATGAGGAAGTTCTACCCTCACAAGATAAAGTACAAAGATAAGAACAATAAGAAAGACTTCAAGGAGTACTCCAAAGAGGACGTTTCGATGTCTGTGGAGGTGCCTGATCTTGGAAGGAAGAGCGGAGGGTTCAAAGCTGGGATAGGCGAGCCTAATGACACTCCAGTTTGGAGGATAGATTACATGAAGCACGGCGAACCCAGTTTAAACATGTTTGCTTACGAAGATGGCCGTTTAAAAGGCAAAATAATGCAGGCAGGTCCTAATGTTATAGTCGATGAGAATGTATTAGAACAAGCAGCCAGGAAAGACGTCCTTCACCCAGACATTTACATACAGAAGAGAAACTTTGTGAGAAAATCGCAAGCTAACTCCGAGGGCATCGACTAAGTGGTAAAGTTAGAATAGTAGTAATTTAAGTATTTTTGTGATTAAAATCGTTGCTTGAAAATTGTTGAGTTTATATCTTATTTATTACTGCACTTGTTTAGAGGCTCTAATAGAGAGTCAAAGACGGGGTTTTGGCATGTTTTGGAGATAGGTTGCTCTTTTTGGCGCCATGCGTTCTGACAATTAAGTAGCAATCTGGAGTTACTAACGATTCTACAACACAAATTACATAACGAGATGATATGCTCCTTCTTGGTTGGTGTAAAGTACCTACTTTTATCTCTCAACCAAACGTTCCCACGATAACAATTTATCAGCCGCAAGCCACAAATAAATAAGTATATAAACGATATAAGACGACAATTTAAATAGCCAGATACGGCAGTGAGAAATGTAGGACGCATTGTTATCATTTGCCGTGGTCACATTATAACGACTGTCAACATCTCTATTTGACCTCATCATTACAAATTACGATACTTCAGTTATTGTCTTACAAACAATGCCACAGAACGTATAACTTTCATCCGAATCTTTAAATCAACCGTGCAATATACATAGTGCTTCATAAAAACTTTTTAAACCTAGGTATACAGACTCCTTAGTATTTTTTATAATCTTGTGTGGGCGTCAAAATGTCACAGCCAGTACTATCTACCCACGTTTTGGACACTGCATCTGGCACGCCAGGAGTTGGAGTCTTCGTGGAACTTCACAAGAAAAGAGACAATGGATGGACTCTCTGGCATTCCACAACCACGAACGGTGACGGAAGGGTCCAGTTCCCCTTCTCCAAGGAGTCCATGGCCCCAGGAACATATAAACTGAGCTTCAACGTCGGAGAGTATTATAAGAAACTGGATAAGGAGACAATTTATGATTGTGTTGAGGTGAGTGATACCATCAAAACTTAAGTCTGAGCAAGTATAGTAATTAATGTTTCCGAGATAATATGAGAAGTGACATTTGCCTCCGCAGTTGGGTTATGGGTCGCTGAAGAATGATACGTACCGAATATGGTACCTTTATAAATTACAACATTTCATCAAAAGATGGAAGCTAGGAAGGAGATTCTACATTAAAAATGAGTTAACATCAACATCGTACAAACATTTTTTCTAAGACTGGTCTTTCATACGAACAAACGGCTGATACAATAATCGGGTAAAATACACTGTGGACTAAAAAATACGACCAGACTATAGTGAGTCCAATTTTTTAAATTCTCAAGTAACCAATTTTCTTGAGTAGAAACCATACATTGTCTGACTTCTACTATGAATAAATGAAAAAAAAAAATAATTAATTAGCCATCCCGCAACCCAAGTAGCTACAAACTGTGCACAGATTCCGCCCGCATTTCACTAAAACCTGGTCACTTCTCCCTTCCAGATCATGTTCACCACCAAGGAAGACCAGCACTACCACATCCCGCTGCTACTCAGCCCATTCGGGTACACCACCTACCGAGGCAGTTAAAATATTTAATACTAGCTGATGTCCTCGACTTCGTCTACGATTACGTATAAATAAAAGAATAGGTAACCAAAAAATTAAAGAATAAAATATGGTTTTTTATATCTATAACTCGTAATGATTGGTTTTGACTGTATTTTCCATCATCAAATTGCCCCAATTTGACCACGTGGAAAAATTATTGCTGTTGGACAAATCAGTTTGACTAAGTACTTACTCAGTTTGACCACCTGGAAGAACAGGAAATATTATCTTCCCTTCAAGTTTTATTTTCGCGAAAAAAAGTTGCCTTTGTCCTTCTCCAAATTATCAAACCTACATAAACTCAATAGAAACAAACACAGATATACCCACATCTCAAAAACTATACCCTTCATTTGTGTATCGGTTAAATGCAATAAGCGCCGAACAATATTGTGTTGCAAATGTTTGTAAACAATATATTGCTCTGATACTTCTGAGAGGCGCAGCGTCAGGCTCACGAGTCACAGGAATCGAACCCATTATTTATCGATAGTCCACTTATCCCTACCAATTATATTGCTTCCTATCTTGCTTTAATACATTACTACACTAGCTTCCGCCCGCGACTTCGTCGCGTTGACTTCAGAATAATTGTTAAGTGCCATCTAGTGACAAAGTAAAATTTTCAATTTTAACCATTCCTCCAGGAACCCTAGTTTTTTCGGGATAAAAATATATTAGCAGAATGCTTTAGCTATCTACCTACCTTATTTCATTCAATTCATTCCAAATCTGTTCAGTAGTTTCGGCGTGAAAGCGGAACAAACAAATAAACATCCATACTTTCGCAATTATAATATTAGTAAAATAAAAAGTAAACAGAGTACGATAAGATGCAACATGAGAATCGAAACCAAAGGAATAGCAGTGTTTTCATAGGAGACTCATCTTAGCTACCTATACTTAAATAAAATTTTGGATGGAATGTTAAAAGCAAACAAGAAAATACAAGAAATAACTAAGTATATTAAAATACTTATATACGTAAAGAATACAGCTTAAGATGACTTACATAAGCCTGCCTACCTACTTACATAGCTAAACCTAAGTACCTACTATTTACGAAAGATATATTTACAAATGCTATGAAATATTCAGGTTGATCTAAAATTGCGCTACAATACCTAAAATGTATCATGAATTCAATAAACTGAACACCTTTCTCACATTACAATTCTTCAAAGTCCACTATCAGCTAATTTGTGAAGAAGTTACAAGTTCCAAATTCTTCAGTTTCCCGAGTCCATTAATGCCACAAGTATAAAACTAAGTTCACCATTTTTTCATTAAACTTATCGGTATGTAATGTAAAATAACTTCATAAGTATTAGTCATATACAGGACTTTAAAAAAATGCGTTTGAGATTTCAAGGAGTTACTCAAAATCAAGTATAGAATACAGGAAAAATAAAAAACCGAACTCAACTTTTTTCAGTGTCCCATAAAAATTCATGATTCACACTAGGTATTGGAAACTTAAAAAAAAGTTTGTTGTTGATCTTTTTTTTTATTTTCCAGAGTTCTATACTAGATTCTGAGTCACCCCTTAAAATCTCAAACGCCCTTTTTTTAACATTCTGTATAAAATAATAATACATGTGAAACATTATTTTCCTAATCAAAATTCAATTACTGGAGTCATTAATATTAAGATAATGTTTTATAAAGATTTTTAATCAAGCTGCCACAATTGACTTTAAGATGCTATTAGAAAATTCGTTAACTATGGATTAGATTTGTAATAATCAACAACAACGGTGAACACGTTAAAAAACCGACTTCAGTCGTAACTACGATTTTGCATTTTTTTTTGTTTTTGTTGATTTTCTTAAAAACTGCTGAATCAATTTAGATAATATTTATATGGGACCACCTCTGAAGTATTACCTACCGAACAAAAAATAGA
This sequence comes from Coleophora deauratella, assembly GCA_958295455.1. Taxonomy (NCBI): domain Eukaryota; kingdom Metazoa; phylum Arthropoda; class Insecta; order Lepidoptera; family Coleophoridae; genus Coleophora; species Coleophora deauratella. Next base: position 11,717,512 of record OY282411.1, read on the forward strand.
ATCATCAAAATCGATTCATAATTGGCGGAGTAATCCCGTAGCAAACATACAAAAAAAACAACAACATACAGTCGAATTGAGAACCTCCTCCTTTTTTGAAGTCTGTTAAAAATCAGAATCACTATGGAATATAATGGATTACTTACTAATAATTATGTTTTCAACTATTTTTAACGGTTTTTTTTCAAAGTACACTAGGTAACTGATCTATACTCATGGACAAAAAAATCGACTCAAGGTTTGTGGCACGACTTTTGAAAAAATAACTCAATCTAACAAAAAAAACACTAAACCAAAAGTTAAAAAACTGCATGTTTACTCTTTATGATTTTAGTTTGGTGGTTTTCTAGTTTTTTTTTTTTTTTTTTTTGTATTTAGTAGTTTTGTAGACTGAGTTACTTTTTCAAAAGTCGGGAAACAGACTTTGAGTCGATTTTTTAGTTCACCAGTGTAGTTGAAGAGGAACTCCTATGATTTAAAATAAAAACATGGAATCAGATAGATTATACATATTACATCCTATTTACAGATACACAAATATTTTTTCTAATCCTATTTAACAATCTAAAGAGTTTTTATTTACCATAGAATAGATGATAATGTTGCAACAGTAAAATACCTTTCAAAATAATAAATTGTTTAAAACTAAATAAATGCATAGCTGAATTATTGTTCTGTTTGATTCTAAACATAAAAAAAAAATATTTTTGCATTTGATTTACCTGCTAATCGTTTTCTGAATAATTAAAAAATAGTAATAAGTGCAATACTTAGAATTGAGCAAAAATCAATCATTTATATGTATTGTAAACTCCGTTCTTGCCAATAATTTTGATCACTCAAAGACAATTCCGGTATACAGGGTGTTGAAAAAGTGCGTTTGAAATTTTAAGGGGTTACTCAGAATCAATTATAGAATACAGGAAAAATATTGAAAAAATCCAATCTTCATTTTTTTTTTAGTTTCCCATACTAATTCAGATTTAGTATGGGAAACTGAAAGAAAGTTGAAGATAGGTTTTTTCAATATTTTTCCTTTATTCTACGTAAACTTGATTCTAATCCTTTAAAATTTCAAATGTACTTTTTTAACATCCTGTATTATCTAACTACTGCAATAAGTATTTTAAGAAGATACCAAAGGAATCACAAGAATTAATACATCCTAATGTCAAAGTGAGCATTTTTGGTGCCACTATCGAAGAAACAAGGTTATTGCACCTTTTTTAGATTACTAAACTTGGTCACAAAAGTAGATCAAAAACTGAATAAACTTACAAGAACAACTAGTAATTTTAATCTTACTAATACAGACTATCATAGGAGTAAAACAGTGACACAATTAATTATTATAAAGTGAAAGATGGATTTCGCAAAATATCTACAGACAACAGTTTGGCACGATGCGGCGGCGGCGGGCACTGTGTTCTGTAAGGTAAATGGTCAAACCCGTCAGTTTAACAAAGTTAACAGTACAACACTTGGCATTGGCACCGTTCTTCAGAAGTTCGGAATCAGTCACAACCATGAATTAAAAACTCTTTTCTGTCACACAACACTACAGTCTATGGTAGCACGAGTACTGTCCGGTAGACAAGTCCCAATTTTTCATTTGATTAATAATGGTTATGCTTCTGTCCTGTTGCTAGAATGGGTAAAATGGATATACCTCCCAATCAATGTGGATTTTTGATAAAATCTATTTTTATTGGAGGATTATGTTAAGTATGGTAGTAAATTGAGAGATGCTGTAAGAGAACGTTAGCAGCAGACCAGTGATAAATTACCATCAAATGTGCTGTTAGTATTAAATAATTTCAAGTCCACTACTTTCAAACAACTGTGAAACAAATCGCTAAATTGAAATAACAAGAATTAATAAATTTCTTGCAATTTTCTTCATCACTGTACTTTTAAGGTACAATCGAAAACAAAAGTTGTCTTCGCTTTTTCGTTTTCATCCATCCATCCGTGTTCCTTTATTACCAGACTACGGCGAAGTTAAAAGGAGGGTTATTATTTTTATCCAAACCCTTTATCACATTGGCAAAATACGATTACCTGTATGCTGTGGAAAGAACTTGGTTAGGCTTACATCTAGTTCAAGGACAATGTTACTTACCCCGTGACGTAGCTAGGCCAGAGCCAGAGAACCACTTGGAAGCCTGCACCCGGCCAATCTATTGTAGTGAAATCAGAATCAAACCATTAGGCACACATCAAAACATCCAAACACACCTTCTGTACCCATTTTTCAGTTTCAAAACGCCTTTTTCATTTGGAGAGTGGTAAAAACTAAAAATCATTGGAGACACAAAAAAATATTATAGTAGGTACGCAATGAGGTTCCCAAATACCAATTCCATCCTGTTTTAAGCAAACAAGCACAGTCAAATACAGTTGAGTCGAATCAAAATAATAGGCTAATTCAAATTTTTTATACGTAATTTTTTCAGTATTTAATGTAGAATTCTTTTTTTTTTTAAGAAAAGAACTGCATGCTATTTAAACAAAAGTATCTTTTATAAATTCTTTTTGAAAGTGGCAAGAAGGAACTCCTTTTTACTAATTAATGTACTTGACTGTACTTTAAAAGAAAAAAAAACACACCCTAGAAAATGGTAAGGCAAACAAATGAATAGTTATGAAACAAAGTATGACAGTTCCACTGATGTCTCTAGACCTGCACTTCCGAATCTTTTGCTACAAGAGGTTTATAATGTCTATTCAGGCAACTACAGTTTTCAATGAAAGTGGAGCCACTTTTAATGCTGTTAAACTCGTCCTTTCGAAGTAATAAATAGGTCTTTGGACAGTTCCATGGTGAGTCTCTCTGCCACAACACTCAGTAAGTATCTCAATCTACCATTTTCTTTTACTGCATTTATTAATATGGATCTTATTCTCAAACACCCGTTAAAAACAATCCTGGCAAAGATCAAAATACCAATTATTTTAAGTTTTATTGAGCCAGGTTTTACTGACTGAAACTAACCTTTAAATCCAGTACCTGCGAACAAGACAACATTAGCACAACATCAAAATTAATGAAAAAATTACCCACCTATTTCCCTTCCTCTTGTCCGACCACCTCCTTATATCGGGCTATCATCAACTTCTTCACGGTGTCTCGATACGTCTCTCCTGGAGTTGGAGTGTAGATGCCTCTCTTCTGGCCTAAACCGACTAAAGCAGGCCTCTGCTCTGCCTCTATAGGAGCTATTCGACCCTGCTCAGTTTTCCCTAGACCCCTGCCCTCGGACCAGCCCATTTTCTGAAGCATTTTGCCTCCAATACCCCCCACTACTGGCTGTGGAGGTGCCGCTGGCATTGGTGGAGGGATAACATCAGGGGGGTCGTACCGTTTCCTAATAACAGGCTCATCCTCACCAAACTTCATTCGTCTTTCAGCCGCTCGATCTCTGTAGCCGTTTGTCTGTGGAAGAAGTTCCATTTTCTTCCTATGTTCAGCGAGGTTCTGCTTATGTAAGTCTGATAATGTTTTATGTTTGATCAATACATCCGCTGAAGGGAAGCGACGTTTGCATAAAAGGCATGTTAGTTTTGTCCAGTCTATAATGCCTTCATCATTGTCAACTGAGATTGGTTCAGCTACATTTTTCACAAGGAAGTTGTCCGCTACTGGCGGTGGAGATATTTCTCTGACATGTGCTTGGCTTATATTTTGAGGTAGTGATGGGCCAGCCCCCAACACTGAGAAACCAATATCTGCTGATCCCTTACTAGAGCCTGTGTCTAAAGGTTGCTCCATAACAATATTGCTTCGAGCATTTTCTTTCTTTTGATTCAACGTCCGAGCCCATCTCTCCATATCCTTTGCTATCTTTTTAGCTACTTTAACCTTGTCTTCCTTTTCTTTCTTTTTCTTTTCCTCGGGCTCTTTAGTGATGGTGTTATCTGAGGTAGCTTGAGGTGGGTTCGGCAATTTTGGTTGTTCAGTGTTCTGCTGGGATTGAGTTGCTGCTATGTATGTTGAAGTGGTGGAATCCCAGTACATGTACGTGCTAGTCTGGCTGTTAAAGAAGTACTGGGTGGTGCCATCATAGTAAAGCCCGGTGGCCGGGTCATAATAGTATCCTGAAGTCTCATCGTACATGAAAGTACGGACGTCAGGGGCAGTGTAAACTGTTTTGCCATCTCCAGTCGGTATATTAGCTGGGGCAGTGACTTGTGTGCTTGATGTAACAAAAACTGGAGCGGCAACTGGTGCCCAGGTCATGTTCCTGGCCTGGGCAGCATTGATCGCTGACTGGGCTACAGCAGCAGCCGCGTTGACCCTATCCGCTTCGGACAAAGCCTGCGATTGACTATAACCTGCCATCTGAGCGTAGTAACTTGCATAATCAGCTGTAGTGTTAGCATTGATGTTTTTCTGTATTTTCTGAGGTTCATTATAAAAGGAAATCAAAACTTCTCTACCATCAATCTCCAAAGGCGGGCTTAGGGCCAGCAATTCGGAATGTGCTGCTGTAGAGTCAGCAATAGAGTTAAAATTGATGTAAGCTAGACATTTAGATGCACCTGTCAATGTCTCACGACCTATAGAAATGCCAGCAATTGTATCTAAAATGGATTTAGAGCATCTGTCCTTGATGGCATCCAATATTTTCTCCTCTGTTGTCAGAGCATCTAATCTGCGGAATAACAGACGTTTTGTTATGCCAGCGTTTCCTTCAAGGGCAGTGCGATCAGAGTCCCCACCATAGACAACACCCTCAGACCTCTTTCCTTGGCAGTTACGTCTGTAACACACTTGACGCCTCTTGAAATTGTATGAGCCACATTTGCAAAACCAGTCACCAGGTGAGGCTGTCACAGTCGACGGATTGTCATCATGCTTGTCTCTGGAATTTGTGTCATACTTCTCTGAGTCTTCGTTTTCATCTCTGCTGTTAGATCGGCTACGAGATCGAGACTTAGTGCTATCCATGCTGATAGTAGGCGGTGAGGGCGGCGCAGGAACCTCTTTATCATCATCGTATCTCCTTGGAGAGCGTCTCCTTTCGCGGTCACGGTACCTTTCCCGATTACGATTAAAACGGTCATCGCGTTCCCGGTCGCGACGGTCGCGTTCCGCGTCACGATCGCGGTCGTAACGGGTACGGTCACGGTCGTGTCGGTCCGGCCTGTCGTGTCGGTGAGGGGAGCGCCTGTCGGGGCTCCGACGAGGCTCCCACACCGGCGAGCGTCGACTCTCCGCCCATCTGGAAGCCTCTTCGCCCCACCGCGCCGCAGAACGGTCGTCCCGGGCGTCTCTCCCGCGCCACGACATACCTGCCTGCGAACATCACGCACAATGTAGCACAAATACTCACAAACCGTGCCATAGTTTCCTTTCACGACGACGGAGCCCTATCGCTCGGCGATCAATGACCTTCCCATTCCAAGAGCTTTGTTTACCTGCTAGCGTTCAATCTGGTCAATACGTCAAGTATCCAATAAAATACAATGGCTAAACACTTCAACGCGTTATTTTAATGAGATTGTGCAATAATACAGATTAATTTAGAAAATAATTCACACATCAAGAAACAGCACAAATGACGCCATGTCCTTTTTTTCTATTCTAAAAAAAAAGAGAATATACTATTCTATTTTTAGTGTAGTGTGACCATATAATAAGATCGAAAATTCTAACAAGCACTTTCATTGAATATCAAATTATTTTCAGAGAATGATTTTAAGAACTGAACTAAATTGAAATGCTTCAAATAAATCATAATTGATAAATATATTTTTGTAATTTTAAAAAGCCATTGTTTTATATGGTTTTATTGTAAAGTGTTTGTATTTTAGTAAAAACTTACTTAGCCTTAGTAAATGACAACACTTATAACGCAGTATTGCGTTTTTGTAGTCCGTTTGAAAATATAAGTGCTACTTGAGACAGAGATAGCGCTCATGTGTGGTTGATGGATGTGTGTGTGACAGCCAGTGAAATGTCATATCTCCAGAACACTATTCTATATCGCAAACATGCCCCAACGGCATATATGGCTAAAAGTCTTATGAGTTACTCAGTCTGTATCAAGCTACGGTCACGACAACGTGTCCTCCGTACTCACTCCTTGTTACACAAAAACATGCCGAATTGCGTAGTAAAATCGTGTAAATCTCATTCCGCCAGAGATAACAAGAACACCGGTATCACATTTCACAGGTCAATAAGTATTTTGTTAAGATTTTGAATAAAAATAACTTCGTAAAAATTCATCACAAATTGTCGCCATTTTCCATCGTTCAGTGTTGCTTAAAAATAAAAATACTAAATACCCTAATTTGGGGGAATTTAAATGAATGAATGATGAGGACGTATTATGTGTGTCTATCAATTACTGTTTAAATTGTAAAATTACTGTAACTGTATATTTTTTGTATAAAATATATACAGGGTGTTAAAAAAGCGCGCATGAAATTTTAAAGGGTTATTCAGAATCAAGTATAGAATACAGGAAAAAATATTTAAAAAATCCAATATACAACTTTTTTGTAGTTTTCCACACTAATTCTTAATTAATTATTCAGATTCAGTATTAGAAACTGAAAAAAATATATTGTGGACTTATTCAATATTTTTTCCTGTATTCTGTACTTGATTCTGAGTAACCCCAAAACGCACTTTTTTAACACCTACTATAAATAAACGATAAGAGCGAGAGAGAGAGAAGAAACAATAAATAAAAATGTTACCCTATATTTGTATTTTATATTAATTTAAAACGTAAACTAGGATTCGCAAAGATCCCGTGAGGAGAAAAAAATAGTAATAAATAATAAAAGTCGCGGGCGAAAGCTCGTGACAATAAATACAATAGTTGATAAAACTAAATTCTCGTATTTTATATTAATTACAGTTATTGCTTGAAGTAAATGCCGATTACAATTACAATTCGGCTGTTCCAAAATAAAATACTGAATACGCCATTTCGATAATTTTATATTAGCAAAATTTGAAAGAAAAACCTTAGCCTTAAAACTTTCAAAATACTTTATTGCCTTTTTTCGGTAGCTCAGAAGCCTGATTCTTTCACAAGCAATCGAAAAATAAATCTCCGCTAAGGTGACATCGTATGCAGTAAATTCAAATGTAAGAGAGTCCTTTTTTGTGAAATAGCCATATTTAGTGTTTTATTTTGGAACAACCTAATAATTGAATTTAAAATTGGTTCTGATAATATTTACGAGTGAGTTCTGATAATTTTAATAAAAGTTCCTGGATTTTTAAAAGACTATCAATTAAAAATTAAAGCACGAGTTCTCAAACACGACACAAAATGACCCGTCAAACCTAAAAGTTATATGATTTTTGTCGTTTAACATTAAAAATTAAAAAAACAGCTCTTTAGGTTTTCTTTCATTTTTCAGTTTTTATTAATCCTGCTATTGAGAAAAGTCTTTCGGAAGTCACATCTGAATGTTTTATTAACAAGTATTTGACTAAAAAGTTGAAAAAGTAATTGTTAAATCATTTCAGTAAACGTAACAATCAGGGGTTTTAATTTTCAAGCAATTTAGTGATTTTCAACAGTGACAATCGATGGCGCTGCACCGAAGTCGAGCGTTAATGTCATAAATAATTATGAGATTTCATGTTTGTACGTAATTCTTTTTTTAGGTAATTACAATTCTTTATTGGACATTTAAAGAAGATTATTAAATACAACACGCACATATTCATACCATTGAAATGGTCGGCAGCCTTATACAGAGTATTAAGAAAATTAGAACTAGGTACTTTTTCAGGGGCGATTTAGAGATTCTATAATATTTATCAAACTGAAAAAATTTTGTCCCACATCTTTGTAAAAAAATTGTGTACTCCATACAAAGTTTCCATGGAAATATAGGCCGAGTACGGGTTTCCAGCTTTTTAATTTAATACCTAACTTTCCATCAACGCCACCTATTGAAGAGATTCGGCAACTTTTTTTTCTTAAAAACCTCTCATTACAATTAATTGTTAAAATGCCAATAATTGCCAATTACAATTAATTGTTATTGTTTCATCACTAAGATTTTATTACACTCTGACTGAATAAATATTTTCATAAGTTTCTATTAATTTAAAAACCTTTGTAAGCTTCATTACGCCTATTCACTTTTGCTTTTAAATTATTACTAGTAATTAGATAATACGATATTATCCACTCGGTGTTACATTACAGTTACAAAAATATCGATCTATCATTCATTCGTTCATTCATTCATTGGGGGAATATGATACTACTACTGGCAACATTGTTCAAGTGTCATTGAAAACCATTGAAAACATATCGCCCTCTTTTTCTTACTTGACGTTTAGTTATATAGATTCGCTTAGTAAGAGTGAGACAAATATAGTGTCACTTTCACATAAGTTCATGTTTCAAAGCTACGTCCTAGTTTTTGTTACTTTACTCCACGTTGTCATGGAAGCGTTATAGGTGATTGCGGCTCTTGTATATAAACCTCTTTGGTGACAACGGTACCTGGGGGAACGAAGAAGAACAAAGAAGTTTTATAAGATTTACCTATGCAATGAAATGTCAAAAGAAAGAGTGTGTTAAAAATAGAGTTGACTTTTAACGAAGAAAATAAAACAACAGTTTATTTTTTCCCCATAATATTTTTACACTATTATTGCGTAAAGTTTTTAGGTAGGTACATATTTCTGTATTGGTGCTTTACAATCACAAAAATCTTTATTAATTTTTATTTAAAGAATATTTTAATAAGCGTATTTACTTAAAAATAATTAATCGATCTTAAAATTAATGGAATATACTTATCAGGTAGCTTTGCAACTTTCAAGATTTACTTGACGAATAAAATAAAATTATCTTTAAAAAGTTTCAAGTTATTCTGAACACAATTTAAAATAACGATAACGTAATAAAGAGAGACATTCCTAATTAAAACTTGAAATAGGTATTTCTAATTAATATTTGAGTATAACTAAAAACAAACGAAGATTTCATAGAATAAAATAAAAGCAGAGGGTACAAAGCTCATTCATTTCTGCCTGTGAGCAAATGTTCTCTAAGAGTGCATATTTCTCGTTCAATATTTTCACGTGCAGCCGCTTCAAAGCATTCAAACTCCGGCGAGTGGTAGATCTTTGGGATTTGAGATAGTTGGTTTAACACCTGGAAACAGAAATAGTCATTATCCTATCAGTTAATACACAAAAGTATTATTGGCACAAGAGGTAGGTGTAATAATTATTTTAAGGAGTCCAAAGATTGTGAAGTGCTGCTGAGTGCAACACTAGGCTTTGGTCTATGCCTTAGGGATAGAATTGTGCGACACTATAAAAATAAGAAGATAATGTTATAAATAAGTCAATGAATAAGTAATTGATAGACCAACTTGGAATTATAGCCGTGTTAGTTATTAAGTAATTATAGGACACATAACTAGAACTACTAGCTTAAGCTGTACAAAAAAATATCATATAAAGCAAGATCAGCTCAATGTCAAATTATAAATACTATTGACATTCGTCTAGGTATTACCTTAATCCTCAATTCCACATAGTTGTCATGGGTCAACTTCGAGTACTCAGCTCGCACCAACTTTGCATGAGCGTCGTACTCGACTTTGGATGCCGCCATGATGGCCAACTCGCAGTCTCCAAAGAGTTGCAGATCTCTCATGGGCGCAGGGCCGGGCGGGGTGGAGAGGGAAGGGCGGTCCGCTCCGCAAGTACCGCAACAGGACGCTTCGTCGTCGGTTAAGAGCGCAAGGATGTAGGCAGTTAAGTCATGCTTGAAAATAAAAGAGAAATTGTTGGTTATTGACTGGATAAAAATTCAATTGGTGTTTAAAACAAGACTATTTGAATCATTGTTCTGCGATATGTATTAAAAAGAAAACAATAGATTCATTATTTTTCAAACTTTAAGAAATATTAAGTAGAAAAGCCTACAAGCAAACTGCAACAGATTAATTATGTCCTTTTTTGTGACATAGGTGGTAAACGAGCAGGCGGATAACCTGATGGTAAGGGGTCGTCCATTCATCACGTGATATTATTTAGCAACTTTTTAGACCCCCCCTCCTTTCCCCCCTGGTGATACGTGATGAGGTTTTAGACTACTCCCCCACCCCCTACCCAAAATCACGTGTATTTTTTGCTTCAAAATATTATTTTTAAATACAGGTTTAATGTAATTTAATTCTGTAAAATTAAGCACCGTGATAAAAATGTCCAGACAAAGATAAGGTTGCAGGTTGTTTCTGACTGCCTGAAGCCGTTTCGAACCTTGGAATGAGTTAAAAACAACGTAACCACAACAGTCTGACGTTTGGAACTTACTCTAGAAATCGCGCGTTCAACAAAAAAATAAATACACGTGATATCTCAGTTCACCCCCCCCCCCTCCCCCTTGTGATATTTCGTAATTTTTTCGAACGCCCTCCCCCCCTTTTGAGCCTCACGTGATTAATGGACGACCCCTAAGCGATTACCGCCACCCACAGACACGTACGTACTCGTATTAAAAAGAAAACAATAGATTCATTATTCGTCGTTTCGTCCGTTATTAAACTTATTAAGTATAAGTTATGCAAGTAGGTGTGCTAACCATTTAGAATAACCTGATACAGCACCACTGATATTTATACCGTGTAATATATTAGCAAAACAGCCTATTATTAGCTTGATCAGGTGTCTCACTGTCTTGGACGTTATACTTACAGCCTGTGGCTGCATGCGCAGTAACTCAGACAACAGTTTCCCAGCCAGGTCTGTCGGTGTGTGCCTCAATACTATGGCCAGCTTGAACGCAGCGGGTTGGATCACGTCCGTTATACCAGTTTGGAGGAGCTTCTGCCATATACCTGCCTGGAAAACCAGAAATGGACGCTTAGCAACGCAACAGTGCTTTGATTCGTGATAGACATGATATTGTTTAGTCAATACATAACTGTATGTGAGTGAGAAACTCAGAAGTATAATAACAGCGCCGCCGCTAACTTGTGAGATGGATGCATTCAGATTCGGATGAATGAACGCAACAGACGTTTCCAAATGCCATGCATTAAATAGCTATAGATAATGAGATCATTTGAGTGAATTTCATCGTTAGAACGTCATGGTTTGAAATGAATGAGATAATGCCAAGGGCTTACCAATTGTGAATAAAAAAAAGTACTTACCTGATAAGCCACACAGTTCCTCAGAGAGTGCCAAACGCCGTCTTCAGGGGAATTCTGCGCTATCTGCTTCCAGGCACTATCAGCTTCTGTGATCGAGAGCACGGAACACGCCGCCCGCCACATGCACGCCGCAGCACAGCCCTCTAGCTCGCCCATGACTCCTGCCTGAGACACAAGTGAAAGGTATGACCAGCACATTTTATATGTACTGTTGCTCCGGGGATACAGGTAAAAGGTATGACTAGCACATTTGATATGTATTGTTGCTCCTGGGGTACAGGTAAAAGGTAAAACATTTGACATGACTGTATTGTTGCTCGTGAGGCACAGGTAAAAGGTATTACTAGCAAATTTGATATGTATTGTGGCTCCTGAGATACAAGCAAAAGGTATAACAGCACATTTGATATGTAATGTGACTCATGGGACACAAAAAAGGTATAACTAGCACATTTGATATGTATTGTGGCTCCTGGCGCAAAGGTAAAAGATGAAGGTAAAGACTATCACATTTGATGTGACCCATAGGCTTTAGTTGTAGTGCGCATTTTGAGAGGTTACAGAAAAATCTATTTGAAACGGTATAATCAACAAGAATAAAAATTCTTTTTTTCTACGATATTTCACGCATGGGATCCCATCGTGCTATCTCACCTAATAGTTGACTGCAAGTCATCCGAGTTTTTTTCCTTACTAACGTCATTGTTCAATATTTATATTTTGGTTAATATTTTGTTATTATTTTTTAAAACTATAGCTATCGTACAATATAAATCGACAAATAAACATCTCATGACATTATTATGACATCTGATCAGCTGATTGTACTCGTTCGTATATTTTTGTTATGCTATTCCCCTTCCAGTTCCAAACGATACAAAAAACTTTTTATTTATTTATTTATGTTAGGTATTACGTTATGCTAAAGAATAAGTTCATACCTCCAAGTTCCGGTTCCGCTTAGTTTCAAATTCCACCCGTTGTAATCCAGAAGTACCTATATAATTATACCTTAACACTTCTTCAGTAGATATTTACTTTTCGCGTGTGTAAATAGATATCTGAAATAATAATTATTGACATAAAATTGGGGAATAAAAAAATTGAGCGCTTTTTAAGAAATGGCAACATTGACAGGTCTACACTTGGATCAATAAAATAAATAAACAAAACGAAGACCGAAATACTAAGCACATATTACTTCAAGACGCGTATATTGTAATAAGTTAATGTTATCCAATATTACGCACTATAACGTACCAATTAAATCAGGATTACTCTGGTATCTAGCTGGCTGCGAAATGAATAAAAAAGCGATCTATTTTCGAACGTGACAGGCCCCGGCACGCAGGGCGCGCTAACTGTCATGGCGGCTCGGTCGGCCGGCCGAGTCAATGTTCTGTCTTAGCTACGCGCGCTGCGAGGGGAGGCCCAGCGCTGTCTGCAGCGCTGCAAGCCTTATCGATATAATTATGCCGGTTCCAAATGTGTTGTTATAAGCAATGACTCTTTGGTTATAAGCACCACCACATACCTACGCGTGTTTCTATTATTGTATCGAATTTCCATTGCTTATGTTAACTGTAACACCATACAATCATTCATATTTTGTATTATTAATAAATCATTATCAGGTTGAATGAACTAGTCGTCTTGGTTGTTACACTACATTTACATACACCTATCAGCCTATCGCATAATACAGGGTGATAAAAAATATCCGGCAAAATTTTAACTATGGCTTCTACTCATCAAACAACATCAAACTGACAATATATTTTTTGAGTTTTTTGAGCCTTTGCTTAATTCATATTTGTATATTTATTTATGTTCTTTTTTCTGTCAAGTAAATGTATTTTCTTCCTTTCTTCTTTCTAACTTCGTATTTTGTCTTGCGAGTTAACAGAAATAATAAATTAAGTAGGTATATCGATAAAATCTTTAAACTTCTTGTACATCACTATTCCGTAAGGGGTTTGGGTGGGTGAGTGGGTGAATGAAATTACGCATGCGCGGGGTATCTAGTTCGTCGGTAGTCGACTAAAGGCCTCGGCAGGCGAATTCCTTAAAATACAACTGAAATTAGATCTTATTTCTAATACCATAAAAAGTAAATTGCACGAACTTTCAAAAAACCTATTAATGTCAAGGACACGAGCGATCACAATCGTCTGAAGGTCACAAATGATGGGCTGTAGCTGTAGGCAATAGTACATCTTATATGTTTAATTACCTATCGTCATTGGCTGCATCTCACCTTATGGAAAATGATGAATGACGATGATGCCGAAAGATGGAAGCGCGCTTACCAAGATTCCCCAACGCAATGGGGAATTGGTATTGGTGGAGTTCGATTAATGGGGAAGAAAACGCAAAGCTATTTGCAGATGGCGCTACGGACGCTTGACTCATAACAACTTTCAATTAGTTCCGCGTTTTTTATTATCGAGGTGTTATAAATTCGTTTTTTTTCTGTAAAATTATTAAATGGAAAATGTATGCGATTTGGACTGTTCGTCAATTAAAGGCGAAGTTGAACGTAACTTTTCCCACGTCTTCTTTATCCGAGAATCTTTAGGAAATTAATTATTTCCATTATTATTGCAACCAATCGCCACACAACGCGGCATTTTTTAAATATTTTTTTAGTAAACAATTTTTTCTATACGTTTTGACAGTATGAGTCAAGCGATATCAGCGCCTCTATCGGCGAGCTTTGTCAGTTTTTTTTTTTTTTTACCCTCAATTGGTAAGCCCTTGGCATCATCTCACCTGATGGTAAGTGACGATGATGCCGAAGATGGAAGCGGGCTTACCAAGATTCCCCAACGCAATGGGGAACTGGCTATCTTATCTTCATGCCGGAACACATCAATGCTGTTAACATTGATGTTTGGCGGCAAGATTTAGATAAGATGGTGGTTGCTAGCCAGTCGGGCTCAGAAAATGCCCTACCACCAACCAAACCGAGTCCACAAAGTTGGACCCCGCCGGGAATCGAACTCGCGACCTCCTAATGTGAAGCGAGCGGCAAGCCACTACGCTACGGAGGCGGTTATAGTTACAGTTTTCTTCCCCATTGGTATTTCGATCTAATGAACCATCGATCTATTGAGATATCTATCAATTGTCACCAAGAAGCTTATAGCTATCACCGACTACTGAACGTCGATCTCATTGGTCGATCTAACGTCATTCGATGTTCACCAGGGACCCTATCTATCTGCCATGCGGAAACACATCGATGTTTGACAGCAAGACAGATGGTGGTAGCTTGCCAGGTAGGCTCAAAAAATGCTCTACCACCAACCAGACTAGCCTCTACAAAGATGGACCCCGCTGGGAATCGAACTCGCTTGGGCTCCGTCAGAAGTCTCGCTTCGTCGCCCCTTTCGCTCCGCTAGCTGAGCACTCTTGTCCATCGCTCTCGAGTGCTCGCTCCACTCAGGACCTCCTGCGTGAGCTTCTGGCTCCGCACTTTTAAAAAACACTCTAGTTGTGTGACAGACAAGACAACATATACAGGGTGTAACAAAATTGGTGTAGGACTGGGGATTCTCCTCATCGTACTGAACAACTTTTGTTCTACAATTTTGCTCTAATCGCAAAAAAAATGTTGGACTCTCCATACAAATTGATCATCTGTTTTGCCATTTTTTGCCATTTTTGTATGGAGAGTCCAAAATTTTTTTTGCGATTAGAGCAAAGTTGTAGAACAAAAGTTGTTCAGTACGATGAGGAGAATCCCCAGTTAACGGGTCCTACACCAATTTTGTTACACATATATCGTAGTTAAAAGGAAAAAAGGTATTTAAAAGGTAAGTAGGCTTTAAAGTTAACGAGTAGTAGTCAATTTTGTAAGACGGGAGGTTTTCCCCTTGAAGCAGTGACTGTCGAAGTACTACGGAACCCTACACTGCGCGTGGCCCGACACGCACTTGACCGCTTTTTCATTTTTTTTATAATTTTTTTTTACAGTTTATTGTGTACACAATAATTGACATAATACACAGTCTTAACATTAAATATACACAAAGGGTGCAGCTTATTTCTAGTAGAAATTTCTTCCAGCAGACCTTTCATGTGATCGTTTACGTACGTTCTATATAGGGTGACTTTAAATTAGTTCTTGATACCAAAGGGTGTGCATGTGCTCATGATAACAAACAACTTTCCCTGAGGAACCCATAGTCAAATCGCAAAAAAAAATTTGGCTCTCCATACAAATCGATCAACTGACCGGCCAAATTAGTATGAGTCCAAATTTTTTTTTTGCGATTTGACTATGTGTTCCTCAGGGAAAGTTGTTTGTTATCATGAGCACATGCACAGCCTTTGGTATCAACAACTAATTTAAAGTCACCCTATATAGAGCGCATAAACCTGTTACTTCAGGCAGTGTCTGGTTGGGCTGGCAACAACCTTGTTAGGTTTCATATATGCCTCTTAGACACAGGCGTCTCTTTTTCTGCCAAAAGGAGTCCTTTCACATTGACGCCCACACTCCAAAATGAATCGATTCCAGTCAATGATAAACTGAATGCTGATGCTTATATAGACAGGGAGCTTAGGGCTCTGTCGACCAGAGTGAATAAGGCAAGCTGTTGGTGAGTAGCATCACCACGGACCCGAAGTACTCCTGGGTTCCTCTTAACCGACCGGCCAGAGTGGAGTACCTATAAGAGTTTTTACTCGAGGATGGAAGTGAAACATGCGTAAGTCGTGAGTTGGCACAGGGTAGGCGTAATGCCGAGGCCCTGGGTAGAATTCCGTGCCTACCTCTCTACACCCGTTCGCTAACGGCAGGGCAGCATGTGGCGAGCTGATGGTGAAGATGAGTGGCGTCATCACGGGCCCGAACCGGCTCCTGGGGATCGTATCGTACGGTCTCCGCCTCTGGCTTGCCTTATTGGTCGCGCATGTGGTTGTCGTCACTACGTTCTGCTACACTTGCCTTCGAGGACCCCCGAAGAGCCTCATGGTACTGATCCTTCCTCGCCGCCGCCGCCGCAGCCCAGTACTCAGGCCAGCATTTCGCCCCTAGGGAATGCGGTCAATGTTTTAGCGAACACTGTCACTAAAATCAAGACAGTTTTACTGACGACTGCTCAGATGGAAGTTTTGGACTTACTCTACTCTGGCAGCCAAGCTAACTTTCTGACTGAGGCTTGTGTTAGCCATTTGGGTCTGAAGAAGTCGCGAAGTGCTGTGCCAATTCTTGGCCCTTCGAAATCTTGGCCTAAGTAACACTGAGGTTCATGATCTAGGTAAAGTCGATCGTACTGTCCGCCATAGCGGTGAGCCAGATCGAGACTTAACGCTCGAAGCTAAGTCATACCAAAGATATATCTTGTCTCTGGTAATACCTAAAGCACAGTATAAGGACATTACATATAAGTATGGATGGTCTGGAGACACTGTCGCTCTAAGAATGCTACCTCACCCCCCCTGTGTGACCAATGTGTGACCATTTGTCAAGGAGTTGGCAAACCAAACCACAGTATAATAACCAAAGACTATTTATGACTATTTAAGACTTATTTTTTTAAGTAAAGAGTTAAAGGCTTCTAGGATTATACAGCCTTCACTTTATTTGTAAAAGACTAGCTAACAATAACGACAATGAGGGCTAATCAGGCACGGATCTAGGATTTCGTTCAGGGGGGGGGGCAAATTTTCAGTGTACCCGTATTTATGAAGCGGTCGATGGATTAGACCATTAATATAAAAAGTCGCGAGCGTAGCGAGTTATGAGGTAGCCGAACGTGCGTTCGTTGGCTTCGTCGGTAGAGTTTGCGACGGGGAACCAGTGTGGTTACCTCGTTCAGTTTCGTGGTCTTCGTAGGCAAAAATCACGTCGGGGTCACCAATGTGGGATACGTGCGTCCCAACTAGAAGGTCCAGTGGAGGAGTCAAGTAAAAGAGTAGTTGCTGGTTGAGCTCTCAGTTGCGAGTGTCCTTTATTGAAATTGTCACCTATATTTATACTTAAAGCTAACCTATATACTATAACTATATCTACGTATTTATCTTACTCTACCTTATATCTAAATATTAATCCTAAAGTACCCTAAACTATTATTTACAAAGTTACCCTACACCTCTATTAACATGCATTTTATAGAAGTTTTAGTACTTCGGTCAGGCTTCAGGGGGGGGCAATTGCACCCATTGCCCCTCCCCCCTGGATCCGCGCCTGGGACTAAGTACATCACTCACGCAACGCATTTACATTTGTACAAACATGAATGTCTGTGTAGTAAACAATGGCGCGAAAGTATAAAGTGTCCGGGTGTGCCTAAAGTTTGTAGCAACATGCCTTCTTCCAAGGTTGATATTAGAAACTTGTCATGTTTAACAATATAACTTTGGTCGATACCATTTACCCTACACTAGGCCCAATCGATAATATCACGTTGATTGGTGCTGTGCTGTAGCCATCCATTCTACGTCCTGATACCATTCCAGCTACCGGAAACTCTCCGATGGCCCTAAATACTGCCTACGGATGGGTTTTAATGGGTACCGTGCCTTGAGAGACCGTCTTCTTCTTATCGTGTGGCACATTTAACCGTCCTATCCACAAGGTAAGGAATCTGGAAGCGCTGGCAGCGCCCCCGGGCCAAGGGGTAGCGCGACGCAACATCCTTTTCTCGAAGCAACTCAGGGCACTTTGAACCCCCCTATATCTCAGTTACCAGAGATGGTAGATTTTAAAAATTTCTGTCATGCAGAGTTCCCAGTGAACTTAGCTAGAAATGTAAATTGCAAGTTTCTGTCTGTTGTAGTTTAACATCTCGGTAGAGTGAAACTTCTATACATAGTTTTATTAGGAAAGTAAGGATACACATACCTACCGACAAATGAGGAAACAAAAACATGTTTATTTGTTTAATTACATATTGTTATTCAACTTGTGCAAATATTTTTACAGCACAAACACCTAACACCTAATTATGAGATAAAAAAATTGATAAATTAATTTCTGTAAAATTGTGTTCTCTCTGATTTACTTAATATTTAATCGGATATAGCTCATCCCAGAGTTTGAATCGGTCTTCAAAGAGTTTCTTATGGACCGAGAACTCCTTGCCTATGCGCAGGTATTTCCGTTCGGCCGGCGTCATGGCCGGCCACGACAGGCCTTGCAGTTCCGGGGTGTCGCCTCGTGGGTTCGGGTCTCTGGAATAAAAGATCATTGTCTTGGAAGAATTATGATGATTATTGTCTATTTGTGGATTTGTTTATATCGATGACTTTACTTCTTTTATGGAGGACGGCCAGATCAACAAGCTCATAATATCAAGGTCACCGACATAAATTCAAATAAATAAGCGCGAAGAGGGTAAGTTTTTGATCTATAACCCACTCTTGAATACCTAACAGGGTGGAATATTTTCGTGTACCTACCTCATCATCATCATCATCAGCCGAAAGACGTCCACTGCTGGACAAATGCCTCCCCTAATGATTTCCACACTGATCAGTCCTGTGCTGCTCGCATTTAGCGGCTTCCCACAACCTTCACCATGTCGTCGGGCCACCGAGTTGGAGGCCTGCTCACACTGCATCTTCCGGTGTGCGGTCGCCACTCGAGAATTTTACTGACCCAACGGCTATCTATTCTACGAGCTATGTGCCGCGCCCAATGGCCTGTGGTGTGGCCTTAGAATAGCACCACCCCATCTCTTCTCGAGGGTGTCGTAAAAGGCGACTAAGGGATCCATAAACCGGAGGATGGGCAGCAGCGTCTTTTCCGCTTACCATGTCAGCTCACGTCATACTGCGATCGCCAACCCGCCTGTCAAGCGTGGCGATTATGGTAGCTACCGCCCAAATATAATTAGGAACCCAAAAAAACGTCCCCTAGTCCCCGGCAGCCTCGCTATTCCTGATTCCGGTAGCGGCCACGGTAATGGCGAGGTATGGGGTGCGAATAATCTCCGGCAGAGGCCAGGCTACCAAAATCAAAGACCTTTGGCCCTGGCAACCTAAAACACGCGCACACTGCGGACGGAAAGTCTTTGACCAGTGTGTGTTGCCAGTGATGTCATATGGATCCGAGACATGGTCGCTTACTATGGGCTTCATAAGAAGGCTCAAGGTCATCCAAAGGGCGATGGAGCGTACTATGCTTGGTGTTTCCATGCGTGATCGTATCAGAAATGAGGAGATACGTAGGAGAACTAAAGTTACCGACATAACTCACAGAATCGCTAAACTTAAGTGCCAGTGGTCGGGGCACATAGCTCGTAGTACCTACTTAATTCTGGTTCTATTAAAATGTAAGCAAGCCAAGCAATTTTTTTATTATAAAAAAACATACCCGTATCTAGCAAAGTTGTACCATATAGCAGTAAGTCTTTCCACTATGATGTTGTCGCGGCTCCCCAGGGGAATGGCAGGGTACCCGACGTCGGGCAGAGTAAACAAGTAAATCATTTCGTCGTGATGCGAGACTCCTGTGAGGAAAAATTTAGTTAATAACGTGCTTTACGAAGTATGGAAACGGTCGAGATAAATTCCACTAACAATCAAAGCCATCGAAGTTATGACCGTGTCTAACCTGCCTGAACGACGCCAACATGCAAGCCTCACTGAGCCACGACCACTTCAGATGTGAAAAAGGAGATTAGAGCAGTGATCATAGAATTCTAAATGACTTGTCGTTTAAGTATCCAAGTAAATCTTACCAACAGGTTTCTTAGTGATGGGATCTTCGTAGAAGCTGTGGTTCCCCATGTAGTCGAACTCGTATTGGAACACTTTGTGCGGCGAATGACGGATCATCAGGTTAGCCATCCTGTAATCAGCCGGGATCGGGATTATCATGTCATGCCATAAAGCTAGTCGACGTTCAAAGTATTATATTATAACTTATAGGAATACTACAACAAAGAAAGACTTGATAATTGATATGAATTTGATACGAAACAAAAACAATCAGTTACGGGAGACTACAATCAGATTACGAAACGGAAATTCCACTTAGTATGTACCAGTAAAATGCTTAAATTGTGCTTTTCTTTTGAATTTTCTTCAAACTTAGGGTCTCTTTTATCGAACAGAATTTTTGATGGATCCCCAAATTTTCCCAGGAAACAGGTTTTTCTAGGTTACTTTATCGACATTATCATCATCAGCCAAAAGACGTCTACTGCTGGCTTTGTCCTTCTTTAAGAACTTCCATACTGACCCGTCATGTGTTGTTCGCAACTAGTGACTTCCCGCAGCCTTCACCAAGTTACCGGCCCACTAAGTGGGAAGCCTGCCTACACTGCCTCTTCCGATGCTCCGTCTAGGTTACTTACCTATGAAGAATGCCAACATTACCTGTGCACAGCAAACCCGATCCCAGCATCCGAGTACAATTTCCCTAGCCCATCTGCAGTAGCCGTGTCGTTGACTAGGTCTCCACTACCGAGATACGCCTGCCTAAGTCGGTTAGCCTTGTCAACTGCGGAGTGTTCCGCGGGCAGCATGAAAGCTATAGGAGCTTCGCGGTCCCAGTATCTGTTCATGGAGTCGAGAAGGGTTTTGTTTCTCAAGATATCTGCAAGAAGAAAATTAATTAATTTTAAGGTCTGATTTGGTTTTTTTCAGCTGTTACTTTCATTATCGTAAAAGCGGATGGTAATAACGAGCGCAGTTAACTAAGTCTATCGTATATTTAAGCTTCCTGGATTCACCGGGCTAAGTTAATAGGTACTATCTTATTCTAAGAAAGACACCAGACTATAGCTAGCTGAACCTTCGGTAACAAGGAAGCCACTTACTGAAGGCGCTGTAAAAGAACTCATCCCTTGTCTGGCTAATAATGTTAGGCACAGCGTAGAAGTGGCCTGATCTGATGCACTCCAGCGGCTGCTTGGTCAAGAAACGCTCCTGTCCGAAGTCAGGCTCCACCACTGCGTTCCACATCCAAACTGGATCGTAGCTCGGCAGATCCTATGTACGTAAAAGGGTCGTAGCTTACAAAAGGAGAAGTAAATGAAACCATGCAACATAACCGATCAACAACGCCCAGTACAAACTTGTTGTAAATTTACCGAAACCTATCAACAGAGTGGACATTTTATAGATCAGGTATTCATGCTGGTTACACACATTTTGGTAATTTAAAAGCAATCATCACTTACAAACATAAAGTCTAACGAGTCCCCAATCTCTTTATAGGTTTTCGTCTTCAGGCAGTCGATGATCTCTTTGCTGGAGCCAGTTGGGCACTTAAGGCGTCGCGCTTGACGTACGGCGAGGTACTTCTGGTGGGAGCCAATGACGATTTGAGATATTGGAGAACCGCTCATTGATATGGCCCGGTGGAACAGACCTGAGGGGTAACATTATGAGCGTTAAAGGTTTTAAAATTATGTCCTCAATGATATTTGTATTACTTCACAGTTTTCTAGCGCATATACTAGATCCTAGTTTGTGCAGACTGGTCGAGTAAAAAAGAGTTGTGAAATTATGCTAGTAGACTTTATAGAGTAGCAATACAAAATAGGGAACTTTCACTCTGACACTTACACACAACTCATCTCTTCTCTTATTTTATGAATCATAAGTAGATTAGTCCTGTTATTTTCAATATTATCAAAACCATCTTTAATTATCTACTTTCCTTCCTACCTTTGCTCATCGGAGAAACCATGTGTAGTCCAATACTTAGCGATCCAGCGCTGTATCCAGTTACAGTAACTAGACTAGGGTCACCACCAAAGGCAGCGATGTTCCGCTTAATCCAGCGCAATGCTGCCACCTGGTCTTTGAAGCCGTTATTACCAGGCGCTAATTTGTCACCCGTGCTTAGGAAACCTGTGGGTGGAAAAATGATGTAATGAAGCTTCTCAATTTAAGTAGCGATGGGCGGGGCACATAGCTCGTAGAGCAGATGGCCGTTGAGGCATTAAAGTTCTCGAGTGGCAACAGCGCACTGGAAGATACAGCGGCGGAGGCAGGCATCCCACTCGGTTAACAGATGCCCTGGTGAAAATTGGGGGCTGGGGACTGACACAGGGCACGGAGCAACGTAATGTGTATGTACTGAGAAATTACTGTAGGGCTTACCAGTTGTGGATAAAAAATGATTAAGATTACAACTTTGAAAATCGAAACGTCTGCTCCTTAGAGAGTTTAGAGTTAAGGACTTAAATATCGACTAATTTGTCTGTAATTGTGGTAAAGGAATTACTACTCACTCTAATCCATTTATCGAAGAAATACGATCAATTAATTTTAATTTATAGGTATAATATATCGAGGGTTCACGGGCGACTTGTATTAAGCGACATTTTTAGAAATGTTCAGGAGACTGATTTAAAAAAATATTTCTAAGAAAAATAATCATTAAAACTTAACTTCTTAGTATTATATAGAGTCTCGATATTCTTAATATTTTAAATATTATTCAGAAGTTATTTTTTGTGAGGTATTTTGTAAGAAATAAATTTTCAAAGTAGAGGTTACCTGTGTTTCCAAAAATGTCGCTTAATACAAGTCGCCCGTGAACCCTCGATATTGCTTCAGTTAGTCATACCAAGAGTGCCGAGTCGGTAATTGATGGAGACATACACAACATCTCTCTCCAGAAGATAGTGTGGCCCCGTGATGTCGCTCCTGCCCGACATCGAGTAGAATCCGCCGGGATGTATGAACACGATGACGGGTAGCAGTAGCTTCGACCTACCAGGAAAATTGTTTTATCAGCAGAACATACGTATACAAACCTCTCACAGTAAACTTGAGCTGTTCCTGCTATGTTTGAAATGGTTCGAGTCGGTTTGAGTATAAACAAGCGATTCCCTGGCAGTGCTAGCTCGAGCTAGAATAATAATTCAGTGCCCTTAGGCCTTCTTAGTATTTTTAAAACTTAAGTTGATTTCTGCACATAAGGCGTTCGGTAAATGATGAAATGCATTCACGAATTAAAACATGGTGTTCAGTGCGATCGTACAACACCATCATTATTAGTCCACTGTAGAATTGCGCATTATACCCTCCAGGAGGCTAACTGACCTGTTTTTGTCTATGTTGCTGACTCCCAAGTCTTTAGCATTTTTTGCAATTCTCGGGTTTTCCTATCCATTATGTCCGCAATGTTTACTGTGGTTTATCCGAGGTCTCTAAAGAAGAACTTGCTTTGTAGCTCAATTATGCGATGAGTGTACTAATGTTAAACATATAGGACTGTAAAACTTGTCCGTTTACCTTTTTTTCCCGTGGGTGTAGACGTTCAGTCTGAGGCAGTCCTCGTCGACGGCAACTTCTGGAGTGGTCGGCTGCGGGCAGGCGGGGCCTTCTTGGGTGGCGTCTACCACCTCTGATGTGTAGTTCAGGATTAGTTTTGGTGGCTGCAAGTACGTAAATAATTTATGATGAACCATCTCACCTGTAAGAACTCTACTTTTGAACATAAGTTTCCTCCATGAATTTTCATTGAGCAATATAGTCCAGGATGACATTTAAACGTGGTAAATGTAGGCAATGAAGCGTTTTGATAGGTAAACCTAGCGTTACTCCGATATCCACACATTTGACTTTCCAAAGGAATCCTCTCCACTTTACTCGAATTTAATCTTACTTTTTGCAATGAAAAACCACCAAACCACGAAAATTGTATAAAGGAAGATGCATTTCAGTATGGGTAGGTAGGTATTTAATGAAATCATATCTAATTTCAAATACCCAAGTCGTAAAACCGGAAGTGGATTGGAAACTAGAAGGGGATGATGTAAAAGCCATATCGAACCTGGAATCTCAGCTCGCCGACCGGAGGCTCAGCATACCGTATGCCACGGTACGCCTGAAACCGCCTGCCTCCGCGCGTCTCCATCCAAGACCCTCGGATGCTGCCTGATGGAGTCACTGTCACTGGGTTTGATATTGGTGCTGCTGAGAAGTAAAATTACGCCAAGTATATAAATCAAATTTATCATCTAGGGACTATTGGAAAGTGTTAAAATCACGAGCGGTCTCTGTTATGATATATTGTTTTTAGCATCATTCGTCAGGTCACGGTTAGGTTAGGACATTTACACCTAAGTAAGGAAGAGTGCAACGTGACTTTTACCTACCTACCTAATACAGTATTCACAACGCGGAATTGTCGACTTTTACCTATTAAGCCATGTCGAAAGCCTTATAGGCGGCTTGAAAAACTTCTGACATTGGGGTTGACCACTAGCCCCACAATCTCCACCAGTCCGGACTTAGCCTCCGTGTGTGGAGTATAGCCTAACCTTCCCGAGTTATGGGAAGAGACTCGTGCCCCTGCAGTGGGGACGTAATGGGTTAGACGGAAAACACACTGGTCCGAAAATCGGACAAGAGTCCGAAGCGACGAAATTCGCATGCGGCAGCGTTCCGCAACAACGGACGGTTTTTGTATGAATTTCGTGCGAAGCTGCGGTGCACGACGATTTTTATCAAGCGTTCATTCAACATTCGAACGTGTATGTGTATATGTATTTTTTTGACACGAATAGGTACTTCTTGTTTTTGCTTGTAACAAGGGTCATTTCGTAAATCCCCCCGCGCCACGCACCCCGCAACATCCCCCACGCATCGCTTTTCTACACAAAAAATCGGACGGTACTGCGTAGCAGTGTGGCATACCCTGCGAATCGCATCGCATCAGCGTCCGTGAGCGCGATTTAGTCGTGCGAATCGCACCTTCGGACGAAGATGCAATTTTAGTGTGTAGTACCCTGCGATTTTGTATACAAATCAACATTTTACAGTACAAAGTTTTAATTTGGACCATCGCGTTTCGTTGCGATGTGCGAAGCAGTGTGTTTTTCGCCTTATTAAAAACCGACCTACTTAATTTGAGGTATGCAGATTTCATCTTAAGACGTCATTTCTTTTCTTTCCTCTTCTCATCTTATCTTTTTAGGTACTTAAATGGCGCTTACTTAGTAATTCTGCTAGGCGGTTTATACTGACCTGATTTGAATTCATCACTGGCATACACAGAAACAACAAACACAAAAAATAACAAAACGTACTCTTTGCACGACATTGCGCCGCTCTGAGTAGTGCACTGAAGAAGCGTGATGTAAACAACCGCTTTATAAACACCTGCTGAGAAAATAATAAGAGTGAGTACAAGATACAAGGTTCATTCTCAACTGATTTTGAATACAAAATAACGAAAATTGACTGACTCAGTGGCTAAGTGGTTAGCGATCCTGACCTCTGATCCGAGAGTCGTGGGTTCGATCCCCACACAGGGCAAACTTTTCTGTGATGAGCAGAATTGTTTGCTCTGTGTCTGGGTGTATTATATCTATATATGTATGTATTTAAAAGTATATGTGTATGTATATCAGTCTCTGGTTCCCAAGATACAGGGAATCCTAGTTTGGGGCCAGATGACCGTGTGTGATTTGTCCCAGATATTATTATTATATATTATTAAATATAATAAAAATTCATCATTACCGCATCATCCGTAGGACGTCCACTTCTGAACAATGGTCATCCCGAAGAATTGCCACAGGGACCGGTATTGTGCCTTATGTTCGTAGTAGTTCGTACCTTTTCGGTCTACCGACACAACGCAAAACTCATCGTTGTCCATTTTATTTTCAAACCTATATATATCAGACAGTAGTATGGTAAATCTCAAATGGGTGGTGAAAAGTAAGATTAAAATCGGTTCAGTGATTTTCGAGTATTTTATCTACTTTTAAATCAACAGGGTTTCGCACATACTCAACCAAATCTTCTTCCTTAGTCAAGCAAAAAAACAACTTAGTTCTTTTCCTAAGAACCACATTCCTAAACGCACAGAGCCTGCCTAAACTCTCATGCCATAACGTGTAAATGTAGATTAAGGTATGGAACAAGTTTTTTCAAGATTCCTGTTCATGCGTACCTATCTATCCTGCTGTTACGCAGGGTCCGCTCATTGATATAATTTCAAGTGGAATTGACTTACTGATCAAAGACGAGTTCATATAGTAAAATAAATCTAATAAGACGGAAAACACACTGGTCCGAAAATCGGACGGGAGTCCGAAGCGACGCAATTCGCATGCAACAGCGTTCCGCAACAACGGACGGTTTTCGTTCGAATTTCGTCTGAAGCTGCGGTATACGACGAAGCCTAGGATTTCGGACCATCGGACGATTTTCGTCCGAAGCGTCGATTTTCGTCATGCATTCATTCAGTATTCGAAGGTGTATGTAAATATGTATGTTTTTGACTCGGATACTTCCTGTTTTTGTTTGTAACAAGGGTCGTTTCGTAAATCTCCCTGCGCCACGCACCCCGCAACACCTCCGCGCGCCACTTTGTAGCAGTTTGGTATAATCGAATCGCATCGCATCTTCGTCCGTAAGCATGATTTCATCATGCGAATCGCATCTTCGGACGAAGATGCGATTTCAATGAGGCATACCCTGCGAATCGCATCGCATCTTCGTCCGTAAGCACGATTTCGTCGTGCGAATCGCATCTTCGGACGATGATGCGATTTCAGTGTGTGGTACCCTGCAATTTTTGTATACAAATCACATTTTACAGTACAAAGTTTAAATTTGGACCATCGCATTTCGTTGCGATGTCCGAAGCAGTGTGTTTTCCGTCTTAGTTCATCTAGCGTAGTGTAGAGACAGGCGCTAAGTATAGCCAAATCGCAATATTCAATTCAAATTCTTGAAATAATGGTTAAAGCTATCACCATGGAAAAAATATATAACATACTTGAAACAATAAAAAACAAATTGCATTGAACAGACTCATTAAAATCACAGAAACTTTGATGAAAAAAAAATATCCTGTAAACCCTGTATTTTGCATTAATTGCAAATTCTCTCGGAAAACAATATTTGTTAATGTTGAAACCAACACACAAAAATCGTCCATTTTAATACCTTCAATTTATCTTGAACGGATTTTTTTTATTTATTATTTGAAAGCCAAGAAAAGTAATAAAAACATCGAAATCTCGAGAATTTTGCGTTCGGCCTTGACGTAACCGCCGCGACGGTACCCACACTGATCTGAACTTAAAATGATTGGCGTTACGGTCGATATTAAATTATCATGCATCTACCTGCTCAGATTGAGTGTACTTCGCGCCTTAAATGCAGCTGTACAAACAAAAAGGTACTCGGAAGCGGATAGGCCTCCTCTACATTAGCTCTATTATCCACCGACAAATATGGAAAACAAAAACATGTTTATTTGGTATATGTTATTTTATTCCTCCACCTGTTCAAACATTTTTAAGTTGCGTACAGAACAAACATGAGTAGGTAATTTTGTACATTTCTGTAAATATTTTCTTCTTCTGTCTGATTAATTTAATATGTAATCGGATATAGCTCATCCCAGAGTTTGTATCGGTCTTCAAAGAGTTTCTTATGGACCGAGAACTCCTTGCCTATGCGCAGGTATTTCCGTTCGGCAGGCGTCATGGCCGGCCACGACAGGCTTTGCAGTTCCGGCGTGTCGCCTCGTGGGTTCGGGTCTCTGGAATAAAATAATACACTTTTGAATATTGCCTTAGTTCCGCGTAATAGGTACAAGGAATCGTTTGAAACAGGATGACATGTAGATTTATTTTCTCATAAAGTGGACAGATCTCTTCATGCCTTAAAGTACTAAAGAAACCTCAAGCTCATAACATCAAGGAACTGACATAATGTCAGAGGGTATCCTTAAGGTAAATTAGCTTCAAGGGGGTAAGAGGTTCATCTGTAAACCGACCTCTCTTGAATACCTAAGCAGGATGGAATATTTTTGTGTACCTATTACGTTCTAGTGAAGTGTAATTTCACATGAAACTGAAAAACTTTCTTCCAGAATCAAATAAAATTACTGTTACAATTTTGTTTAGCTTCAGCGTTAAAGCAGTTGGTGTGAAAATGTAGGTAGATAGATCTCAAAGTTTATTTCCTATATAAAAGTTGCTTACAAGAAATTGTTACCAAAGGTTGTTGTTAAAGGTTGTCTGGAATAAACCGCTCAAAGTGATAAGACCGCCTTTGCATGTGAATAATTTAAAATCCTTTTTGGGTGTGAATGAAATGAAATGAAAAAATGAAAATGAATGAAAATATTTTATTCGAAGTAGGTAGCAGTGTACACTTTTCGAACGTCATTATTTTATCTACCTAATACGAGGTTCCTACTACTCGGAACTCGTATACCCACCGTTTCGGGAAGTGTTTGCGGAGTGAGAAGAAACGGCGGGCCCTAAAGAAACTCCCTCCAACACATTTAAAAAAAAAGTCTTATATTCTATTACATCTTAATGCTAGATCAATAAATGAATTAAACAATGTCATGTCTGTAAATAAAATATACAAAAATAAGAATAAAGTAAGAAGAATAAAGAAAGAAAGGATTCAAAAGAGATAAATGTGTCATTGTTATCTTTATTTTTGGTGTGCAATGAAGTATATTTATCTTATCTTTATCTTATCTTACCAACCAAAAAGACCGCGTATTGTTCTCATCTCTTTTTGACTTTTTTGTTTTTGTTAGCATTACCTAACAATAAGTATATTGAATTAAAATGAATAATGCGTCCGTAATTCTAGAATAATGTAAGTAAGTCGCGCACATACCCGTATCTAGCGAAGTTGTACCATATAGCGGTGAGTCTCTCCACCATGGTGTCGTCGCGGCTCCCTAGGGGGATGGTGGGGAACCCGGTGACGGGTAGAGTGAACAGGTAGATCAATTCGTCGTGATGCACCACTCCTGTGAGTAAGTAGTTAGTTAACAACTCACACCGTCCCCATCCCTCCCCCACTGCTGGAGCACGCATCTCTTTGAGAAGGTTAAGCCTTACTCCATACACGGGGTCAAGTCCGGATTAGTGGAGGTTGTGGGGCTAGCGTTATTGACCGGCAACGTGCCTTGTGAGTTGCAAAGCATGGAAACGGACGAGGAAAATTCCATTAACAGTCAAACCCATCAAAGTTATGGCTTGTCTGTGGTCAGTTAACCTGCGTGATCGACGCGACCACGCACGCCCCACTAAG
This sequence comes from Coleophora deauratella, assembly GCA_958295455.1. NCBI lineage: Eukaryota > Metazoa > Arthropoda > Insecta > Lepidoptera > Coleophoridae > Coleophora > Coleophora deauratella. The sequence goes on from OY282411.1 coordinate 11,746,672, forward strand.
CCACGACTACTTCATATCGTCCCTCGCACCACTAAGTCACGTATCTCAGTTTTTTGATGATTTGAGTTAGGACTGCCACTGACTTCCTTGGGTCGTTCTCTATGTTTTCCTTTAACTCACGCTTCTGTATGAATAGTGGTTCTCATGATATTGGTATTTACATAGTTAACGTATCTCATAAAAATCCAGGAAAAAATTCAACTAAGTGACGTAACTCACTTAGGGTTTTTAGTCAAAACCTGTTTTAAGACTTTGATAAAATATTATATCGTATCTCATATAGGATTTTTAGTGAAATGTTATTTACTTAGGCAATGAGATACGATACGATATTATTATACTGTTCTTTATTTTGGCGAGAGATAGACGGTTGATATGCTGTTAGGCCGCGGGTGCACTCATCTGATCCGGTCAGATCCGTCAGCCTGGCGGTCCTCTTAAAAACTGTTAGATGTACGCGGATGCACTGGTCCGGTAAACTGTCGGACGGAAACAGTCATTCCACCGTTTTACAGCGCTGCTGCACTCATCCGATCCGGTCAGATTCGACAGCCAAGCCATGCCTACCTATCGGTTCTGTAAAAACCTGTCGGATGTACGCTGCTGCACTGGTCCGATAACTGTCTGATGAAAACAGATATTCCACAGCTCCGCCCGCTCCGCATAGCAAGCGTCGTCGTCGCTTTGAATAGTGTTGTCTATTGTACGATAGAAAATGTGCTCGACTTTTACACCAACTATTATAATATTATGTAATAATTTTTACTCGTATGTTTAGTTATATTTATAGCCCATAGGCATATTGTATGAATCTATACGTAAGTATTTATTTTTCACTATCTTCCGCCCGCGTGGACTTCAGAATTGTGTCCAAAAAGAAAGAAAATATTAAGATAGTGCCATCTAGTGACGAAGTGAAAATTTTGAGTTTTTAAGCATTCCTACGGGAACTCTTAAGTTACCTACCAAATTTCATCCAAATCCGTTTCAGTAGTTTCGGCGTGAAAGCGGAACAAACAAACAAACAAACTGACAAACATACAAATAAATTGACAAACAAACAAACATCCATACTTTCGCATTTATAATATTAGTGAGATGAGATTAGTGAGATTAAAAATGCATTACGCTTAAATACTTGGGTGGTAACAGAACCTAAACAAGTAAATATTAAAAACTGAAAATCTAAATATTCTACATAAGTAGATGCTTTACACATTTTCTTAAATAGTATTTTTCACTTAGTACAAAATACTATAATATATTCATACATACATATGCATTTGCATAATCAATAACTATACATTAAACCTTAATATAGTAAGTAAAAACATGTCGATAAATTATGCACAACACTTCTTTTCGTCCGGTAAGAATGTCAGCATCGGACTGCGTCGGATGAGTGCATCATCGTTCATAGAAAATGTACAGCGACTAGTAAGAGCCGATAAAATAAGAGCCGCTTTGAAAGTCATCGGTCCTGTAAACTGTCGATGTCGGATAAGTGCAGTAGTACTCATACCAAATGTACAGTGACTGAATCAGACTGTGACGTCATCTTCTGTCAGATCTGACCAGATCGGATGAGTGCAGCAGCGCTGTTAACCACAAAGTAAGTGTCGTCGCGTCGTTGTTATTGAATAGTGTTGTGCCCAGTACATGTGTGCTTTGGGCTTTTAGCCAACACCAATTATTGAAGTTGTTGTTGTTAATACAGCGTAAAAGTATAAGTATACCTATGCTCGATTTATGATGTATTAAAACACTTGGTTACCTAGGTAGGTAACCAAGTGTTTTAAGACATCTAAAATTGTGGTTTTCTCATAGAACTTTTCATATTAAAAATATCATATCATTACATGAAACTGCATATCGTCGGTGAGCAAACAACACCGCACAAGTTGATTTTTGCGTTTCCGATGTGAGAGCCTTTGGATGCAGGTTTTAAACGCACTCCTATGTACCTATAAGATTTAGGTAAACATATCGGCCGATAAGAAGCCATTATTAAAAAAAATAACACTACCTAAGTATTTTTTCTGTGCCACCACTAATCAAATAGTTTTTTTGGGTGACTTGTAAAGTAGGTAAAAATGACATACGCGGTGTTGTTTACTCACCGACGATATTCTAAAAGTGTATGTTAATAGGTCCAAAGATAAAAACGAACCTTTTATTTTTTATTCAAAACGCATTACATTAAAATAAGAAGAGGCTTGGGTAGCTACAGTACAGAACCTAAATATGTAAATATTATTGAAAATCAAAGTATTTTTATCTGAGTAGATGCTTTACACATTTTCCTAAATCGTATTTTTTTTCTATTAATACAAAATACCATAATAAACATACAAACATATGCATTTGAATATTCTATAAATTTATATTGATTTCTGTAGGTACCTATAAAACATTATCATATTAATATATATGTAAATCGATAACTAAAATCTAAATGTCGATGAAATATGCATAACACTTCATCTCGTCCTGTAAGGATGTCAGTGTCAGACTGTGTCGGATGAGTGCAGCACATTCATAGAAAATGTACAGCGAATAGTGAGACCGATAAAATAAGATCCGTTTTATAAGTCCGGTAAACTGTCGGAGTCGGATGAGTACACCCGCCCTCATACAAAATGTACAGCGACTGGAACGGACTGTGACATCATCTGTCGGATCTGATCGGATTGGATGAGTGCGCCCGCGCCTTTAGGATGTTTGCGGGGGGTGAACGACGGTGGCGCAGGGAAGTTCTGGCTAATTAAACTATAGGACTTGGTGATAAGTAGTTCTTTAATGATTTGTTATATTTTATTACATATAGGTTGAAAACATATATATTATATATATTATGTAACAAACCTTTTATGTCGGATATTTTCCTATTTTCATAATAAAACTAGTGTAACTGTAGGATCGTAAGTGGAAAATTATTCGGATATTGAAAAACAAAGTTTTCACAAAGTCTCGTATCTGTTTTCAAAAATCAAAAAAAATATTACAAATACAATTAAATGAGTAGGTAATATATCAAATGAAAGCAGAAACTTTACTCTATATATAGGTATATTAGATTTATTTCAGCATGTCCCTGGAATTAAAATATAATAGAAGTTTGAAATTCCCTAACTGAAAAACGGTTGTTTTGAAGAACTTGCAAAAATGAGATACGTGAGTTAGTGGTGCGAGGGACGATATGTGAAAAGGGAAAAAAGTGTAGTGGAGATAACATTCTAAATGACTTATAAATAAGTACTTAAGTTGTCGTTTAAGGATCCAATATAATCTTACCGACAGGTCTCTTAGTAATGGGATCTTCGTAGAAGCTGTGGTTCCCCATGTAGGTGAATTCGTAGTGAAACACTTTGTGAGGCGAATGGCGGCACATCAGGTTGGCCATCCTGTAATCAGTCGAAAAAATTTTAAAGCTAGTCAATGTTCAAAAGTAACTTATAGGCATACTACGAATTGATATGAATTTGACACGAAGCAAAATCATCAGGCAACGGAAAACTATCAGATGAGGGAGATATCACGAAACGGAAATTCACTTAGTATAACCAGCTAAATCTTAAATTTTCATTTTCTTTTGCCCTTCTTCAAACTTACTTAGTGTCTTTTATATCGAACAGGTTTTTCAATGGATCCCCCCACCATATTCCCAATTCTTCATTCTTTTTCATAAGCCGAGTATGTTTAGTAAGGTATTATTCCTAGGATGTCCTAAATTTCTGCATAAAGGGGAAAATGATTTTGTTATTGTTTAGCTGCTCTTTGACTAGCGTGCGTCGGACCCTCGTAGCGGAGTCTTTTTCTTAGGGAATGTCTACGTAAGTATATCAAAATTATCTTCATCAAACAAAATACGTCTACTGCTGCACATAGGCCTCTTACAAAGATTTTCACACTGACCGCATCTATTACTTCCCGCGACCTTCACCAGGCCGTAGGTCCACCAAGTGGGAGGACTGCCTACACTACGTCTTCCGGTGCTCCACCTTCTTCGTGCTTCATTATCTTACCTATGAAGAAAGCCAAAATTACCTGTGCACAGAAAACCCGACTATAGCATCCGAGTACAATTTCCCTAGCCCATCTGCAGTAGCCGTGTCGTTGACTAGGTCTCTACCACCGAGATACGCCTGCTTGAGACGGTTGGCCTTGTCAGCTGTGGAGTTTTCAGCGGGCAACATGAAGATTATAGGAGCTATGCGATCCCAATTCTTGTTCATGTAGTCGATAAGGGTTTGGTTTCCCAAGATAGCTGCAAGAAGAATTTAAATTACTATGAAGGTCTGATTTGGAATTTCTGTTTGCAACTGTTGCATCATCGAATTAAAAAAGCGGATGGTACGAACGAGCCGTTACCTGTTATGTACATAACTACCATGTTGTTCTCAGATTGGAAACAAAGTAGATTCTATTTTATTCTATAATCAGCAAATATTTTGACAACTTCATACGTGCAACCTATAGCAACCAGTACCAACGGTAAAAGGAGCTAGCTGAATCTTCGGTAACGAGGAAGTCACTTACTGAAGGCCTTCTCAAGGAACTCATCTCTTGTCCGGCTAATAATGTAAGGCACAGCGTAGAAGCGGCCTGATCTGATGGTCTCCAGCGGCTGCTTGGTGAGAAAGCGCTCCTGCCCGAAGTCAGGCTCCACCACTGGGCTCCACAGCATAATTGGATCGTAGCTTGGCAGATCCTGTGCAGGTATAAGTGTTGTAGCTTACAAAAGGAGAAATAAATGAAACCATGTAAATTAATAGATTAAAAACCCCCAAAGAAACGAAAAATTCTTGCTGCAAATTTTATTTTTTAGCAGTTCTGTTTTCATAATTTGAGTCCAAAAGGTGCAGATTTTCGTCCAAAAACCATTTGTCCTAAACAGAAATGCCTGGTGGTTTCTATAGAGACTGACTAATTATCCGACCCTATGTTTAACAGAGGACATTTTCCAGAGTATAGTATGATTATTATGATGATGGTAATAATGATCTTGGCATTCAAAAGCAATCATCACTTACAAACATAGAGTCTAATGAGTCCCCAATCTCCTTATAGGTTTTCGTCTTCAGGCAGTCGATGATCTCTTTGCTGGAGCCAGTGGGGCAGTTGAGGAGCCGCGCTTGACGTACGGCGAGATGCTTTTGGTGGGAGCCGAAGAGTACTTGGGATGTTATGGCTGCGCTCATAGATATGGCCCGGTGAAACAGACCTAAACAGTACATTTTAAGTTTTACAGATCTTCCTTTTAGTCGTTTTAAAGTCCTCAATAATATTTTTAATGCTTTACAGTTTTCCAGCACATTGACTATAACTTAGTTTGTGCAGATTGATCCAGTACAATAGAAAGAGTTATAAAATTGTGTAAGTTCTAAGCTACTTTAAGGTATAGCATACACCCCAGACACTTCATTCAAATTTCTCGCCATATTGTTTACTACATAGACATTCATATCTGTACACAGGCAAATGTATGCGTGATGTACTAGGGTTGAATCGAGATTAAATAGCCCTCATTCATTGTCCTTTATTGTTAGCTAGACTTTAACAAATAAAGTGAAGGCTGTATAGACCAGACAAGGCTGTATAGTTTTTGAAGCCTTTAGCTCTTTCCTTAAAAAAATAAAATTGTCTTTGGTTATTATACTGTGCTTTGGTTTGCCAACCTCTTGATAAATGGTCACAGATCGGTCACACAGGGGGGGGGGGGTGAGGTAGTCTTCAGATAGCGGCAGGGAGTGTCCTTACTGTATAATGTCCTTATACTGTGGTGTAACAATTGAATAAAGGAACTTGGCGTCTGGCACTCGCGCACAATTCATTTCTTCTCTTATTTTATAAATCATAAGTAAAGAAGATAAGATCTTTTCTTTTCAAAATTACCAAAGCCACCTTTAATTTGACTTTTATATTTTATACTTCACTCGTTCATTCGAATACGTACCTTTACTCATTGGAGAAACCATGTGCAATCCGATACTAGCAGATCCAGCGCTGTATCCAGTCACAGTGACTAAACGTGGGTCGCCTCCAAAGGCAGCAATATTCCGCTGAATCCAACGCATTGCTGCCACTTGATCTTTCATGCCGTTATTGCCAGGCGCTAACTTGTCACCCGTGCTTAGTAAACCTGTAGAATAATGATGTAAGTAATGAAACTTCTCAAGAAAATAATGAGGAGCGTTTGCTTTGTCCAAGTTTTCACCTCTGTCTTTCTGATTTATTTTACCAATGAAGAAGCTGGATTGCTTTGCACTTAGAATTACCAAAGATCTATAATTTCCGTACGACACAATGCGCTGCGTAAATCACTGAAGATAAATCCTTGAAATGGAAGTCAATAAAGCTATTGAGTATTGAAATTGGAACACTTTGTGGAGGACTGTGAACTATTGTGTCTGAAACTGGGTGTTTAATTTTGTGCCTAAGTATGTAGCTACATTAGTATGTAGCTAAATACTAGCTAATTGAGCTACTTATATGCAAATTTCGTATGAGATCTACTAGTTCTTACTCTGATCTACGATATTTCTGGAAGAAATACGAGCAAGTAATTTTAATGTGTATATAGTTTCTTTAACTAGTCGTACCAAGAGTGCCGAGCCGGTAATTAATGGAGACATACACGACATCTCTCTCCAGAAGATAGTGTGGCCCCACGAAGTCGCTCCTCCCCGACAACGCGTAGAATCCGCCGGGATGTATGAACAAGATGACAGGTAGCTTCGACCTACGGGAAAATTGTTTTATCGGAACATATGTATACAAACCTCTCACAGTAGACCTGACCTGTACTCTCATAAAAAGGTAACGTTTGAAATGGTTTAAAAATAAGCAGGCGATTCCCTGGCAGTGCTAACTCGAGATAAGTTAATTCAATTTCCTTAGGTTTTCTTAGGATTTTCTAAAACTTAAGTTGATTTCTGCACATAAGGTGTTAGAACAATGGTGAAATGAATTCACGAATTAAAACACGGTTTTCACTGCAACCGTACAACACCATCGTCATTAGTCTACGGTAGAACTGCTCACTATACCCTCGAGGAGCGCTACTTGTCCTGTGCATGTCTATGTTGAGGACTCCCAAGTTTTTACCAAATTTGCGCAATTCTCGTTTTTTCTAGCCTGTTTTCGCAACGTATACTTATCCGTGGTCTGCAAAAATGACTTGTTTTAACCTCAATTATGCAATAGGTGTACCAAGGTTAAACATACAAGACTGTAGGACTCGTCCTTTTACCATTTTCTCCCGTGTGTGTAGACGTTCAGTCTGAGGCAGTCCTCGTCGACGCGGAAATTTGGAGTAGTGATCGGCTGCGGGCAGGCGGGGCCTTCCTGGGTGGCGTCCACCACAACCGATGTGTAGTTCAGGATTAGTTTTGGAGGCTGCAAGTACAAAAATAATTAAACATCTTACCTGGAAGAACTCTACTGTTGAACCATAAGTTTCCTCCATTACATATTCCAGGACATGTTTTAAGCGTGCTCAGTTTAAGCAATGAAGCGTTTCGATAGGTTAATACAGTGGCGTGCACAGAGTTTTTAGACTGGGTAGGCAAAAACTAAAAAAAAAAACTTACCAAAAATACTACATTTTGGTTTAAGTTTCGTTGCTTTGTCGATTTAATATAGATTTTTGTAATTTGCGACCTTAAAATTTCCATAAATTAACTAATTTTATAGACAGAACAATTAATTAATTTAATCAGATCAAATAAATACATACGACTAAAAGGAAATGGCATTTATTAGGCGCTTATTATATGAGACAATGCTACTTCTTAAAGTGGTTACGTATTCATGATCGGAACTAATCGGAAGACTTCGGTAATGTGCGGCGCGGCAGCGGAAGTGAGGCACTGCCTACCTTGCGCAGTTGTGTGCGTTATAAGTATCATTGTGTGCCACGTATTTATAGGAATGCACACTAGTCTGAAACCGTATGACCACGAGGCACACAAGGCGAGTTTTAGACACGAATATTATGTGTCTTTTCCGCGGCGCAAGCGGCGCGGCTAGGCTTGCCAACTACAAAAAAGGCATTTCCGGGATTACCCAGCTCGACATCCGGGACTTGGGTATATTATGCGGGACACACCACATAGGTTCAAAATGGTTAAGGCAAAAAACTATATATATTTTTAATCATTTTATTAAAAACAAAAACAATACAATTAATGTATGACAAACATTTTAAATTATTAAATTAAATTATTTTTTTTACATTTAAAACTGTACTTATTTTGCGATTTTGCGCATTTATAAGTTTTTGTTTTGCAACAGTTATAAAATTCACTGCATTTTTGGTCTAAATTAATTTTAATTTGTAGTTCAGCCTTAACGTGATCGACATACAGCTTATTTGTGCTGTCTGTCCATGCATTTCCACAGAGAGAAAACACTCTCCCTGCTGATGCATTTGAAGGAGGTCACACGAAATGCGCAATGCGTAGGTATTAAGAAATTTTAATAATGTGTAACAAGTTACTCGGGCCAACTGCCCAACCGTCGGATTGGACAGTTGGCCCTGCTGGGGCCACTGACACTGGGGCTGGCCACTACCAACTACCGTCGGGTAGTTGGTACGAGATAGATACTAATATCATATAATCACTGATTTCCGGGACAAAAGGCGTCCCGCAAGGGGTCACGGCGGGACGGTCCAAAATTAACTCAGAAGCGGGACGTCCCGGAAAATCCGGGACGGTTGGCAACCCTAGGCGCGGCGCTAGTGCAGCGCAATGCCAATGCAATACAGGCAATGCTAAGTCACGTCGAGCAGTAGGCACTAAAACTCGCTAGGTGGAGCTGATTCTTTCGTTGATTATTTTAGAATATATGGACGATTAAATAAATAATAGGATACCTATCAGAATCAAATAAGATTTTAAATAAAAAAGGTGAGTGAGTAGGTAGGGTAGGCAGTGTCTTTTTGTCTTTATGACGTGCACGCCACTGTATAATATAGTTCTTCATGCACAGAATAACCAATCTTCACGTAAGAACCTAGCGTTACTCCGATATCCACACAGTTGACTTTTCGAATGAATACTCTCCACTTTAAAGGAATTTAACCTTACTTTTTACTATAAACTACCACCAAACCATAAAAATTATATAAAGACAGATGCATTTATTCATCGTCAGTATGGGTAGGAATTTAATAGAATCACTTAATTATTTAACTAACAAAAGAAGAAAGGGGAAATGGGGAACATAGAGACTTTATGATTATTTTTATAAGATAATCATTGTGCTTAATTAAAATCGCTATCATATACCCTTATCGTGAAAGTGGAAGTTGATTGGAAACAAGAAAGGGATGATCTTTAAGCCATATCGAACCTGGAATCTCAGCTCGCCAACCGGAGGCTCAGCATACCGAATGCCACGGTACGCCTGAAACCGCCTGCCTCCGCGCGTCTCCATCCAAGACCCTTGGATGCTGCCTGACGGAGTCACTGTCACTGGGTGTGATAACCGTGCTACTGAGAAGTGAAATTACGTTAAGATCAAGAACTCTATCTCTTTCTCATCGAGTGGTAATCGCGCGCGGTATTTCTCACCTGCGCTTGCGACTGGTGGTTGTCTGATATTGTCCTCAACATCAGTCGTTCATCAAATCAGCAGGTCACGGTTAAGGTATTTACACCTAAGTAAGGATGAGTGTAACGTGACTTAATCTACCTACCTAATACAGATATGGTCTTAATTTGAGGTATGCAGATTACATCTTAAGACGTAATTTCTTTTCTTTCTTCTTATCATCTTTTCTTTTGCAAGAGAAAGTAGGTACCTGAACGGTGTTCAATTCGCAATTTTGCAAGGGGTTTATTAGTAACTTACCTGTTTTGACTCCATCACTGGCATACACATAAACAAAAAGTAAAAAAATATTCCGTTTGCACGTCATTGCACCGCTCTGAGCAGTGCACAGAATAAGCGTGAAGTAAACAGTCGCATTATAAAACACCTGCTGAGGGGTGTCATACGTAGTATCAATGGTCGTTACATCGAAGGTTGGAGTATCGCGCACTATGCATCTATGAGTTGCTGCATCTATGGTACTCTACATCGAAAGTCATAGAATCAACTACGTCGTTATATAAACTGGGTTGTGTTATAAAAACGGTCGCTATATCGCAAAATATATAGGGTGGCCTTTGATTATTTACTGTCTAGATAGTGCGCTGGTGGCGCAGATGCGTCCAAAAAATTATCAGCCAACTGTTGGCCTATAAGCCGCTTCCCGCTCCTTAGTGTCCAGTTTGACGTCAAAGGATGCACACGCCCGCTCAAGTTACGAATTAAAAAAAAGGTGGTTAAAATGACGAAATGTGCAATAAAAATGTGCAGGAATTACAAAGAACGTTTGAAAACAACAAATAAAGTCACCTACCATTGCTAAGCAATTCAGATTCATCGTATTTTGATAGAAAATAATTCGTTTTTCAGCCAATTTTTAAAGACTCGCACTTGGCATTTTGTTAGTGTTGCCAGTTTTTCAATGCAAAAATTTCCTCCAAATTTGAGTTAAAATAATAATTCTGGTACCAAATTAAAACATATTGGAGGCTCGAAAATGTATGTCAGTGACACAAAATACATTATCTCTAACTTACTTTATGTCAGTTGGATCGTTATGGGATAACTACGGCCAATTAATTGTTTAGATACCAATTAATTGTAATTGTTTAATCACTACTAAAAACACTATCATGCGTTCGAAATTTTAAGGGGTTACTCAGAATCAAGTCAAGAATACAAAAATAAATGATAAATTCGTTCAATTTTTCTTTACAGTTTGCCATACCAAATATTTTTTTTTTTTTTTTTTGTTTGGTTCTTTCCTGCTTTTGCAAGGAAAAGGCAAAGGCTTCTCTGGCCATACAGCCTATTCTTACGTAATTTGCTCTTCTCTAAATATTTTTCTATTTCATTTGAGTTCTCATTTATCAATTTCTGTCGTCTTTAACTTTTTCTCTATTCTTCAACAAAATGATAGCACTTTTGATGAAGATTTCATGGACTTCTTGAGAGCACTCGAAACACAGTCTACACACTTTTATTTCATTATCCTACATATTAGACACTTAAATGGCACTTTATTGAACAATACACTATCAATATTATGCATTAAAAACCACGATATCTATTTTTTCGGATAATAAAACAAAAATGACAAACTCTTGCCGCGAGTTCCCGCCAAAAAGTCCCCCATACCAAATATAAATAGTGAATCATGAATTTGAATGGGAAACTTAAAAAAAATTTGATCTATTTTTTTCAATATTTTTCCTGTATTCTAGACCTGATCTAAAGAAACCCTTTAAAATTTCAAACGCACTTTTTTAACACCCCCTCTATGTAATGTAATGTGTTATATTTCAATTAAAAAAATTCTGCCAACAACACTTTTTCAACATCCTATATAGTACATTCAGACATACTGATGACCAAATTATTTAAAAATACAAATTTAATCTAACCCTAATAATCAATTTAAAGTTCCTTAGTTACTTATTTTAGGGGAAAATATGGCATTACCTATTATCCCTATGCACGCACACATAGGCAAATTGAACGACATGACGCGAGCGTAAGACAAAGCTGTCACGTGACTATCACATGGTTGTTACACACACAAGCTTGAAAAAGTTGGACGTTTTTGTCGTAGTGATTACAGGGCGACGCTCTATCTAGACAGTAAATAATCAAAGAGGGTGGCTTAGGTCTCAGTTCACCGCACTGGCCAAGTACGAGTTGTCAGTTTTAGTAGGTGTTACGATGGGTCAATGGAAATTAGGCCCCTCATGTGTTATTATTAAATAATATTATTTATAATAACATTAATTAAATAATATTATTTATAATAACACATGAGGGGCCTAAATCACGAAAATCTTCAAAAAGAAATGGAAAATCTCGGTTATATTAAAACGATCCATCGTAAAATTTATGAATAAAATATTCCAGCTTAATGAAGGGAATAAAACCACAATTACTAAAATTATTACATATTTTTTATTTAAGTTAAAGAAGTACACAGAGTATCTACTTAAAGAAATCTAAATAAGTAAACTATATAAGGTGCTACTTTATTAGTGCCCGATATTTTAGTCAGTGCTTCTACTCCTGATTCTGATCAACTTTCCCCAAGAAACCCATAGTCAAATCGAAAAAAAATTTTTGGACTCTTCATACAAATCGATCAGCCTAGCGGCCAAATTAGTATGAAGAGCCCAAAAAATTTTTTGCGATTTGACTATGGGTTCCTTGGGGAAAGTTGATCAGAATCAGGAGTAGAAGCACTGACTAAAATATCGGGCACTAATAAAGTAGCACCTTATATAATTATTATAAAAAAGAATATTGTACAATTTACTGCTTGCGGCTGCTTCTTTCTTGTAGCGGTCGAGGCTCAGTGCGGCTTGCGTGGTCGCGTCGATCACGCAGGTTAACTGACTACAGACACGGTCATAATCTGGATGGGTTTAACTGTTAGTGGCATTTATCTCGACCGTTTCCGTGCTTCGCATGGCTGAATTATTTATTCGGTGAAAATTTTTAACCGACTTCAAAAAAAGGAGGACGTTCTCAATTCGTCGGTTTTTTTTTTTATGTATGTTCACCGATTACTCAACGACGCCTGAACCGATTTGGAAAATTCTTTTTTTGTTTAAAAGGGTATACTTTACAGGTGGTCCCATATAAATTTTATCGAAATCGATTCAGCGGTTTTTGAGAAAATCAAAATTTTTTTTTATGTATGTTCACCAAATACTCGAAGACGCCTGAACCGATTTGGAAAATTCTTTTTTTGTTAAAAAGGGTATACTTTACAGGTGGTCCCATATAAATTTTATCGAAATCGATTCAGCGGTTTTTGAGAAAATCAACAAAAACATAGCAAAATTGGAGTTGTTGCGATTGAAGTCGGTTGTTTTTAACGTATTCAGCGTGGTCAATTATAACCTGTCTATTACGATTCAAAAGATACAGCCATTAAAAGGTAAGCCGAACAGATCGACAGACAGATAGAGAAGGCTTAGTAATAGGGTCCCACTCCCATTAAAACCCTTTAAGTAAAGAACCCTAATAAGATGCATGTGACGAGAGTAGATATCGTGTCTTTCGATACTGCAAGTTTCAATATCACGTACTTTTCGATGTGGAGTACCATAGATGCAGCAACTCATTGATGCACAGTGCTCGATATTCCAACCTTCGATGTAACGACCATCGATACTACGTATGACACCCCCTGCTGAGGAACTAATAAGAGTGAGTACAAGATAGAAGGTTCATTCTCAATAAATTTGAAATTTAAAAATGTACGTAATATAAATAAATACACATCATCATCGAATCAGTCGTAGGACGTCCACTTCGAAACAATGGTTATCCCGAAGGATTTCTACAAGGACCGGTATTGTGCCTTCTGTGCGTAGGTACCTTCTCGGTCTACAGACAGGGAGGCCTGCCTAAACTCTCATGCAATAACGTGTAAATGTAGGTAATCTATGGCAGTGTTTTTCAACCTGTGGGTCGCGACCCCCAGGGGGGTCATATTTTGGAAACGATAATAAATAACTAAATCATTTTCTAGTTGAAGAAAATTATAAACGTAGTCTTTCAAATCACTGACATTTGGTATGTTTATGGGTCTAGGGGGGGTCGCAAGATTTTTTTTAACTTGTAAGGGGGTCGGGTAATGAAAAAGGTTGAAAAACACTGATCTGTGGTACGTGGTATGGTATGGTGGAACAAGTTCTGTCAAGATTCGTGTTCATCCGTATCTATCCTGCTGCTACGCAGGGCCAGTTCATTGATCTTATTTCAAGTGAAATTGACTTACTGATCGAACACGAGTTCAAATAGTAAAACAAATAATATTTCGACACGATCGCAAATTATATCATTAGTATTCATCTTGTCCGGGGATATCGTAACTCCACTTTAAAATTATGACGGATATAACAGTCAAAGTTTTTCTCTCCTTTTGACTTTACCTGGGATATTATGGAAAAAAGAATGTTTGCTTTAGAATTGCCCAAGTATAACCCTAACTATTCTATTCTATTTTACCACTGTCGGATTTTATTGATTATTGAAAAAATATATATCCAGTTACTACAAACAAGCCGTCAATTACTGTATTATACGGGTATACTTTGTTAAAAAAGGCAGATTTGTATTTATACATTAAGAAGAACTATATATATTTTTTCTAACACTTAACATACTTAAGTTATTATATGGATACAGTTTTGACAGATAAAATTAAATATTAAGTAGGAACTAATAAAACTATACATCCTACTTTACAGCAAATCTACATTTTCTTCAGTGTAATTGAACTGGATACTGAGAGAGGAATGCGCGGGGTCAGCTGCTGGCCGGCTTTATGGAGAAGGAGGGCCTCTTCATGATGAACTCCTTCTTCAAAAAGCCAAAACAGCGCAAGTGGACATGGCTGCATCCCAATGGCGTAGTAAAAAATGGATTGACTTCATCTTGTCGACAAAAAGGCAAATATTCAATGATGTCTCTGTGATCAACTCGCTGAAGACAGGAAGCGTTCACCGAATGGTAAGAGGCACATTGAATCTAAAAACAAAGCTAGAAAGCTATCCAACTCCAAAACCCCGAAAGCTTTCAACTCGAGTCGCACAACCCTTCGAATGCCTAGGAGAATGCGAAAATGTTGACAATTATAACGACAAGTTCATGGAAATTGTCCAAATGGCTGGGAATAAGGCCTTCAAAGCCAGCCGTTTAAAAAGAACATCTCGTATCTCGGACCTCACCAGCAAGCTCATGGAGGAAAGACGAAGCCTGATTCTGAAATTCTCTGAAGATGCTTGTCAACATCGTCGACTTAACAGACAAATCTCCAAGTCCTTGACCCGCGATATACGCCAATTGATTACCAATCGTATTAAAGAGGCTATCGAGCGCAATAAAGGTTCAAAAGTATTCGCAAGGGATCTGTCTGCTGGTCAAAGCCAACTGACAAAGCTAAAGACCGAGGATGGCAGAGTCGTTTCGTCCAACCCCGAGCTGTTGGAAGAGGTTGAGAAGTTCTACGGACAATTATACACGACTACATGCTTACCTGTCAGCAATCTGGCCGAAGACCCGAGAGCCGGATTGACCCGACACTATACCGAAGATATCCCAGACGTTAGCCTGTGCGAGATTAGATCAAACAGCTTAAGAACAACAAGGCACCGGGTGATGATGGAATTACGGCTGAGCTTCTGAAAGCAGGTACCGGTACTTATAGCTCTTCAGAAGCTATTCAATTCCGTCATGCTCGAGGGACGAACGCCTACAGCATGGCACAGGAGTATAGTGGTGCTCTTCTTCAAGAAGGGTGATAAGACTCTGCTGAAGAATTACAGACTCATCTCACTCCTGAGCCATGTCTACAAGCCGTTTTCGAGAGTCATTACGAATCGTCGAGCACGCAGGTTTGACGACTTCCAGCCTCCCGAACAAGCCGGTTTCCGAAAAGGCTTCAGTACCATAGACCACATACATACGCTGCGGCAGATTATACAGAAGACCGAAGAGTATAATCGGCCACTATGCTTGGCGTTTGTGGACTATGAGAAAGCCTTTGATTCGATCGAGACCTGGGCTGTGTTGCAGTCTCTCCAACGGTGCCAAATTGATTATCGATACATCGAAGTGTTGAAGTGTTTATATGAAAACGCCACCATATCGGTCCACCTCCAGGATCAGAATTCGAAACCTATCCGGCTGCAGCGTGGGGTGAGATAGGGAGACGTTATATCTCCCAAACTGTTCACCGCTGCACTGGAAGACGTTTTCAAGCTTCTGGACTGGAGAGGACTCGGCATTAACATCAATGTCGAGTACATCACTCACCTTCGATCTGCTGACGATATCGTGATCATGGCTGAGACCTTGGAAAACCTAGGCGCAATGCTCGAAGGACTCAGTAGAGTCTCCCAACGAGTGGGTCTTAGAATGAACATGGATAAGACGAAAATCATGTCACCCACTTCTCTGAAGGTTGGAGATTCTACACTCGAAGTTGTTGACGAGTATGTACACCTGGGACAAACAGTCTAGTAAGGTAGGTCCCACTTCGAGAAAGAGATCAGTCGTCGAATCCAACTCGGCTGGGCAGCATTCGGGAAGCTTCGCAATATCTTCACGTCCAAAATACCGCAGTGTCTCAAGACTAAAGTCTTTGACCAGTGTGTGTTGCCAGTGATGACATATGGATCCGAGACATGGTCGCTTACTATGGGCCTCATAAGAAGGCTCAAAGTCACCCAAAGGGCGATGGAGCGTGCTATGCTTGGTGTTTCCCTACGTGATCGAATCAGAAATGAGGAGATACGTAGGAGAACTAAAGTTACCGACATAGTTCTCAGAATTGCTAGACTTAAGTGGCAATGGGCAGGGTACATAACTCGTAGAACAGATGGCTATTGGGGCAGTAAAGTTCTCGAATGGCGACCGCGTACCGGAAGACGCAGTGTGGGCAGGCCTCCGACTCGGTGGACCGATTACCCGTGGACCTGGTAAAGGTTGCAGGAAGCCGCTGGATGCGAGCCGCACAGGACCGGTCGGTGTGGAAATCCTTGGGGGAGGCCTTTGTCCAGCAGTGGACGTATTTTGGCTGATAGATAGATAGATATAATTGAACTGATTGAAAAATTGGTCACCGTTATGACAAATATCCTCCATACATTTTTGTTTCCGTTCAGCACATCTACAACGGGATGTTCTGCATCCTGTCTTGCATTTACAAGAAATTAATTCCAAATTTTTAAGAGTGATAGGCTCTTGCAACGATGTAATCGGACATAGTTGCCTATCTTCTAACTTCCAGCCATTATCAGTGGGTTTAGGTAAATTCTGGATTGGCAAATCAGCGATATGCCAACAAAATGCTAGGTAATTTGCCCTTTTAAGGTGTAGCTCCAGAACATGTTTCGATGGTGGCAGTTTCTCATGCGCTTTAACTTGCTCGAAAATAGATGGCCTCAAATTATCTATGTTGTCTAATGTATTGAAAGTATACGTCTATAAGCACGTATATGCTTAGGATTTTAGTGGTTTGTATTGAGCGGATACTCTGTTATGTATACTTTGTGGTGTGGCGATGTAGCCAGTAAAGTGCGTTGACCTCGGTGCGGCGGCGTGAAGTGCGGTTTCGTATACCTACTTTTAAATTTTTTTTGCAGTAATTTGAATAAATAAACTACGTATATGTTATTTTTGCATTCAGTGGAACAAATAAACTCAATGATATTTTTGCAGTCATTTGAAAGGCTAAAGAAGCAACTAATCCTTAAATTGTAGGTTTTTCACTTTAACAATGTATATTATGTACACTACAGAAGCACGGGTTCCGTCTCGTAGCACGGGAAGGCATGGTTAGGCTATACTTCACAGAATGGTCCAGGTCGAAACTGGTGGAGATCGTGGGCTAGTGGCCAGCCCCAGTATCAGAAGTTTCCAAACCACCCATAAAGCCTCTGACACGACTAAACACCTACCATCTAGTGATAAAAGCTCAAACATCATCGACGCTCAAACGTACTTTACAAATCAAGGAAATGCTCGGGATAAGTGCTAATAATAGTAAAACCCATCCAGGTTATGACCGCGAATGTGGTCAGTTAACCTGCGTGATCGACGCGACCACGCAATTTGCATTAAACCTGAAGGTTTTTAGTAGCTTTTAAATGATAACACAGACATAGTATAGTTATAGCTAAACAAAGCTTGCCGATTTCGTATTTTGTTTTTACGACTTGCGTCTTGTTATTGGCTCTTGGTTCAAAAATACTTATTGTATAACTTTGAGATGTACATTTTTGAATTCCTTAGGAACCGCTCTACAAAAAATATAATCAAATTTTTGATAAACCCCTTACTTTTCGACTTATATTAGGAATTAACACACAGTCTTATCGAAAAAAGTCAGTTTTTTCAATATAGCTCCGTAAATTAAATATTTACGACAGTAAGTGTTTACATGTTATTTGTAGGTCTTTTCAATAGCTTTCAAATTATACCACACACATAGGATAAAACTTTGTGGTTTTCGAGAAAATATTGAAAAACCAAACCGTTCAGCCGCCATCTTGATTACGTCATAGATACTCCACCACTTTAGAAAGCGACAAGAAGTGGTTTGACAATCAGTAGGCCACGCTGATTCCAACGGTACCAGTTGTCGCTATAATACTGTTCGGTCCTACGAACTTCGTAAATAAAGCACTTTCGACGAATCGGCCTCTCTACTAACATGAATCCTGCGATATATTTTCAGGATGGTGATATATATTTTGTAATATTTAGTTTTGGTAACATCCCTTTTAACAGCTCTTTTGTAATGTCGAGAGGTGATGAACTATTCACTAATCTATCCCAACGGCCAACAACCATTTACAACCATTGGCGATCTTTGCTACAAATTGTATAAAGGCTTGTTGGAATTATTATTATCCACCCTTGTGTGTCTATATACCTCCTCCGTTTATACCCTTGTGTACTCCGACACGGCTTGACGACTGCCATCTAGTGATAGTTACTTACTAATAGTCAAGCCCATCCAAGTTGTGACCGGATCTGTTGTCAGTTAAACTGCGTGATCGACGCGACCACTGAGCAACGACCAGTTCAGTGTCGTTATTAAAAGTGATTTTAGTTCTAAAGTTATGAAAATCTAAAACAGTTAACGGGTTTTTGCATACTTTGTCAGCCTCATAGCTCCGATTCCCCATTGATTTGGCGGTTGCGTCTTATGTAGGATTATTTAGTGAATGCTAAAGAATCTATTGGCATACAGTTTGTTTGTATCGATTCTGGGGTTTTGGTTCATACAGTGTGGTCCTTCTCCGGAATACAAAAACATGTTTATTTGTTCAAAGTAATTTTGTTATTCAACTTGTTCAAATATTTAGGTTTATACAGTACAAACATGACTAAGTAATTATGAGATAAAAAATATAGATACCTAAATGTTTTCTTCTTCAGTCTGATTAATTAATTATGTAATCGGATATAGCTCATCCCAGAGTTTGTATCGTTCTTCAAAGAGTTTCTTATGGACCGAGAACTCCTTGCCTATGCGCAGGTATTTCCGTTCGGCAGGCGTCATGGCCGGCCACGACAGGCCTTGCAGTTCCGGCGTGTCGCCTCGTGGGTTCGGGTCTCTGGAATAAAATAATATTTCCTTGGAACTTTAATAAAGATTCTCTTAATTCCGCGTAATACGAGGAATCATTTAAAACAGGATGACTTGCAGATTTGTTTATGTCGGTGGCTTTGCTTTTTCTATATTGCGCGAACGGATCTGTTAATGTCCTAACTCAGTAAAAAAACCCCCAAGCTCATAACATCAAGGTTACCGACATGAAGTCAGAAGGTACTCTTTTTTGCCATAATTGGTGAGCCAATGGCATCATCTCACTTGGTGTTAAGTGAAGGTAAAGCGCGAAGGGGGTAAATACTCTTGAATACCTAAACAAGGTCGAATATTTTCGTGAACATATTTCATTCTAATTCTAGTACAATATAAGCAAGCCAATCACATACCCGTATCGAGCAAAGTTGTACCATAAAGCAGTGAGTCTCTCCACCATGGTGTTGTCGCGGCTCCCCAGGGAGACAGTGGGAACCCCGACGGCGGGCAGTGTCAACAGGTAGAATAGGTCGTCGTGATGCGCCACTCCTGTGAGGAAAACCATTGTAAATATAACAAATCCCCAAAAAGCTGCGGCACGAGTCACTACCCATACTTTGGGAAAGTTAGACCTTACACCACATATGGGGGCCAAGCCCTGATTGGTGGAGATTGTGGGGCTAGTGACCACCTCCAGACTACCATCTAGTGATAGCAACCGGCACCAAAAGCTTAACATGCCTTGCAAAGCATGGAAGCGGTCAAGATAAATTCCACTAACAGTCAAACCCGTCCAGGTTATGACCGGCTCTGTGGTCCATTAACCTGCGTGATCCATGCGAACACGCAAGCCTTACTAAGCCACGACCGGTTCAGATGTGATTATCTCACTAATCTCACTTTAATTTTCATATTATAAATGTAAAAGTATGGATGTTTGTTTGTTTGTTTGTTCCACTTTCACGCTGAAACTATTGAACGGATTTAGTTGAAATTTTACAGGTAGATAGATAAAGCACTCGGCTAACACATAGGATACTCTTTATCCCGGAAAACTCGAGGGTTACTAGATTTTTACTTTGTTACTAGATGGCACAGGTTTAACATTTTATTTTTGTTTGGACCCAATTCTGAAATCCACCCAGAAGAAGTCGCGGGCGAAAGCTATCTAGGTTTCAGGATCGTTTCAGGATCCAAGTAAATCTTACCAACAGGTCTTTTAGTGATGGGATCTTCATAGGAGCTGTGGTTCCCCATGTAGGCGAACTCGTATTGGAAAACTTTGTGAGGCGAATGGCGGCACATCAGGTTGGCCATCCTGTAATCAATCAGTCGTGATAGTCAAGTCATGCTGTAAAGCTAGTCAACGTTCATAAATAATTTATAGGCAAACTACAACAAAGAGTAGGTACTTGACGTGAATTTAGCATGAAACAAAATTCATCAGGTGACTATCAGATGAGGGATATTATGAAACGGAAATTCCACTTAGAGTATACCAGTAAAATGATTAAATTGTGCTTTTCTTTTGCAAATCTTCAAACTTACAATTAGATCCCCAATATTTTTCTCCGGAAATTTCTATGTTTCTTTATCAATATTATCATCATCAACCATAAGACGTCTAGGTGCTGCTGGAAGGGCCTCCTCCAAGGATTTCCACACTGACCGGTCTTTGTGCTGCCCGCATCTAGTGACTTCCCGCAACCTAATCATTAGGCCTGCTAACACTACGTCTTCCGGTGATCCGTCTAAGTTGCTTACCCATGAAAAATACCAACTTTACCTGTGCACGGCAAATCCGATCACAGCATCCGAGTATAATTTCCCTAGCCCATCTGCGGTAGCCGTGTCGTTGGCTAGTTCTCTACCACCGAGATACGCCTGCTTGAGTCGGTTGGCCTTGTCAACTGTGGAGTCTTCAGCGGGCAGCATGAAGGCTGTAGGAGCAACGCGATTCCAATTCTTGTTCATGGAGTCGATAAGGGTTTGGTTCCTCAAGATTCCTGCGAGTAGAATTTAAATTAGTTTTACGATCTGACTTGGAATTTTGTTTTTTAACCATTACTTTAACGCTCGAATTCAAAAACTAAATGGTACACTTTAGCAGTTAACTAAGTTTATCCTATATTAATGCTTCCTCGATTCACTGTGGTTAAGTAAATAGCTACCATCTTGTTCAAAGAGGGGGAAACAGAGCTAGCTGAACCTTCGCTAACAAGGAAGCCACTTACTGAGGGCCTTTGAAAAGAACTCATCCTTTGTCTGGCTAATAATGTTAGGCACAGCGTAGAAGTGGCCTGATCTGATGCACTCCAGTGGCTGTTTGGTGAGGAAACGCTCCTGTCCGAAGTCAGGCTCCACCACTGCGTACCACAGCCAAACTGGATCGTAGCTCGGCAGATACTGTGCAGATATAGGGGTCATAGTTTACAAAACAAGTATAATGCTTCTCCGTTTCGTTGGGAGCTAAATATTACTGACATGCTGTAGTGGTAGAGGATCATAGGTTCCATCACTGCCCGAGGTGAACATCGTGTAAGGAGCAGATTCATTAGTTATGTATGTATCTGAGCTGTGTACTTTATTTTATATTGGTAATTTGAGAGAAATTATCACTTACAAACATAAAGTCTAACGAGTCCTCGATCTCCGTATAGGTTTTCGTCTTCAGGCAGTCGATGATCTCTTTGCTGGAGCCTGTGGGGCAGTTAAGGAGCCGCGCTTGACGTTCGGCGAGGTGCTTCTGGTGGGAGCCAATGACGATTTGAGATATTGGGGAGCCGCTCATTGATATGGCCCGGTGGAACAGACCTGAGGGGTAACATTAAGATTTTAGAAGATTGATTTATTCTTTAGTTGTGGTTTAGTTTTCTAACTAATGCATATGTCGCAGTAAGATAGTCAAAGCCGTAATATAGTTATATCCCTAGGAATATAGCTATATACCGGGATTTACTTGTATGAAAGCGGTTCATAACTATCTTATTAGGGATATAACTATGATACGAGCACGATCTAGTAATATAACTATCTTACTAAACTAATCTAGTAATATAAGCATATTTTCTTTAATTTGCACAACTGGTAATAATTTTACATAAAACTCTCCAATAAAATAACTTTTTTATTACGAAAACCTCAAAAACAAAGCAAGAAACAATGTTACAAGTAGTACTCCGGTTAGTAACTCCGTCCTAAGGCATCTGGTTCAAATCCTGGCCAGTGCATCAACGAGTTTCTTGAAACTTACGAGCATTTTCTTACTGACTGCTTTAACGGTGAAGAGTAACACCGTGAGGAAACGTCCACATCTGATTTCTAGTTGTGTATGGTGGTCGCGTTGCACATGTCCGTCCATAGGTGTAAATCTTAAATGCCCTGCACGTGACCGAGGGTGATGCTAAGTGCAACACCAGGCAACCGCCGCCTATACATTGTGGATAGGACGGTTAAGTTGTGCCACACGATAAGAAGAAGAAGATAAGTACTGCCGTGCTTACGATAAGAGCAGTAAGTATATTTAAAAAAGCAGTAACTTCATCCATTTCGTCATTTAATAATGTAAAAACTAATAAATAAGGCAATTAAATGATACCGCAGTATAAAAATACTGAATCTGAACTACACATTTCAAAAATAGTATTTAAAACAATCTAAGGAAACAATTCGGAAAATTCAAAAATGTGACGAAAACTCGAAAGTGTGTTTTACAGACTTACTGCTATTATCGTAAGCACGGCAGAGTAGTACTTAAAATAATAAACATTAATAAAACAATCTGTTTTATATTTGAGTATAGAATCAACAAATTATGACAGTAAAAAGTATGGAAATAATTAAAATCTAGTAAAGAAGTAACTAACCAAGTAGTATAATCTTCCTTCAATCCTTAAACAACTATTTCACTAGACTAATCTAGTGATATAATTATATTGCTACTGAATTACTCTGTTATAGTTATATCCCTAGTAAGATAGTTATAAACATCCCACGTATTACTATGTTACGGCATATAATTATATCCCTAGGGATATACTTTAACTATCTTACTGCGACACATATACTAGGTTTAGATTGTGCAGACTGGTACAGTATAAATACTTGTGAAATTGTGTAAGTAGATTCTACTTTACTGATTAGCAATGCAAAAAGGGAACTTGGGCTTTGGCACTCACATACAACTCATCTCTTCACTTTTTATGAATCATAAGTGGATTAGTTCTGTATTTTTGAAGATTATCAAAGGCATATTTAAATTTCTACCTTTATTTATACATAGGTACTTTACTCGTTCCTTCGAATACTATACCTTTGCTCATCGGAGAAACCATGTGCAGTCCGATACTAAGCGATCCAGCGCTGTATCCAGTCAAAGTGACTAGACCGGGGTCACCACCAAAGGCAGCGATGTTCCGCCGAATCCAGCGCAATGCTGCCACCTGGTCTTTGAAGCCGTTATTACCAGGCGCTAATTTGTCACCCGTGCTTAGGAAACCTGAGGGTAGAATAATGATTTAATGAAGCTTCTGAACCGAAGTGGGAGTGGGTGGGACACATAGCTCGTAGAACAGATGGTCGTTGGGACATTAAAGTTCAAGTACCTAACGACCGCGCACCGGAAGACGTAAATAGGCCTCCCACACGATGGTCCGATGATCTGGTGAAGGTTGCGGTAAGCTACTGGATGTGGGCAGGACTGGTTGGCAATTCGGTACGGAAACCCTTGAGCGGACCAGACACTGTCAGTAATAATGACAGTATTTTTACGTCAACAATACTGTTATTCCATCGCTTGGAATGACATTCAAAATCTCCCCACACACTGTCAGTATTTTCTATCAGTCTTGTGTCATTACTGCACTGCTCCTCATCGACGATGGACGCATTAAAAAAAAAAGCTTGAGTGGCAATTATAATTGTTATATCTGACTGATTCGGTGGCTCAGAGTTTAGCGATCCTGACTACTGACCGGAAGGTTGTGGGCTCAATTCCCACCCAGGGCAAACATTTCTGACAGTGCTGTTTTCGTCTTTGTAAGAAAATGTAAGACTTTCTTAGATTTGTGAGCATATTTTACGTCAAAATTTGCACTGGAAATACGTGTAGCAACTTTGTGCTACTATTACGAACACCGTGCTAGGCTTGTAAAAGCCTATTTTTAAAATTCTATTTCAATTATTATCAGGTGACCCACTTGCTCGTTTGCCTTCCTTATCACATAAAAAAAAAAAAAAAAAATACAAAATTGCGTTAAAAAGGTAAAAGGCTCCGACGCAACAAAGTCGTCCATCCGCGATGGCCGCTCCGTGAATACTGACGGGCGAAATGATGCGCGCGTATGGAACTATCAATATAATGTCATTAAACTGTCATTACTACAGTAATGACGCTTTTTTCCAATAACATCATTACTTACCGTCATTCCTTCATTCCATTCACTACACTGTCAGTATAGTGTCAGTATATTGTCATTACTTGAAAATACTGTCATTATTACTGATAGTGTCTGGTCCGCTTTGAGGGGGCTTTGTCCAGCAGTAAATGTCTTTGGATGATGATGATGATAAAGCTTTTCAAAAAAAGAATGAGCAGCGTTTTTTCTCTCAATTTCTTCATCTCTATCTTTCTGATTGTGTTGTACCAATGGATACAGAAGCTGGTTTGCTATGCACTTAGAAACACAAAAGATCGTCTAATTTCCTTATGACCCTTCGGACACCTACATATACAGCACTGACACAGCGCACCGAGAAGTGTAATTTGTGTATGCTAAGAAATTATTCGTAATTACAGTAATGTGACCTGATTCACTGACAATGTATCGCGCGAATCATTAAAGATAACAAATTGAAAATCGGAAGTTTCCTTTTTTAGAAGGTTTAGAGTTAGGAAAATTTAATATAGACTTATTTACTTGAAACTAGGAGTTCAGTGTTGTACCTATGTAAAATTGAACTACCTCGGCTTGACTCCTTGGCGCTGCGTAGAGATGTAGCCTCGCTTTGCATTCTCTATCGCATGTACAATGGGGAGTGCTCCGAGGAATTGTTCGGACTAATCCCTGCCGCCTCTTTTCGCCATCGTTCTACGCGACAATATATTCATCCCTATTACATCGATGGTTGGCAGTCCACAACTGTGCGTTTCACTAGAAACTTTCTGCCCCGCACAACCAAACTGTGGAATGAATTGTCGCCTGCGGTATTTCCGGACCGATACGACGTTCAAACCTTCAAAAAACGAGCGTAATTCCATATCAAAGGCCGGCAACGCACTTGTGACTCCTCTGGTGTTGCGGGTGTCTATGGGCAGCGGAATCGCTTACCATCAGGTGATCCGTCTGCTCGTTTGCCACCTCTGCCACAAAACAAAAAAAAACCTTCATGCAAATTTTGTAGGAGATCTGGGTACTAGTTTTAACTCTAATCCATTTATCGAAGAAATGAGATCAAGTTATTTTAAGTTATAGGTATAATATTGTTGTAATTAGTTATACCAAGAGTGCCGAGCCGATAATTAATGGAGACAAATACAACATCTCTCTCCAGAAGATAATGTGGCCCCGCAATGTCGTTCCTGCCAGAAGACGAGTAGAATCCGCCGGGATGCATGAACACGATGACGGGTCTCTTCGACCTATGGGAAAATTGTTTTATCAGAACATATGTATACAAACAAACCTGTCACAGTAAACTTGACCTGTATTCTCATAAGTAGGTAACGTTTGGAATTGTTTGAAGAGAATCAGGCGATTTCCTAGCAGTGCTAAATTACGTTAGGAATAATGCAGTGTCCTTAGGTTTTCTTAGGATTTTCTAAAACTTAAGTTGATTCCTGTATATAAGGTGTTCAGACAATGGTGACATCCAGGAGCGGCACTTGTCCTTTTCTTTTAGCTATATTGATGATGACCAACTCTTAAGAAATTTTGCGCGATTCTAGTTTGTTTGCCTCGCCATTATCTCTGCAGCTTATCCGTGGTCTCTAAAGAAGAACTTGCTTTGTAGCTCAACCATGCGATATGTGTATTATATATACTAACGTTAATTAAGCATTGAAAACTGTAGGACTCGTTTTTTTACCATTTTCTCCCGTGCGTGTACACGTTCAGTCTGAGGCAATCTTCGTTGATGCTGAAATTAAAAATGGCCGGCTGCGGGCAGGCGGGGCCTTCCTGAGTGGCGTCCACCACCGCCGATCTGTAGTTCAGGATTAGTTTTGGAGGCTGCAAGTACGAAAATAGTTTAACATCTCACCTGGAAGAACTCTACTGTTGAACATAAGTTTCCTCCATTACATAATCCAGAACTATTTTAAGCGTGCTAAGTTTAGGCAATTAAGCGTTTTGATAGATTAATCTAGTTTTTCACGTTAGAACCTTACTCCGATATCCACAAAGTTTTAATGAATCCTCTCCACTTTACTCGAATTTAAACTTTTTGAAATGTATATCGAACCTGGAATCTCAGCTCGCCAACCGGAGGCTCAGCATACCGTATGCCACGGTACGCCTGAAACCGCCTGCCTCCGCGCGTCTCCATCCAAGACCCTCGGATAACGCCTGATGGAGTCACTGTCACTGGGTGTGATAGCGGTGCTGCTAAGAATTACGTTAAGATCAAGAACTCTATCTCTTTCTCATCGAGTGGTATTCGTCACCTGCGCTTGCGACTGGTGGTTGTCTAATATTGTCGTTCATTCGTCAAATCAGCAGGTCACGGTTAAGGCATTTACACCTAAGGATGAGTGCAACGTGACTTTTACCCACCTATCTAATACAGATCTGGTCTTAATTTGAGGTATGCAGATTTTCCTTTCTTTCTTCTTATTATCTTTTCTTATTACAAGAGAAAGTAGATACCTGAACGGCGTTTAATTAGTAATTTTGCAAGGGGGTTTATACTGACCTGATTTGACCCCGTCACTGGCATACTCGGCATACACATAAACAACAAAAACAAAAAGTAAAAAAACATTATGTTTGCACGACATTTCACCGCTCTGAGTAGTGCACTGAATAAGTGTGATGTAAACAGCCGCTTTATAAACACCCTTTGAGGAAATAATAACAGTAAGTACAAGATAGAAGGTTCATTCTCAACTAATCTTGAATTGTACGAAATATAACTAAACACTATCATCGACGTATCAGCCCTAGGACGTCCACTTCTGAACCACTTCTGAAGCTTCCCCTAAGGATACCTTCTAGGACCAGCTTTGTGCCTTAGGTTCATACCGTATCATCATACCTTTACTAATTCATCGGTCCACCGACAGGGAGACCTGCCTTAAAGGCTCATGCCTTAACTTGTAAGTAATCTATGGAACAAGTTTTGTAAAGATTCCTGTTCATTTTGAAATACCTAATGACAGAAATCACAATACCCTCTTATCGAAGTCTATTAAAACATGTCTATATAGCAAGCGATACGTTTGCTTTGAAGACCATTCGTTTTTTCAGAGACAAGAAAATAATAATTTTTTTCTTGATCATAATTATTTTTTCGTTCTTTCGTCAGAATTTCCTTTCTTGCTAGGGTTGAACATACAAGTATCTGTATTTTGCTAGTTATCCTTCATAACCTTCCTTTTATTCGGCCTCCTAAAGCTGAAAATACCCAAACAGAACAAAAACATATTTTTCAGCTTTAGAATTACCAAGTTTGACCATACCTACTTACCTCTCTATTGTGAATAATAAAGAAAACGCTGCGTGAATCCCGCGATGTATTTCAGAATTGTGGTTTAAATTGTTCTTGTAATAATATAATAATTAATTTATTGTCAGACATCACAGGTCCATCCAGTCCGGTCCAGGTTAGTATCAACTTATTCCTGAGTGATAGTAACAGTGAGTCATAAGCCATTGAATTTAATATGCATAAAATTTGAATAACAATGATAATAATGATTACCAGTTAATTAAATTAAGAATATTGAAATAAGTTAATTTAAATTTTGATAAATTGTATACAAAAATAGTTAAAAATTATATAAAATTAAAACTCCCCACGTTTTAAGCGTTTTAAGAGGCTACCATCTGGTTTGCCTGCTATCATTTTGAGGATGCCATTGTCACTGCCTCGCCCTCTGCTTATTAGTTGTCACTGCCTCGCGCTCGCTTTTTTATGCATAATTGCAGGAAAGCCATCAACCTGCGCCCCCGCGAACATACCTGACGCGCTGCAGAAGCGAGGCAGTCCCAAGAGCATCCTGAAAGCATTATTGTATTGGATGCGCAGAGCACTGAGTGTTTTCTTCGTATATTTGGTCCAAAGGCTGCTCGCGTAAAAAGATTGACAATACGCTTTGAAAAGCAAAACTTTGACTTCCATAGTACAGCGAGCAAACCTTCGTTTCAGCATGTTACTTCTAACAGCCAGTGCTCTGAGTTCCCTTTCTATGCCCATCTCGTCACTGAAGTCTTCACTCATAATATGGCCAAGGTATTTAAAATGTTTAACCCTGTTTAGTGCGACATTATTCAGTTTGACAGGAGGAAGCGCATCAGGTAGTTTGTTGCTACTTTTAAAAACCATAAATTCACTTTTGTTTGTGTTATAAAGCAGCCCATGGGAAGCAGCATACCTTTCACAAACGGCAATGAGTTTCTCGAGCGCATTGATCGATGGGCTCAGCAGCCCCATATCATCGGCATAACTTATATTATTTATTATACTCCATCTATATGACAGCCGATGCCTGTGCTGCTGAGCTCGCCGATCAGTCCGTCCACGTAGAGATTGAAGAGCTTGGGTGAGCTCAGACCACGTTGTCTCACCCCGCACTCCAAGCCATACGGTTCCGAGTACTCTTCTCCCCATCTAACCACATTTCTCTGGTTCTGATACCAGTATCCAAACAAGGAAATCAGTTCATCTGATAATTTTACGTTACGGAGTTTCCTCCAGAGTAGCCCGTAAGAAACGCGATCGAATCCAAAAAACAGGCATATACCGGTGTTCTTCTATTTGTGTAGTATTCTACGGTATATTCATGCTCAAAATTGCGCTTTCAGTTGACAGTCCAGCTCTGAAGCCAAACTGAGTGTCATTTAGACGTAAAGAAGAACCTAGTTGATATGATAGTTGCCAGTGACATATGCCAGTAATTGGACCTATCTGAGATATAACCCGTTTTATTCTTAATGGTAGGTACAACTACCGTGCGCATTAAGTCATTAGAAAGATAGGAGTGCACAACACACACATTGTACAATAATGAGAGAACCCTGGGCAGATGAACTCCTGCGTGACGCAAATTTTCGACACTGAGACCGTCAAGATGACGGGTGACTTGCCTCCAGACATTTTACAAATAATGTTTTGTACTTGTTTCGATGAAAAATGTATCAACGAGTATTCGGACGGTTCCTGACATGTCTCAGCGTCGCCCATCTCTTGTGTTGGCTCCAATAATGAGTAAACCTTAAAGTGTTCCCGGAATAAGTTCGCAATATCCTTTTTTTCACTTAAGTCCTCCACGCTCACGGGCAGACCAGGATGGTAACATCTTTTTTAACAGCCCTTTTGTTATGTCGAGACGAGAGGTTATGAACTATTCCCTAATCTATCCCAACCAACATTGGCAATCGTCGTTGGTACAAATTGTATAAAGGCGTGTTGGGATGTATAACTATATATAAAACGACTATTACAAGCTGAGCTTGGTCTTCTTGTCTGGAGAATATTGAGGCTTATAGGTAAAGATCTCACTCGAGGTTTTTAGGGACTCGCCTGTATATATTTTATACAGGTGTTTTTTACTTAATCCGCAATTTTAGATGGTGATTCTACTTATAAAAATGAACTTTATTGAAGACAATGCGAACTTTTGTATGAGCTCTGTCTATCCATACCCTTGTGTGCCCTCATACAATTTGCGGTTTACCTAATCATGTTGAGTAGTATTAAATAATTTATTAGAGGCATGCGCATTTTTTATTAATATCAAACGCAGGTGAACAAACAAATAGGTACTCGAAAGCTGATAGGTCTCCTCTATTTGAGTGCACCGAATATATTTGAGTGTTGTGGCATTGATATCCCTGACCTAAATTTAATTATAATAAATATCTACAGAGTACCACAAAAAAAATTTGAAGCTCCATTTTAAGTAAGCTCGATAATCTGTTGCATAATCTTACGTCTAAGAAAAGAAATAGAAAGATCATTCTTTGTGGGGATTGGAATATTGATGTCTGCAAAGGTGGTAGAACAGCTTCGGAGTTATTAAGCATTCTAAATAACTATAAATTGATTCCGCACATTAAATCTCCTACCCGGGGCTCCTCTTGCCTAGACCAGATTGCGAGTAATATCCGCAAAGTACAGTCAAATATTTTAGTGTTGGCTTTATCAGACCATGAAAGCGCACAAACTATTTCTTTTAATACTAAACCAAGAAATGTCGTTAAACAATACTTCATGTCTAAACGTGATCTAAGCCAAGACAACCTTAATAAGTTTAAAGATGCCATGGCTGCGCTTTCCTATTATGATGTTTTGACAAAACAGGATACAAATGAAGCGTTTAAGGAATTTCACGATCTAATCACACTGTTCTACGACCTCTGCTTTCCAATCATACGCATTAAAATAACAAATAAAACTAAACATGCCAAATGGCTTACAAAAGGATTAAGACGCTGTTGTGTATCCAAACGAAATCTCTACCTTAACTATATCCGTTCTAGTAAAGACAAAATTATCAATAAAGACCGATATTGTACCTATAATAAAATGTTAACAAAATGTATATCCCAAGCACAAAGGTTACACAACAAAAATAAAATTAATCAATCCCAAAATAAATGTAAAACTACTTGGCAAATTATTAACGAATATGATTACAATGACACGAAAAATCAAATTGACACAATAACAAAAGATGATATTAATTATTCTCACCCAGATACTATTGCAGAGCTATTTAATAATTTTTTTATTGACATGACAAATAATTCTAATTGTAATAAATTTAATTCTAATGACATACCAATGAATAGTAAATCAATGTTTTTGAACCCAACTAATGAATCGGAGGTTTACAATACTATAATGTCCTTGAAAAATAGCTTTTCAGTCGGCCATGACAATATAGACACTAGATGTCTCAAAACTTGTGCCACTATTTTTAGTTTACCTTTAGCACATATAATTAATCTTTCCTTTTCACAAGGAACTTTTCCAGATCTGCTTAAAATATCAATTGTCAAGCCTCTGCACAAGAAAGAGTGTAAAAATTCAATGAATAATTATCGACCAATCACACTCATTCCTGTCATATCCAAAATCTTTGAGAAAATAATGCACAAACGTCTTGTCGAATTCTTAAATAAAAACGATATCCTCTTCAAGGATCAATATGGGTTTCGGAAGGGAAGCTCTACAACACTAGCTTGCTTCAATTTAATTAAGGAAATCACAGACAGCATTAATAAGAGAACTCCAATTATTGCAATCTTTCTTGACATGAGTAAGGCATTTGATTTTGTGAATCATTCAATTCTTCTCAACAAGCTATACAACTATGGAATCAGAGGTCTACCTTACTGTTGGCTTAAAAGTTACCTTGAAAACCGGAGGCAGTGTACAGAAATAAAAAAGATTCTTAATTCTAACCTCCAAACGTTTCGTTCTCAGTTGAAGTTTAATCATTGCGGGGTACCTCAAGGGAGCATTTTGGGACCTTTATTATTTTTATGTTACATAAATGATCTGCCTAATGTCTTGCAAAACGATGAAAGATGCATCATGTTTGCAGATGACAATTCTTATTAAAAATAACGACTCTAATTCAAATTTTAATATGACATTAAATAATACATTCATGAATACAATTGACTGGTTAAATAATAATAATTTAAAAATAAATATTGACAAAACTCATTTCATGCAATTCAGAACTTATAAGTCTTTGGACCTTCCTTTGGACATTAATTTTGAAGACAAAAAGATAGAAAGTGTAGATACTACGAAATTTTTAGGATTCACAATTGACAAATATTGTGATTGGAAATATCATATAGATAACATTTGCAAAAGGGTTGACAGGTTCGTATTTGCACTGAGACGTTTGAGCCGAATTTCATCTATAGAGGTTGCTCTCACTGCGTATCATGGGTATGTTTCGTCGGTACTAAGCTACGGATTAATGTTATGGGGTAATTCAGTGGACGCTAATAGAGCATTCATAGCCCAAAAAAAATGTGTTCGAGCAGTATTTAGAACTCCTAACGGGAACAGAGACTCATGTAGGCCATTATTTAAAAAAAGCAATATATTACCGTTGCCTTGTATGTACATAAAACAAATTAGTATTTTTTTCCGCGAAAACCCTATCTATTTTCAGACTCATGGTAGCGTTTTTGAAAGATCTACACGGCACAAAGACAGATTATACTTACCATTTGCAAGAGTCAATGTACACAAGCACAATTCTTTTTGTATGTGTATCAGCGTATACAATAGCCTCCCTATCCACATCAAAGATTGTCCTACCAATATGTTCAAATCGAAAATAACAGAGTGGCTTCATAATAAGGGATATTATTCAATAACAGAGTTCCTTAATGACAAAAATAAATGATATAGTTTTAATGTATTTAATAATCTATTGTAACAATTTAGTTTTGTATATATTTGTAATATTTGCATACCTTTACGGGTTGAACATATGATACTGTACTATTGAAACATCTTTGTTACCTACTATGTTCTGGCAAATAAACGCTTTGACTTTGACTTTGACTTACATTAGTTCTTTAAAGTAGATACCCATCGACAAATATGGAAAACAAAAACATGTTTATTTGATTAATGTCATTTTGTTATTCACCTTGTTCAAATATTTTAAACTATACAGCACAAATATGTGTAATTATGAGATAAAAAATATAAATAAATACATTTCTGTAAAATCTTCTGTCTGATTAACTTAATATGTAATTGGATATAGCTCTTCCCAGACTTTGTATCGGTTTTCAAAGAGTTTCTTATGGACCGAGAACTCCTTGCCTATGCGCAGGTATTTCCGTTCGGCAGGCGTCATGGCCGGCCACGACAGGCCTTGCAGTTCCGGCGTGTCGCCTCTTGGGTTCGGGTCTCTGGAAAAGAGAACATTGTCTTAGAATTATTATCAAGATTGCCTAAATTTCGCGTAATACAAGGAATCCTAATTTGAGGCAAAATGTCTTGTGGCTTTATTTATATCGGTGACTTTACTTCTTCAATGGAGGATGGGTTTCCTCGTGTAATAACTCAGTAATGAAACCCTAACTCATTACATCAAGGTTACCGACATAAAATTAGAGGGGATCATCCAGATGGTTACAGACATAACCATGGTTACAAACACACAGGTCAACCCCTTATTCATTCACCATTTGAATTCATTCATTTGGATGATCTCCTTTGATTTTATGTCAGTAACCTTGATGTAATGAGGTAGCAACCACTCTTGAATGCCTGTACTAGGTGCAAAATTTTGTGTAGTTACCTACTTCGTTCTAGTGAAGTGTTATCTTCTTATGAAATGGAACAACTTTCCCCGAGGAACATTAAAATTACCTTCAGCCTTAGCGTTAAAAAAATCAGTATG
This sequence comes from Coleophora deauratella, assembly GCA_958295455.1. Taxonomy (NCBI): domain Eukaryota; kingdom Metazoa; phylum Arthropoda; class Insecta; order Lepidoptera; family Coleophoridae; genus Coleophora; species Coleophora deauratella. Next base: position 11,780,466 of record OY282411.1, read on the forward strand.
GAATCAGTATTACACCTAGGGGTGCATCTGTTCCCAGCTGTAGACTTCAAGTGCTCCCAGTCAGCCGCCTAAAGGTGAAACCAAGTAATTAGATCGCCTATAGATCTCATTTCTTAGTACAGTGAAGCAAGCACATACCCGTATCTAGCGAAGTTGTACCATATAGCGGTGAGTCTCTCCACCATAGTGTTGTCGCGGCTTCCCAGGGGGATGGTAGGGAAACCGACGATGGGTAGAGTAAAAAGGTAGATCATTTCATCGTGATGCGCCACTCCTGTAAGGAAGAAGAAAGTTAACAATCCATACCCCCCCCCCCCTCCCACTACTGTGTCACGGGTGTGCTCCAGTACCTTGGGAAAGTTAAATCTTACACGAAACACAGGGGCCAAGCCCAGATTGGTGGAGGTTGTGGGGCGAACGGTCGAGAAAAATGTGCCAAGCCCAGGTGGAGAGTTTGGTAGGAAAGGGAGTAAAACGATACCTGGTTCGAGTTCTCGTAGCCTTGGGTGCCTTTTTTCTAGAATTCTACTACGGACGCGCGTAGATGTTAGGAGCGCGGTGTCACATATTGAGAGCACGAATATGGCGGATGACGGGACTTTTCTCCTGTGCGGAATTGTCGACCGACCAGGATTGTGCGGCCTTTCGTGGCGAAGCGAAAATTGTGTGTGGCAGTCCAATTTGACAGGAACTGTTATTGCTTGTCGTACTTCCGGCGATTCATTAGGGGAGGGCGGATGGGAAAAGGAAGTGGTAAAGAATATCGAGAATTGCCAGCTATGGCATTGAATAAACCTAACACTAGGTTATAACCGTATCTGTAGTCAAGTAAGTAACCCGCGTGATCATCGCAACCACGCAAGTCGCTTGCGACGATCATTTTAGATGTGAGAAAGGAGATAAGCGTAGTGAATATAGGATTCGAAATGACTAACTAACTTATAAGAATCTTACCGACAGGTCTCTTATTATTGGGATCTTGGTAGAAGCTGTGGTTTCCCTTGTAGGCGAACTCGTAGTGGAACACTTTGTAAGGCGAATGGCGGCACATCAGGTTGGCCATCCTGTAATCAGTTGGGATTGCCATGTTATGCTTCAAAGCTAGTCGATGTTCATAAATTACTTATAGGCATACTACAACAAACAAAAATCATCAGGTAACAGGAGACTATCAGATGAGTAATATTACGAAACGGTGAACACACTTAATATTATGTAGGTAACAGAAAAATGCTTAAATGGTGTCTTTCTTTTACTACTTCTGCAAACTTAATTATTGCCTTTGCCTTGCGTTTTACATCAACCATTTTTAATGGGTAATCCATTATTATTTTGTTCTGAGGAATCTCTTCTTTAGACTACATCATCATCATTATCATCATCAGCCAAAAAACATCCACTGCTGGAGAAAGGTTTCCTCCAAGGAGATTCCTGCGCTGCCCCCATCCAGTGACTTCCCGCAACCTTCACCAGGTTATCGCTCCACCAAGAAAGGCCTATATACGCTACGTTTTCTGGTGCTCCGTCTAGGTTATAATACTTACCTATAAAAATATTCAAAATTCATTACCTGTGCATAGCAAACCCGATGATAGCATCACCGTACAACTTCCCAAGACCATCTGCAGTAGCCGTGTCGTTGACTAGGTCTCTACCACCGAGATACACCTGCTTGAGTCGGTTGGCCTTGTCAACTGTGGAGTCTTCAGCGGGCAGGTAAAAGGCTATAGGAGCTTCGCGATCCCAGTTGTTATTCATAGAGTCGAGAAGGGTTTGGTTCCTCAAGATGGCTGCAAGAAGAATCGTATTAAGTTTAAGGTCTGACTTTGAATTTCTGCAACTATTGGTTTCACTATTGAATTCGGATGGTATGATCTTGTTCGAAGGGTGGAAGGCAGGCAACCATTATTTTAGGCTAATTTGATCTTTACGTATTCTAGACATAAAATAAAATTGCTTGATAGACAACATCATTCATTCAAGCAATGGTAATGCTATACGTAATAGGAGCTAGCTGAACCATCGCTAATAAGGAAGCTACTCACTGAAGGCCTTCCAAAAGAACTCATCCCTTGTTCGGCTAATAATGTAAGGCACAGCGTGGAAACAGCCTGATTTGATGGTCTCCAGTGGCTGCTTGGTGAGGAAACGCTCCTGTCCGAAGTCGGGCTCTATCACTACGTTCCACAGCAGAATTGGGTCTTTGCTCGGCAGTTCCTGTAGAGGTGTGGTATAAGCTTACAAAATAAAAAGTAAATAAATCCACGTGACCTAACCAATTAAAGATTTTTTGAAAATTTTAAATTATAGCTTTTCTAGGAGCTGAGAGCAATGTAGAAATTATAACAGTGGTCATCATGAGCCGAAAAAAGTTGTGTATGTAGCATCTTTTCACTTAACTAAACATTTTTTCAAATCCGAAGTTTCTAGATGCCCAATATCTCTTCATCAACCCATGTTCCAGATCATATAATGAATTTGTGTAATTTGAAAGCATTCATCACTTACAAACATAGAGTTTAACGAGTCCCCAATCTCCTTATAGGTCTTCGTTTTAAGGCAGTCGATGATCTCTTTGCTGGAGCCAGTGGGGCAGTTTAGCACTCTCGCTTGTCGTTCGGCGAGATACTTTTGGTGGGAGCCGATAACGACTTGAGATATTGTGGAGGCGCTCATTGATATGGCCCGATGAAACAGACCTGAGGTGTAACATTCTGAGTTTTAAAGATCTTAGAAAATTGATTTCCTTTTAGTTGTTTTAAATGTCCTCAATGATATCCTTTTATATTTACAGTTTTCCAGCAGGTTGACTAGATTTATAATTTGTGCAGACTAGATGAGTAGAAAGAGTTGTGATAATGTGTAAGTTCTTTAAGTAAATTCTATTAGATAGAAATAGATAGAGTAACATTTCTATTTCATGGAGTAGCCACCCAAAAAGGGAACTTGAGCTTGGGTACTAGATGCACAAAGTAAATATTGTGCTAGATCGCCTACTCGCACACAGCTCTGCTTTATCTCCTATTTAATGAATTATAAGTAAATTAGATTTGTCCTTTAAATTATTAAACTGTTGCCTTCTTAGACTGTTGCTTAGTTCTTTTCAAGCCACCTTATTTCTTACGTACCTTTGCTCATTGGAGAAACCATGTGTAGCCCGACACTACGCGATCCAGCGCTGTATCCAGTTATAGTGACTAAACCAGGGTCACCACCAAAGGCAGCGATGTTCCGCTGAATCCAGCGCATTGCTACCACCTGGTCTTTGAATCCGTTATTACCAGGCGCTAGCTCGTCACCCGTGCTTAGGAAACCTGTAAAATTATTATTTAATTAGCTTCTCAAGAAAATAATGAAGAGCGTTTGCTTTATCCAAGTCTTCACCTCTCTCCTTCTGATTGTGTTGTATCAATGGAGAAGTTTGAAGCGGCTTTGCACTTACCATTAGAATCACCAACGGTCATCTAATTTCCTTACGACACAAGGGATACATATGGTACTGATACAGGGCACTGAGCAGCTTAATTTGTCTATGCTGAGAAAGTATCCGTCATTAGAGTCATATGACCCGACTAAGAGACAATCCGCAGCGTTGAAGTTAACATTCGTTTCTTAGACTTGGGCTTTTTAAATGCCGATGTCGTTTTAAATGTCGTTAAGTACTGTAGTGATGGAGTCTCTACAGCCGCGCATTGTGATCTTTTCGGCATTGGAACATTTCTATTAAAAATAATAAGTATTTAAATCGTTCGCTGTCGGACTTTGATAGTTTGGAACCAGAGATTCTCTAAGGGTTTGTCATGATGTAAACATCTGTGTAAATATTTTAATAAGTTTAATTGGAAATAAACCGAAATAGTTAAAAGTAACAGTGTTATCCCTTACAAACATCATAGTACTGTACTGTGACTGAAATCAAATTTTTAAGTTTGTGGGAACGTATCAAAAATTGAATTTCCAGAGAATTTGAGCAGTTGCATACATGAAAATGTGTAAAAGATCTACTAGTTCTAACTCTAATCCATTAATCGAAGAAATACAATCAAGTTATTTTAATTAATAAGTGTAATGTGTCTTTAATTAATCGTACCAAGAGAGCCGAGCCGGTAATTAATGGAGACATACACGACATCTCTTTCCAGAAGATAGTGTGGCCCCGCGATGTCGCTCCTCCCCGAGAATGAGTAGAATCCGCCGGGATGTATGAACAAGATGACGGGTACGAGTAGCTTAGACCTAAGTAAAAATTGTTGTATCAGATCATACGAATCTCTCGCAGCAAACTTGGGCTGTACCCTCACACATAAGCAGATAACTTTTTTGTGTTTGGAATATAATTAGGCGATTACCATTACCTAGCAGTCCTAACTCGAGCTAGGATTTCTCAGTGTCCTTTGGTCTTCTTAGGTTTTTAAAAATGATTTCCTGAATATAAGGTGCTAGGACAATGGTGAAATAAATTCATGAATTAGAAATCAAATTTATTTTTATTTTATTTATTAGGCACAAAAACAGAATAAAATAATTGTACTATTAAAGTAGATGGTTATACATTTGAAAAAAACCAAATCAGTAAATTGGTCTTCAGTGAGATCGTACAACATAAATAATTACCTAGTCTAATGTATCGATTTGCGCATTGTCGTTTCGATGTTCGCAACTTGTTCTGTTTTTTGATGAATTCTAGGTAAGTATTTAGCCAATTTGCGCGATTCTCACGTTTGCCTAGCCAGTTTTCCGCATCTAAAATCTTCAAAGAAGAACTTATTTTAAACAGGCGCGGATCCAGGATTTCGTTAAGGGGGGGGGGGAAATATGTTGTGTACTCTTATTTATGAAGCGGACGATGGAATCAACCATTAATATAAAAAGTCGCGAGCGTAGCGAGCACGAAATTTTTTGAATAGTTAAGAAATGCCTCTATTTATTTGCATTTTATACAAGTTTTAGTACTTCGGTCAGGCTTCAGGGGGGGGGGGCAATTGCACCCATTGCCCCCCCCCCCCTGGATCCGCGCCTGGTTTTAAACCATAATTATGCGATAGGTAGCACCTACTAACATTAAAGATGTAATCCGTGGATATGACTTGTCCTTTTACCTCTTTCTCCCATGCGTATAGACGTTTAGTCTGAGGCAGTCCTCGTCGACGCGGTAAGCTGGATTAGTGGTCGGCTGCGGACAGGCGGGGCCTTCCTGGGTGGCGTCCACCACCCCTGATGTGTAGTTAAGGATTGGTTTTGGTGGCTACAAGTACGAAAGTAGTTTACGATCTATATTTCTCCTGAAAAAACTCTATTGATGAACGTAAGTTTCCTCCATGAATTTTTACTCAGCGCGATATTCCACGACATGTTTTAGGCGTGCTAAATTTAGGCAGTGCAGAGTTTTAATAGGGTTAACCTAGTGCCACATGCATGAACCTAGCGTTACTCAGATATCAAAAGCGTTGCGTCAAGACACTGCAGCAGTCTCTTCAATAGACGCAGAGGCTATTGACTGACACTTTCCGGATAAATCCTCTCCACTTTCATCGAATTTACCGTACTTTTTACAACGAACAAAACCACTGAAATTATGTATACACAGATGAATTTATTAATTGTCAGTATAGAATCACCTAAGTACTTAACTAATTTCAAATACGGTGTCACGTCAAGGGGGTAGATGTTATAGCCATAGATATCAAACCTGGAATCTCAGCTCGCCAACAGGAGGCTCAGCATACCGTATGCCACGATACGCCTGAAACCGCCTGCCTCCGCGCGTCTCCATCCAAGACCCTCGGATGATGCCTGAGGGAGTCACTGTCACTGGGTTTGATAGTGGTGCTGCTGAAAGTGAAATTACGTTAAGTACCTATATTAAGAACCTCTTTATCATTTAGTGGCCATAGAACGTCACCCGCGCATGCGACTAGTGATTGTCTGATATTTATTATACAATACTTAACATCAGTCATCATCAGGTAGGGCGTTTACACCTGACTTAATACAGATCTGGTCTTAATTTGAGGTGTGCAAATTTCATTTTTCTCTTCTTTCTTCTCATCTTATTTTTTTGTAAGAGAAAGTAGGTGCTTCCTCGCTTAAATGTTCGTGCGGATGGTGGTGTATCGGAAGAGGGGTCGTTCCCTTTCCTCTAATATGGTTGAGGGGAACGATGGCTGACTCTCTCATTATACTGATGATCAGGTGCTGTTCGTGTGGACTGGCCTTCTCTTGTCATTGGTGCTAGGTCATTATTTTTTTTTTTTTTATGTGATAGGTGGCAAACGAGCAGGCGGATCACCTGATGGTAAGCGATTACCGCCGCCCATAGACACCCGCAACACCAGAGGAGTCACAAGTGCGTTGCCGACCTTTGAAATGGGATAGGGGGATGGGGGAAATTGGGGGGGGGATGTAGGGCCTGGCCTCCGGTACCCTCACTCACTCGGCGAAACACAACGCAAGCGTTGCTTCACGCTGGTTTTCTGTGAGGCCGTGGTATCACTCCGGTCGAGCCGGCCCATTCGTGCCGAAGCATGGCTCTCCCACGGTGAAAATTAATAATTTCACATGCTTTTATAAAGGTATGCAACTAAATTTAACTATTTGATACCCGAGTTATATAATAGCATGTAAGACTTACATGTACAATGATACGTACTTCGAAAAAACATATTTTGATTTGATTGATTTGACCTGAACGGCGTTTAGTTAGTAATTCTGCAAAGTGGTTTATACTAACCTGTTTTGACCCCATCACTAGCATACACAGATACAACAACAACAAAAAATAACAAAACGTTCTTTTTGCACGACATTGCACCGCTCTGAGTAGTACAATGAGTAAGCGTGAGGTAAATAGCGGCTTTATAAACACCTGTTGAGGAAAATTAACAGTGAGAACAAGATAGAAGGTTCATTCTCAACTAATTTTGAATTACAAATGTACGAAATATAACTAAACACTCATCATCAACGTATTAGCCGTAAAACATCTACTTCTCAACAAAAGTTTCCCCTAAGGATTTCTACAAGCACCGATCTTGTGCCTTAGCGTCTTATCTTACCTTTTTAACTTTACCAGTTCATCAGTCCACCGAGAGGGAGACCTGCCCTAACACTCATGTCATAACTTGTAAGTAACCTATGCTATGGAACTTTTGTCAAGATTTCTGCTTCTTCTTCTTATCGTGTGGCACATTTAACCGTGCTACACACAAAGTATAAGTGGCGCGGCGGTTGCCTGGTTATAACGCAGGGTCAGTTCATTGATATTATTTCAAGTGGAACTGACTTACTGATCGAACACGAGTTAATATAGTAAAGTAAAAATATTTGCACACGACCGCAAATTGTTGTTAACAACCCATATTGTCCCTACTGCAGGGGCACGGGTCTCTTCCCATACCTCGAGAAGGTTAGATCATACTCCACACACGGGGGCAAGTCCGGATTGTGACGGAAATGACAGTATCAAAGTTTTACACTCTATACGGCCTGACCTGGGAGTACATGATTATCCTACATGGTAAATTAAGTCTCAGTTACCTGACTAGACTTCGAAATTACTCCTTTTATCGTAGTCAAATATAAAAAAAAACATGTCTAAATAGCAAGCAACACGTTTGCAATGAAGACCATTTGAATTTCCTTTTTTCCATATCTCTATTATACACCCGTTTGTCAGAATTTCCTTTCTTGCTAGAGTTGAACATACATACAACATAGTATCTGTATTTTGCAGTTTATCCTTCTAAAGCTGAAAATACCCATTTAGATCAAAAAATATTTTTCAGCTTTGGAATTGTCCGAGTTTAACCTTTATTTTGAGTAATAAAGAAAACGCTGCGTGAATCCCGCGATGCATTTCATGATGGTGGTGAATTTATTTTCCTGTACGGGTAACATCCCTTTTAACAGCCCTTTTGTTATGAACTATTCCCTAACCTATCCCAATGGCCAACGGTCCCTAGTTAGGTACCACCCAGTGGCGTAGCGTGAGTTTTCGCCGCCCGGGGCCGATCGAAAATTCGCCGCCCCTTTCTATTTTCGTCATTAGTGAAAAAAGTCAAATAAAGCAGCCAAATTCTGTAATCAATCAAAATTTTTAATACATAATTATATCTAAGAATTTTGATGTTACACCAACAACGCCTTGCACGCCTTGCACGCCCGCTTGCGGCCGGTCTGCATATAGTCAACGTTAGGTAATTTTTAATTAACTGCAGTTTAGAGAAGCTTCTCTCACAACTAAGTTTGGGTCTGTTGCAGCTACAGAAGCCCAAAGAAGTACACGCTCAAGTTTGAACTCTTCTCTGTTAATATTTTAAGGAGCGTGATCTAAGTCCAGTTCATCGACGCCTAATAAAACTGTTGCTAAAAAAAATGCGGCGATCGCCACCCTCCACGTGCCGCCCAGCCCAGCAGGTGGTGATTCTACTCATAAAAAATAATTCTTCTAAAGACAATGCGAACTTTTATATCGGCTCCTTTCATTCATACCCTTGTACGCTCTCTTAAAATTTGGGACTTAGATAATTATTATGTTGAATAGTATAGCGTAGAGACATGCGAGTTTTTAATATGAATTAAAAACGCGCATTTAATATGAATTAAATACAGGTTTCAACAAACAAACAGGTACTCGAAAGCTGATAAGCCTCCTCTACATTAGCTCTTCTAAGCAGATACATATCAACGCTTGAAAGGAAAATTTGAATAAACGACATAGGATGGCGCTTAGTCAACTTTTCCTTTCAAGCGGCGATATGTGGAAAACAAAAATATGTTTAATGTATTTTTTTTTATTGAACTTTTTCAAACAGTTTTAATGTCCATACAGCGCAACTTACTTAAGTAAATACTTATGAAATAAAAAATATAGATAAATGCAGTTCTGTAAATATTTTCTTCTTCTGTCCGATTAACTTAGTATTTAATCGGATATAGCTCATCCCAGAGTTTGTATCGGTGTTCAAAGAGTTTCTTATGGACCGAAAACTCCTTGCCGATGCGCAGGTATTTCCGTTCGGCAGGCGTCATGGCCGGCCACGACAGGCTTTGCAGTTCCGGCGTGTCACCTCGTGGGTTCGGGTTTCTGGAATAAAATAACATTGTCTTGGAATAGGGACGTTGACTGTATCAACAATTAATTATGAAATATTTTTCACTAAATAGCTCTTTTATTGAAATAGTGGAAAACTTTTGAGATTCGACTTCCACTAGATGTGCATTTTTCTCATCTCATCTCACTAATATTATAAATGCGAAAATATGGCTATTTGCTTGTTTGTTCATTTGTTTGTTTGTTCCACTTTCACGCCGAAATTACTAAATGGATTTGGATGAAATTTCGTAGGTAGATAGATAAAGCACTCGGCTAACACATAGGATACACTTTATCCCGAAAAACCGTCACTAGTTGGCGCTGCCTTAACATTTTATTTATCTCTGGACAAGCCACGTAGTCCATGCAGATTAAGTCGCGGGCAGAAGCTTTTTTATTAATAATTTCGTAATGAGTACGAAACAACTATACAAAATTATGAGGTCTTAGCTCGCTATTTCAAGCAGTTATAGAACAAATTGTCACTTTTGACATTTGATAAAAAGTAATAAAAAAAAAGTAATTTGATAATAAGCTCTAGATGCGTGTCGCTCAAACGGGAACCCTACTGGTGTAAAAAAAGTGTAGAATCCATCAACTTGATGTACGATTTTCCAAGAAGTGTAGAAGATATTGCTACCAAGCAAAAAAGCTGCCTATTGTTCTGATCTCGATTTTAGAATTTTTCGTTTTTGTAAACAGTACCTCAGTATATTGAAATTAATTAAATTGCGTAGGAAATCCTAGAAAAATATAACCAAGCCAAGCACATACCCGTATCTAGCGAAGTTGTACCATATAGCAGTGAGTCTCTCCACCATGGTGTTGTCGCGGCTCCCCAGGGGTATGGTAGGGAACCCGCCGACGGGCAGAGTGAACAGGTAGATCATTTCATCTTGATGCCCCACTCCTGTGAGGAAGAAGTAAGTTAACAACCCATACTGTCCCCATTTCTGCGACACGGGTCTCTTCCCATACCTTGGGAAAGTAAGACCTTATACTACACATGGGATCCAAGCCCAGTATATTGAGGTTGTGGGGCTAGTGGCCAACTCAATGTCAAAATTTCAAGTCACCTCTTAGGTCTCCGATAAGACTAAACAACTGCCATCTAGTAATAGCAATCAGCACCAGCGGCTTAACGTAAGAAGAAGGCTTTCGACAAGGTAAATCATGAACTTCTGTTAAAGAAAATTGCGTATAATGGCATTAAGGGCAACCTGCTTCGTTGGTTTTCCTCATATATTACGTCAAGAACTCAACGGGTGGTATTAAACGTAGTTGAATCTGATGCCTTCACTGTATCATCTGGCGTCCCTCAGGGATCCATCTTGGGGCCATTACTGTTTACTATTTTCATTAACGACATTGATACATGTTTTAAACATAGTAACATTCTTCTTTATGCAGATGATCTAAAGGTATACTCAGGTATTCGTTCGCTCGCAGATAGTAGAAATTTTCAGGAAGATCTTGATAGACTTCACTGCTATTGTAAAAATAATAAATTACATCTCAGTTTAACTAACCGTCATAAAATAACATTTACCAAAAAAACCAATAATAGTGATTATCTCTACCACTTAGGTGGTATAACTTTATCTACTACTGAGCTAGTCCGAGACCTGGGTGTACTTTTGGATCATCAGCTTCACCTTGACTGTCATATTGTCAAGATTATTAATAGTGCTTTTGGGATGTATGGCTTTGTGATGCGATCTTCCCTCGATTGCGATTTTCCTTCTTTTTGAATCTTGATTTCAAACGCCCCTCTACCTATTTACATTTATACAACAGCCGCTGGATGCGAGCCGCACAGGACCGGTCGGTGTGGAAATCCTTGGGGGAGGCCTTTGTCCAGCAGTGGACGTCTTTCGGCTGATAGATAGATAGATAGATAGACAACACATTAGTTAGACCTCATCTTGAATACGCTGCTCAAATCTGGAACCCATTGTACAATAAATATAGTGACCAACTAGAATTAGTACAGAGAAAGTTTCTTCGAAGTACACATTATAGATGCTATAGAAAAAAAATGTCGTATACCAAACTGCTTCATAAATATTCTGTTCTTTCTCTCCATGCCAGACGTAAATTGATTAACATGATGACACTCTATAACATCTGTAATCATAAATTTGACTGTCCTAAACATACAAGACACCTTGCGTATCATGTGCCTTATTGTAAATCGCGCTTAGTTAAGCGGAAAAAACTATTTTATACCTCGATATGCAGGACTGCATGCTGGTATTCGATCACCCCTTAGATGCATTGTTAGTGCATATAATGAGGATTTCTCACATGTTGATCTGTTTTCTTTGACTTCAGGTAGATTTAGGAATTCTATAATAGGTTTTTTTTTTTATGGCGGAGGTGGCAAACGAGCAGACGGATCACCTGATGCTAAGCGATTACCGCCGCCCATAGACACTTAGAATAATTACTTTTGTTTTGCTTTATTATTTACACAGTAAGTTGAGTTTTGTTTTTATTTAGGCTATTTGTGTTTATATAATTATGTTTCGTTAGCTATTTTTGTAAAAACAAACCTGTGGATTGCGCTGTGGGTTGTGTACCCATTTAGTACTTGTAATTTACTGTTTCTTTGGATATGTTTTGTACACAACTGTTTGCTATCCCAAATAAAAAAAAAAAAAAAAAAACGTGCTTTGCGAAGAATGAAAACGGTCGAGATAATTTCCACTAATAGTCAAACCCATCCAGGTTATTCGTATCTGTAGTCAGTTAACCTGTGTGACGACGTGACCACGCAAGCCTCAATGAGCCACGACCGCTTCCGATGCGAAAAAGGAGACGAGTGCATTAATCATAGGATTTTAAATGACTTATAGGTATTGACTTGTCATTTAAAGATCCAAGGAAATCTTACCAACAGGTCTCCCAGTGTTGGGATCTTGGTAGAAGCTGTGGTTCCCCATATAGGCGAACTCGTAGTGGAACACTTTGTGAGGCGAATGGCGGCACATCAGGTTAGCCATCCTGTAATCAGTCGGGATTGGCATGTCATGCTATAAAGCTAGTCAACGTTCGTAAATAGCTTATATGCATATTACAACAAACGAAAATCGTTAGGTAACGGTAGCCTATCAGATGAGAGATATTTCAAAACAGTGATTCCACTTAGTATGTAGGTAGCAGAAAAATGCTAAAATTGTATCTTCCTTTTACAAGTTCTTCAGATTTAGAAATTGTCATGGCCTTGTCTTTTATATGGAAGCTTGTTATTGGCTTGTAGTTGTTATCTATGTATTCATTGTGTAAATAAGGCTGTAAGCTCCCCAAATAAAATAAAATAAAAATATCAAACAGTTTTTTATGGTTTTTTTTATTCCCGTTTTTTCTGAAGAAGTTCTTAGCTCCTCCAAGGATTTGCACACTTACCGGTCTTGCGCTGCCCGCATCCTATGACTTTCCGCAATGGTGATGTCAACATTGTCAACCGGTTTTAAGAAAACCTAATTAAAACCGGTTTTTTACAATACCGATAAAAACTGGTTGTAGTAAAAAGAGACGATTATTTTTTTGCAACCCTTAATACATGGTGTATCCAGTTCCTTTGGCAACATTATTTATATTTCTATGCTTTGCACTTTCTGGAGAAGTATCGTAATATGCATTTGGCTGTAACGCTAATTGTAATTTTTTTAAAGTACTTGTCAATGCCAGAAACTTCTATATATTCCAAACGTATATTCTTGAAAAAGGTCTAGTTTTTATCACCAAGAAGGAACAGAACGCCCAATTTTGCAATCCATTAACGTAGTTTATTTATAAAAATGAGGATTTATTTGTTAAGTATGACTGAAATAAAGAATTTAATTATTTTTGGTATTTATCTCATTTTCTTAAAAAACTAAAAATACCTAGTAAAGCCTGTTTTTTCAAAAACTTATCGGTAAATACCAGTGGCGAAAACTGAAATCGGCTGACATCACTATTCCGAAACCTGTACAAGGTTTTTACTTCGCCGAGTTGAAGGCCTAAATACTTACCTATAAAGAAGTCTAATATTACCTGTGCACCTCAAACCCGATGACAGCATCCGAGTACAATTTTCCCAAACCATCTGCAGTAGCCGTGTCGTTGGCTAGGTCTCTTCCACCGAGATACGCCTGCTTGAGTCGGTTCGCCTTGTCAACTGCGGAGTCTTCCGCGGGCAGCATGAAGGCTATAGGAGCTTCACGATCCCAGTTGTTGTTCATGGAGTCGAGAAGGGTTTGGTTCCTCAAGATAGCTGCAAGACGAATCGAAATAAGTTTTAAGGTCTTACTTTAAAATTCTGTTTGGAACTATTGGTTTCACTTTTGAATTTGGATGGTACGATCTTGTTGGTAGGGTGGCAGGCAAACATTATATTAGGCTTCGCTGATCTTTACTGTCAAAGTAGGTATTCTATCCACAAAACAAAATAGCTTGACAGACTACTACATACGTCCAAGCAAAAGCACTACCATACGTAATAGGAGCTAGCTGAACCATCGGTAAAGGAAGCTACTTACTGAAGGCTTTCCAAAATAACTCATCTCTCGTCTGGCTAATAATGTAAGGCACAGCGTAAAAGTGGCCTGATCTGATGGTCTCCAGCGGCTGCTTGGTGAGGAAGCGCTCCTGTCCGAAGTCAGGCTCCACCACTACGTTCCATACCAGAACTGGATCATAGCTCGGCAGTTCCTGTACAGGGAGAAGTAAATGGGAGCATGTAACCTAAGCGATTAAAAACCTCCACCACAACACAAACGGTAAAAAGCTCATAATTTGTTTCCATACAAACGCAATAAAGCTACGTACACATTAAAAATGCGCGTTGAACGATTGTGATACTACAATCTACTGCTGCTGGCCCCCCTACAAAAATCCATAGCTACACCAATATTTGCCACTGAGAATAGAAAACTCCCGTTTGTTTTATAGATAATTTTGTATTTCCCTCAAAAATTTTGTGTAATAAACGGTAATTTTCTCGACTTATTTTAGTACTATTAATGTCACCCTATTATTATGAGTTATGACTTATAACTCTCCCCCCCCCTCCCCAAATTTTTGGCTGTGACCGCGCCTGAACACAAATGAAAAGTTATTTTTGCACCTTTTAAATTTTAGCTCTTTTGATAATTGAGATCCATTTCTGGATGATGACATGGTCATTACCAGCTGGACAGTTTTGGATGATGTAGCATCTTACCACTTACTCATCATATTTTCAATGCCCAATATACCTCCTTCAACTATAGAAATAGCTGAACATACTTTGAAACCCTAACCAAATTTCGACCAAGCTAGCTGTGTTTGGTAGAAAATTAACCACCGAAAGAAAATATATGCTACACATTGGTCCCTCAGTTGCAGGTATATACAGGTAATATTACAATTATTTGGGTCCAGAAAGTATATTCAAAATACCAACCATCTGTCCGTCCTATGTTCAACAGTAGATGGTCAGGTACATAATATATCATATTATGATGCATTTTGATAATATAAAAGAATTCATCACTTACAAACATAGAGTTTAACGAGTCCCCGATCTCCTTATAGGTTTTCGTCTTCAGGCAATCGATGATCTCTTTGCTGAAGCCAGTGGGGCAATTAAGGATTCTCGCTTGACGTTCGGCGAGATACTTCTGTTGGGAGCCGATGACAACTTGAGATAATGGCGAGGCGCTCATTGATATAGCCCGGTGAAACAGACCTGAGGTGTAGCATTATGAGTTAAAAAGAGTTTTCTATGAATCATAAGTGAGGTCCTGTTCTTGTCAAGATTATCAAAGCCACCTTCAATTATCAACATTTATTTCTACGTTACTCATTCTTTCACACGCATACCTTTACTCATTGGAGAAACCATGTGTAGTCCGATACTAAGCGATCCAGCGCTGGATCCAGTCACAGTGACTAGACCAGGGTCGCCGCCAAAGGCAGCGATGTTCCGCTGAATCCAGCGCATTGCTGCCACCTGGTCTTTGAAACCGTTATTACCAGGCGCTAGCTCATCACCTGTGCTTAGGAAACCTGTGGAATAATAACATGTAAGATGCTTCTCAAAAAAATATATGAGGAGCGTTTCGTCTGTGCAAGTCTCCACCTCACTCCTTTTGTTTCTGCTGTATTAATGGAGAAGCTTTAATCTTCTATGCACTTAGAATCACCAAAGGTCATCTAATTTCCTTACGACACATAACAGACACATATACGGTACTGATTCAAGACACTGAGCAGCCTAATTTGTCTGTGCTGAGAAAGTATTCGTTATTAGAGCCATATGACCTGACTAAGAGACAGTGCACAGCGTTGAAGATAATAAACTGAAAATCGAAACATTCATTTCTTAGAACTGGACTTTTTAATTATGAACTAATGTATTGTATGAATAAATGAATTGTAATTGGCTGTGGCTGAAACAGGATGTTTAAGTTTGTAGGTACATATCGAAATTTTAATTTCCAGGGCATTGTGCAGCTGCTTACATGCAATTTTTTATAAGATCTATTAGTTCTATGTCTAATCCATTTGTCGGAGAAAAACGATCAAGTTATTTAATTTACTGGTAGCTTTTTTGGTAATTAGTCTTACCAAGAGTGCCGAGTCGGTAATTGATGGAGACATACACGACATCCCTCTCCAGAAGATAGTGTGGCCCTGAAATGTCGCTCCTGCCCGAGAACGAGTAGAATCCGCCGGGATGTATGAATAAGATGACGGGTAGCTTCGACCTACGAGGAAATTGTTTTATTACAACATACGAAACTTTCACAGCAAACTTGAGGTGTACCCTCACACACAAACAGATAAAATTAAAAGCGATTCTCGCGGTTGGCAACCCAGTTTTCCTCATCTAAAGTCTTCAAAGAAAACTCGCTTATTACCATAATTATGCGATAGGTACCACCTACTAATGTTAGAAATATAATTCTGTAAGGACGACTCGTCCTTTTACCTTTTTCTCCCGTGCGTGTAGACGTTCAGTCTGAGGCAGTCCTCGTCGACGCGGTAATCTGGAGTAATGGTCGGCTGCGGGCAGGCTGGGCCTTCCTGGGTAGCGTCCACCACCCCTGATGTGTAGTTCAGTATTCGTTTTGGTGGCTACAAGTACGAAAATAGTTTATTATCATTTTTCACCTGGATGAAGTCTATTGTGGACGATAGTTTTCTTCCATGAATATTCATTTAGCACGATTTTCAGGGACATGCTTCAAACATGCGTAGCTTTGGTAATGAGTCATTTAGGATAAGGTTATCTAGTTCGTCAGCTAAAACCTACCACGTTTTCTTTCCGACTGAATTTTCTCCTCATTGCTAGAACCTCTGCATCATCTTACTAGTAGATTCATTTACTATGCTGAGTGTTTAGTTAATAAGAAGACTGAGAGTATATGAGATTTTGGTTTCTTATACGGCTTCCTCTTAAGGTTAACAAGTGTGGCCTGATAGATTATAAACATAACCTGGAACAGGTTTGATTCTAAATTTAACCTTAGTTTTTGCAATGAACAACCACCGAACTACCAAAATGATAGACTAATTATTCATTGGTGTCGATTCGGTGTTTACGATTAAACTTATTTGACAGGACTAAATTTAAGCAGCCTTTCGATATAGAAAAGAAAAGACAGAACACTTAAATTAAGTTTAATGCTGTCAAATAAGTTTTATCGTGAAAACCGAATCGACACCATTGACAATATACATAGTAAGTTATCAAGGGAATTACCTAAATATTTTCCTAATTTCAAATAGTCATTTCGTGAAAGTGGGTTGCAAGCTAAATGAAGATGATATAAATGCCAATCGAACCTGGAATCTCAGATTTCCAACCGGAGGCTCAGCATACCGTATGCCACGGTATGCCTGAAACCGCCTGCCTCCACGCGTCTCCATCCAAGACCCTCGGATGATGCCTGAGGGAGTCACTGTCATTGGGTTTGATAGCGCTGCTGCTGAAAAGTGAAATAACATTAAGTATACTAAGAACCTCTTCATCATTTAGTGGCTATAGAAATGCGTTAACGTCACCTGCGCTTGCTACTAGTGGTTGTCTGATATAATACTTAGCATCAGTCATCAGGTAGGGCGTTTACACTTAATACAGATCTTGTCTTAATTTGAGGTATACAGATTACATTTTCTCTTCTTTCTTCTTCTAGTCCTATTTTTTTGCAAGAGAAAGTAGGTGCTTGCTCACTTAAATGTTCGTGAGGATGGTGGTGTATGGGATGGGAGTGGGGTCGCTCCCTTCCCTCAAATATGGCGAAGGGGAGCGATGGCTAACTCTTGCATTATACGTACTCGTGATCGGGTGCTGTCCGTGTGGACTGGCCTGTTCTTCTCATTGTTGTTAGGTCATTATTAATTAATTACCTGTTTGCACATATATTGTATAAGGTTTCCTCTATCTTTTCACATTCTTTTATAATGATATGCAACTAAATGTAACTATGGCGGAAAACACACTGCTCTGCTCACCGCGATGAATTGCGGTGGAGCGGATTTAAACTTTGTACTGTAAAATGTTGATTTGTATACAAAAACCGCGGGGTACCACACACTGACACCGCTTCTCCGTCCGGAGGCGCGATTCTTACAACGGATCCGCGCTCCCGGACGGAGACGCGGTGCGATTCGCAGGGTACCACACACTGACGCCGCTTCTCCGTCCAGAGCTGGGGCGTGATTCGCAGGGTATACCGCAGTACCGTCCGGATTTTTGTCTACGACGAAATTCGGACGGAAACCGTCCGATGGGGCTAAATCCGCGCGTTCGTCGTGCACCGCAGCTTCGGACGAAATTCGGACGGAAACCGTCCGGTGGAGCGGAACGCTGCCGCATGCGAATTTCGTCGCTCCACGCTCCCGTCCGATTTCCGCCTCACTATGATATCCGCGTATAATCAGGGTTGTTTACCCGTATTATGTAATAGCATGTAAGACTTATATTTGAAAAATGTGTTAGAGGGAATTCTCACCAAAAGAAACTTATTTTGGACCCGCTGTTTCTTCTCCCTTCGCAATTTCCCGGAACGTTGAGTATACAAGTTTCAAGTGGTAGGAACTTCGTATTAAGTAGAATAGATTGAAAAATTACCTTCGGAAAGTATACAATGCTACCTACTTCGAATAAACATAATATTTTGATTTGATGATGTGACCTGAAAGCGTTTAGTTAGTAATTCTGCAAAGCAATTTATACTGACCTCTTTTGACCCCATCACTGGCATACACATAAATAACAAAAATGAAAAATAAGAAAACGTTCTGTTTGCACGACATTGCACCGCTCTCAGTAGTGCACTTAGTATATAAGCGTGAGGTAAACAACAGCCGCTTTATAAACACCTGTTGAGGAAAAATAACAGTGAGAGAAGGTTTATTCTCAACTAATTTTGAATTACAAATGTACGATTTATAACTTAACACTCGTCATCAACGTATTAGCCGCAGGTCATCCACTTCTAAACAAAGGTTTTCTCTAAGCATTTCTAAAAGCACCGGTCTTGTGCCTTAGCGTCTTATCTTACCTTCTTTATGCACCCGTTTGTCAGAATTTCCTTCCTTGCTAGGGTTGAACATCAAGTATCTGTATTTTGCTGTTTATCCTTCTAAAGCTGAAAATACCCATTTAGAGGAAAAAAATATTTTTCAGCTTTAGAATTGCCCAAGTTTAACTATACCTACTTTATTGTGGGTAATAAAAAACACGCTGCGTGAATCCCGCGATGCATTTCAGGACGGTGTTTATATTTTTCTTGTAGTGGTAACATCCCTTTTAACAGCCCTATTTTTATGTCGAGAGGTTATGAGCTTTTCCCATTCCAACGGCCAACCGTTCCCACTTTGACCAACATTGGCGATCGTTGGTACAAATTGTATAAAGGCGTGTTGGGATATACAAATACAACGGCCATAACAAGTCGAGCTTGGCCTTCTTGTTTAGATTAAATCCTGGCTTTGAGGTAGAGATCTCAGTGGAGATCTCTTGTATAGGTATAATGTGAACGGACCACCTGTTGGGGTCATTTTGTGACTCGCGGTTGAGGGATTTTTGTACTTAATCCGCAATCTCAAGTAGTGAGTAGAAAATCATAAAAAATAATTCTTCTAAAGACATTGCCAACTTTTATGTCGGCTCCATTCATTCATACCCTTGTGTGCCCTCTTACAATTTGAGACTTAGATAATTATTATGTTGAATAGTGTAGCGTAGAGATATGCACGTTTTAAATTCATATTAAATACAGGTTTCAACAAACAAACAGGTACTCGAAAGCTGATAAGCCTCCTCTACAACTGCCCTTTTAAGCAGATACCCACTGACATTATGTGGAAAACAAAAACATGTTTCATGTAATATTTTTATTGAATTTTTTTAAATATATTTAAAGTCCATACAGCACAAATTATATGAGTAGGTACTTATGAGATAAAAATATAGATATAGATTTCTGTAAATCTTTTCTTCTCTCTGATTAATTTAATATGTAATCGGATATAGCTCATCCCAGAGTTTGTATCGGTCTTCAAAGAGTTTCTTATGGACCGAGAACTCCTTGCCTATGCGCAGGTATTTCCGTTCGGCAGGCGTCATGGCCGGCCACGACAGGCCTTGCAGTTCCGGAGTGTCGCCTCGTGGGTTTGGGTCTCTGGAATAAAAGAACATTGTCTTGGAATAGGGAAGTTGACTGCATCAACAATTAATTATAAAATATTTTTCACTAAGTAGCTCTTTATTGTAATAGTAGAAAACTCTCGAGCTTCAATTTCCACTAGATGTGCATTCTTTTTATCTCATATCACTAATATTATAAATGCGAAAGTTTGGATGTTTGTTTGTTTGATCCACTTTGACGACGAAACTACTGAACGGATTTTGATGAAACTCCTAGGCAGATTGATAAAGCACTCGGCTAACACATAAAATACATTTTATCCCGAAAAACTCGAAGGTTCCCGGAGGAATGGCTAAAAACAGTTTTTTTCTTTGTCACTTGTTGGCGCTGCCTTAATATTTTATTTCTCTCTGCACAACGCACGTAGTAGACGCAGTCGAAGTCGCAGGCAGAAGCTAGTTTATTAATAATTTCGTAATGCGTACGAAACGACTAGGTATAAGAAATTATGAGGTCTTAGCTCGCTGTTTCTAACAGTTAAAGAAATGCTGTCGCTTTTGAATTTTGATAAAAGTAATAAAAAAAAAGTAAATTGATAATAAGCACCCTACGTACTGGTGTAAAAAGTGTAGAATCCGTTAACTTGATGAACGATTTTCCAAAAGGTGTAGAAGACATTGCTACTAAGCAAAAATGCTGCCTATTGTTCTGATCTTTTTTTGACTTTTTTGTTTTTGTAAACATTACCTCAGTATATTGAAACTAATTAAATTCGATGGAAATCCTTGTAAAATATAAACAAGCCAAGCACATACCCGTATCTAGCGAAGTTGTACCATATAGCGGTGAGTCTCTTCACCATGGTGTTGTCGCGACTCCCCAGGGAGATGGTGGGGAACCCGAGGACAGGTAGAGTGAATAGGTAGATCATTTCGTCGTGATGCGCCACTCCTGTGAGGAAGAAGAAAGTTAACAACCTAAACCTTCGACGCAAGACCCATAGACGTAAGTCGCACTTCAGATGTAAGAAAGGAGATGAGTGCTGTGACTATAGGATTCCAAAGACTAATCTAAGAAAAACTTACCGACAGGTTTTCCAGTGTTGGGATCTTGGTAGAAACTGTGGTTCCCCATGTAGGCGAACTCGTAGTGGAACACTTTGTAAGGCGAATGGCGGCACATCAGGTTGGCCATCCTGTAATCAGTCGGGATCGGCATGTAATGCACGTCTTCAACTTTCATAAAAGAAATAAATGGTAATATAATAAATGGTCGTTGGTCGAGAAATAAATAATAATAAATACAGGCGTACTACAACCAACAAAAATCGTCAGGTAAGGAAAAGGGAGCCTATCGGATGAGAGATAATATTAGGAAACAGTGATTCCACTTAGTATGTAGGTAGCAAAAAAATGCTTATATGTTTTCTTGCTTTTATGAGTTATTCAAACTCAGTTATTGCAATTGCCTTGTCCTTTACATCAAACACATTTTTTTATGGATTCTCTATTTTTCTAAGGAAGTTCTTAAGTGACTACATCATTATTATCATTATCAGCCAATCGACAATACATCCGTTGCTGGACAAGGGCCTCCTCAGAGGATTTTTACACTGACCGGTCGTGTGCTGGCTGCCTGCATCTAGTCCGCTAAACTACGACTTCCGGTGCTCCGTCTAGGTTACTTACCTATGTAGAATGTTAAAATTACCTGTGCACACCAAACCCGATCGCAGCATCCGAATACAATTTCCCCAGACCATCGGCAGTAGCCGTGTCGTTGACTAGGTCTCTTCCACCGAGATACGCCTGCTTGAGTCGGTTGGCCTTGTCAACTGTGGAGTCTTCAGTGGGCAGCATGAAGGCTATAGGAGCTTCGCGATCCCAATTGTTGTTCATGGAGTCGATAAGGGTTTGGTTCCTCAAGATTCCTGCGAGAATTTAAATTAGTTTACGATCTGACTATGAATTTTTGGTTTCACTACTGAATTCGGATTGTACGATCTCGTTGGAAGGGTGGCAGGCAACCATTATTTTAGGGTAGTTTTTTCTTTACTGTTAAGTTTATGTATTCTATACCTACCGCCGTCTACTTTGAGGATAGAATGGTTAAACCATAAGAAGAAGAGTAGGTATTCTAGGCACAAAACAAAATAGCTTGACAGATGTCTACATTTAAGTCCAAGGCGAGCAATAGCACTACCACAGGTAATAGGAGCTAGATGAATCATCGGTAACAAGCTACTCACTGAAGGCCTTCCAAAATAACTCATCTCTTGTCTGGCTAATAATATAAGGCACCGCGTAGAAGCGGCCTGATCTTATGGTCTCCAGCGGCTGCTTGGTGAGGAAGCGCTCCTGCCCGAAGTCAGGCTCTATCACTACGTTCCACAGCAGAATTGGATCGTAGCTCGGCAGGTCCTGTACAGGTGTGAGTATAATGGTCGTAGCTTACAAAAGAAAAAGTAAATGAGACTATGTTACATAATCGATTAAAAACCTCCAGCACAAAGGTAAGTAATTTGAAAGCAATCATCACTTACAAACATAGAGTCTAACGAGTCCTCGATCTCCTTATAGGTTTTCGTCTTCAGGCAGTCGATGATCTCTTTGCTGGAGCCTGTGGGGCAGTTGAGGAGCCGCGCTTGACGTTCGGCGAGGTACCTCTGGTGGGAGCCAATGACGACTTGCGATATTGGAGAGGAGCTCATAGATATGGCCCGGTGGAACAGACCTGACGGGAAACGTTAAAAGAAACATTTCCTTTTAGCTGTTTTAGATTTATATTTTTACAGCTGATGGACTAGATCCTAGTTTGTGCAGACTATTTGAGTAGAAAGAGTTGTGAAGTTCTGTAAAGGGAACTTGGGCTCTGGTACTAGATGCACAAAGTAAACAGTGTGTTATATTGCATAGCGAAACAGGTCTACGAATTCCCTTATTTAATGAATCATAGGTATCAGAGGTATTAGTCTTCAAATTATGAAACTTAGTTCTTTACAGCTTGAAATCCTTAATTTTGACCTTACTTATTCTTCCACATACGTACCTTTGCTCATTGGCGAAACCATGTGTAGTGCGATACTAAACGATCCAGCGCTGTATCCAGTCACAGTGACTGAACCAGGATCACCACCAAAGGCAGCGATGTTCCGCTGAATCCAGCGCATAGCTGCGACCTGGTCTTTGAAACCGTTATTACCAGGCGCTAGCTTGTCACCCGTACTTATGAAACCTGTGGAATAAATAATGATGTAATAAAGGTACTAAAGAAGTTAATAAGAAGAGTCTGCTCTTGCTTCCCATCCTTTCTGATTACAACAGTTGCGTTGTTTCCTAACTATTTTGGTTCTGTTTTGAAAAGGCAAGCTCTAGCTCGTTAGAGACCTCACTTGACTGCTCAGCTATTGATCCATATTGTAATTCAGTCCTTAATAATTTATGTATTTCTGAAGATATAATTCGCTCTACGATTAGAAAATTAGATGTTAACAAGTGTTCAGGTCCTGATGGTATTCCTCCGTTTTTCATCAAACACTGTAGTTCTGAGCTTAGCATTCCGTTAACTATAATCTTTAAAAAATCTCTTAGATATGGTATCTTTCCCAGTATGTGGAAAAATGCCCATGTTATTCCAATATTTAAGTCGGGAGATAAGTCTCGCTGTGAGAACTATCGTCCTATAAGCATTCTCTCATGTTTTTCCAAATTGTTTGAATCTGTTGTGTATGATGCTCTTTATCACCATCTCAAGCCATTTATCTCACCTAATCAGCATGGATTCCTCAAGCAAAGATCTACTACTACTAGTAATCTACTTGAATACAAAACTTACTTATGCAATGCTTTCGCTAAAACTAATCAAGTTGACTTCACGGAAGCCTCCTACGCTGGATAATTTCATACCTCTTTAATAGAAGTCAGCTAGTGGCTCTTAAGGGGGACTTTTCTTGTCCTATTATAGTTACATCTGGAGTACCTCAGGGGTCTCATCTTGGACTGCTTTTCTTTATCGCATTCATAAATGATCTGGTTGAACGATTATCTTGTCCCAATCTACTTTATGCCGACGATTTAAAAGTTTTTTCCACTATCAGTTACCTTAAAGATGCTATAACCCTCCAAAAAGATTTGGATTCCATTTCTGAGTGGTGCTCTGCTAACCAAATGTCCCTTAATGTCAAAAAGTGCTGCGTTATTACCTTTACCAAAAAAACCAATAAAATTAATTTTAATTATTCTGTGGACAATCATATTTTAGATCGTAAATCTGTAGTAAAGGATTTAGGCATATACTTTGATGAGCAATTGTCTTTTCGTAATCACTATGATTACATAATAGATAGATGCTCGCGCCTGCTTGGTTTTGTAACCAGAATAACAAAGCCATTCAAAAAATCTGACAGCTTAATTCATCTGTATAGGTCTTTAATAAGAAGCATCCTAGAGTACAATTCTGTGATTTGGTCACCTTTTTATAATGTTTACATTAAGCGCATTGAGCGCATTCAGAAACGTTGTCTATAATTCTCGTCTTTCCGTTTTCATTTTAATAGAGTCTGCAATTCTTACTCAGAACTATTGGCAACTATTTTAATACCAATTATCGATACCGGGTCCCTAAAACTTTTCAACTTCGCGTATACCTAAACAACACTTCATTTTATAACCCGATTACTCGTATGTGTCGCCAATTTAATGAATTGTCTGCTGCCAACGATGGTGTTGACATCTTCGACAGCAGACTTTTCAAATTTCGTAGTCAGCTCGTTAATGTTATGTTGAAGTAGTGCCGTAATTGCGGCTTCCCATTCCCATTACTATGTCTCACTATATTCTACTTTAATTAATATTATACTTGTATCAATGACGCTCACCTCTGTTTACATGATATGTATAATTGTAATATTTCTTTCTCTATGTTTGTGTACTTGGTCTTTATTTAAATTGTCTGCTCATCTCTGTTTGCATACCTATATTGGACTACAGTCTGATCATACACTTATCTTATTTAGTATTTAAGCCCTTTGACTGTAATCTGTTGGTGTGTTAAATTCTAATAAAATAAAATAAAAATACAACACCCCACGGACACTATACAGCACTGACATAGAGCACTGAGCAGCGTAATTTGTGTGTACTGAGAAAGCATTATTTATTACAGCAATATGATCTGGCTAACTGACTATGTGCAGCGTATAACCACCATTGAAGATAAATACTTGAAAATCAGAACATTCGTTTCTTAGAGGGTTTATAGTGGAGGGCATTGAAATCGGGTGTTTCACTGTATACCAATGGAAAATTGAGCAAACATATTTTGCAAGTTAAGTTAAGTTAGTTGTCGTAGGCGATCCACTAGTTCTACTCTTATCCATTTATCAAAGAAATACAACCAAGTTATTTAATTTGTATGTTTTTTTTATTAGTCGTACCAAGAGTCCCGAGCCGGTAATTGATGGAGACATACACAACATCTCTTTCCAGAAGATAGTGTGGCCCCGCGATGTCGCTCCTCCCCGAGAATGAGTAGAATCCGCCGGGATGTATGAACAAGATGACAGGTAGCTTCTGCTTCGACCTACGAGGAAATTGTTTTAACAGAACGTACGAACCTCTCGCAGCAATTTGAGTTGTACCTTCACATACGAGCAGATAAAATTTGAAGCGGTTGGAATATATGCAAGACTAGACTAGAAAGAAAGAAACTGACTACAGACACAGTCAAAAATTTTACTGACTACGACACAGTCATAACCTGGATCGTGTTAGTGGCATTTATCTCGACTGTTTCCGTGCTTCACAAGGCACTAGATGGCACTCGTTAAGCCACATCAGAGGCCTTATAGGCGGCTTGAAAACTTCTGACACTCGAAGAGACTCATGCCCCGGCCCCTGCAGAGTAGACGATGGGTTGTTAACGAGATGCTCGTCTTTTTACCTCTTTCTCCCGTGCGTGTAGACGTTCAGTCTGAGGCAGTCCTCGTCGACGCGGAAATCTGGATTAGTGGTCGGCTGCGGACAGGCGGGACCTTCCTGGGTGGCGTCTACCACCCCTGATGTGTAGTTCCGGATTAGTTTTGGCGGCTGCAAGTACGAATAAATTATAGTTAATGATCAACGTCTCACCAAAAACCAAAGCTGGAATCGCTTTGAACCTTTTATTTTTTGCAATTAACAACCACGCAACAACTAAAATGATGAACATTACTTATTCATAGTCAATATGGGTAGGTAGGTATCTAAGGAAATCACCGAAATACTTATCTACAGTAATATCAAACAGGCATTTTGTAAAAGTGGGTTGCAAGCAAAAAAAGGAGATGATGTAAAAGCCATATTGAACCTGGAATCTCAACTCGCCAACCGGAGGCTCAGCATACCGTATGCCACGGTACGCCTGAAATCGCCTGCCTCCGCGCGTCTCCATCCAAGACCCTCGGATGCTGCCTGACGGAGTCACTGTCACTGGGTTTGATATTGCTGCTGCTGAAAAGTAAGTATATCAAGAACCTCTTTATCATTTAGTGGTATAGAAAGCATTAGCGTCACCTGCGCTTGCGACTAGTGGTTGTCTGTTATTATAATTAGCATCAGTCATCAGGTAGGGCGTTTACACATGAATTAATACTGATCTGGTCTTATGAGGTCTATTGAGATATTCAGATTTCATTTTCTCTTCTTTCTTCTTCTCATCAATTTTTTTTTAAGAGAAAGTAGGTGCTTGCTCACTTAAATGTTCGTGCGGATGGTAGTGTATCGGGAGCCGGGTAGTTCCCTTCCCTCAAATATGGCTGAGGGGAGCGATGGCTAACTCTCGCGTTATTCTCGTGATCGGGTGATGTCCGTGTACACTGCCTTGCTCTGATCGTTGGTGTTACGTCATTAATAATTAATTACCTCGTATACGGTTTTGTCTATCTTTTCACATTCTTTTATAATGGTATGCAACTAAATGTAACTATAATCGGGGTTGTTAACTTATACGTTAGGTAAGGCTTATATTTTAAAAATGTGTTGGAACTCCCTCCAAATGAAATTTATTTTGGACCCGACAATTTTCGAAATTTCCCTTCCACTACTAGAATTGTTTATTTGCTTATTAACTACTTATACATATTATTACATTATAATTACAGGATAATACAACATTATGTACATTTATATTTTTTAACTTTGCAATTTCAAATACAGTAATACCCCGCTTAACGCGAGTGATGCGTTCCAGACAAAATCGCGTTAAGCGAAATTCGCGCATAACGGGGCACAAACAAATAACGAGCTAAAATATAAATCAATGTACTTTTGTTAGAGAAAATTGACACAAAATATTAATCACTTGCACTTTTTTTCGCACTTTAGAAAAATAGCTGTCTAAGGTTTTTTGTGTCGCATTTTGTTTGCGCTCTTGCAAAATTCTAAAAACTATTTTCCTATCTTTGGAGTTACCGGCGAGTCAACCGTCAATCTTTTTCAATTAATGAGCAGTTACGGGTTGCTATTGGTCAATGAAATCACACCACTTAGCATGCAAATGAACCAATCAACGCATTCGCGTAAAGCGGGGTAAATTAGCGCGAATTTTACACTATAACGAATCCGCGTAAAAAGGGGTCGCGTTAAGCGGGGTATTACTGTATAAATTACATAACTAGTAGTCATAACACAATTTTAGCTAGAATTACCGACATAGACTTTTCATTATTACCCTTTCGAGTTCCGTCAACGAACAATGAAACACATCAATTTCAACAGCCACTCGGTTCAAAATTTGTATTGCTTTGGTCAGGGGAGCGTGCTTTAGAGCGCTTTTATAGTCACACAGGTTTCTGCACGCATGCGTTTCATGCCCGCAACCTATCGTTTCAGTACATTTTTTAGGTTCCTTTTATTGTCATGCGTGTCACACGCATGCGGGCAGCAATCCACGTGACTATAAAAGCGCTCTTAGGGCGCTATTATTGTTATGCGGGTTTCTGCCCGCATGCGGGCCGTATCCGCATGCGTGCGGCGTTTCCAAAGCGACCTGCGTGCGTGTGACACGCATGGCAATAAAAGGGCTCTAAAAATGTGCTGAAACGATAGGTTGCGGGCGGCAAGCATGCGGGCAGAAATCCGCATGACAATAAAAGCGCCCTTAGTACGTTCGTCCTGCAGTGCGCACTCGCCAACGCACTTGCAAACGCGCAAAATCGCGTCTTTGGGACAAGTAGCCCGATAGATTCAAGAATAAAGGGGTTGCTTGATTCCCCCGAAATATTCTAACAATATAGATACAATGTAAGGACTCTCTTTCTTCTTATTTCTAATTGGTAATATCCTACCATCCCCAGCACAAAAAGGGTTGGGTACATGAGTGGGAAGAATAGATAAACCCCTTAATGTTTATAATATAGATGCCTCAAAAAATTTTTTGTATTTTTAATCATTAATTTGTACTTTACTTCATGAGGGTTCCATATCATAGAGGCATATTCCAAACGACTCCTTACGAGTGCACTTTATAATGCCTTTAGAGTTGCAATGCCTTGTAACTTCATTGTTTGATGTAAAACAAATCCTAAATTTTTGTAGGCTTTCTTTCATAACGGAATGAAAGATCTTGCGAAACCCGCAAACCTAAATCTCTGACCGAAGTAACACGGGCTAGATTCTCTCCTTTTATATGGTAGTCATAGTTAATGGGTTTTTTGAGCGTGTGCATGACATGATGTTATACTTAGCCACATTAAAGTTTATAAACGTGACTCCACTCTACTATTCTAACTATATCACTTTGTAGTTGTTCACAGTCACTATGTCGTTTACAGTCAGGTACAACTTCAGGTCATCCGCAAACAAAAGACAATTTGCATTTTTGACATGGACCCAGATTACTACCTTGGCTAAGTCCCGATCCTGTCGCGAAAGTATCCGACGTAAAACCTTTAATAATGATGATGTTGGTAATAATTATAGCTGTGTCACGGTAAATACAATTTTTACTCATGGGTCTACCGCTAGTACCACGGGTGAGGAAAATTTCCTTTGGCATAACTGGTTATGCGATAATCATGGGGTAGTCTAGAACAGTGTTTTTCAACCTTTTTTAATATCCGACCAGTTAAAAAGGTCTTTTTCTTACAAAATTTTATTGATTTGAAAGAATACGTTTATAATTTTACATACTTCAATTAGAAAATGATTTACTTATTAACGTCTCCTTAGAAACGCGTTTCGACAAATTTTTAAAAAATAAACAGGCCCAGCCTTCTTACTGAAATCATATTTTTTAATTGCAATGTAAGTACTATAAGCACTTATTTTTTCTTTTAGCCGTTAACCCTTGAGAAAAGCTTCACTACCTCCCAGGGGGGTCGCGGCCCTCAGGTTGAAAAACACTGGTCTAGAAAAAAATTCATCCCCACTTCACGTGTAGGTTAGGTACCCAGAAAAAAATTTCAAGATTTATTTTACCAATTTCTCGGCGTGATTAATTACTAAATTACAGCTCTCTAGTACTAATAGTCTCTGAGCTAAGTCCCGGACAGACAGACAGACAGACGGACATAGCGGAACTATAAGGATTCCTTATTGAATACGGAACCCTAAAAATTACCATCGAAAAGTGTACAATACTACCTACTTCTAACTATGCATATTTTGATTTGATTGATTTGACCTGAATTATTCAGATTGATCCCTGCCGCCTCTTTTCGCCATCGTTCTACGCAACAACATTTTCATCCCCATCACTCAAATCGTTGGCAGTCCACAACTGTGCGTTTCACTAAAAACTTTCTGCCCCGCACAACTACACTGTGGAATGAATTGTCGCCGGCGGTATTTCCGGACCGATACGAACGTCAAACCTTCAAAAAAAGAGCGTACTTCCATTTCAAAGGCCGGCAACGCACTTATGACTCCTCTGGTGTCTATGGGCGGCAGTAATTGCTTACTATCAGGTGATCCGTCTGCTCGTTTGCCACCTATCACAAAAAAAAACCTAAACGGCGCTTAGTTAGTAATTCTGCAAAGCGGTTTACCTGTTTTGTCCCCATCACTTGCATACACATATACAAGAAAAACAAAAAATAACCTAACATACTGTTTGCACGACATTGCACCGCTCTGAGTATGTACTGAGTAAGCGTGAGGTAAACAGACGTTTTATAAACACCTGTTGAGGAAAAATAACAGTGAGAGAAGGTTTATTCTCAACTAATTTTGAATTACAAATGTACGAAATATAACGAAACTTTTGTCAAGATTCCTACTATTATGCAGGGTCAGTTCGTTGATATCATTTCAATTTGAACTGACTGACTGATCGAACACGAGCTAATACAATATATTAAGGTAAAATATTTGCAAACGATCACAAATTGTTGTTAGCAACCCATATTGTCCTTACTGTAGGGACACAGGTCTCTTCCTATACCTCGAGAAGGTTAGGCCATACTCTACACACACGGGGCCAAGTCCGGATTTAGACAGAAATTACAGTTTCAAAGTTTTGCACTCCATACGCCCTGACCTGGGACTTGACAATCCTACATTGTAACTTAAGCCTCAGCTGCCTGACTAGACTCCGAAATTACTCGCAAGCAACACGTTTGCAATGATGACCATTTGTTTTTTTAAAGACAAGAAAAGAATTTCCTTTTTTTCATATCTCTGGTCCTATGTACCCGTTTATCAGAATTTCCTTCCTTGTTAGAGTTGAACATACAAGTATCTGTATTTTGCCGTTTATTCTTCTAAAGCTGAATGTTTTTTTATGTTATAGGTGGCAAACGAGCAGAAGACGGATCACCTGATGGTAAGCGATAATACTTATTTAGAGTAAAACAATATTTTTTTGCTTTAGAATTGCCCAAGTTTAACCATACCTACTTTATTGTGACTAATAAAGAAAACGCTTCGTGAATACCGCGATGCATTTCAGGATAGTAGTTTTCCTGTAGGGGTAACATCCCTTTTGTTATGAACTATTCCCTAACCTATCCCAACGGCTAACGGTCCCTACATACATAGACCACAATTGTTGGCGATCATTGGTACAAATTGTATAAAGGCATATTGGGATTACAACGGCCATTACAAGCTGAGCTTGACCTTCTTGTCTCGAGAACATCCTGGCTTATAGGCAGAGATCTCACTGGAGGTATCTTGTATCAGGTGAATGAACCACCTGTGGAGGTCATTTTGGGACTCACGGTTGAGGGTTTTTTGTACTAAACCCGCAAATTAGGGTGGCGATTCTACTCATAAAAAACAATTCTTCCAAAGAGAATGCGAACTATTATATGGGCTCTGTTCATTCATATCCTTGTATGCCCTCTTAAATACAATTTGCGACTTAGATAATCATGTTGAGTAGTATAGCGTAGAGACATGTGCATTTTTAATTTATAATATATTCAATTCAGGTTTCAACAAACAAATAGGTACTCGAAAGCTGATAAGCCTCCTCTACATTAGCTCTTTTAAGCTGATACCCACCGACGTACCTATGTGGAAAACAAAAACATGTTTAGGTATTTAATTAATGTCATTTTTTATTGAACTTTTTCAAACATTTTAAGGTTCATACAGCACAACTTACTTGAGTAATTATGAGAAAAAAATATTGATAAATGCATTATTAACTCAATATGTAATCGGATATAGCTCATCCCAGACTTTGTATCGGTCTTCAAAGAGTTTCTTATGAACTGAGAATTCATCGCCGATGCGCAGGTACTTCTGTTCGGCAGGCGTCATGGCCGGCCACGACAGGCCTTGTAGTTCCGGCGTGTCGCCTCGTGGATTCGGGTCTCTGGAATAAAAGAACATTGTCCGAGTCTTTTAGGCGAAAAACACACTGCTCCGCTCACCGCGACGAATTGCGGTGATTCGTCGAAGATTTAAACTTTGTACTGTAAAATGTTGATTTGTAACAAAAACCGCAGGGTACCACACACTGACACCGCTCCGTCCGGAGGCGTGATTCGCACGACGGATCCGCGCTTCCGGATGGAGACGCGTTGCGATTCACAGGGTACCACATACTGACGCCGCTTATCCGTCCGGAGGTGCGATTCACAGGGTACCACATACTGACGCCGCTTATCCGTCCGGAGGTGCGATTCACAGGGTATGCCACACTGCTCCGTAGTACCGTCCGGATCTTTGTGTAGAAAAGCGTGAGTCTCGCAACATAACTGAGAATTTCTGCGGCTCTCGGGGGTGAGGGTGTTGTAAAGCGCGGGGGGAGAGGGGAGAGGGGTGCGGAGAGCGGGGCGGTGGGGGGGTTGCGTGGCGCCGGGGGGTCCAACGCGAGGGTAAAGGTATTGTGGCGTGCGGGGGAGGGTGTTGCGGGGCGCGAGGGGAGAGGAGAGGGTGTTGAGGGGCGTGGGGTTGGGGGGGATTGCGTCGGGCGGGGATTCATGAAATGACCCTTGTTACAAACAAAAACAACCCTTGTTACAAACACACACGTTCGAATATTAAATAAACGCATGACGAAAATCGTCGTGCACCACAGCTTCGGACGAAATTCGGACGGAAACCGTCCGGGTGGAGCGGAACGCTGCCGCGTGGGAATTTCGTCGCTCCGCGCTCCCGTCCGATTTCCGCTTCGGTGTGATATCCGCGTTAAGGAAGCCACTGAATGCACGTGAAACGTGGAAGCCTACAAGTGTAAAAAGTGTAGGATTCGTAAACAAGAGATTTCGCTCTTTATTCAAATCAAATTTTGCTAAAAGACTTTCTTGAAAGAAGCAGCATATTTTTGGTTTGCCTTTGAACTTAGATGATTGATTTGGAAAACCAGCAGATGGAATTGTATGAGGACACCCATAGAGGATGCACATCACATAGTTAATTTCCTACCTAAAGGTTCTGCTTCTTCTTTAGGTCTTGTAACACCTACAGGTGCATAAAGCCGAGACTACTATTTTCACTCGGATCTTTCCCAGCTGTTAAAAGCAGTTTTGTACATAGGTATAAAAGTCTAGACTTCACGTACTCCCAGGACATGTCAGCCACCTAAAGACTATATTGAACAAATTGTTACTAAGCTATAAGAGTGTCTACAGTTTTCGTTAAAATTCATTAGTACAATGTAAGCAAGCACTTACCCGTATCTAGCGAAGTTGTACCATATAGCGGTGAGTCTCTCCACTATGGTGTTGTCGGGACTCCCCAGGGGGATGATAGGGAACCCGACGACGGGCAGAGTGAATAGGTAGATCATTTCATCGTGATGTGCCACTCCTGTGAGGAAGAAGAAGTAAGTTAGCAACCCATATCTTTCCAACCGCACTGCTGTGGCACGGGTCTCTTCCCATACCTCAGGTAAGTTAGACTTGACACCACACCAAGCCCAGATTGGTGGAGGTTGTGGCCAACCTCAGTGTCAGAATTTTCAAGCCACTTCTAAAAGCCTCCTCCGTAACTACTGCCATTTAGTGATAGCAACCAGCACCAATGGCTTAACGTGCCTTGCAAACAATAGAAATGATTAAGATGAATGCCAAACCTATCCAGGTTATAACCATGTCTGTAGTCAAGTAACCCACGTGATCGTCGCGTGCGACAACGCAAGCCTCACTGAGCCACAACTGCTTCAGATGTGAAAAAGGAGTGAGAGCAGGAGCAGGAGTGTGACTTAGGATTCTAAATGACTAATTAACAAAATCTTACCGACAGGTCGCCCAGTGATGGGATCTTGGTAGAAGCTGTGATTACCCATGTAGTCGAATTCGTAATGGAACACTTTGTGAGGCGAATGGCGGCACATCAGGTTGGCCATCCTGAAATCAGTCATTTAGTCAGTCAGTCAGTCAGTCATTTAGTAAGAAAAATGCAAAAATTGTGTCTTCCTTTTACAACTTCGTCAGACTCAGTTATTGTCTTGACTTTGACATCAAACATGTTTTTTATGGATCCCCGATTTTTATGAGGAAGTTCTTAGGTTAATTCATCATAATTATCATCATCAGCCAACAGACCTCAACTGCTGGACAAAGGCCTCCTCCAAGGACTTCCAAATTTACCGGTCTTGCGCTGCCCGCATAATGTGACTTTCCACAAACAAAGTTTTCGCTTTACCAAGTGAAAGGCTTAAATACTTACCTATAGAGAAGTCTCATATTACCTGTGCACAGCAAATCCGATCACAGCATCCGAGTACAATTTCCCCAGACCATCTGCAGTAGCCGTGTCGTTGACTAGGTCTCTACCACCGAGATACGCCTGCTTGAGTCGGTTGGCCTTCTCAACTGTGGAGTCTTCAGCGGGAAGCATGAAGGCTATAGGAGCTTCGCGATTCCAGTTGTTGTTCATGGAGTCGAGAAGAGTTTGGTTCCTCAAGATAGCTGCAAAAAGAATCGAAATAAGGTTTAAGGTCTGGCTTTGAATTTCTGTTCGCAACTATTGGTTTCACTATTGAATTCAGATGGTACGGTTTTGTCCGAAGGGTGACAGGCAATCATTATTTTAGACTAATTTGATCTTTAGTGTTAAAGTAGGTATTCTAGCCAAAAACAAAATAACCTGACAGACAACTACATACGTCCAAACAATAGCACTACCACATGTAATAGGAGCTAGCTGAATCATCGGTAACTAGGGAAGCTACTCACTGAAGGCCTTCCAAAAGAACTCATCCCTTGTCTGGCTAATAATGTAAGGCACAGCGTGAAAGCGGCCTGATCTGATGGTCTCCAATGGCTGCTTGGTGAGGAAGCGCTCCTGTCCGAAGTCAGGCTCTATCACTACGTTCCATAGCAGAACTGGATCGTAGCTCGGCAGGTCCTGTACAGGTGTGAGTATAATGGTCGCAGCTTACAAAAGAAGAAGTAAATGAGATTATATATGTAACATAATCGATTAGAAATCTCCAGCACAAAGGTAGGTCATTTGAAAGCAATCATCACTTACAAACATAGAGTCTAACGAGTCCCCGATCTCCTTATAGGTTTTCGTCTTCAGGCAATCGATGATCTCTTTGCTGGAGCCTGTGGGGCAGTTGAGGAGCCGCGCTTGACGTTCGGCGAGGTACCTCTGGTGGGAGCCGATGACGACTTGGGATATTGGGGAGGCGCTCATAGATATTGCCCGGTGGAAAAGACCTGAGAGGAAACATTATGAGATTTAAGGTTCTTCGCAGATTGGTTTCCTTTTAGTTGTTTTAGATTTATAGTTTTCCAGCAGATCGACTAGATCCTAGTTTGTGCAGACTAGTTAAGTAGAAAGAGTTGTGAAATTGTGTAAGTTCTGTAAAAGGAACTTGGGCTCTGGCACTAGATGCACAAAGTAAACAGTGTGTTAGATGGCCTAGCGAGACAGATCTGCGAATTCTCTTATTTGATGAATCATAGGTGTCAGAGGTATTAGTCTTCAAATTATGAAATTGTAACTTAGTTCTTTTCAAGTCACCTATATTTCTAGCTTACTCATTCTTTCATTCATACGTACCTTTGGTCATTGGCGAAACCATGTGTAGTGCGATACTAAACGATCCAGCACTATATCCAGTCACAGTGACTGAACCAGGATCACCACCAAAGGCAGCGATGTTCCGTTGAATCCAGCGCAATGCTGCCACCTGATCTTTGAAACCGTTATTACCAGGCGCTAGCTCGTCACCCGTACTTAGGAAACCTGTGGAATAAATAATGATGTAATGAAGTTACTTAGTTCTACTCTAATCCATTATCAAAAAAAATACAATCAAGTTATTTAATTTCTATGAATATTTTTTTCAGTTAGTCGTACCAAGAGTGCCGAGTCGGTAATTGATGGAGACATACACAACATCTCTTTCCAGAAGATAGTGTGGCCCCGTGATGTCGCTCCTGCCTGAGAACGAGTAGAATCCGCCGGGATGTATGAACACGATGACAGGTAGCTTCCTACGACGGGGAAATTGTTGTATCAGAACATACAAACCTCTCGCAGCAAATTTGAGCTGTACCATCATACACAAGCAGATAAAATTATTAATTGAAGTGGTTGGAATAATGCAGGTGATTTCATGGAAGTGCTAACTCAGTGTCTTTCGGTCTTCTTAGATTTATAAAATGTTTTTTGAACATGATGGTAGAAATAAATTCATGAATTAAAACTATAATTGTTTTTTATTGAGTTCGTACAACATAAATAATCAGTCCAATGTAGAATTGCGCGTTGTGACTTCGAGGTTCGCCATTTGTCCTGTTTGTTGATGACTTCCAAGTATTTAGCCAACTTGCGTTTGCCTACCCAGTTTTCCGCATCTAAAGTCTCCAAAGAAGAACTCGCTGTAACTTCATTATGAGATAGATGTATGTACCTCAGCGCTATCTGAAGCGGTCGTAACCCAGTGCGGCTTGCGTAATCGCGTCGATCACGCAGATTTAACTGACTCCAGACATGGTCGTAACCTGGATGGGTTTGACCGTGTTAGGGGCATTTATCTCGACAGTTTCCGTGCTTCACAATGCACGTTAAGCCGTTGGTGCCGGCTGCTGTCACTAGATGGCATATCCAAGCCCTATAGGTGGCTTGAAACTTCTGACACTGGGGTAGGCCACAAACCACACAACTTTCACTTATCTGGACTTGGCCCCCGTATGTGGAGTATGGCCTAACCTTCCCGAGTTGTGGGAAGAGACCCCCCTGCAGTGAGGACGATATGGGTTGTTAACGAGATGTACCTATTAAAGTTAAAGTTAAAGATCATAGATAGGACTCGTCCTTTTACCCTTTTCTCCCGGGCGTGTAGACGTTCAGCGTGAGGCAGTCCTCATCGACGCGGAAATCTGGAGTAGCGGTCGGCTGCGGACAGGCGGGGCCTTCCTGGGTGGCGTCCACCACCCCTGATGTGTAGTTCCGGATTAGTTTTGGCGGCTGCAAGAACGAAGTTAATTTATGATCAAAATCTCACCTAGATGAAGAACATTGTGGTAGGTAGGTTTTCTCCATGAATTTGCGTTCAACACGATTTTCAGGGACATGCTTCAAGCATGCGTAGCTTTTTTTCCTTAATTGGTAAGCCCTAAAGGTAGGAGTAGGAAGCGGTCTTGACTCAGTGCGGCTTTCGTGGCCGCGTCGATCACGCAGGTTAACTGACTACAGACACGGTCATAACCTGGATGGGTTTGACTGTTAGTGGTATTTACTTCGACCCTTTTCGTGCTTAGCAAGGCACGTAAAGCCGTTGGTGCCCACATCTATCGCTAGATGGCTCTAAGCTAGGCATCGTTAAGCCATGTCAAAAGCCTTATAGGCGGGTTGAAAACTTCTGAAACTGGGGTTAGCCACTAGCCCCACAAACTCCACCAATCCGGACTTGTACCCCGTATGTGGAGTATGGCCTAACCTTCTCGAGGTATGGGAAGAAACCCGTGCCCCTGCAGTGGGGAAGATATGGGTTGTTAACAAAGAATCATTCAGTATAAGGTAATCTATTTCGTCAGGTAAATCGTAACGTGTTTTGTCTCCGACCAAACCTTCTCCTCTTTAGCTAGAACCACTGTATCATCTTACTAGTAGAGTCATCTAATATGCTGACTGCTGAGTAAATGAGAACACTAAGACTATAAATTTAAACTTTGGTTTCTGATACGCCTTAACAAGCCTAGCCTGATACATTATAAACCAAACCAGGAACCGCATCGATTCTAAAAACCTTAATTTTTGCAATGAATAACCACCCAACTACCAAAATGATAGACATTATACATGGGTAGGTTATTTTATTTTATTTCTAAGGAAAACTTACAGCTAATTAACACTGTAATGAGTACAATAATTAACGAAAAAATCTATAGCCAATAAAAAGTTTTCACCTATAGAATTGTCAAGGGAATTACCTGAATACTTATCTAATTTCAAATAGTCATTTCTTGAAAGTAGACTGCAAGCTAAAAGGAGATGAAAAAGCCATATCGAACCTGGAATCTCAGCTCGCCGACCGGAGGCTCAGCATACCGTATGCCACGGTACGCCTGAAACCGCCTGCCTCCGCGCGTCTCCATCCAAGACCCTCGGATGACGCCTGACGGAGTCACTGTCTCTGGGTTTGACAGTGGTGCTGCTGAGAAGTAAAATTACGTTAAGATCAAGAACCTTTTTTTTAATACTTTATTGCACCATAAGAAAATATAATATTACAAAAACAAAGACAAAAGAAAATAGGTGATATTTGCTAGGTATATTATTATTATTGCTAGTTACCAACCTTCTCTCTCTTTCATTGATTAGTTAGAAAAGCGTTAACATCACCTGCGCTTGCGACTGTTGGTTTTCTGATATTTTCCTTAGCATCAGTCATCAGGTCACGGGTAGGGCATTAACACCGTGTGCAACGTGACTTTTACCTAATTTCAATACAGATCAATACAGTCGGTGGCTAAGCGGTATTGACTTCAACCTCCTAACCAGAGGTCGTCATGGGTACAAATCCTGGCCAGTGCACCAATGAGTTTTTCGAAACTTACGTGCTTTTTCATACCGACTGCTTTAACGGTGAAGGAAAACATCGTGAGGAAACCTGCACATCTGATTTCTAGATGTGTATGATGGTCGCGTTGCACACGTCCGTAGGTGTATGTATATCTAAAAAAATGCCCTACACGTGACTGCGGGTGCAAGTGCAACACTAGGCAACCGCCGCCGCCGTCTATACCTTGTGGGGATAGAACGGTTCAATGTGCCACACGACAAGAAGAAGAAGAAGTCTTATTTTGAGGTGCACAGATATCATTTTACAGATCTTTTCTCTTCTACTTTTCATCTTATCTTTTTACACATGATAGGTAACTCATTGCCCAAAAGAAAGTTGATAACTAATCGGCGCTTAGTTAATAATTCAGCATTAATATTCATTTATTTGATACACATTTTTCAACTGGGTACATATTACAATACAATCAAAAAAAGAGAAAAAATATTGTTGATATATGAATACAAACAATTGACGGCTGGTACCTAAACAGGCTCGAGGCACAAAATAGACACAGAAGGTCCGCTCAATACAAACCACTAAAATCGTAAGCATATACATGCTTATAGAAATATACGGTTGTTCGAGGCAAGGTCACAGTGAGCGTATTGAGCGGACCTTCTGTATCTATGTGTTTTGTGCTCGATGCCTGTGCTACAGACACCAGCACCTCCTTAATTGTGATCACTTTATAAGCCAGTGCTAACAGGTTTTATATAGATTATCTATAAATATATATATATAAGAAACTAACTAAGATGGATGCTGCTGACCTGTTTTGACCCCATCACTGGCATACACATAAACAACAAAACCAAAAAGCAACAAAATGCTCTGTTTGCACGACATTGCACCGCTCTGAGTAGGACACTGACTAAGCGTGAGGAAACCCGTCTCTTTATAAACACCTATTGAGGAAATAAAAATAGTAAGTATAGGATAGAAGGTTCATTCTCAACTTCTCAACTTATTTAGCATTTAAAATTTATGATAGGTACTTTTTTTCTTAATAATTTGAGTGCATTTAACCATATCTCACCTGGTGAAAATATAGCTCATTATCCCCGTTTCAGCCATAAGACGTCAACTTCTGAACAAAGGCTTCCCCTAAGGAGTTCTATAGTACAAGCACCGGTCTTGCGCCTTAAATGCTCCCTCCCTTACCTTGTGACCTTACCTTCACCAGGTCTCGGCTCAACTAGATTGAAGTCTGTCACCTGTGGTGGAGTTTTTGTCAAGAGATCCAGTTCATCCGTATCTGTCCTGCTATTACGCAGGGTCAAATATTATTAATTCATGTACAATAGCGGATGACGGATCAAACACGAGTTAAAATAGTAAAGTAAAATGTTTTAACACGATCGATCTAAAATTATCCTATTGTAAAATTGGTGTGAAGGACCCGTTAACTGGGGATTCTACTCATCGTACTGAAAAACTTTTGTTCTACGACTTTGCTCAAATCACAAAAAAAACATTGGACATTTCATAAAAATTGATCATCTGTTTTGTCATTTTTGTATGGAGAGTCCAAATTTTTTTTGCGATTTGAGCAAAGTCGTAGAACAAAAGTTGTTCAGTACGATGAGAACAATCCCCAGTTAACGGGTTCTACACCAATTTTGTTACACCCTGTATTCTTCTAGCTCGGGGCTATCTATTATTATAGCTCCACTTTGAAATTGTAACGGAAATGACACTATCAAAGTTTTGCACTCAATACGATCTGTGAATACAGGAATATCCTACTAGCTACCTTATAAGACTTCGGAAATACTCCTCTTATCGTACTCAATTTAACAAGCGACATTTTTACCACGAAGATCAAATAATTCGTTTTTCAGAGACAAGAAAACAATTTCTTTTTTTCTTATGTCTGGTTCTGTAACCATGTTTTGTCAGAATTTCCTTCCTTGCTACAGTGAAACATTGTAGGTATCTGTACTTTGCTTGTTGTCATTCATATGTTTTCTTTTGTTTCGCCTTAGTTGCGCTAATAATTATTGTTCAGCTTCAGAATTGCCCATGTAGGTATAAGTCGTACCGTTGTGAGTAATAAATAAGGAAAACGCTGCGTGAATCCCGCGATGTCTTTTCAGGATGGTGGTCTATTTTTCCTGTAGTGATAACATTATTAATCATTATGTTATGATTAATAACAGATAGCTAATTAATACGTTTATTGTAAAGCATCACATTAGATATTGTTTTGATATTGTTTAAAGGTCTCGGGTTCAAATCCTGACCAATGTAGCAAAAGATTTTCGAAACATACCGTGCATTTTCATACTGACTGTTTTAACTGTGAAGGAAAACATCGCGAGGAAACCTGCACATGTAATTTCTATATTGTATATGATGGTCGCGTTGCACAGGTACCTACGTAGTAGGTGTAAATCTAAATACCCTACACCTGACCGCGGCTGATGCTAAGTGCAACACCAGGCAATTACCGTCTATACCTTGTGGATAGCACGGTTAAATTGTGCTACACTATAAGAGAAACAGAAGAGATATTGAAACTCCAGTGCTAAGATAACTAGCGCTATTTATATTAGCAGTAAGGTATTAGTCGAGAAAGCTCTCTGACAATGGGGACAAAGTCATTGCTCATACATTACATTGTATAATTATTAACAGCCCTTTTCTTAGGTTGAGGGCCGATGAGGTCAATATAATGAACCATTTCTAAACCTATCCCAACTGTCCCCACATTGACCACTAAACCAGTGATCGTGGACACAAATTGTACAATATAAATATCGTGCTGTCGATTCCAATTGTGGTCCATTTACATACTATGACCCGTTGAGTACAACTGAACTAGTGGGAACAAAGGATCCATCGGGTATTAGCTGTACAAACTGGGCTTGGTCTTCTTGTCTAGAGAATATCTTGGCTTATAGGTAGAGATCTGCATCTCATGACGTTTCGGGTTAATAACATCTCTATTGATGAAGCCTAACTATAAATAGCAAGCAGTTTAAGTGAATCCGGTAACCGTCGTTAACATCCTTGCAGTGGCTGTCTGAATGATAAACAAGAGTTTATCTGCTTTGAGATGCTTGTTAACCTCCTTGTGCAAGATAACCTGTGGCCTTACAGGTACACTAACTAGAGATATAGTAGGTACCCGCCTTACTTTAGCCTTTAGGTCAGTAGTTACATAGCTAGTGTTATTCCATTGTTGTTCATATTTTGATAATTTCAGGAAACCTATACATATTATGTAATAATACCTAAACCACAAATGGTTTTGAAATAATTAGGTCTTCAATTAGTTTGAAATTGTTTTCTGGTTTGAAAATATGCCAGATATACATAATAACGTCACACTGAATTCGTATACCTACAAGGTTTTTCGTAGGGGTTTTAGAAAAATATTTCAACGTTTCATACAAATCGATCAGCTGATAAACCAAGTGAGCACGCAGATATATGTACATATGTATGAAAGTCATAAAGATTTTCTGGCTTATACGTACAACAAAATTGTAGAACAATTGTTTCAATAAAATTTTATAGTATACCTAAGAAGAATCACCGCCCAAAAGGTTTCGTATTAATACATAAAAAAATACTGTACAGCATAATTAATCATAAGGTCTGTGAGGAACGATCGACTATAGAACTTAGCAAGCAGGCCTCCATTATAAAACGCTATAACCCTCGTGTTTCCAGCAGTTTCTACAAGATTCCAGTCTACTAGCTGCAGGGTCATCCAAAACTATCGTAGTTCTTAAGGTCTATCTTTTATCTCATCGGTCATATTTTGATACATGGTACATTGAACTAAACTATAGTACACCATACAAAGTGTTTTACAGTTTTGCCCAAATTTGACGTGATTGTTTCTTGTTTCTCGTGTATGTCAACCAACGGGACATCTCAGGGCGTCGTATCTGGAAAATACACTTATATGTATGACAAATTAGGGCAGTGTAAGACAGGTTGCGGTTGCCGAGACCCAGCAGTGGATGCA
This sequence comes from Coleophora deauratella, assembly GCA_958295455.1. Taxonomy (NCBI): domain Eukaryota; kingdom Metazoa; phylum Arthropoda; class Insecta; order Lepidoptera; family Coleophoridae; genus Coleophora; species Coleophora deauratella. Next base: position 11,822,623 of record OY282411.1, read on the forward strand.
CTGAATGGAACGAGTGGCCTTGCCCGCGGCATGCGCGCGAGTGGGATATGCATAGAGCTGATGATACCACTGGGCTCCTGATGCTTGTACGACTCATAGCTCGTCTAAATGTGGGTCAATATGAAATTATTCTTCTTCTTCTTATTGAGTCGACAACAATCTTAATCTAAATCGTGGTGGCCCAGAATTAAAGTATTAATTAATGAAAGTATTTACACTGGATTCGAATAGACTACTACTACTACTCAAAACTCAAACTTCAAATGTTTTTTATTATATTTAAGTACATGCTTTACACATTCTTTTCATACCATATTCATACCTAGAACAAAGTCCCTACCACGCGAAATTTGTACACTCAACGTTTCAGGAAGTGTTTACGAAGCGAGAAGAAACGTCGAGTCCAAAAGAAACTCGCAACACATGAGTGAAAGCCTGGTGACTTGAAGATACAAGACTATACTATATTACTAAATTGTACTATTCTGCTTTTTATAACCATACTTTCAATTACTAGATCAATATGTTTATGTGCTGTTAAGTGTAATAGCTTTTTGCTAATCCAGCAGCATCCTCAATCTAATTAATTCAGCTCTGACAGCGATTATTCGGCCATTTCGTTACCGCATAGTTAAATGTAGGTATTTAATCTATTTACGAATACATACTACAAAATACTTTGTTCGCTTTTATCCACGGTACAAAGACATAGAGTTCTCTCTCTCTCTCTCTCTCTCTCTATCTCTCTGCTCTTTCTCAGTCTTATAACCGTTATAAAATCAGCGAAATATATTATCAACTTTAGAAGTGTATATGGTACATTCATCAGCTCCGTGTGATGTCCTTTCACCAAATCGTGACGATTTCCCGTTTCTCGGCGCGTGCGTCCCGCTATAAGCATTCGAGAGTCGGAACCGCGCGCGCTGGCCGTACAGAAATCTCTGTCTCTGCCTTCGGAGAGAAAAAAATACAAATTTAAAAGTTAAACGTCAATGCGCACGCAACCGAAGAGATTCGAAAGTTTGAATAAAGTTTTTTTGCTGAGAATAATTTGATTTCATCATAAATGGCCCGGTGAGAGAAGTGTGATACTTCTGCGGAGACATTTGAGTGTTTGTTCTCATTTTGACCGTTAGTGGAACATATAGAAAATATGGCGAGATTATTAATTTGTTTGGTAAGTCATTGCTTCCTACATGCATATGCATAGCATGCCTTCAGGGCCCGGGGCAACCGAGTCACAGAATCAGAGAAATCTGGTCATATTGATGAGTTGGTCTTTGCGATGTATAAGTTAAACGTGATTCTGAATAATTTATTCTCAGTATTTTTGTTCATGGGGGTTGCATTCACAGTAACATTTCATTCAACCTAGGGCGACCTTTACTCAAACATTAGGGTATTAGTGCAGCAATTCTGTTAAAGGGAAAGTCCCTGTAACCCTTCGGTATTGGGTAACCATAGGAGGTTTATATGCTCTAAACTCAAAAACAGTAGATGTTCCATTAACTCTATATCTTCACCACAATCCCTGCAGGTTGCAACACTCGTTATAATTGACTATAGATATGCATTAGTAGTTAAATGAGAACTCAAAGCTCCTTTTATGGCCTCTACCTGACACGCACTTTATACGTACTACCTACTTTCCCAAATTTATCTGATCACATTTGTAATTACAATGCCAATGAAGAGTTTGGATTGTTTAAGACCATCCGTAGACAGCTATAAATGTATTTTCCTTTCAGCAACAAATAACTTTTAATACCAAATGGACAGCCAGTTGTCTAGATGCAATTGGTTGAAAGGCTAATTAATATATCCATTGCAACGTAAAAATGTTAATTCTCAGGGAATCGTAATCAATTAAACTGCATTCGATGATATTTGCTAGTATGTTCAAAAGTTATCTTTGGGCGATGAAACGATTGTGAACATTCAGGTTTCTAACATACACATATTTAAAGAGTATATTATATTTTATCTTATATTTATTACAACTATTATTGTATTTTGTTAATACTGTATTTTCTTGCAAATTCATGTAAGCTACGTTAATTACCTCCTCGTATGAGGCTCTTGCAATATCCATTATCATCATCATAGTCCGTGCTCAAAACAAAGGAGAAATCTCCGGTGTATGCACTCTGTGTTTGTAACAATACTATTTATTCAGACAAAACAAAAGAAAATAGCGAACAATTGCAGACCAACCGTAAAATTTGGCTTGACTTGACTGAAGTGGTTTATTGAAAGATCATTTACTTAATTGTTGCAAGTATGCGCTGAAGTTTCTACTTGTTTAGTATCGCCACTGTAAGTTACGCTTGTGACTCGAATCTAGAAAAGTAAGATAGGTAACAAGTTCAGGCTGAATAGTTATTTAATTCACAGGCAAGACTCTCGGCATATCCTTTATCTATGCTGGAATATGATAAACTATAACCGCTATACTAAATTATTATTAGCTTCTCTGCGTTCTAGAATGCATTTCCAATCAGAAAGTGAGTGAGTATGCTACATCTAGTTAAGCTTTTAGGTCTGCACTTTCTGATACAATGCACGTGCCTGGTTTCAAGTTTATCTAGATCTTACAATGTGTATTATTGCAACGGGGGACCTAGAACTGTGCCTTGTGGAGGTGGAGAGAAAAGCTGTTGGCAGTGATAAATTGTACGAACTAGAAGTAGGAGAAATGCTTGAATCGGATGAAGAAATCTGAAATCCTGATAGAGATAAATCTAAAAGTACTTCATACAAAGTGTACGATAGAGGATACGGTACGTTATAATAGCCAAGAACTACTATAGGGGTCTATATTGTATCGCATAACTTTTTTGACGTAAAGGAGAGTATAAATAAAATTCGTCTATTTATATTTATTTATGACACAGAAAAACACTATAAAGTTATTATAAATATCCTTTATTATAAAGAATTTGTTGTCATATGCAAATATCGTCAGTTTAATTTTGATGGCATCATTTCAACCACAATTTTAATGGCTTTATTAAGAAGAAAGTTTATTTCTACGAAGCAATATTCAAAATAGCTGCATTTTGAGAAGGTATGGTCAAATTGTGCAGTTTCAGTCCTATAAATTTTATATTTGTATTTATAGCCTTTAACATTAAACTTTATATCTTCAGCATTAATCTAGTACCTACTCAATTATGACCCAGGTTTATAAGTGAAATCGTTATAGATAGATAGATAGATAGATAGATAAGTCGTTTATATGTTACTACAAACACACATATCAAGTATTACATCAGTACACACAATAAAATAAAAATAAATATAAACAATACTAGTTATAGGAACCGCAGTGTTAATCCTAGGTAAACTAATGTTAATAAGCATCAACTTAACAATGTAACTATTTAAACAACGTCTATCTACCTAATTTTTGACTTTGGTCATTTATTTTAACTCAAAGCAATTTCATACAATGTTCCACATCGTTCTCCTATCCTATTGTGATCATCTCTTTACTCTCCTTCCCTATCGTAATCATCATCATCGACCTAAAGACTTATTGACATTTGTGCGTTGAAATTGAAGTTAGGGCGAGCTTCTTTTGGACTCGGCTTTTCTTCTCGCTCTGTTTACACTTCCCGAAACATTTAGTGTACATCTAATTAAATAAAAAAAACACTTTAATTTGATTTGATTCTAATTTGAAATGTCTTAATCTTTTTAAATAAGTTATTAGTTTACGAAACACCATCAGTGACTTCTTTAGTAGTGCTACACTTATTTGTCCATTATGATTCATGCATGACAAACAAAGCAAATTGCTTAGTATATACAACTTATCTAATTAGAGCATCGATCTTGAGGTAAACGATCTTCCAACGCACGCGTCATATCCATATAGATCTTAATAATATGTATTATTTAAATTTATATGGTCATATCTATTAGCACGTCAAAACTCATGTCGATGTCATTGACAGACGTCATATTGACAGAGTGGCAGTGTAACTGTTACCTTACTGTTCATCTTTTAGCGCCACTTATCTAATAACCAACATATCTTTTAAACGGGAGCTTCTCTGCGTTTTCTTACAAAAACAAACTCGTTATAGTTTCTCGTTATAGATTTATGATGTTTGATAGTTTTATTGTTTATTCAACTTTTTATTCTTCTCGTTAATTATTCAGATTGGCATTTCTCAAGGTCACGTAAAAATCTTAACTTAAGCTACTATACTTTGCGATAATTTAATCACCATCATACTTTTTCTGTGTCTTCTAGCACATTGAGAATTGTGTGTTCTGACTTCTGACTGATATTCAGCTAGACCTAGATCATAATGTTGTAAGTGCTTAAAAATAATGTACAGTGAGTTTTTTGGAGATAGCTAGTGGTTCATTAAACCAGGAGCTATCCACAGTGTCTCATCAATTAGCGACACAGTAAGAGTAAACTGCCGTCATAAGACAGAAGGTTGCAAAGTATACGGAACCTCCATATACAAGATTATTTTTGGACCACCAAAACTTCACAGTGGCTTCTACTCATGAAACTGAGCAACTTTCCTCAAGTAACCAATGGTCAATTCGCAAAAAAATTTTGGGCATCTCCATACAAAATAGGGCGTTCACATGTTCAAATTAGTATGAAAGGTCCAAAAATTTTTTTGCGAAATGACCATGGGATCTTGGGGAAAGTTGCTCAGTTTCATGATTAGAAGCCACGGTGAAGTTTTGGTGGGGGGTCCAAAAATAACCCGGTATACTTTGCGGCGTTCTTTTTTATGAGAGTAGTACAGTGATACTCCCTCGTTCGTAACATGCACTCATGCAATATTCATTGATAACGGACGGACGTGAATCGGACGGAACGGTATCTGCGCCGTCGACGCCGGCTTACTTACTACTAAACATTCATAGGCAGCTGGAATGGAAGGACGGTGTTTTCAGAAACATTCCTCATAGTTTAAATGGCAATTTCTGTACTGGGCTTACTAAATAATACAATTGAAGGTTTAAACATTTATACGAAGTAAAGACAGAAAACTTCAGAAAACTCTGTGTTACCTATATCTTCATTCTAGAAAAGCTTAAAACAGCTGCGTAAATTCTGAACTTCATACAACACCGGTATTGGAAAGTTCGCAATACCGGTTTTAATTACAGTAGCTACAAATACACAAATATTGATGTTTCCAGTGTGTTTCTAGATGTTTACTTGTTTCGTGTACCAATCTATAATCAAAACGCTGATCCGACAACTATAACGAGAAAGATTTATTCGATTCAGAACTTCAAATTTCAAATCGTTCCTTAGATTATTCGGAAGCTGGTGAAATGTAGTGACAAGTCTAGATTAGTCCTCTAGAGATCTCGGAATGCTATCCGGCTTGACGGACAGGTTATTTACATCCGTTGCGTACAGTTAACTGCGCTCTACTGAAAGTAAATAAAGCAATTACTTCTTATCTGTAACATTAATATCAAGTTATTTTACCAAAAAGTTTCTGCTTACCTAAACATTTTTAACACACAACAGTTATCTTTAACTATGTAATTTTGTATGTTTGTATGGCGTTTCTTTCGCCGCCGACCACTTGCTGAAGAAAGTTAAAGTGTAATATAAACACTATCTACTATTGTATATCTCAATGTTGTTTATGTAACTTTCTCGCTTCCTGTCATATTTTTGTTATTTTATGTTTCAACGATAGTAATGACAAACTGAGCACTGAAATGCTTTTTACTTGAATGTTTATCTATCTATCTACTTCTTCCAATAACACTTTGTTTCTTCAGGAGCTTTGTATACTGTGATCGACTTCTTAGAGTAATTCCTGTAGTGTCCACCTACTATGTATAATTTTGTATTTAGTTTTTTTTTTTATATGTGTTGAAGCTAGTCTCTTTTGAGCTCAACATTTCTTTTCGCTTCGCAAACACTTCCCGAAACGTCGAGTTCACAAGTTCCGCCAGGTAGGACTTTGTCCTAGGTAAAATTTAAAAGTCCAAATGTGCAAAGCATCTACTTAAATTAAAAGAACATTTTACTTTGTTTCTAAACATTTAAATTACAAGTCAAAGTTACAAGTCAAAGTCGTTTTCTTAAATGATTCTGTATTCATCAATCACATTCCTGCCAAAATGCCTACTTAGCACAGTAGCAGCTAAATCAGTTAAGTAATTATTGTTTATTGGCACATCTGCATGAACAATTGCCTCAGCTGTTCATTTTTTTTAAACCTGTATTTATAGACCGTTATTCAAAAAAAATTTGTCCATTCATTTCGAAAGACGTAAACATACATTCTGATAAAAGGTAGTAATTATCATAACATATATTATTTTGTTGGGTCGGCCCGTATTCAGATTTCCTCCTTGGACGTGGAATCTTGGTCACTAGAGCATTGACCGTTTCCAAAAGATTTTGTGTTGTTTTTCACGGCAGGCTTTATACTGGTGCATATCACGTTTTTGGGAGGATAATGTGGTGCCGTTACACTTTCTCTCCATTTTTGTCTCCAGTGTGGAGCTGGCCGAAGGAATTAGGGTCGTGTATGGTTATTAAATATATACGTTTACTGGGGATTCTACTCATCTTACTGAACATTTTTTGTTACACCTGTGTAGCACTTGATTCCACCGTGTGCTGAAGCTTGCCTAATGCGCTAACTCTAGTACGAATGCTTTAGTGGTTAGCTTTTCTTACTTCTTTAAAGTTCTTTCATAGTTCGTAAGAGCAACAGTATTTTCATTACTGTCATGTCTTCTAAGATAATAATAATGTCCTTGGCAACCGTAGGCCTGTATCAAGAAGCGTATATAGCAATACTTAATGCTATAGCAGGTTATAAACATAAAGTCGCTGACCCGACACGATCGATGACCAGGTGAAGGTCACCAGTTCTCCCTCTAACGGACGGCTCGTGACGTCCGACGATATCAATATTATGGTGTTATTTTAACGGTACTTATCTAAATGTGGTTTAGTGATGTAAATTAACTGGCTTTGAATGCATTTTAGAACCTTGGGTTGTTTTTTTTTCTTTAATATAAATTGGTGGTTGTTATTTTTAAGTAACAGGTGCGTGCAATGTTTGTTGTAGTCATATATTGACTCTGTGTACACTAAGTATACACTTGGTCAGGCGAAAATTTCGTTTATTCGCTTTTAACCTTCAGCAACCTTCATCAAGGTTACTCTAGTACCAAAGTAGGTATTCTGCCTACACTGTTATTGGTTCTGATCCTGTGCTTGTAGTTAAAACTGCAGACGACATGATCTTTTCCATCAGTGCAGAGTGCACTAGTTTCCAAATCTTTTTGGAGCTAGTTTTATTGTCTCGTATAGGTACTTACCTAGGATTATCATCAAAATTTTTGACATTTGCATAAACAGATGCTTAGAAAGGCAAAGAAGCGACTAGAATTTTGATAAGAGAATTAATCTGACGTGTCCGAACAAATACCGTTTTTTTGGCAACCCTAGTCTGTAGCCAGGGCCGGTAGTAATTAGGCCAAGGTCAGGCCCATCCGGTAACGGTACCGACCGGTCCGGTCCGTCCGAAACTCGTCGCTAGGACCAGCTAAGCATGGCTGGAATCCGGCCGCGGCTCGCGAACAGGTGATTAACACCTAACAGGGTTTATTTATATTTATTACAGTGGCTGTCATTTCTTGGCTCGAGCAGATTGTATCAATTCGATTCGAGCCTGCTGCATTATATTTCACGACAAATAGACGTTGCAGCACAGTTAAGTGCAACACACACAGAGGCGGCCGCGGGGCGGTAGCGTTCCGAAGGCGGACCTGCGAGAAGCGAACTTAGAGCGCCCGCTCTTTGGTGTGAAGGGTTTCATAATAATCCGAATATTACAAAAAATACCGCTCTCGGCACCATCTCTGTGTGTGTTGCTTTTAACGTGACAGTATTACTCATGCATGACCCAACTAACAGACGCTCCACGGTTTATAAGGTAGCACAGTCCTCGTTTGTAGTACTTCTCTCTACTTTTTAGCTTAGCTCGGAAATAACTAGCTATTCCACAGAAATCGCTTGAGAAACCAGGATAAAAGTTAGCCTATGTCCTGTGCTACAGACATACCAAATTTTGTAAAGAGTGGTCGACAAGTTGAGGCGTAAAGAGGGAACAAACCAACAATCTCAATTTCACACTTTTTAGTTAAGATTATATTATTTAGGATAGAGCATTCGTTGATCGGTCGAAGCAAATCGTAGTTCGATCATTGTAAGATCGCAGAACTCGTATCTTTTAAACACCATTTAAAATGTTCTCATTCATTAGCATGTATTAACACCTAATTTACAATAATCTCAACATCACATATCATCATTTTTGAGAATTGATTATAAGTTCCTTGGGAAAAGTTGTTCAGTTTCATGAGTTGAAACCGTGGTGGTTTGATTTTTTTCAGGTATTTCATAAGTATCCTATACAGGGTGTAAGGGACAGGTTTCCGAAAACTGTAAGGGCTTGCTCAGCAGACGAAACTGAACAACTTTCCACAAGATTTTTTTTCAGGAAACGAAAAAAAATCGGATTCTCTACAAAATTATAAACTTGATTGAACACAAACTGTTCAATCAAGTTTATAATGGAGAAGCCAAATTTTTTTTTCGTTTCCTGAAAAAAAAATTGTGGAAAGTTGTTCAGTTTCGCCTACTGAGCAAGGGCTTAAAGTTTTCGAAAACCTGTCCCTTACACCCTGTATAATACGATTGTTATAATCCGTTCCGACCAAGAAAGTTGACTTGTATGGAAGCCCGTTCAAGTTTAGCGATGCACCGTTACGGCCCGCATTCCACCACGCCCGGCCCGGCCCGGCCCGGCCCGGCGCGTGCCGGCTGTCAACAGAGCCTTTGTTATGTTTGACGTCTTCTTGATTTGTGAGGACGAGTTCAGTGGGGCTTGACCTCCGTAGAAAATAGAAGTAAATGGGCTAAGTGGGGACGAAAGTTCTTTAGCTTAGCTTAAGTAATATAATAATAATATCTGGGACAAATCACACACGGTCATCTGGCCCCAAACTAGGATTCCCTGTATCTTGGGAACCAGAGACTGATATACATACACATATATTTTTAAATACATACATATATACATATAATACACCCAGACTCAGAGCAAACAATTCTGCTCATCACAGAAAAGTTTGCCCTGTGTGGGGATCGAACCCACGACTCTCGGATAAGAGGTCAGGATCGCTAACCACTTAGCCACCGAGTCAGTCAAAACTGCTGCAGAATAAAAAGAAAAAAACTAGTGTCTTTTATAAAATAACTAGTATTTTTTCCAGGGTTCGCATGATATATATCAATTGATATATATCGGATATATATCATGATATATATCAATTGATATTTATGCTTGATATATATCAATATTGATATTTATATTTTCCTAGCTTCTAAGAGCTGCTTCTTACGAATGAATGTGCCAAATGCAAAGAATAAAGATATGATTATCACAATAATAAATAAATGAGTTTAGTTTAATTAACTATCTTCAAATTTGCAAAAATAAAATATACATTTTAGATTCAGTTATTTCGAAAATCATGTATTAAAGTACCTAAGAAATTGAAATTAGTATGTAATTTTGATAAATATCAAAAATATCAAAGATATCGAAAATATCGGATATATATCAAAAATATCTGATATTTTGATATTTATTATAAATATCGGATATTTTCGAACCCTGATTTTTTCTGATGCGCGATTAAAATACTAACCAAAATGAAATAACTTTAGCTTTGTCAAAGATTATCTATTTTCTTCGTTAACAACCCATATCGTCCCCATTGGAGGGGCCATGGGCACGCTTAATGGAATATTTTCCCTTTTACCTCTGGTTTTGTTATCTGCTAGAGATAGAACTTATTTATTTATCTGATGTTTTCACAAGTTCATTTTGACCTATCACGTTTACCAAGGCAAGTATAGCTCGTATCGTTTCGTTGTCCGCAAAACTGTACAGTTAGTAATTTTATGTGTGTCAGCATCAGTTACTTTGTTATTATTATGAACATAATTAAGTAAATTATACATAACAAGCGTACTACATTTGAACGTACCAGTTGTTAAAAAAAAAATACCAAAATTAAGACGACAGGATTAACGGTTTCTTGTACTATCCGTACCGATACAATCCAAATTACTCGCGCCACGATTCGCACATAATTTCATATCCGAAAGCATGTATGTACGAGTACTATCCGCTATGTCAACAATAAATACACCAAATTCTGTGTAATTGTATCGATTCTACCTAGCCATTTTTGGAGTCATGATCCAATTTTCTCATAATGATATCCTTTGTTCATTGTCAGTCTATTAGCTACATAGGTCACTCGCTTACATCAAGAGTTCGCGGGTTCGATTCCCGGCTGACTCAATTTGATAATTGTAGTTAACTCCGCTGTAATTTTATCCTATTTCAGTGTTTTCCAACCTGTGGGTCGCGACCCCCACGGGGGTCGCGAAGCCTTTCTCAAGGGGTCGCGGGTAAAAGAAAAAGTAAAAAGTGTTTGTAGGTAAAGTAGTACTGCAATTAAAATAAACGAATTAAATACAATTTTAGTGAAAAGACTGAGCCTGTTTATTTTTGAACAATTTGTCAAAACGCGGTTCTATTTTGGAGACGATAACTTAAAATTTTCTACTTGAAGAATATTATAAACGTTGTCTTTCAAATCACTGACATTTTGTATGTTTATGGGCCTAGGGTGGTCGCAAGAATTTTTTAACTTGTAAGGGGGTCGGGTAATGAAAAAGGTTGAAAAACACTGTCCTAAACTAAAGACAAGACAGCACAGACCCCCCCCCCTCCCCTAGACACTGCATCGCCTGGGACACAATTCAGAGCTGCCCTGCCAAGTGGAGACCGCGCACTGGAAGACGTAGTAACTATCGTGATCAGGCCTCCCATTCGGTGGACCGGTGACCTAGAGAAGGTCGCGTGAAGTCGGTAGACGTGGGCTGATGATGATAGTGAGGGCTAACACCTGCGTCACTGTGGTGGACCTTTTGTTAATTCTTACCTTTGTATAAAGAGGGAAATCAGGCATCCTTCCACAGGGGCGCAGTCACCAGTAACGCAGTCTCACGCGCCGGTAACATACCCGTTAGGTACACGAGTAATAGATCGCATAAGGCATGTGTAACAGAGCGCGAATGTTGCTCTACCGTGGACGCGCTCGAAGACATTTGATTGAAACTAGCTACACATGTTCTCTGTAAGAGATCTGGTGGTTGGCTGTATCAAAGACGTTTGCTCACGATTAAAACTTATAGTGAAGCATCTATAATGCCATACATCATAGTGGTTCGTTCTGGGGTGTTTGATTGAGAGTGCCAGAAACTCCACATTGGCTCTGAATTGGCTCAATACACTAACATTTGATTTCTGTCATTAAGGCGCGACGTACACTCAATCTGAGCAGGTTGATGCATGATAATTTAATATCGACCGTAACGCCAATCATTTTAAGTTCAGATCAGTGTGGGTACCGTCGCGGCGGTTACGTCAAGGCCGAACAAAATTCTCGAGATTTAGTTGTTTTTATTACTTTTCTTGGCTTTCAAATAAGTTAAAAAAAAATCCGTTCAAGATAAATTGAAGGTATTAAAATGGACGATTTTTGTGTGTTGGTTTCAACATAAACAAATATTGTGTTTCCGAGAGAATTTGCAATTAATGCAAAATACAGGGTTTACAGGATATTTTTTTTCATCAAAGTTTCTGTGATTTTAATGATTCTGTTCAAGAAAATTTGTTTTTTATTGTTTCAAGTATGTTATATATTTTTTCCATGGTGATAGCTTTAACCATTATTTCAAGAAGTTGAATTGAATATTGCGATTTTGCTATACTTAGCGCCTTAAATCTTCTTCAGGGGACTTCTTAACATGAGCACCGCTACTGATCTATCTTCGACATCTTTTATCTGGGTATTACCTTTACCATTGGTCGATGCACCTGCTGTTATATATATATTTACAGAAAAAAACATATTCAATATGTGCATTTTAATTTTCAATAAACTTCCTGACAATTTCAAGACAATGATTAAAGCCGCTCTTAAATGCAATTTGACAAATTGGCTGCTTCAGCACTGTTTTTATAGTGTTAAGGATTTTTTTGAATATAAACCTGAATTGTAAATTATTTTTAACTTGAATTTATTATTATTTTATTTCAATTTTATTTTATTTTTGACATTTTATTTGACATTACGTTCTATTCTTTTGACATTGTATAATATTAAATATTTTAATGAAAAAAATTTGCATGCTTATATAATATTAAGCTGAAAACACTGTGTATGCTATATTCAATAAGAACTATATTTTTACTGTTTTCTAGCAAATAAAGTTATTTGTATTTGTTGTATTTTGCCAACTATAGCTAAATACTCTGATTTAACACTTCTTGGGAATCCTTAGCGCGTACCTCATTTTATAGCTAGTTGCTAGGTCGTTTTTTCATGAATGCTATTGATCCAAATAATTTTTAACTAGAAAGCCCTTTGCCTATATTTATAATTAAGTATTAGGTAAGAAATTGATAATTGATGTTGAAATTGGAGTAACAAATCTATGAAGTGAAATAACTCGGATCAATGACAGTGATTCAATGGTTTGATTATAGTTGTGCAAAGCGTGACACCCTTGCCGTTTACGTAACTAAACTTTTTGAAAGACGTACAATTATGGCCATCCTATGTTCCAGTGTGTTTATTACTTAGGTACTAGCTCTCTGCCCACGACTTAGTTTGCAAAAAAATTTTGGTCATTTCACGAAAACCACTTAAGGAATCCGAATAAAATATAGTCTACATCTTTCTCAATGTCGTGTCGCAGACTAGATTGAAGCGTCAGGAGAAGAGAGAACAAATAAACAAGCAGATTTCACAATTTTAAAATTGATTAGGAATTTATGTTTAGGATAGCAAGACCTTACTACAATAAATAGAAAATTATAACAAGAAACAGTTATCGGAAAATAATGTAATCCTTGTCCATTTTCATTTTAAGAACCACTTCTTAGGAGGCTCTTCTGAGTCCATCGAGCCGTTGGATGCAGGCAGCGCAAGACCGATCGTCGTAAAAATCTTCGGGGGAGGCCTTTGTTCAGTCAGGCGTGGTCGCAGCCAAAAACTTGGGGGGGGGGGGGTCATATAAATAGTAGGGTCGAGAAAATTTGTGTAAATTGCACAAAATATCTTATTTAAGGAAATTAAAAAAATATTCCCCTTTATAACAAACAGGAATTATTTGTTAGTGGTCTTATCTTAGTAGCAAACATTGGCGTAACTATGTCTTTTTAGGTAAGTAACAGAACCAACCACCCAATGTATAAAAAGCCGCGAGCGTAGCGAGCGGGTCAATTTTTAATTTATCAAATTAAACACTTCAGTTTCCCTGCAGTTTTAGGAAGTTTTAGTTTAATTTTATACCCTCTTTTACACTCCAGTATTTAAGAGAGAGAGAAGAGGTTGTCCTATTCATAAAAATTATTAATATTATTTATTCAAACAAAAACCTCAGTTTACCTGCAGTTTTATCAATGTTTTGCCCTCCTTTGCATGTCGCTCCATTAAAATAATTTATGAGGCAATTTTACATATAAGAAAACGCGAGCGACTTCTTTCACAAAATATAGAAGAACCTCTTCTTCTTTGTATAGGTTCACTCTTGGCGGAGTGGTTGTGGCCATCATGTCTTAGAAGAACCTATGGCCCTGTCAATCTAAAAAGGCGCGAGCAAAGCGAGCGCCAAAATTTTGAGCAGAAGGTTACTTATTTTTTAAATATTCGTGAACTGTCTATTTTATAAGGTTTGGCATTTTGACGTGCACGATTTTGGGGGGGGGGAGGGTCATGACCCCTACGATCCGCCTGCTCATTTGCCACCTATGATATAAAAAAAAAGTTATACTGAATCCCTCACACTCATGTTGAACTGTTTCCGTCTTTTCCAGGTGCTGGTGTCCCTATCCCGGGCCGTCCTGCCCGCGCCGGACACCGCCACCACAGATGCGCCTGCGACTGCGCAGCCGCGCGCCGATGACGTCACAGAGACAGCTGAGGAGCCTCCCGAGGGATACTATGCGTTTGTCGAGTCTCCTAATGCTACGCCACCAAGGTAAGTTCTCCATAATAAATAAATAAATATCCAGGACAATAAATCACACAAGGTCATCTGGCCCCAAACTAGGATTCCCTGTATTATGTGAACCAGACTGATATTGTATAGTACACACATATACATTTAAATTCATACATAATTATAATATATAGATATAATTAATAGACCCAGACACAGAGCAAACCAACCTGCTTATCACAGAAATATTTGCCCTGGGTGGGCAATTGGGATCGAACCCACGCTCGGATCAGTAGTCAAGAGCACTAACCACAGAGCCACCGAGTCAGTCAATTCCTCTGTCCCTGTCTCAGTTAACTATTCCAAGGTGTATACTCGCCTGAAAATTTTTAAATCATAAGGAGAAAGCGGAATCTTAAGATCAGCCGGAAGCTACTGGATGTGATTTAGACTTCCCCCGTTAACAACCCATATCGTCCCACATCTGTACCCATAACCCCGGAAAGTCCAGACATCCCCCCACTGAACTAGAACTTAGTCTTCCTTATCTTTCGATCAAGTAGATGGTAAATCTGTTCTTTAAATATTTTGGTTTCATTAAACGCAGTATCAGTCGCTTTGAACAAGTTCTCGCAGGGCAGGTGTCAGGAAGCGCTGGTTACGACAACAAAAGTCTGGAATTTAGTAAAATAATTGGAAAATATTACTGTCTAGTAATCGCGAGTATTCTTCTCGATGCCCCTCGATGCCTATCGATGCTCTTCTCGAAGTCTAGTAACTGTAAGCACTGGCTTCTATCGCTAGATGACAGTCGTTAAGTCATGTCAGAGGCCTTATAGGCGGCTTGAAAACTTCTGACACTGGGGTTGGACACTAGCCCCACAACCGTCACCAATACAGACTTGCCCCCCGTGTGTGGAGTATGACCTAACCTTCCCAATGTATGGGAAGAGACCCATGCCCCTGGAGTGGGAACGATATGGGTTATTAACAGTAACAATAAGCAAGAGAGCAGAGTAGGGAGATTAACCAACAGATTTTTGGAATTAGTTCGTAGGGTACACAGAACTCTATAAATGACAGTGCTGTGGGCGTATAGGTAGGTACCTTTCACTGCCCTACAAGGGACGTTCCACTATCGCCTGCTCAGCTTCTATGGGCCAACGCAACGCCTTCTGTTATTATAATAATATGTATAAATACTGCAGGACAGTGGTTCCCTTTGTTTTTAATAAACTAGGTGTGCGAGTCCTAGTAACTCTTAAGTATTTAAAAAATCCTTCGAAAACTTTACAGCAGTCCCTACCTACTTTGAATGAAGTACCTGCATATTTTAATTTTAATAATCTTCTTCCAGTCATGTAGTTTCTTTAAATAGGAAAACGAATCTTCTTCTTTTTGTTGAGTGCTATCACAAGGGATAGACGGGGCGGTTGCCTGATGTTGCAGTTGCATTTCTCGGAAAATTAATAAGGCGAATACCAGCTTATAGTTCATTCCAATCAAGAAAGAGCAAAAGGTAAACAAACGTAGTATGCAGATAACATTGACATGACTGTGTCAGTTCCATAGTAAGTTTGTTTACGTTTTGCTTTTTTTTGATTGGAATGAACTATAGTTTTATGTATTTTTTTTTAATTTTATTACTAGTCGGCGTTATAAATTATTTTCTTCTTATTTTCCTTATTCTTCCTTTCTCTCAAAGATAATAGCGAAGCTTTGTTTAGTTAGGAATAAATTCCCAACCCTATACCTATACCTACTGAGTTTGTAGTTTGAGAACCACTAGTTAAGAACTAAACGGTGACCATCTAGATTCCTATGGCGTCTTACGTCGTGCCATACTGCCATGTTGTGTTGGCAAGGGCACTAACCGCCGTGATGACTGTCAGTTGTATTGTGTGAGCTAGGGAAACAGACAATGTAATTAAGCAGTGAAAGTGCGAGTTTTCCGCAATAACTGTGATTTTATAGCAAGAGCTTTGAACCTTCAAATAGGTATTATGAGTGTCTTCAAACGAATATCAATGTGAAGACTTGTATTACATCCGTTCGGTTTGAATCGTGTTCACTATGATTGGAAACTATTGCCATATACTTTAACATAAATATATGTATAAATCACAGAGGAGATTTAAATCGAAATTTATTTCTTGAAAATATTAACGAACATCTCAAAAGTAATCAATCGCGAAAGCACATTTTGATAGCTTTGAAATTATTGCTAGCACGTAAAGTTTCTATTTAGCTATTACTTACCTTATACGTAACCTAAGTATTTAAGTAAGAACCTGTTTACTTCTACAGTACCTAAGTATACATCGAAATTTTAGCATTGAGCAAAAAAAGACGATTTACAGTATGCGTACAGCATCTACTTAAATTTTGAATTTGAGCATCAATTTTTTTATCAACAGTCGGTAACCCCTTGGTATAATCGCATCGGACAGTAAGAAATTATGATGCGGAAGATGGAAGCGGGCTCACCAAAATTCCCCAACACAATGGGCAGCTAGCTATCATCTCCATGCCGGAACATATCAATGCTAATAACATCGATATTTGGCGACAAGACTGAGATAAGACCGTGACAGCTAACCAGATGGGCTCCAAAAATGTTCTACCATCAACCAAACCAAGTCCAACAAATTTGGAGCCCGGGGGGAATTGAACGACCTCTTAGCTAAAGCAAACAGACAAGCCTCTAACCCACGGAGGCGGTCAGAACCTGCGATGTACTGTTGTGCACAAAATTACTGGTCAACATGCAGACATATTTCGACGGGTGCGTCGTTTTCGCTAACACAGATGTCACCTCAACCAAGTAATGATGCCATGAAGTGGGCGGGTTGCCTCTACAGACAGACAGGCAGACGGGCGGCAATTCGCGGCAATCAGAACATAACGTGGCGATGAAGGTCTAGAGTTAGTGGGCTAATGAATGCCTTATGGGGGAAAAGTAGGCAGCCGGTGATGCTCCCGGCGAGTTACAGATAGATATACAGAGCCCATCTAGTTATCTGCGTTGTTGTAATTTGAGATAGTGATTTATTTGATATGTTGTTGCCGATATACGTATTGACGTACATATTTATTTATTTATTTTGTAAATATTAGGAAAATCAACAGCTGTTTCTGAAAATATAAATTAAAATATTTTAAGACAGCATGATATTAGGAGATATGGGCAGCTTCTAGTGCAGAGACTGAAATGATTATTTTAAAAAGTGAAAGTAAGCCAAAACAGAGTTTGGAATAAATTCTCGAGTCCGTTGTAGTTATTGGTTAGCCCTTCCCCTTACCTGATGATGAGAGGTATCAGTGCTGAAGATGGAAATATACCATACCAATACCAAAATAATTGTCTAACAGAATACGGAACCGGCTATCTTATCTCACTTTCGGAACACATCATAGTGTTACCATAGTGTATTTTGCTGCAAGACTTAGACCCTGCCACCAAACAAACCCAAATCTACGACCTCTGTAAATCCACCCCTGGAATAGAACTCGCGGCCTCCTGATGTAAAGCGAATGGACTAGCCACTACGCCATGGGTGCGGTTGTAACATACAGTTTTTAACATTCATAAACCTTTTTTAGCAACCTTAGATGACTGGCTGAGGTCTTATAGGCGTAGGCGGCTGGAAAACCTGTTGACACTGGTTGGCCACTAGCCCCACAACCTCCACCAATCTGGACTTGGCTCCCGTGTATGGAGTATGGCCTATCCTTCCCGAGTTATGGGAAGAGACCCGTGCCCCTGCAGTGGGGACGATATGGGTTGTCAACGAGATGATTGGCTCTTCGCCAACACGACGAATATGATAAATCTTCCCTGTTTTGAGTTTAAAATTAAGCGTGAGTGAGTGTGCGATGTTTTTTTTGTCGCATATAACTGCTAGCGTAGTTGTGGCTGTGCTATGAAAAAAGTGCGTTTGAGATTTTAAGGGGTTTACCCCTTGAGTAACCCTATAACAAAAACACTTTTTCAACACCTGTATAGGGGGTGGAACTTGTCGCTGTGTGAACAAAGTCAAAACAGGTTAGGTTGATGTGTACCTTGCCTTGTGTACCTTCGAAACAGTGAAAAGACACTAAACGATAGTGATAACAATGTGTCCTCCCGTTGTTTCAGAGTGCGCCCGCCGCCGTACAGACAGGTCGCGACCGACTGCCCTGAGGCGACGGACCCCAAGCCCCACGTGACGGCGCACAACCTGTGCGGGGACCTCAACCGTGGCGTCATCCCCAGGAACCCCATGGGGCAGAACCCCAGCGGGGAGCCGTACCCCTTGTAAGTATTGCTCTGAGAAATTGAGACAGTTAACAAACAGACAGATGGAAGAAAAGGTAGGAGATAGACAGTAGGAGACGGTGAACATTTCACTAGAAAACCTTACTACTACCAACCAACTATTTTCAAGTACCTAGCATTACTGTACAGCTTAATACTGTGGCTGAATTCTGCCATACGTGTAAAACATCATTTCATATGAGAAAATGGAAAGATAAAACACATCCTGATTAGAGCTGCCGCGTCTACGCAGCATCGTCGTGATATTTGTTTTCTATTGATGTGTCATCATCTAGATACTAGCTGGGTACAAAAAACGTTATAACTGAGAAAAGATACACTGCCTGGGGCGGCCAAGACTGTTAGTCCGGCTCTGATATGCATTCTTAGGGCTCGTTCATGGAGACGCGGCGCGTTGCGCGGCGCGTCAGGCGGCTCTACGCGCGGTCAAATCAAACTTGTGGTAATGTATGAGAGCGTTCATGAGCGCGCGTTGACGCTTCTACATGAACGCTCTTATAGATTACCATATGTTTAATTTGACCGCGCGACGCGCCGCCTGACGCGCCGCGCAACGCACCACGTCTCGATATAACGAGGCCTTAAGGTCAGACTGTAAACGTTTCGAAGGTTAACAATTAACATCGATCGTCTATCATTCTAGCGAGCTGATCCGCAACCAGACGCTGCGATTCCTGTCGCGGACGCTGCCGGTGCTAAGAGCCGACGATACTCTGCCGCGCGTGGCGCACCTCGCGCACGCCGCGCCCGCCGCGCCCGCCGCCGCCGCCGGGTACCCGCCGCAGGGGAACGGGTGAGGGGACCAAAATAACTGTTTTGTCGAAGTAACGTCTTTTTTCATACCCACAATTGGTAAGCCCTTGGCATCATCTCATACTTATTCAGTACAAAATACCGAAAGGTCTTATATACAAAAACATAGTAAGTATGTTACATGAGGCCTGTTAGATTTGAAATTTAATTACAATAAATTATATGTAAATGAGGAGCGACCAGAAGATAGAAAATAGTGTCGATTTTTTTACGACGATTCACCTGATGGTAAGTGATGATGATGCCGAAGATGGAAGCGGCCTTACCAAGATTCCGCAACATAATGGGGAACTGGCTATCTTATCTTCATGCCGGAACACAGCAATGCTGTAAACATTGATGTTTGGCGGCAAGACTTAGATACGTAAGACGGTGGTAGCTAGCCAGGGGGCTCAGTAAATGCCCTACCACCAATCAAACAGAGTCCTACAAAGTTGTTGTCAAAGTTTTTTTTTTATTATTGTGTAAGACGGCAAAAGACTGACGGCACACCTGATTGGAAAGCGGCATCCGCCGCCTGTGCGCATCTATAGCCCCAGAACGGTTGCCGATCTTGAGGGCTAAGGTGGAATGCCTCTTATGTCGGTAATTGCGCTGGCTACCTCGCGCCACCCGCCGCCGGCACAGCGCGCTGCTGGCGGCAAGTAGAGCCAGCAGTGGTTCTCGCCCAGTCGGACCTTGCAAAATAAGGTCCCTGGTCGCAGGGGAACGGGTGAGGGCATCATGTAACTTGAGGGGACCTAACTGTAGTGAACACACCCTCCACTAGTGTAGCGTTATTTTAGTAACAGTTACCAAATAACGGTAGCAGTACAAAGTTGTTACCCCGCCGGGAGTCGAGCCCGCGATCTCCTGATGTGAATCGAGCGGACTAGCCACTAGCCCATGGAACCGATTCCCACAACAATTAAGAATTTTATCACGTGAAAAACATACAAATACCGCGTTGTATGACAACTCCCTATAAATAAAATATCCAGGTACAAACCATATACAGTTATCCGGTTCCATAATAAGATTCCGTAGTATGGGAACTAGAGTTTAACATTCAGACACATAACCCTAGAGAGACAGAGATTTTTTGTGCCTGGGCGAAATTCGAACCCACGAGCCCACGATCCTCGAATCAGTAGTTAGAAGAGCTAGCCACAAGCCAATTCAAGTTAACTAACTGTGCGGTGTTGACAAGTTCGCTCCGGTTCCCACGCCAGTACCGCTAGCTACCTGCTGCTGCGTCCTGCTATATCGTTTGGTGCCAACATAACAGCTTGTTAAGCTTTTACTTCCCAACCTCCTCATATTTTAGAGATTAAGTTCCACGCACTAACTACCCAAGTATTTTGTGATCAGGTATATAATAAAGCGAGTGCTTTAACTAACTTTACTACTTAAATGAACATTTGAAATGAAATTGACTTGAGAGTAGGTTGGCAGATGTGTCCGGAAGTGTACTTATAACGATAAAGGCTCCTCTAACAATGGGCCATCATGGGCCGGCAAGGACAGAACTATAGGTTAGACGAGGACTTACTTAAATCTTCACTTTACTTTCATATAGTTTTGTCTCTCTAGCTGGCCTATGATAGCCCATTGTGCAGATGTACCTTAAAAGATGCTATCGATATTCATTGCCGCTTTCCCTCCCACCCCCAGGCTGGAGGAGCGAGTGAAGCGGTCAGTGGATGACGCAGTGGACCCCGATACGGTGCCGTCGCACGCGCTGCCGGCCGAGCACCGCGCGGCGGACGGCGCGCGCGAGAGCCGCAAGTTTTGCGACGGCGGCGGCGTGTGAGTATGCATTACACATAAGTCTTACAGATAATTTTATCATTCATCAATTTCTTAAATGGTAACACAGCATTTTCCGACTCTAGTCCGGCTGAAGGACTCGACTCCATGCCAGGAACTTTAAAAAAAAACGACTAGTCTCTGTGCTTGGCAGAGCCTGTGTGACAGAAACTAGTCCCTTCCAAATTCCAATTTTTTATCCTGCCAGCAGGATGCCAGCAGGATAGGCCATGGTTTTGTCACACTGGATGCGTTCTGCGGTCGGGTCAAAGCAATCGCAGCCCGCATTCGATAATATCGCAGACCGCATCCAGTGTGACAAATCCATGACCAAGGGACAGATTCTTGATGTAAATCTAACCTTGGTTCTGAAACGCGACCTAGATCAATCAGTTTTATTTCGTCGCAGTGGGGTGCTCATAGTATACGGAGTGAAATAAATGAAACTACACAATATAACACAAGTTTCTACCATTTATTTAAAGTAAACAACAATACATAATTAAAAATAAGAGGACAAATATTGGCTAAAAAGCTTTTAGTACCAAAACACATCCCCTCACACACACCTAGCACAATATCGAAGTAAATATAAAATTTACGCTTACATCTGCCGATCCGAGTGTAAATAGCTATAGAAACAAACAACAGACTGCTTTTCCACCAGAGATATGCGAGACTGCTAAGCGGTAAGCGAGTTTAAAGCTAAGCTACGAAACTATGCGATCGTTTTCACCACCTCGCATCCTCTATACTACAGGGGTGAAATAGAAATCGTTCGAATCAAATTTTAACTGTGGCTTCTAGTCAATCATCTCATCACAATAAACAATTTTCTCTGAGGAACCGATACAATCGGCGCAAAACAATTTGAGAGTTCAAATACAAAGGTGGCAGTAGCTCAACGATTTGTAAAAAGAGTCTTCGTTTTTTAACCGACTTCAAAAAAGGAGGAGGGTCTCAATTCGAATGTTAAGCGATTACTTCGTCAATCCTGAATCGATTTTGATGATTCTTTTTTTGTTTGGTAGGTAATACTTCAGAGGTGGTCCCATATCTAAATCGATTCAGCGCTTTTTGAAAAAATCAACAAAAACAATAAACATAGCAAAATTGTAGTTGTCACGATTGAAGTCAGTTTTTTAACGTGTTCAGCGTTGTCGATTATTGTTGCTCCGACTGAATTGGTTTCTTAAAGGAACTTTTTTAGCTTCATGAGCAGAAATCACAGTTAAAATTTGGTCCGCGATTTCTATATCACCCTGTATACAGGTGTGAAAAGACTCACTCCCGGAAGCTTAAACGGTATAAACAAACTCGTTTCCACCGGAGCTCAGCTAATCTAAGCTATGGAAATTAACGATCCTGATTGTTGGATATCAAACATATCCCTAGCTACGCGGCTCTATCTCTGGTGGAAAATCAGCCAAACATCAGCACCATATAGAGCTTGTTCATCGTTTCTGAGGGTACATAGTCTAGGGCAGGACGAAACTAGACATTTTGCACAACCTAATAAAATATACGTATAATACAAGTATAGCTAGGAATACGTTTTAATGCACAAATATAGCTAGGATCGAAATAGTGCGTTAGTATCGTAACTAGGATCACTGAGATACTGAACTTTTAACCTAGATACACAACGCAAAAGCAATATTTGAAATACACAGCGATGTAAGTACAACTTACTTCCTATACATAATATTTTTAAAAATATCTCTCACAAATAACAATAGCTAATTCCATAGGTTTACATGCTAGTAATATCCAATTAAATGCTCCTCTGCCATAAATATACGTAGCTTTAGAAACCACCTAAGTCCAGTATATCCTAAATTTCAACTCTCTCTCTCTTATCGTGTGGCACAACTCTAATATCATTAAAGTTAAAATTCATCAATAAATACATTATCGTAAGTCATTTTCCTTTGAGTATTAATATGTAGTAGAGCATTCTCTTTTAAAAGCTGCGTACATATAAAAATTTCGTATCACCATCAAGTCACAATACATATTTCATTTCACTTACAGAATAGAGAAAGACAGAGTCACACTATAACTTTTTGCAATAAAGCTATTTTGTACAATAAAAATATTTAAATCAGACAAAAAGTCTAATGAATTTCACTCAGTATCAAGCAGAAAATAATTCATAATCGTTGCACAAAATTAGTCTATACTAATGCAGACGACTTTTACAACCATCGATTTCATTACGGAACTCTCAATAAGAAAAAGCAAATGTTGATCGAGCTTCATCAGATTATGGCCCAATGTTAATCATTTCTGAGTCCATCTCATTTCTTTACCATCGCCGCCGTCAATCCATAACAGCTGAGTTATGGCTTTGCTTAATCATCACTTTTAAAGCTATCCAGCTTTCTGTTTCATAGCTCGTCTCAATATTGTTCAAGAACTTTTTTCTCCGGAAGATTACTAAGAATTCTCATCCAGTCTCTTTGTCTCATCTTGGATAAACGCTTCGTATTCTAGTTTTATTGGTCTTATATTTTGGGTCTACAGGTTGGTAACCGCCTACTAATAAGTCAGCTACGTTAGATGGTTGGTTCGTACAGTCAGTTCACTAAACCAAGCCACTACTATACTTCACCTGAGACTACGAAGCAGTGGGATCTTCGATCTGAGTGACTCCCAACGCTTTGAGGTCCGCCATCACTTTTTCCAGTGCGTTCGGCTGAGTTCCGTCCAATATCGTGACGCGACCGTCCTTCTCGATCTGCAGACAAATCAAATCATAAACAACTAACAGTGTTGTCAAGCTTGGAAGAAATTGTCCATATTTGTAAAGGTATTTGTAGACAGTATTTTAACTTGATTATGCAACATCTATGCTATATGGTAGATCATTTGTAGCGGTATGCAGAAAAATGGGAGATAATCTATGCATAGTGTAGATTATGTGCATGCGTGTGTTATGTGCTGTTTCATGCAGTTTTATGAGTGGTTTTTACAGTGTGTGTAATTTGCTGTTCTGTGCAGTGTGTATTATGTGCCGCTTTGTTCTGTGTGTGTAATGTGCCGCTTTGTTCTGTGCGTGTAATGTGCCGCTCTGTCCAGTGTAAGTAATTTACTCGCGAAAATGCTATTACGATGTTAGAGATTTTTTTTAATGACAGATTAATGTGAATTAATAAATATTAATACTGAGTTATTAAATTATATGTAATTCTCCTTTTTATGTTTTTTTAATAGAATAAGTATAAAGTTTTAAATGACTAATAATGTAGATTTATATTAAAATTGTTAATTCTCAAGTATTCATAATATGAAAAATGCTGCCAAATTTATTTATTAAGTGCCTACTTAACAATGTTTAAACATTTGTATGCTGTAAGGCAAGACATGAAGGACGGTAAAATATACAATAACACCTGCATGTAATATTTACTCATGTTGAAATGAAATGAAATGAAATGAAAATATTTTATTCGAAGTAGGTAGCAGTGTACACTTTTCGAACGTTATTCTTTTATCTACCTAACACGAGGTTCCTACCACTCGGAACTCGTATACCCACCGTTTCGGGAAGTGTTTGCGGAGTGAGAAGAAACGGCGGGCCCTAAAGAAACTTCCTCCAACACATTTTTTTTTAAAGTCTTATATTCTATTACATCTTAATGCTAGATCAATAAATGAATTATACAATGTCATGTCTGTAAATAAAATATGCAAAAATAAGAATAAAGTAAGAAAAATAAAGAAAGAAAGGATTCAAAAGAGATAAAAGTAAAAATTATTTGTAGCTAATGACTAACAATTCAAAAACCAATGACAAGAGCAGGCCAGTTCACACGGACAGCACCCGATCACGAGTATAACGCGAGAGTCAGCCATCGCTCCCCTCAACCATATTTGAGGGAAGGGAACGACCCGGCTCCCGATACGCCACCATCCGCAAATAAATGATCTTCATCTTCTGTGCTGTGTGTAATGTGCCTGTACTGATATGAATGTGCTGCTTCCTGCAGTGTGTGTAATGTGCCGCTGTGTGCCGTGTGTGTAACGTGCTGTTCTGTGATGTAATGTGTGGTTTTGTGCATTGTCTACTGTCCTCTTGTCTTGTCTGCGTTACTTCGGTCTGCGTCATGAATGTGCTGTTTTGCGCAGTGTGTGTAATATGCCGTTCTGTGCAGCCTGTGTTATATGAGGTTTTGTGCAGTGTCTACTATCCTCTCGTCTTGTGATACGTTACCTCGGCGCGATACCGCAGGTGCTCGGGCCACACGCAGCGCTCGAAGTAGCCGGGCACGTCGGGCGGGTCGTACAGCCGGTAGCAGCGCCGAGCCCAGCACTCCGCGTGCTCCAAAACGAAGTAATACCTACCACGAGAGGGACTATTATTGTTTGCGAGTAAAAGGGGTATCTAGGACTAAAGGTGGTGTGATGTGGGCTGTAGGGAGGTAAAGTGAAACCACTGTTTAGTGCAACGGACAACGTATAATGAACGTAGCGCGAAGTTTTTCATTGGTATTAATATGAACTTAGAGATAGTTTGGTGACGTAGGCGGTGTATACACTATAGGGCCCACGGCCCAGGGCTCTATTGGATAACTGCGAGCTGGTTAGATCTACTGTGACCACTGCTCCTATTATATTATTTCATCAAGGCCAATAGTTGGGCACATAGCTCGCAGAAAAGACGGCCGCTGGGGCATTAAAGTTCTCGAGTGGCGACCGCGGACCGGAAGACGTAGGGCGGGGAGGCCTCCCACCGATGACCTGGTGAAGTCGTAGGAAGCCGCCGGCTGAGGGCACCCCAGCGCCGGTCAGTGTGGTCAGTGAACGTCTTTTGGTCGATGATGATGATAAATGAACTGTAAGATACACTCGGGATCGAGTTCCCGAAAGAGGAATAACATTCCTCATATCAAACCGATTCGTAGTAACGGGAGTAACGGGGAGTACTACCACTAGTCGCAATAGGGAGGAACAGAGAAGACTAATACTCACCGCAAATCACACAGCTCCATAACAGGCGCGTAGTTGAGCACGGTAAACCCTTCTATGACCAAGGAACTCCTCCCCTTCGCCCCGTACAGCCTCCGCCGCTATGCTACGATACTAGTCTCTATAGGGAGTACTATTAGTCGCTGTGGGGAGAAACAGTGAGTCTCACCGTATATCGTAGAGGACCCACTACTCACCGCAAATCACACAGCTCCATAACAGGCGCGTAGTTGAGCACGGTAAACCCCTCTATGAGCAGGAAGCTGCGTCCCCGTGCCCCGTACAGTCCCCGGCGTGGGGCCAACTCAGTGGCGTGCGCACGCGACTCGCCTCGTATCGTGCGCGCCGCGTCGTGCGCTAAGGCGGCCATGTCGAGCGCCGACAGTATGTCATAGTTGTTGTGCTCTAGGTCCGGGCACCTGAGTGCGAGAACGTGAGAAATTGAGTTGATCTATCTATCTGCGTCTTCCGAGTGTGTGTGTGTGTGTGTGTGTGTGTGTGTGTGTGTGTGTGTATGGGTACGAGTGGGATTGGTGATCAGTGTTTTTTCTTTCGTAGTTCTCTAAAACCCCAAGCCTAAGAGATGGCGACGATGCGCATTTTTATTGTTTTGATTC
Organism: Coleophora deauratella; assembly: GCA_958295455.1. NCBI lineage: Eukaryota > Metazoa > Arthropoda > Insecta > Lepidoptera > Coleophoridae > Coleophora > Coleophora deauratella. The sequence continues at coordinate 11,849,240 of OY282411.1, forward strand.
TCTAAAACCCTAAGAGATGGCGACAATGAGCGTTTCTCTTGTTTTGGTTCTCTTCTTCTTATTTGTATCGTGTATTTTTTGGCTCAAATTCAAACTTAAAATAAATATGTTCATTCGAAGTAGGTAGTAGTAACATTGTACGCTATTTGCAGGTCATTTTTTATGTACCTAATACGAAGTTCCTACCATTTCTAACTCGTCTCGTAGGTGTATCCAACTTCTTCGTACTTTTTCAAACTTCCAAAATAAAACAATATTTGTTCTAAAAATGTTTGAAATGAAACTGAAACAGAGCGGTGTTATTGTGGTGTGGTTGTGTCGAGCAGTGTGTGGGCTGTGGGCTACAAAAATAATAAAAACTGTATCTACAGGGCCTCTTTGAGACGGAGTGGTGTGTTGTGTTGTTGTTGTGGTGTTATTGCGGTATTGTTGTAATGTTGTTGAGGTGTTATGTTGGTTTTGATCTGGTGTTGCTGTGGTGTTATTGTAGTATTGCTGTCGTGTTGTTGAGATGGTATTGTAATATTGTGATTGTGTGTGTCGTTGTTGCGATATTATTACAATGTTGTTATGGTGTAGTCGTGTTGAAATGTGTTGTTGTTGTGGTGTCATTAAAGTGTTGTTGTGGTGTTTTTATGGGGTTGTTTTGGTGGCTATACCTGACGTGGTGCGGGCTGTCGTCCGGATAGAAGTACTTGTCCTGGTGTATCACGTGCACGGGCCGCAGCGTGTCTCTCAGCTGGTTGGCCAGCGTCGTCTTCCCGCCGCACGTCACGCCTGACACACACGTCACATTTATGTAATTATGTCACAGAACACACTAAATATCATCATCATATCATCATCATCAGCTAAAAGACGTCCCCTGCGGACGTTCCCTGCGGGTAAAGGCCTCTGTCACGGACAGCGCCATCTGTATCAGATGGCTAATATTTTTATAAATTTACTTTCCATTTGTAATGTAATCCAACTTAGTATTGACAGGTACTGAGCTATTTTAGTACCTACATCTAGGCATAGATGTCGCTGTGTAACATGGTAAAATCCATAGCATTTTATGCCATCTATGATTATGTAATAAAACAACTAGGTGAACTAGGTTAGCTTATAAATGATCTTACATCGATCTGTTAGATCTAGCACCTGTTTGTACCATACATTTTAGACAGAGGTCGCCTCTGTAGCATTCTTATCAGAGGTCTTGGTCAGAGCAGCAGAGGTCTTGAACGAATAGCAGCATTTTCTTCTGGCTCGCCCGAATTTATCCCGTGGAATCAAAGAGCCTCCCCCATAGGATTTCCATACTAATCGGTCTTGCGCTGCCCGCATCTAGTAGTTTTAGTAGTTGCTGCACCTACAGATTCTTTTAAAGCGTCGTTTTTTCTAGCTAGTACAAAATTCCTACCACTCGGAACTTGTACCTTAACGCTTCTGGAAGTGTTAACGGAGCGAGAAGAAATGTCGAGTCCAAAATAAACCGTATCCGTTCTACGAGCTTTTTAAGCCTGCCCACTGCCACTTGTTCACGTGTTCATTCTGTATCGGTGACTGTAGTTCCTTTATGAATTTACTCATTAGTTTGTGGCGTGTGATGGGGATCAATTGTTTTTCATGTCATCATCATCATCTGTTGGACACAGGCCTTCCATACAAGTATAGGGCGTTAAAAAAGTTAGTTTGAAATTTTAACGAGTTACTCAGAATCAAATAGAATACAGGAAAAATATTGAAAAAATCCAATCTACAATTATTTTTTTTCAGTTTCCCATACAAACCCTGAATTCACCAATCAGATTTTTATCAACATAATTTTTTCCAGGTATTTCAGAAACACCTTGATGTTCTATCTCATCATCAGCCTGTATAAGTCCACTGTTGGACATAGCCCTCCCCTACCCTAGAAGTACCCTAGACATTCTATCTATCTACATCTAATAACAATAACACTTTATTTCATATTACAGATATTACAGACCATATTTGTTAGTAAAAAACTTACAAACTATGTTAGTATAGTAGGCACATCAAAGAGAGAAAAAATAGTCTACTGACTCACCCGATATGCCAATGATAATCCAGTCTTTTCTATCCATTGTCCTCTCCATTTTCTTCATTCCTTTACTCCCCAGCGTACCACAACGTCTTGCAAACACTCTAGTGCCTCCGTTTGTCTGACCGAGCGCTGTCACTACTGAACTCACACGTATATCCGTCCGTCCGTCTGTCAGTCGCGCTGTAACTGCTAAACTTATTAGTAGTCCTATTCGATAGGCTGTGTTACCGCGCGAGGCTATTGAAGTGCCTGGTATATCCGTCCGTCCGTTTGTAAATCGCGCTGTTACTGCTAAACTTGTGAGTAGTCCCGTTTGATAGGCTGCGTGACCGCGTGCTACTAAAGTAGCTACCAAACGTGTCGACAGGAGCTGGCTAGAGGCTACTGAACGTACTAAAGAGGCTAGTGAATGTAAAGGTGGTACGCTGTGAAGCACATAAGACCGCCAACGAAGGCTGCGCCGAATAGCGCGCAAGCAAGTAGCGCCCACTGTGGGTTCGGGATGTGCGCGTAGATATCGAGATCTGCGGCGGGAATGGTATCGATTTTAATTTAGAGGAGTTAATTTAAGGAATGGAAGTTTACTGTTAATAGCACTGATGTGTGCCAGCATGGATATAAGATAGCCAGTTCCCCATTACAAGGGAATCTTGGTAAGCCCGCTTCCATCTTCGGCATCACACCAGGTGAGATGATGCCAAGGGCTTACCAGTTGCAGATAAAAAAAAAAGTTTGGCAAAATTGACATGGCAAAAAATGGAGTTGAGGTTCTGACGGCGATATTTTATGGTCGAGATCTGCGGCGGGAATGGTATCGATTTTAATTTAGAGGAGTTAATTTAAGGAATGGAAGTTTACTGTTAATAGCACTGATGTGTGCCAGCATGGATATAAGATAGCCAGTTCCCCATTACAAGGGAATCTTGGTAAGCCCGCTTCCATCTTCGGCATCACACCAGGTGAGATGATGCCAAGGGCTTACCAGTTGCAGATAAAAAAAAAAGTTTGGCAAAATTGACATGGCAAAAAATGGAGTTGAGGTTCTGACGGCGATATTTTATGGTCTATTTTATTCTATTTATTCTGGGAATAATAATCTGTTATAAGACGTCTCAGTACCCACTCGTACGTCGGTAAAGAGAGGAAACATTGAGTCCAAAAGAAACTTCCTCCAACACATTTAAAAAAAAAGTCTTACATGCTATTACGTAATTCAGGTAAACCACCCCGATTATAGTTTACACAGCATGTAGCATTACGCTTTTATTAGCCATATAATTATGGTGAGACGGTGCCTTTTTACCAGTGAACTATTCGTAAGCCTGATTTTGTTTTGCAACTATTTTTATTTTACTATCAAATAAGTAAATGTTTTTCTTTCTTTCTTTACATTCTTCTTGGGTTTTTCTTTCTTGGGAAACGTTTCTTTTCTATAAGTTGAATACCATTATAAAATAATGTGAAAGAATCGACAAAAACATATACAATAAATAATTATGTCACACACATAATATAATAATATACATAACTAGCTTCCGCCCGCGACTTCGTCCGCGTGGACTTCAGAATTGTGTCCAGAAAGAAAGAAAATGTTATGATAGCGCCATCTAGTGACGAAGTGGAAATTTAGAGTTTTTAAGCATTCCTACGGGAACCCTTAAGTTTTCCGGGATAAAAAGTATCCTACGTGTTAGCCGAGTGCTTCATCTATCTACCTACCAAATTTCATCTAGATCGGTTCAGTAGTTGGGGCGTGAAAGCGGAACAACATCGATATAAGAGAACAATTAGATAAGGTTAGCCGCTTTTTTTGTTCCTGAACCAGCGTTTTCGTCTTGCGGGGGCTGATGCGGGGTGAAGGGGAAGACGTCTATTTAAACAAATATCAACTTTGTGTGATAACCATAAGGTTGATGTATTTAATGTTATCTATTAGCGACATCTAGCGATGAGTAGCATCGCAAAAATTTCACCCAAAAACATCAAGAAATTAGTGTGGGGATAGGGCTCGATTATAGATTTAAAAAGTTTTGTGTATCGATATACAATATTTGGTTCATTATACACTCGGCTTCAAAAAAATCGCACCTTTTAAGAAATCTATTTTAAACATCTTTCAATCGTATTTGTATTATGAAATATTGGTAATGTTCGGTATCATTTGAAAGGTAAGGAAACAGAGAATGCAAAAACAATAATTCATTCAATGTTTTTTATTGGAACTGAGAAAAATTTACAAAACAATAAAAATCCTTAAAAAACCCAAATGAAATCTGATTAATTTTTCAAAACAAAGTTGCTTAAAACTAACCTAAAACCTAGTGTTACCCCCCTAGCCCTAATGACGTCTTCCATGCGCTCCCTCATGGATCGCACCAACTTTAGGACCTCTTCTTGAGGGATTCTGTCCCATTCCTCAATAACGGCGTCTTGGAGCTCCTGAAGAGTCGCGGGAGCGGGATCACGGGATCTAACCTTGCGTTTCAGCTGGTCCCAGAGGTGCTCTATCGGGTTCAGATCTGGACTTCTCGCTGGCCACTGCATGACAGGGATCCCAACCTCTTGAAGGTAGCCCTGCACAATCCCAGCAGTGTGCGCGCGAGCGTTATCGTGCATTAATGTGAACCCGTCGCCAATAAATCCAGCATAGGGGACCATATGTTCTTCCAGGATCTCTGTGATGTACCGGTGAGCAGTCATCGACCCTTGCCCGCGAGCACCGCCGGTCCAAGAGACGCAAGAAAGTTCAGTTTTGCCGTCGGCAGATATGCCGCCCCAGAACATGCAGGAACCGCCCCCGTATTCTACCGTCTCTTGGATGCAGGCTTGGGCAAAACGTTCCCATTGTCTTCTGTATACTCTTTTGCGTCTATCGTTGCAGAAAAGGCACACTCTCGTTTCGTCTGAGAAGAGAACAGCTCTCCATTGGTCCAGGGTCCAATTGACGTGGGCGCGAGCAAATTGCAGGCGTGCTCGCCGATGCGCTGCGGTTAATTTTGGACCCGTGGCAGGTCTTCTAGCCACAATATTTCTCTCCTTTAGTCTTCTTCTAACTGTAGAGACACTCACGGCCCTTCTACGAACTGCTTGAAGCTGCTGTTGCAACTCAACAGCATTAGAGAACCGATTTCTCAAAGACTTCGACACGACGAATCGGTCATCTCTCGCAGAAGTGCAGCGATTTCTATCAGACCCACGCCTTCGGACAAAGCCACCGGTCTGCAGGAACCGCTGGTACACTCTTCGAACAGAAAAGCGACTCAAGTGCAATTGCCGAGCAACATCACACTGACGTAGTCCTGATTGCAGTAGTGCGATAACTTGGGCGGCTTCAGCAGCAGTAGTGTCCATCTTCAAGGACGTTTTTTTGATGAAAGATATTCTTCTGTGTCTTCTTCGACTGTTGGTAGCAAATTTATCCCCCGATAAGCTGTATCGACCCTTTTCTACCCAAAAAACAAAACAATACAAACAAAATTTGAAGAGGAGAATCAGTTCCATTGTCATTCAAAGTGACTTAAAGTGTCAAGCTTTTTCTTTAATCAAATGAAATGGATATTTTTTTAAAGAGTTTTTATAGGGCTCTCAAATGATACCAATATTGCTACGAATAACTGCTTGTCTTAAGGATTAACAGTGCTTGAAGCCTATTTTTACGGACGTGCGATTTTTTTGAAGCCGAGTGTATGTAATGGGGATCACAAATTGTTTACTGATGACATTATATTATACATGGGCCATTTAGATCGGTCAGTATAGGCAATTCCGAAACTACGAAGAACTGTCCTTAGGAATCATGTCATCGATTTTAGTGACAAGAAAAACTGTATTCATAGATTAAAAAAAACTTGTTCTCAATTCGGGAATCGAACACGGACGGATTAAGCAGATATCACACTGCATCGGACTCCGCTCCGGTGTGCGTTGTTACGAATTTTTACTTGACATTGTCAAAGGAAAAAACCGCAGCACCGCACACCGAAGCGGACTCCAGTGCAGTGTGATATCCGCCAAAGATCGCAAAAATACTTATTTTGCAAAATAATTACTTTGAATCTTGACGTGGAGATGTCTATGTTTTAGTTTGTAATAGGGGTCATATTGTTAACAGGATCTTATGTACTTACGCTATCTGTATATGTTCGAAAATTTAATAATTCCAGAATGATTGAGAATATTCCACGAAATTTTAGTATACTCGAGATTTTCTTTTCTGCTCAATTCAATCCCCCTATCTCTGCCCGGACATCACTCTGAGCGGAGACACGCGCGTTGGAAACAAAGGTACTTAGTTTAATCGTGGGATCCACGACTTACAGTGGGGCGATTTATATTGTAAGTAATTTATTGTAAAAATCAAATTGTGATAAAAATTTACGTTACAAAAATGGCTAATACATTAAATATTAGCAAAAACATATAGTTATGGTTTATAAATGAGGGATTATTTGTTGTTTTTATCAAAATATGTGATGATTTCGAAGATGTTTACAGATTGTTTTGAAATGCCATTTTATCTATCCAGTTAAAATCTAATTAAGTAATCTAGTATTGAATATGTCTTTGATGAAATTATTCTCAGGTTCTTAGTAGCACATGAACCTGAGAATAATTTCATCAAAGACATATTCAATCCACCATGTAGGTATCTTGAAATGTATGTACAAACATAATCTGTTTATATCTCCATAATAATCATCACGTATTTTGTCAAATGAAAAAATCCGTGTAGATATTCGATATTGATATCGTTGTCTCTATCGAGTGGCGACCCCGCACGGGCAGATGCAGTGTGGGATCCTGACCGTTGCGGGAAGCCGCTGGATGCGAGCCACACAGTACCGGTCGTTGTGGAAATCCTTAGTAGGCCTTTATCCAGCAGCGGACATCTTTCGACTGATGATGATGAATGATGACCGTTGTCCCTATATTTTTTTTTTCAATAAACCATTGATATTGTGAGTAATTTATTGAAAACAAATGTGTGATAATAATTTACATTACAAAAATTGCAAATACATAAAATATCAGCAAATTCATATAGTTGTGGTTTTATAAATAAATGATTGTTTGTTGTTTTTATCAAAATATGTGATGATATTGAAGATGTTTACAGATTGTTTTGAAATGCTATTTTATTTATCTAGATGAAATCATTTTTGTTTTGTTTTTTTATGGCAGCGGTGGCAAACGAGCAGACGGATCACCTGATGGTAAGCGATTACCGCCGCCTATAGACACCCGCAACACCAGAGGAGTCACAAGTGCGTTGCCGGCCTTTGATATGGGAGTACGCTCTTTTCTTGAAGGTTTGAATGTCGTATCGGTCCGGAAATACCGCAGGCGACAATTCATTCCACAGTTTGGTTGTGCGAGGCAGAAAGTTTCTAGTGAAATGCACAGTTGTGGACTGCCAACCATCTATGTGATGGGGATGAACAAACTATCTATTATTGAATATTATGTCCTTGAAGAAATTCAGTTTCATCTATTACTAACCACCATTTAGGTGTTTTGAAATGTAGGTATAAAATAATCTGTTGAAATTATTCTACCACCCCATCAAGTTTATTTTCGTGACAAAAAGTAGTCTTTTTAAGGTCCCATCTACATCTATACCAAAATTCATCAAATTGGTTTAGCGGTTTAAGCGTAAAAACGTAACAGACAGACAGAGAGAGTTACTTTCGCATTTCGAATATTTTAAGTATGACTATCGATATATCATAATCATAATCGATAAACAAATCGTCACTAAATGTCAGTCGGGATGTCATTTAGTTTAACTATTCAACGGTAGAGGGCTAACGGTTTCATTTTCTTTTTAGATCTTACAGCAAATGATAGATGGCGTGAATGATTTTTTTTCGTTCTTTAGAATAGAGTTCATATTGGAAAAAAATAATTAAAAGAGCGACATCTATTGTTGAGTAGTAAAACCTAATGACATTTATTTGTGATATTAATGACATTAATTTGTGATGTAGAGGTGAACTAAATCATGACTAAATCGATCGATTTGTTAGAATACAAATTTTAAAACTCGGAAATCCTTTGTTTAAGGGCAACAGGTTTCAAGTCACGGGTAAGAATTCCACGAGATAAAATTAAATAACTCAATTTGCAGGTGCAATTTAAAATCATTGTAAAGATAATTACTTTTTTAGATTGAATAATTTATCATCGACAAACACTTTTTCGATAAAAAAAAACATCTCTATTTACAATAACAAAGCGAAAATTATAAATTACAAAATTATCATAAAATAACAAGAAATAAAGGCTACCCTGTGATAGGAAACGTTGCTGTAAGTTTTGTTCTTTCGTTTTTTATTGTTTTTGCACCATTTCATAGCACAGTATGACATTTTTTAAATTTTAAAACGGAGATGTGTACTCGTCGCTTGGCAAATTGCGAATAGTGCGCGAAAAGGTGGCGCTACTCAACATAGGGGAGCAAACCACTATCAGCGACTACGCTGTCGTGGAGTATTAACCACATCTATTGTTCTCTTATATCGATGCGGAACAAACAAACAAACAAAGAAACTGACAAACAAACAAACATCCATATTTTCGCATTTATAATATTAGTCAGATTTTCGCATTTATAATATTAATCAGATGAGATTTGAAGTGGCTGACCTTCGTCAATGAAGGGGTATATGTCGGCCCACAGAGCTAGCGCGACGCACGCGGCGCTGCTCGCCGCGAGCGCCGCCCGCGCTGCCCCCGCTGCCCGCGCCTCGCTGCACTCCATGCACACGGGCGGCCCTGCGTAGACACGACTCGTTATCGATAATAATAATATAATAAAGCCTTTTATTACTGACACCTATGTTAACTTACACATATTTAAAATATACTATATACCTAATTTATTACATGTAACTATTTTAATTTAACACATCGGCAACCTTGTCAGTTTGCCTTCCGGCATAGGCTACCCCCAGATTTTGCCAAAGACGTCTATCCATTGCCTTCCTGGTCCATGTTCCTCCAACTGCTTTTCTAATATCATCTTCCCATCTTATTCTTTGTCTCCCTTTTTTCCTTTTCCCCTCCCGAGTATACCAAACTGTTACCTACCTAAGGTAACAGGTAACGTTACTGATACTGCCCTCGTAATCATAACAAAGGCCGCAAAGTATACGGAAACTCCATATACGCACGCACGCACACACAAATTTCTATTTGTTAAAACTAAAATCCGTTCAATATCATATTGTTTAGTTGTAAAACTAAAATCCGTTCAATATCATATTGTTTAGTTGAAGGAGGCAAAAAAAATATCAGTTATTAATACACTGTGGACTTAAAAATCGACTCAAGATTTGTTGCTCGAGTTTTGAAAAAATAACTCAGTCTACAAAACTGCTAAACACTAAGAACAAAAAACTAGAAAACCACCAAACTAAAATCATAAACAGTTAACAGACAGTTTTTAAACTTTTGGTTTAGTTTTTTTTTTGCTAGATTGAGTTCATTTTCTAAAAGTCGTACAACAAACCTTCAGTTGATTTTTTTGTCTTTTCATTTCTTTCTTTCTGTTTTTATTTATTTATTATTATTATTTTTGCTTTTTACCTACAGCATCCCCATCATTGTTAACGGGCCAAGCCATTCAGCCTACATCACCCGATATCTTGAACCTTAAACACCTACCCGACTTAAACATATAGGTACAGTACTAGTCTTGCAGCCTTAGCAGCGACCTGCTAGCGAAGTTAACAAAGTACCCAAGTATCAAAGCAATTGACTTAAGTAGGCAGTAGAAGTTCATCTGCCTATGCCGAAATATAACCTAATCTCAATAATCTGACTTTTTCGCTTTACAGGCCCTAACAAGAAACAAGACTCGACCATTTTACTTCAAAACCTTTTGTTATTTTTTATGCACCAAAGCAAATCCCGCAGATGTAGAAAGCTAAATTACTCCTTAAAATACTAAAAATAAAAGCTACAAAAAGGACAACTTCCTCAAAAAACGATTTCCCAATTGAATACATTAGAAAGCGGTGGGAACAGACCACATCTGGTATATACGACTCAACCATTTTATTTCAAAACCCTTTGTTAATTTTATGCACCAAACAAATAACTTACGCAGTTCTTTTAGCCATAAAATATCTGGCATGCTAAAGAAATCCCGTAGATGTAGAAAGCTAAATTACTCCTTTAAAGTTAAAATACTAAAAACAAAAGCTACAGAAATAACAATGAAAATGAAAATGAAATGAAAATGAAAATATTTTATTCGAAGTAGGTAGCAGTGTACACTTTTCGAACGTCATTCTTTTATCTACCTAACACGAGGTTCCTACCACTCGGAACTCGTATACCCACCGTTTCGGGAAGTGTTTGCGGAGTGAGAAGAAACGGCGGGCCCTAAAGAAACTCCCTCCAACACATTTTTTTTTTAAGTCTTATATTCTATTACATCTTAATGCTAGATCAATAAATGAATTATACAATGTCATGTCTGTAAATAAAATATACAAAAATAAGAATAAAGAAAGGATTCAAAAGAGATAAAAGTAAAAATTGTTTGTAGCTAATGACTAACAAATTCCAAAAAACCAATGACAAGAGCAGGCCAGTTCACACGGACAGCACCCGATCACGAGTATAACGCGAGAGTCAGCCATCGCTCCCCTCAACCATATTTGAGGGAAGGGAACGACCCGGCTCCCGATACGCCACCATCCGCACGAACATTTAAGCGAGCATGCACCACTCCGATCAATGGACAAAGAAAAAGGAGAAGAAAATGTCTTACCGAATCCCTTCAGTTCTTTCACAATAGAGTTTGTATCTTTATTGTCTCACAATATGTCATGAAAGTGTTGCTGTGTTGGTTGGAGAAACACTTACCGTCCAAGCATTTCTATCATCTAAGTACTCACATGTCTTATAGTAAGCTTTATTACATAGTATCTTTTTTACATAACTTTTGAATTTATTCTCTGTTAGGTTTACAATATCTTCTGGTATTTTATTATACATTCGTATGCATTGTCCCACAAACGACTTACTAACCTTACTGAGCCTAGTAGATACAAGCTGAAGCTTACTGTTATTCCTGAGATTACGAGTATGTCTGTCCGAATTCAGTGTAAAGTGATTTAAGTTTTTTCGCACATACATTATATTTTCATAAATATATTGACAGGGAAGCGTTAGAATATTGATTTCTTAAAATTTTTCTCTAAGTGAATCTCGAGATCGCATTCCGTAAATCGCGCGAACAGCCCTTTTTTGTAGTACAAAAATAGTATTTATATCAGCTGCATGCCCCCATAAAAGTATACCGTAAGACATAATACTGTGGAAATAGCTGAAATATACTAGTCTCGCCGTTTCTATATCTGTCAGGAGCCTAATTTTTTTAACAGCATAGGCAGCTGAACTAAGCCTGCCTGCTAAAGTTTCTATGTGAGGACCCCATTGAAGTTTTGAATCTACGGTTATACCTAAGAAAACTGTTTTTGGTACGAATTCTAAAACACTGCTAGCTAATGACACGTTTTGAGTTATATTTTTAACATTCGGTAAGGTGAAATTTATGCATTTAGTTTTTTTTGCATTAAGGACTAGGTTGTTCACGGTGAACCAATTGTGTACTTTACAAAGAGTGTCGTTTACTTCGTCAATCATATCAGTTTGTCTGTCAATTTTAAAAACTAGAGATGTATCATCCGCAAACAACACAATTTTAGACAGCGATTCAACCATAAAAGGTAGGTCGTTGATATAAACCAAAAACAGGAATGGTCCCAAAATAGACCCTTGAGGCACACCCATTTTAACGCGTGAGCCTGACGAATTTGTACCATTTATATGCACCTTTTGAGTTCTATTAACTAAGTATGACTCTAACAAATTCAAAGCCTTATTATTGACCCCGTAATGTTCTAGCTTTAAAAGTAAGGTTTTATGTTCGACGCAATCAAATGCTTTGGACAAATCGCAGAAGACTCCTATAGCATTTTGCGATTTTTCGAACGCATCATATATGTTTCTTATCAGTTCGACTCCTGCGTCGGTTGTCGAACGCCCTTTAGTGAAGCCAAACTGTAGATTATGAAGCACTTTATTCATATTGAAGTGGCTTAACATTTGAGTAAGAATTATTTTTTCAAAGATCTTACTAAGTACTGGCAGTACCGAGACAGGTCTGTAATTACTAGGGTTAGTTTTTTCTCCGGATTTGAATAAGGGAACAACTTTACTAAATTTCATAAGATCCGGAAATACACCACTATCTATGCATATATTAAAAAGAGAAGCAAGATAAGGGGCTATAGTATCAATAACCGACTTTAACAAATTAACAGACATGCCCCATAAATCTTCAGTGTTTTTAGGTTTAAGTGACTTAAAGGTTTTTACAACTGTATAAGGGTAAATTTTTCTAAATTGAAAACATTCTTTACACTGATCTACATTTTCAATCAGTAAACGTTGGGCGAGTACCGGCGACGAGTCAAGGCTTTCCGTTGTTTTGATGGGAATATCAGTAAAAAAAGTTTCAAATTCTTCTGTTACATCCGGTATTTTTGATATTAAGCCGCGATCTGTTTGAAGAATGTAGTCTTCCTTACGCGGTTTTGTTTTTCCCGTTTCTTTATTGATAACGTTCCACACAGCTTTAATTTTATTTTCAGAGTTTTTAATTTTTCTTGATAGAAAGTTAGATTTTGCTGATAAACAAACTTTTTTAAATATCTTCGAATATTTTTTAACATATTCTATGAACCCGCTGTCAAAATTTATAATCTTTTGTTCATAAAGAGAAAACAATTTTTCTCTACTTTTATAAATACCAACTGTTGCCCAATCACTAAACTTAAATTTTTCATTAACGTTGACAGTTTTACTCTTAAATATTTCGTCAAATTCTTTACTAATAATTCCAAAAAAGCTGTTATAGAATTTATTAGCTTTCTCTGTGTCGAAAACTGTAAGCGGCAGTTTTTGACTTAAGACATTTTTATATTTGTTTAATCTCTGGACTGTGACGGGTCTTGTTTGAATTGTAATTTTTACTCTAGTTTTTCCAAAGGGAAAATGCACAAGCTGACCGCTGTGATCTGATTTTAAGCAATTAATAATACTGTGTTCACTATATTCACAATTTAAGAAAACGTTATCAATACATGACGCTGATGTTGCCGTGACTCTAGCTCATGAAATATGAAATCTAAATTAAATGATTTAAACAAACTAAGAAATCTCGTAGATAATTTTTTCTTTTCAAGAATATCTATATTAAAATCTCCGCATACAATAACTGACTTATTACTTTTAGTCAAAATGCTCAAGACATCCTCCAAAACATTTTCAAAAACGGAAAAGTTCTCATCGCATGGAGGTCTGTACACACATAGTACAATATGTTTCTCCAACTCAACACAGGATAGTTCGGCATTTCTTTCAATCGAAAGCCCAACTACGTCTTTACGTTCTTTGGCTTTTAAGTTACTACGAACAAGTATAAGTGAGCCACCACACCGAGCGGTCTTTCGGTTGAAAGAACTGGCTAAATGGTAATTATCATAGCTGAACATCATTTGATTTTCTTTGAGCCAGTGTTCAGTGATACAAAATATGTCAACGAAATATTTATCCAAAAACATCTCTATTTCTAGTTCTTTGCCGGAAAAGCCTTGAATATTTTGATGTACTAATGACAAAGTTAGTTCTGACTTTCCCGTTGTCTTACGCCTTAATTTAAATCGAGAGATCGAGAATAATCGCCAGCCGCGGCCCCGCGGGTCGTACTCGCTGGTACGGCTAGCGGCCGCGCTGTCCCCGCGGCGCCGCAGTCGGCGGTCGACTCCTCCGTCGTTAAACAAGTTATTACTGACTGAATACAGTCAGTACGGTGAATAATACTATAAGCTAATAACTTAGCTAGTTGCCGCTTTTGTCTATTAGATAGAAACATTCTATCGTATGTCAGTTTAAAGTTACGAACAAAACTGTTCGACTCAAAATACAAAATATAGTCAGAATGACTACATGTTAAGTTGTATATGTACATATTCAAGTTAAATAACTTTTCGTTATAGTATTGCGATTGGTTGACACAGTACGGGAAGGCGCAAAAAGTAAATTTACATTTGGTTTTTTTGCTAATTGCAATTAAAATGTCTACACATTTTTTTATTTCCAATTTTGTCATGTGTAAGCTATCCCCTAATAAAATAATCACAGAGGTATGCTCGTCTATACTGTTGTTATTTCCTATAGTATTTACAATTCGTTCTAGAGAAGCATTCGAGTAACATAAATTTATTGTACTATGCCCCAAACATTTTGAGATCATGGGCCCAATGTCTTTCCCAATACCATCAGAGTATACGAAAGTTTTTTTGCCTAGAACTGTCGATGTTCGTATGGAGGATACCGGTGGCGACGGCGGCACGGTGCTCTGCGACTCGTCGAGGGCCCCAACTGAGCGCGACGCCGGCGCTGGCGCTGGGGGGTGCGGGCGGGTGCGGCGCGCGCTCGCGGGGGCTGCGCCGCTCTGCTCGTGGCAGGGCGCTCGCGCAGGCTCAGCTTTGCCGTTGGCGTCCCGGCTGGACAGCGGCGACGTGCGGCGCGCGCGCCGGCGGCGGCGGCGGCGGCCGCGGCGCGACGCCGGCGACTGCTCGCAGGAGGGCGCGGCCGCAGGCTCAGCGGCGGCGCCGCTGTCCGTGTGCTGGGACAGGTTCTCGACCGTTGATACAGCACAGCCGTGATCGTAATCACCTCTTTTGCCAGGTGATGTTTCGGCAAGGCTCGTCAGATCTACTGCAGAAGTGTCTAGTAAATCTGTATCTTCAGAGTCCTCTAAGAGTTGACAGGTTAAAAATCGATTAGCTGTACTGAGTTGAATCAGCTCTGATGTCGCCACCTGTAGTTGCTCCAGTTCAGCTGCAGTGGTTTTTTGCTTCTCGCAGATTTCCTCTAGCTGACTTTGCAGTTCTAGGGTCTGGTTTTGTAGGTGAATATTTTGTCTTTTCAAATCTATTGTAGTTTTAGATTTTTTTAGGATTGAGATTTGCTTCCTAGACTTTTCAATAATTTTTTCAATTTAAAGTATTTCCTGATCTTACGGCCACTACTCAGTTGAATGTGAGTACTATAAGGTATTTCGTGGCTGCTTGCCTGCATCTCCTCTCGCAGTGTTACTCCATGCAGCAACTGGAGTTCCTGTTCGGCCCTGTGGGCAGCGAGCTGTGCGTGGGCCTCCCTTAGCTGCTGGTCCAGGAGTTTTATTCTGTCGAGGGCCGCCTCATGTTGAGCGTGGAATTCACTGAACGAGTCAATCTTTCGTTGCTGCTGGTCCAGGTCATTTTGCGCCTCATCATACAGGCTTCTCAGCTGTGTCAGGCTGGTGGTGAGGGAGGTCTGCTTCGCGCGCAGCAGCCTGAGCTCGACCTCGTTCTCGTTCCGCTCGGCCAGCAGGCGGTCCGCTAGAAGCTGGGCTTGCTTCAGTTCCTCCGCTTGCTTTTCTGCTTTCATTCTGCGAGTTGTGACAGTAGACAGCATTTTGACGCAGGCACAGTAAAAGTCCAGTGTTCGAATTTTGAATCCGTTATACTCCTTGACACTCGCTGGCTTGGTCAGATTTTCCTTCGTAATTATTTCTCTTCACACGACACAAAAACAGTATGACACTAATAGCCTAGGTATTTTGACTTCGTTTACCGGCAGTGTTGCCAGTTCTCGTCAACAACGTCCTCATAAAACTATTTACCAATTGAATACATTAGAAAGCTGCGGGAACAGACCACATCTGGCATACTTTCGGGCACACGCCTAAAAAAACAACGCAAAGTCGGCAAAGAACACAAAACAATACAAGAAACAATAAAAACTGCAACAATGGAAACTGTTAGACAGGCAAAGGACGGTAATTGCCTCTATAGTGCAATAGCTCACCAAATTAATATAATATTCAGACTAACGTTTACTAAAGAGGCAGTAAGGAAAGACCTAGCCACCTACGTATACAATAATCGCGACGATAAAAATCTTCGACAAATTATCATCACCAATGTACTCGACATCAGCCTAGGACGTGATATCCCTCTGGAAACTCAAATAGAGAACTACTTAAATCAACAATTTGAACCGGGATTTCGGGGAGGGGAGGATATTATCACAGCAGCAGCAAATTACTACCTGGTAAATGTGTACGTGCACGGCGTTAGCAAAGATCCCTTGATTTATAGTCCTACAGGCACACAAACCACCCACAACATCCACCTGTACTACGAGAGTAACCACTATGACAGTGTCATACTTGCCAATCGATCTGACAGCGTAATCGACTTAGAGTCAGAAAGCAGAACATCTATACAAGTGTCTATGGAAAACGCAAAAAATAATACTAACCCGGCTTATTCCCACACCACGACATGTGAAACAATCATAGATAACGTAATTAGTCTCCCAACTACAAACAGCGAGGGGGAATCAATCGCAACTTACCTGTCACCAAGTATCCAAAACTCGCCTGAGGACATAGTAGACACTATAGTTAGGTCACAGGTTACTTAGGAAGTCGCCTACAATGTCAAATGCTATTTTAGATTTTAAAAAACGCGGACCACTCCGAATAGCTACTTGGAACGTCCGTGGATGCGCGTCATTCAGCGACAAAAGACGAATAGACTACGAATTAGATAAGAGACAGATAGCCTTAGCCGGACTTCAAGGAACACATATGTCCAATGGAACATACTCATCAAAAAACTATGAATGGTATCTTTGCGGAAATAAAAAACCGAAAGAAAAAAGAGGTATAGCCATCCTTATTCACAAACTCGTCCCTCACACAATAAAAAAAATCACAAGGATAGACCCAAATGTCATGGCAGTTCACCTAACAATAGACCTGACTGACCAAGGAACACCCGTGGACGTCATTTTTATCAATACCCACGTCCCTCCGAAATCAACTACCTGTTTCGCAAAAATTGGAAAACTAATTAAACAAAATACACAATCATTCCCCCTAATAGTAGGTGACTTTAACGCCCACATAGGTTCAGCAGAGGCCCAATCTTTCCCACCTAATATTGTAGGTAAAAACTTGTTTCATGCGAAATCCAACGAAAATGGCAACCTACTACTAGGATTTGCTCATCAACATGACCTTCTTATTAAAACAACTTGGGGCCGAAGATCATGCAAAACCACGTGGTCAGACAAAACACTTCGCAAATAGACCACATTCTATTTGCGAATTGTTTTGTTTCTTCGATGACATTAAAGGCGAGTGGGCGAAATCAATTAAATCAGATCACAAACTCATTTGGGGAAAGATTCAAAAACCAAAAATTTTGCTATATAAAAAGAGTCGTAAACGAAAGCACGAAATAAACAGCAAAACAACCATAAACCACAACAAACCGACACAAGCCGTAAACAAAATCTCATACAATTACAAAATACTGGATTACGAGTCCCTACAAAGCACCAAAACTCTTAAGGAGTTCCAAAGTCGTGTAACTAGGGAAATCGATTCTATTTCTTAGAAATCGCGCTCTATTTCTTAGAAATCTAAATCTAAAAGATAAAGACCTCCAAGACCTAGTTAAAATAACGCGCAAAAAAGTTCGTGAGGTACACGATGCGGAAGAGCAAGAATTTAGTCGAAAGTTCTTTCAAGGTCTTAGTAAGGCACACAAGCAATCCGGATGAAGCTTACGTACAAATTCTACCGTAAATACACTAACAAAGTAAAACGAGCGCAAACAAAATACTACATACCCATGTCCAATTGGATTTCAGAGTTAAAGAAAAGCGAAGGACCTAGAATAGAGCTTATAAAAGAAGGAACACAAACCATTTCCGAAGAAGACTGTCCGAAAGCAATAGATATAGCAAACATCATAGCTAGATTACGAAACGGCACCGTCCCAGGCACAGATCAAATCGTACCTGAACTTTATAAGGCAGCACCCCCTATATTTATATTCCAATTGGAACTAATAATGAGAGACGCCTGGCTAAACAATAAAATTCCAAAACAATGGCTACTAACCAAGCAGGTACCTATACCAAAAAAAGCAAACCCCAAACAAATAGGAGATTTCAGAAGAATCTCAATATGTAATGTAGGATACCGTGTGTACGCCAATTACTTATTAGAAAAACTAGACAAAAAAATACAGGAACTAGGATCATACCAAGCAGCATTTCTGGTTAACCGGTCTACGGATGAGCACATCTTCACACTAAGAAGGGTTCTAGACATACACTGGAGATCTGGAGATAACATTTTTCTAATAGCACTCGACATAGAGAAAGCCTTTGACACCGTAGACCTCCACGCACTCAGAGACATATTAGTCACGCGGACCCGAGACATCCCATTTACTAACCGAATAATAAATGCATGCATGAACGAAAAGACGTATATATCATGGTGTGGACAACAATCCGAAATCATTAACAAAGGAAAAGGAGTAAAACAGGGATGCCCCCTATCACCTAGGCTTTTTACAATACTAATGGACGATGTACTCAGAACCTTAGAAGAAGAGGAACAACCAACTCTTGACCAGGACCATAATATAAAATTGCCTATTATTCTATCCTTCGCTGACGACCTTATCATCGCAGGTAGCAACATAAACGAGCTCGATAGGATAATTACGAAATTAAAATACCTTTTAAAAACAGTCGGTCTTATACTCAATGAAACCAAGTCTAAACTACTAGTCCGCGACCCCTTTGGCCCCCCGGCTAATCAACTTAGACCACTGTTAGTAGGAGGGACACCTATCCAGCCGGTTAAGGAAATCAAATACCTCGGAATTTTTATCTCAGCTGGTCATAGCCGGAAATCGACCATAAAATCGAGGTGCGATAAGGCCATGAAATATTCCAAAATATTACTTAACTTTATTCAAAGTAACAAAATGGATTGGAAAATAGTTCGCCTTATCTATAAAATGGTGATTTCCCCAGCTATGACATACGGACTTAACGTTACAGCGCTGACGAAATATAATAGGTCCCGCCTACGGCGGTACGAACGACTCATATTAAGAAGTATGCTACAAATGGCAAAGGACTACCCGAAACAGAAGATAAATGAAATCCTGGAAGGCAAAACCATCACAAAGATTATAAAAGTACGCAGAATTTGCTACTTAGGTCACATCATGAGACGGGAAGCCCCGCACCTCCTGCACGCAGCCTACAACTACAGGGAGAGGAAACGCAAAATAGGAAGACCTATTTATACTTGGATGGACTCCCTTTGCCACGACATCCGAGGTTATACGGAACTTACAAAAAGCCAATGGATTGCAATATCGGAGAGCAGAAGTGAGATGAAAAAGATGGCTGAAGAAATATACGACGTACAGGAAACCGACACGGAATCTGAAGAAGAAAACAACCCAGAATAGACAAGGATCAACATAAACATTGAAGCAGTCATTCTCCTACCCTGTATATATTACACACCAAGTATAGCATCTATCTTCCCCATACTAGCTACGATGCCAAGTATTCGGGCCGGTTCCAACTCCCATCTCTCCCCCTCCTGACTGCGCCGCCCTACACTCCTGTCCTATCTACGCCCCCCTCTGGTGTCTTGGGCCTCCGCGTCCTTGCAGCAGTAATGCTGGCTGGAGGGGGGCTTGAACTGAACTGAACTGAACTCATCTTCCCATCTTATTCTTTGTCTCCCTTTTTTCCTTTTCCCCTCCCGAGTATACCAAACCTAAGGTAACAGGTAACGTTACTGATACTGCCCTCGTAATCATAACAAAGGCCGCACAGTATACGGAAACTCCATATACGCACGCACGCACACACAAATTTCTATTTGTTAAAACTAAAATCCATTCAATATCATATTGTTTAGTTGAAGGACGCAAAAAAAAAATCAGTTATTAATACACTGTGGACTTAAAAATCGACTCAAGATTTGTTGCTCGAGTTTTGAAAAAATAACTCAGTCTACAAAACTGCTAAACACTAAGAACAAAAAACTAGAAAACCACCAAACTAAAATCATAAAAAGTAAACAGACAGTTTTTAAACTTTTGGTTTAGTTTTTTTTTGCTAGATTGAGTTCATTTTCTAAAAGTCGTACAACAAACCTTGAGTTGATTTTTTTGTCCATGAGTATACAGGATGTCCCAAAAACCAACGATAATCCTTGGAGTGGTGATGGACAAGGTCCTGACTAGCCAGAAAATGTATATTTCACTTTAGTAAAAATTTCATAGTTTTCGAGATATAAAAGTGCCAACTTTTATAAAATACTTGAAAATGTCTACCTTAGGACAAAGTTACCAATGCCACATCTACAAATTTAGGTATTATTTAATCCTGTTTTTTTTTTTCTAAGTATTACAGAGCAATAAGGCTACAACAATAAAATATATTTTTTAAATCGTTACGGTCCGCTCATAAAATCAAAGTAAAAAAATTTTACGTTTTTCAAATTTTAATCCCTTAACTTTGAAGCTTTATGCTACAAAAAAAAATACTAGGCTATAGTGGCATGTTTTCTAAAATATATACATTAAGTGCAGTTTTCAAAATAATAAAAGTTTTATCGAAATTCACTTATAAATAAATTACACCTAAATTTGTAGACGTGGCATTGCTAACTTTGTCCTAAGGTAGACATTTTCAATTATTTCATAAAAGTGCCAATATCTCGAAAACTATGACACTTTTACTAAAGTGAAATATACATTTTCTGGCTAGTCAGGACCTGGCCCATCACCACTCCAAAGATTATCGTTGGTTTTTGGGACACCCTGTATATCACTGAGTCAATCCCGTGAAATCACATTCTCATTAAAGCTTGTCTACGATTTTATCTCAAATGGTGAGAATTGACAAAAATGCGTGACATTATTTATAATCACTCTGGTGCTAGATGTCGAGTTATCAAATGACCTATTTCTCAGTCTGACTATTCTCATAATGACTTATAATATCTTTACAATTTGCTTGAAATATTACATATGTACAGTAGTACACAAAAATAAGGCGCGTCGGTAATCTTCGTTCGCGCAGACAAGAACAAAACATCGACGGAAACACCCGAAACAATCAACGCACGGTGACAGCTCTCTGACAGCTGACAATTTCATTGAATCAGGCGCGAAATCAATCAGCCAATAGCGGCAGAGATTTTCGGAACGGGTAAGAGCGGGTGGCAATGAAGCTACTTGATTGGACCATGAGTTTCCCGCGTAATTAAAATATTGTCTACTGCGCAGGTACATCGGCATGCCTTATTAAATGTGTATTACTGTATCTATTCTTAACATAGGCCTCCTCCAACTTCTTCCACTCTGTTCTTTCTCTGGCTATCCTATCTTCCGTGTCGACAGGACGCCAATACGGACTGATGAGCACTTATGTATTTAATTTAACTTATTGTCATGTAAAATATCCGCAATAAAAGCTCTTGTATTTGTATTGTATATTCTCACCATAAAAACGTGCTGTAGGCTCAAGGATTCCAGTTAACTGCAGAAGGGTTGCTTCTCAAAGGCGCTGAACGGCTCCTCGTCCGGAAACAAGATAGACTTCTGCTCGTCCGGCTTTACTTCTATCTTCTCCAGGAGAGGCTTGCCTTTGATTGCTCTCTCCACAATCTGGAACAAAATGTTTGAGTTGATTAGATGTAGCCCTTTATAGATGGCATACTATTATTTTATAAAGAAGCTCACATCCACAAATCAATATGTTGTTGTCTGCAATTATTTAATCTCAGTTTTAACCGCCTCTGTAGCCTAGTGGCTTGTCCGCTCGTTTCACATCGGGATGTTGCGGGTTCAATTCCCAGCGGGGTCCAACTTTGTAGGACTCAGTTTGGTTGGTGGTAGGGCATTTTCTGAGCCTGCCTGGCTAGCTACCACCATCTTATCTAAGTCTTATCGCCAAATATCAATGTTAACAGCATTGATGTTCCGACATGAAGATAAGATAGCCAGGTCCCCATTGCCAAGGGCTTGCCAATTGTGGGTTGTTATGTATTGACATTTAGTGATTATGCATGTTTTGTGGGTAGCTGTAAAAACATCAGTCTGGTGCTGTCAGCTAAGCAAGCTCATCTATACTGAGGTTATTTGTGAGTATTTAATAGTGGCGACGAGTAAAATACGTGGAAAACTGTGAAAACGTGTGTGAAAACTTAATTGTGTAGTGTGTATAATATGTGTCAAAGTTAAAAGTGCAAAATGAGTCTAAAGTTTGGTGAGTTTGATATAGCACATGGATGCTGGAAAAATTACATTGAAAGGTTCTTATTTGGCCTTGAAGCAAATGGAATAGAATCAGAACAGTTAAAAAAGGCGAATTTAGTAGCAGTATGTGGCCCCAACTTGTATGATCTGATAACATCTTTAATTGCACCACTTCAAGTAAGTGAGGTTAGTTTTACTTTTATCAAGACTCGATTGGATAATCACTTTCACCCGACTCCTAATGAAATTGTACAGTCGTATAAATTTCACACAAGAAACCAATTGGAAGGGGAAATGATGAGAGATTATATTGCTCAGTTACGGAAATTATGTATTGGTTGTAACTTTACTGACCTCGCTCGAACATTACGAGATCGATTAGTGTGTGGTATTATTGATAAAGACATCAAAAAGAAATTACTTCAGCAAAGTCGCCTCACATTTGAACAAGCATGTGAAATTGCAGTTTCATGCGAGACTGCAAATAAGGACACTGATTTAATTGTGACTTCGGGGCCTTCTACTAGTAATATAAATATGGATTTTGGGGAACCAATGGATGTAAATAAAATATCAACCAAACGCTTCAGTAAACAAACTGATAGGCCAAATTGTTTTCGTTGTGGGAAGAAACATGGGAACAATTGCCGGTTTCGATGGAGTAAGTGCAATTTTTGTGGAAAAATTGGCCATATTGAAGCTGTTTGCATGAGTAAATCTAACAATTATTCATACGTCATATTCATACGAACATCGACAGTTCTAGGCAAAAAAACTTTCGTATACTCTGATGGTATTGGGAAAGACATTGGGCCCATGATCTCAAAATGTTTGGGGCATAGTACAATAAATTTATGTTACTCGAATGCTTCTCTAGAACGAATTGTAAATACTATAGGAAATAACAACAGTATAGACGAGCATACCTCTGTGATTATTTTATTAGGGGATAGCTTACACATGACAAAATTGGAAATAAAAAAATGTGTAGACATTTTAATTGCAATTAGCAAAAAAACCAAATGTAAATTTACTTTTTGCGCCTTCCCGTACTGTGTCAACCAATCGCAATACTATAACGAAAAGTTATTTAACTTGAATATGTACATATACAACTTAACATGTAGTCATTCTGACTATATTTTGTATTTTGAGTCGAACAGTTTTGTTCGTAACTTTAAACTGACATACGATAGAATGTTTCTATCTAATAGACAAAAGCGGCAACTAGCTAAGTTATTAGCTTATAGTATTATTCACCGTACTGACTGTATTCAGTCAGTAATAACTTGTTTAACGACGGAGGAGTCGACCGCCGACTGCGGCGCCGCGGGGACAGCGCGGCCGCTAGCCGTACCAGCAAGTACGACCCGCGGGGCCGCGGCTGGCGATTGTTCTCGATCTCTTGATTTAAATTAAGGCGTAAGACAACGGGAAAGTCAGAACTAACTTTGTCATTAGTACATCAAAATATTCAAGGCTTTTCCGGCAAAGAACTAGAAATAGAGATGTTTTTGGATAAATATTTCGTTGACATATTTTGTATCACTGAACACTGGCTCAAAGAAAATCAAATGATGTTCAGCTATGATAATTACCATTTAGCCAGTTCTTTCAACCGAAAGACCGCTCGGTGTGGTGGCTCACTTATACTTGTTCGTAGTAACTTAAAAGCCAAAGAACGTAAAGACGTAGTCGGGCTTTCGATTGAAAGAAATGCCGAACTATCCTGTGTTGAGTTGGAGAAACATATTTTACTATGTGTGTACAGACCTCCATGCGATGAGAACTTTTCCGTTTTTGAAAATGTTTTGGAGGATGTCTTGAGCATTTTGACTAAAAGTAATAAGTCAGTTATTGTATGCGGAGATTTTAATATAGATATTCTTGAAAAGAAAAATTTATCTACGAGATTTCTTAGTTTGTTTAAATCATTTAATTTAGATTTCATATTTCATGAGCCCACTAGAGTCACGGCAACATCAGCGTCATGTATTGATAACGTTTTCTTAAATTGTGAATATAGTGAACACAGTATTATAAATTGCTTAAAATCAGATCACAGCGGTCAGCTTGTGCATTTTCCCTTTGGAAAAACTAGAGTAAAAATTACAATTCAAACAAGACCCGTCACAGTCCAGAGAGTCAACAAATATAAAAATGTCTTAAGTCAAAAACTGCCGCTTACAGTTTTCGACACAGAGAAAGCTAATAAATTCTATAACAGCTTTTTTGGAATTATTAGTAAAGAATTTGACGAAATATTTAAGAGTAAAACTGTCAACGTTAATGAAAAATTTAAGTTTAGTGATTGGGCAACAGTTGGTATTTATAAAAGTAGAGAAAAATTGTTTTCTCTTTATGAACAAAAGATTATAAATTTTGACAGCGGGTTCATAGAATATGTTAAAAAATATTCGAAGATATTTAAAAAAGTTTGTTTATCAGCAAAATCTAACTTTCTATCAAGAAAAATTAAAAACTCTGAAAATAAAATTAAAGCTGTGTGGAACGTTATCAATAAAGAAACGGGAAAAACAAAACCGCGTAAGGAAGACTACATTCTTCAAACAGATCGCGGCTTAATATCAAAAATACCGGATGTAACAGAAGAATTTGAAACTTTTTTTACTGATATTCCCATCAAAACAACGGAAAGCCTTGACTCGTCGCCGGTACTCGCCCAACGTTTACTGACTGAAAATGTAGATCAGTGTAAAGAATGTTTTCAATTTAGAAAAATTTACCCTTATACAGTTGTAAAAACCTTTAAGTCACTTAAACTTAAAAACACTGAAGATTTATGGGGCATGTCTGTTAATTTGTTAAAGTCGGTTATTGATACTATAGCCCCTTATCTTGCTTCTCTTTTTAATATATGCATAGATAGTGGTGTATTCCCGGATCTTATGAAATTTAGTAAAGTTGTTCCCTTATTCAAATCCGGAGAAAAAACTAACCCTAGTAATTACAGACCTGTCTCGGTACTGCCAGTACTTAGTAAGATCTTTGAAAAAATAATTCTTACTCAAATGTTAAGCCACTTCAATATTAATAAAGTGCTTCATAATCTACAGTTTGGCTTCACTAAAGGGCGTTCGACAACCGACGCAGGAGTCGAACTGATAAGAAACATATATGATGCGTTCGAAAATTCGCAAAATGCTATAGGAGTCTTCTGCGATTTGTCCAAAGCATTTGATTGCGTCGAACATAAAACCTTACTTTTAAAGCTAGAACATTACGGGGTCAATAATAAGGCTTTGAATTTGTTAGAGTCATACTTAGTTAATAGAACTCAAAAGGTGCATATAAATGGTACAAATTCGTCAGGCTCACGCGTTAAAATGGGTGTGCCTCAAGGGTCTATTTTGGGACCATTCCTGTTTTTGGTTTATATCAACGACCTACCTTTTATGGTTGAATCGCTGTCTAAAATTGTGTTGTTTGCGGATGATACATCTCTAGTTTTTAAAATTGACAGACAAACTGATATGATTGACGAAGTAAACGACACTCTTTGTAAAGTACACAATTGGTTCACCGTGAACAACCTAGTCCTTAATGCAAAAAAAACTAAATGCATAAATTTCACCTTACCGAATGTTAAAAATATAACTCAAAACGTGTCATTAGCTAGCAGTGTTTTAGAATTCGTACCAAAAACAGTTTTCTTAGGTATAACCGTAGATTCAAAACTTCAATGGGGTCCTCACATAGAAACTTTAGCAGGCAGGCTTAGTTCAGCTGCCTATGCTGTTAAAAAAATTAGGCTCCTGACAGATATAGAAACGGCGAGACTAGTATATTTCAGCTATTTCCACAGTATTATGTCTTACGGTATACTTTTATGGGGGCATGCAGCTGATATAAATACTATTTTTGTACTACAAAAAAGGGCTGTTCGCGCGATTTACGGAATGCGATCTCGAGATTCACTTAGAGAAAAATTTTAAGAAATCAATATTCTAACGCTTCCCTGTCAATATATTTATGAAAATATAATGTATGTGCGAAAAAACTTAAATCACTTTACACTGAATTCGGACAGACATACTCGTAATCTCAGGAATAACAGTAAGCTTCAGCTTGTATCTACTAGGCTCAGTAAGGTTAGTAAGTCGTTTGTGGGACAATGCATACGAATGTATAATAAAATACCAGAAGATATTGTAAACCTAACAGAGAATAAATTCAAAAGTTATGTAAAAA
Organism: Coleophora deauratella; assembly: GCA_958295455.1. NCBI lineage: Eukaryota > Metazoa > Arthropoda > Insecta > Lepidoptera > Coleophoridae > Coleophora > Coleophora deauratella. The sequence continues at coordinate 11,875,730 of OY282411.1, forward strand.
AGATACTATGTAATAAAGCTTACTATAAGACATGTGAGTACTTAGATGATAGAAATGCTTGGACGGTAAGTGTTTCTCCAACCAACACAGCAACACTTTCATGACATATTGTGAGACAATAAAGATACAAACTCTATTGTGAAAGAACTGAAGGGATTCGGTAAGACATTTTCTTCTCCTTTTTCTTTGTCCATTGATCGGAGTGGTGCATGCTCGCTTAAATGTTCGTGCGGATGGTGGCGTATCGGGAGCCGGGTCGTTCCCTTCCCTCAAATATGGTTGAGGGGAGCGATGGCTGACTCTCGCGTTATACTCGTGATCGGGTGCTGTCCGTGTGAACTGGCCTGCTCTTGTCATTGGTTTTTTGGAATTTGTTAGTCATTAGCTACAAACAATTTTTACTTTTATCTCTTTTGAATCCTTTCTTTATTCTTATTTTTGTATATTTTATTTACAGACATGACATTGTATAATTCATTTATTGATCTAGCATTAAGATGTTATAGAATATAAGACTTAAAAAAAAATGTGTTGGAGGGAGTTTCTTTAGGGGCCCGCCGTTTCTTCTCACTCCGCAAACACTTCCCGAAACGGTGGGTATACGAGTTCCGAGTGGTAGGAACCTCGTATTAGGTAGATAAAAGAATGACATTCGAAAAGTGTACACTGCTACCTACTTCGAATAAAATATTTTCATTTTTCATTTTTCATTTTTTTTCAATTCCAATTGTAATGGTTTGTATGAAGAGGATATTAATTATGTTCGAGAGGATAGAATAGCTGCATTTAAGGTCAAAATTCGTCTTAATGGTGTTGAAGTAGAAATGGAAGTTGATTCTGGTTGTGCATTTACCTTGATTTGTGAAAAGACAGCCCGGCTCATTTGGAAAGGTAAACTGCCTAAATTGGATACAGTTGATATCGCTTTAAAGACATGGACTGATAATAAACTTAATTTGCTTGGAAAAACAAAAGTACAAGTTCAGTACAAGGAATTGAGGAAAACCTTGTTAATTTACATAGCTGAGGGGAATGGTCCAAGTTTGATTGGTCGAAATTGGTTCACTGATTTGAATATCTACATGCAAGGGGTATATAATTTGAAAATTGAGATGCCTGATGTTAGTCAACTGATTGAAAAGTATAAAAAAGTTTTTGAAGAAGGTTTAGGTAAATATTCTGGGCCAGTAGTAAACATTACACCGAGAGAAGGTGCCACACCCAAATTCTTGAAGAGCAGACCAGTTCCGTTTGCTATAAAAGACCGTGTGATCAAAGAAATTGATAGACTGGTGGAAGAAGATGTACTAGAGCCTACTCCTCATTCTATTTGGGCAACACCAATAGTACCAGTGATGAAATCAAATGGTGATGTGCGCTTGTGTGGAGACTACCGGTCTACAGTGAATGCAGCTACTGAGACAGATACTTATCCTTTGCCGACACTTAATGAAGCATTCAGCGAACTACAAGGAGGGGTAGTGTTCACAAAAATTGATTTAGAACGAGCCTATACGCAGGTGAGAGTGGATGAAGCTACCTCAGAATTACTGACTCTAAATACCCCTAAAGGGCTATACAAAATGAAACGTTTGCCATTTGGTGTAAAGGCCTGTCCGGGAATATTTCAACGTTTAATGTCCTCATTGTTAGCTGGGATCCCTGGAGTGGCTGTACTGCTAGACGATGTAGTTGTTAGTGGACAAACGGGACTCCAACATAACGAGAGGCTAGAGTTGGTGCTGCGCAAACTTCAAGATGCAGGATTAAGAGTCAATCAAAGTAAATGTAAGTTTGCCGCTAAAAGTGTAGAATTTTTAGGTTTCATCATCAATGAATTTGGTATTCACCCATGTGAAGAGAAAATTCATGCGATAGAGAATACACAAGCACCAACCAATGTAAAAGAACTGCAAGCTTTTCTAGGATTATTAAATTTCTACGACAGGTTCATACCCCATAAAGCAACGATAGCTGAACCATTACATAGATTGCTGGACAAAGAAAATAATTGGCATTGGAGAAAAGAACATCAGATAGCTTTTGAGAAATTAAAGAGAATGTTGTCGAGTGAAGACACATTAGTGCACTATGATTTGAAGAAAAAGTTAATTTTATCATGTGACGCTTCGCAGTATGGCCTGGGAGCAGTCTTAGAACATGAGATGGACGATGGAAGCATTAGACCTATAATGTTTGCCTCTCGAACGATGAACATTCACGAACGCAACTATGCACAGATAGACAAAGAAGCTGCAGCAATAATTTTTGGTCTATCCAAATTTCATCAATTCATATGTGGTCGGAAAGTGACTATCAAAACAGATCACAAACCACTATTGGGCATATTTGACCCAATAAAACCGATACCAAATATTATATCGCCAAGGTTGCTAAGATGGAGCTTGATATTAAATTCCTATGACTATCAAATAGAATATGTTCAAGGTAAAAAATTGGGAAATGCTGATGCATTGAGCCGTTGGCCATCAAAAGAGACCACAATGAAACTAGAAGAAGAATGTGTAGGAGTTTTATTAATAGAAGAAACTCCAGCAGAGTTAAACTTCACAGCAAGCAAAGTAGCTCAGTTGACAAAAAAAGACAACATTTTATGCAAAGTTGTATACTGGGTGCGAAATGGTTGGCCAAGTCAGGTTGAACAAGAGTATAAGACATACTGGCTAAAGCGTGATGAATTGTCTGTTTTTAGAGATTGTTTGCTTTGGGGAAGTAGAGTGGTGTTACCAGAAAGAATGAGAGATTTTATCCTAGAGGAACTACATAAAAATCATGATGGAATTGTGATTACCAAGTCGTTAGCTAGAAGCTATTTTTGGTGGCCAAACATCGACAAGCAGATTGAAGCTATGGTAAAAAAATGTCAAATTTGTGCTGAACATCAGAATATGCCACCTAAAGTGACACACCAGTGGATTCGACCCGATAAAGCATGGTCACGATTACATGTTGATTATGCTGGACCTTTTCAAGGAAAAACATTTTTGATACTGATTGATGCCTACTCGAAGTGGACTGAAGTGAAAATAATGCAGGATATGAGCAGTTCCACCCTGATTAAAACGTTAAGAGACATTTTTGCAGAACAAGGTCTTCCAGATATACTAGTGAGTGATAACGGTCGAAGTTTTATATCGGAGGAATTCAAAACTTATTTAGCTTCTAATGGAATAAAACAAATTTTGGTAACACCATATCACCCTGCATCTAACGGCCAAGCAGAGAGAATTGTACAAACAGTAAAAAATAAATTGAATAAAATGTCAACGGAGCCATGGCATATGAGACTGCCAAACATGTTATATGGATTACGCACGACGCCGAACAGTGTAACAGGGGTAACACCAGCAGAACTTTTAAACAACAGAAGATTTAGAACAAAATTGGATAAACTAAACCCACTCTCACAGAAAGATAAAGAACAAACAGAGATAATAGAAAAAAATGAGAAGAACAATGTGAGAACTTTTAAAGTAGGACAAGAAGTTTATGTGAGGAATTACTGTGGGAAACCTCGTTGGTTGCGAGCCGTGGTGGAGAAGAGAGTTGGTGTTTGTAGATATTTAGTTAAATGGAACGGAAAATTGCTAACAAGACATATTAATCAAATACAAGGTAGAGATGAAAATAGTGAAGGAAGAGGCGTCGAACAGGAACACAGTAGTGAAACAACTATAGAAAGGGGAAGGAATACAGAGCCTGGAGAAGATAACTTTGAAATTTGTATACCAGCACCCGAGCGATGGGCTGATATCATAGGAGTGTCAGGGCCTGAAGATGTAGAGTTACATCAGAGTCCCGAACCTGGACCATCACAAGAACGCACTAGTAAGCGAATACGATCAGACTCGTCACCTTCGACACCTGTTATGACGAAGAGGTTTGCTGGATATGAGGATCTGAATATTGATGCTCCAGTTGATGCAGATCCTATAGATCTACCAGAAGATTCTGAGTAAATGTGTTAAAAGATACAATAAATAGCATGTTAGTGTAAGGTAATATAGTGAAGTGTAAGTGAAGGTGTATAGTTAAGTAACTATGATTAAGTGAATAAGAGTGAACTGTCTCGGGGGAAAGGCATGTTATGTATTGACATTTAGTGATTATGCATGTTTTGTGGGTAGCTGTAAAAATATCAGTCTGGTGCTGTCAGCTAAGCAAGCTCATCTATACTGAGGTTATTTGTGAGTATTTAATATGGGTAAAATAAAATTATACTGCTCTCTTCTACATATCAGATTAGCAGGAGAAGCACATAAAGACCTATATATTTTCCATGGATTTTTGTGGATAGAGACCTAGCCTTTAAATTATACACAAGAAAGCAATTACTAGGAATATAGCTATAATTAATTTAATATGAAAATGAAAATATTTTATTCGAAGTAGGTAGCAGTGTACACCTTTCGAATGTCATTCTTTTATCTACCTAATACGAGGTTCCTACCACCCAGAACTCGTATACCCACCGTTTTGGGAAGTGTTTACTTTATCTATCTTACTATATTTATATGCTTACTTTATCTGCAATCTTAGTGTCTGCAACAGGTGTGGATAATGCCAGCAACTTCTTGATTTTCTCGTCGACGCTCTGCTCAGAAGACGTCGACTGCTCTGCGGTAGACTTCTTGTTCTTACGCGTGTAGGGATGTCTTGTTTCTATAATTTTAATAATGAAGTTACATTAGAAAAGCATGTGTGGTCATTGCAGACTGCCAGCTTTAACAATGCTAACTACAATGTCAGGCAGACACTGCATTAATTTCAGCGACAGACAATTTTAACTCTATTATTCAATTCAATTTTTCTCTTATATTTTACCGAATTTAAATAAATAATATTTGGTACAATTTAGCCTCCTATTACTGACATCAATAAAAACTTATAAGGCGCGCTTTATGTATTCTACAATAAAAATAAAGCAATCAGTAAATAATGTTACGAACGTCGCGTCGTAAATATTTGATTACACGTCTGTATACGGTTTACAGGCGCAGTAAACTGAAGAATATGGATTGGCCAGAATATGAAATGAGAAAGTGACGCAACGATGTCAAAGATCACGCGAGCCCTCACCTTGACCTTGCGACCCTTGCCGCGAGCGCCCCGCGGGCCGCTTGCCGCGCTTACCCACCAGCTCTGAACAAAACAACACCACAAAATCAGTCACATAACCTCCAAACTCACCACACAAAATACGATGTAAAACACGAAATTTTGCACTAATTACCTTCTTGGTCGACAAATTCGAGGGCTTGTCGGACTAAAGCTGAAGACATTTTAGTTCACAGCTCTGAGAAAACATTAGTTTCAGCAATTATTTTACTGATTCTCACACGGTGATCGTCAATTCATAACCTAAAAACTCTTTTCTTGCACAGAAATGTAATGTCAGCTGTCAATGTCAAGAAAATTGAATTTTTTTTTGATTGGTTCATTCCTGCTTTTGCAAGGAAAAGACAAAGGCTTCTCTGGCCATACAGCCTATTCTTACGTAGTTTGCTCTTCTCTAAATATTTTTCTATTTCATTTGAGTTCTCATTTATCAATTTCTGTCGTCTTTAACTTTTTCTCTATTCTTCAACAAAATGATAGCACTTTTGATGAAGATTTCATGGACTTCTTAAGAGCACTCGAAACACAGTCTACACACTTTTATTTCATTATCCTACATATTAGACACATAAATGACACTTTATTGAACCATACACTATCAATATTATGCATTAAAAACCACGATATCTATTTTTTCGGATAATAAAACAAAAATGACAAACTCTTGCTGTTGTGGGTTCGTTGGATGCAAGGAAAAGATCTAATTCGACTTCAATTAATTATTTTATTGATGAGACACACATTCTGTATAATGGCTGGGAAGGAAGAGAGACGGTCGGGGTCTGCCCATAGATAATCTAAAAGTTATATCATAGACTACAACATGCCCCTTTTTCTTTTTTAAAATAATTTACATTTCAAATGACATTGACAAGTTTGACAGATGACAATGATGTCATTGAGTCTATTTTATACAAACATAACCCTACTTTGCTTAACAAAGTTACGTTACAAACACATTAACAATTTACATTGAAAACAATTATTTTTAAGTCAATTTATATTTCGAAACATTAAAATATTAAACTTAATATAATGATACAGTGATTTTATAGTGTGTGCATGTCAACATCACATTAAAAATTATTATGAATTACATTACGTCATGTCAATATTGTATTGTTAAATAACATAAATTGTACATACATTAAACATTATAAATCAAGTTTTTGTGTTTTCTTCAATAATCTTCCCCTTGAACTATATTTTTCAGCCTTTACAGCATCGTTATTACAAGGTAGGGGTGACGTTTCAGCATTACTAGGTAAATTAACATTGCTAGGACTTTCAAGTAGTTTCATTAAACTTCTACTTTGAGAAGACATTGGACTTTCATTTTGATATTCATTATAGTCATGTAAACTTGCAGGTGAAACTATAAGTTCATCGACATTGACAAATACTGGTGACTTAATTACATTTTCTGACTGACTTTCTGACTGATGCGTATGACTTGAGTTTGACTGACTTTCAGACTGATGACTTGACTGACTTTCAGACTGATGACTTGACTGACTTTCAGACTGATGACTTGATTCTACTGATAAGAAAGAATCTGAGTCGTTGCTCAGTTCATGACTTTGAGACTTTGACTTAGGACTTGACTTGTGAGTGAAGATGAATGTGTAACTATCATCCTCCTCTTCGACATATTTTGATTTTTGACTAGATTTTGACTGCCTTAAATTTTGACTTGGACATATCATTTTGAAATTGACCTTTTTATTTTCTGAGACATTTTTATGACTTGACTTTTGAAAATTTGACTTATAATTAAAACGAATATGTTGACTATTTCTACGGTAAGTTGTATTATTACAATCTTTGACAATAAATGATCTTGGGTATTTTGTTTTCGACACTATAGTACCCTTTGTCCATATAATATCTTTTGGATTTTTCTTAAAATAAATTTGGTCATTTATGCGAAACTCAGGATAGTTTTTAGAGTTTTTGTTATAATAAAACTTAGTTTTTTGAATGCTATTTTGTTTCTTTTTGTAATGTTCTGAATGCTTAACAATCTTGGGTCTTAAGTTACTTATTTGATTAGGCAATTTAGATCTCAAGGTTCTAGACATTAAAAGCTGTGCTGGTGAACTTAAGTTCCCTCTTGGTGTATTTCTGTATTGCAATAAACCTATGTAAGGATCAGATCCTGAATCATCACTTTTTCTTAATATGTTTTTTATTATTTTTACTGAGACCTCAGCTAGACCATTGGATCTTGGAAAGTGTGGACTCGAAACAATATGTTCGATATCCCATTCATGTAAAAAATTTTGAAATTCAATTGAGTTATACGGTGGACCTCCATCTGAAACTAATTTCATTGGAATGCCGTGACGAGCAAATATTGATTTTAAATTAATTATGACATTTGATGTTCGACTATCTTTATTTAGATATGCAATTTCTATGTAATTAGAATAATAATCTACTACCAATAAATATTTTTTACCCTTGTATTCAAATAAATCTGTTGCCAATTTTTGCCATGGAAATAAAGGTTGTTCATGTGATAACATTGGTTGTTTTGTTTTGTTTGCAGAATATATAGCACATGATTCACATTGTCTAACTTTACATTCAATATCCTGATTAATATTGGGCCAAACTACTCCTCTTGCCAAGTTCTTCGTTTTTTCAATACCCTGGTGACCTTCATGTAGGATATTTAATATTTCTGAACGCATTGACTGAGGTATAATGACAGAATTATTTTTGAAAATAATATCATTAATGACATGGATTTCCTCTTTTATGTTCCAGTAAGGTAATGTTAAACTATCACAATGTTCTTTACAGTTAGGCCATCCATTTTTATAATATTCTTTTAGTTTTTGAGAAGTTAAATCTTGTTTAGTATGACATAAAATTTTTTCAAGTTTTTCTGGAGAAATAGCTAAATTAGAGGTTAATAAATTTATGTGAATATTAATGTTAGAATCTAATTCTTCTAGACTGACTAATTCTTGATTAAAGTTATGTTCTTTGACTGGGGCACGAGACAATGTATCAGATATATACATTTCTGAGCCTTTTGTGTAAGATACAATTAAGTGATAAGCTTGTAAGGTTATCATCATACGTTGTAATCTGGTTGGCACTTCGGCTAATGGTTTTTTAAATAAAGTTACCAATGGCTGGTGATCTGTTTCGACATAAACAGGTTTTCCATATATGAATTGATGAAACTTTTTACATCCAAATACTATGGCATATAGTTCTTTTTCTATTTGTGCATAATTAATTTGACTTTTATTTAATGACTTTGAGGCATAAGCTATAGGATGTTTGTCATGTAAAATTACTGCGCCTACAGCATGCTGTGAAGAATCGACTGACAATCTAATTGGTTTTTTCATGTTATAATGGACTAAGACAGGGGACTGACATAATAATGATTTTAATTTTTTAAATTGTTGTTCGTGGTGGTCTGACCATTCCCAAAGATTATGTTTTTTGAGCAATTCTCTCAGCAGAGAAGTTTCTTCTGCGAGATTTGGTATATAGGAACCCAAATAATTTATCATTCCTAGGAATCTTTGCAGTTCTTTGACATTAGTTGGACTTGACATTTTCGAGATAGCTTCGACTTTTGACTGATCAGGTGACACTCCTTCTTTGTTAAAAATATGACCTACATAGCATATTTCTGACATACCAAATTGACATTTTGACTTATTAAATTTCAGGTTGACTTCAGACGCACGCTTAAATAATGATTCGAGCCTTTCATTATGCTCTTCGACAGTAGAGCCATAAATAAGTATGTCGTCTACGAAAATAATTATACCTGGTAAATCACCAAATAACTGATTCATTGTCCTATGGAAAATTTCACCACTAGAGTTAATTCCATATGGCAGTCTTAGGAATTTATACCTACCATAAGGTGTGTTGAAAGTACAGAGTTCACTACTCTCGGAGTCTAAACATATAGTCCAATAGCCTGAACTAGCGTCTAATTTTGAAAAAATTGATGCACCTGCTACTTTTGATCTAAGATCATCAAATGTTGGATATGGGAAATGAGGTCGCTTGATAGCTGTATTTAAATTTCTAGGATCAAGACATATTCTCAATTTACCATTTGGCTTTTCGACTAATACAATTGAATTTACCCATTTAGTCGGCTTATCTACTTTTTCTATGACATGAAGTTCTTCCATATTTTTTAATTCATCTTTAAGACGTTTTTCTAAAGAATATGGTATTCTACGAACTGGACAGACTTTAGGAGGAACACTGCTATCAATGTCTAGATGAGCTTTGTATGGTAAACATCCTAGACCCTCGAATGTTTTAGCATATTTAGAAACAATTTGTTGTACTGACCTTTCCTGAATTCCAAAGATTCTTTTGACAATACCCAGTTTTTCGCATGAATTCCATCCAATAATTGTTTTACAGTCACATTCAACAACAACAAAGTATAATTTTGTAGTTATTCCGTTTTCAAATTTACAATTAAGTATACAAGTACCTAAATTTGGCACTAATTGTCCTGAAAATGAAAAGAGTTTATTATTTGTTCTTGAAATATTAATTTTAGAGTGAGAGCTAGACATAATTTTATCTAATGTTTTCTTACTAATGACATTTGTGTCTGCTCCAGTGTCAATTTGACATTTAAGTTTAAAATTATTATAGTAAACATTTATTTGCCAATCTTGTTTTTCACAATTAGAACTTTGAATAGAATTTATTACAAATTGATTACAAAAATCTTCTGATTCTGACTTTTTACATGAAATATTACTCACTTTATGATTATTTGACTGTTCAGATTTCCTGAAAAAACAAAATTTTGCAAAATGTCCTTGCTTTTTACAGTTGTTGCATATTTTGTCCTGCGCTGGGCATTTATACTTATGTACCTGGCCACATCTTGTACATCTTCTGTCCGATGACTTGTTCCTGTTTTGTCTATTCATTGAGTGATTCCTTCCTCGACTATTATTTCTTTGTTTAGGTTTATTTTGCTGATTACTGCTTGATCTGTTCTTGTTTCTGAAGTTTTGCTCTTTGATTCCTTGTATCATTTCATTCTTATTTGTTTCTTGGTTTAATTTGCTAGATCTTGCCTGCGATAGTTCCAAACTTTTTGCTATTTTCATCACAATTTCAACGGTAAGATTTTCTTCTTGTAGGAGTCGTTCCTTAATGTGTGTGCTTTTCATTCCAATGACCAACATGTCTTTTATGAGTGATTCTTTCAAATTTCCAAATTCACATGTTGTGGATAGGTTATGTAGTGTGGTCAAATATTCCTCTAAGGATTCGTCAGTTTTCTGATATCTTGTGAAAAAGTTATACCTTTCAACAGTTACGTTTGTATGGGGGCTAAATTTTTCATCGAATTTTTTCAGTATGTCCTCTAGCTTTGTCTTTGTGCGGTCTAGATTGAAACTATTAAATATCTCTATTCCATCATCCCCAACAGCGTTTAAGAATATTGCCGTTTGTTTGCATTCAGTACATTTTGATATTTCATTGGCGTCCATAAATATTTCAAACCGTAATTTCCATTTTTTCCACTTTTCTGCGGGATTGTCGCCATTTTGTATGACAAGTGGTTTCAATTGTACCAAAAAGGATTTGTCCGCCATGACTATGACTATGCTGATGACTAAGGAATATTTTACTTACTGCGACTTTTTACATGTTTTCGACTTGTTCTTTTCACATAAACGTGAATCCCTTTTCTGACACCATGTTGTGGGTTCGTTGGATGCAAGGAAAAGATCTAATTCGACTTCAATTAATTATTTTATTGGTGAGACACACATACTGTATAATGGCTGGGAAGGAAGAGAGACGGTCGGGGTCTGCCCATAGATAATCTAAAAGTTATATCATAGACTACAACACTTGCCACGAGTTCCCGCCAAAAAGTCAGAAAATTGAATCTGTGATCTATGGACGCATATATGGACGAGGCTTTGAAAGTTCCAAATCTTCTCCTTTATTTTACGAGAAAAAAGAGGACTAGAGTTTAAAATCGATTACTAATGTAATGTCCATCTTATGACTTTGATTTATATCACATATTGTTTTGCTATTCCATAAGTGGTATTATTTATAATATATTAATATTTGTAAACCCGTCTTAGAAAAAAGATCTTTGTTAATTATTTTTTTTGTGGTTTGGGATACATGCTGTTTTGAACTTATACAGCTGTTCTGTAAAAAGTTTTAATTTGCATTATAGGTTCTGCATGTTGTACCGTGCGATCAATGGCGACAGCCCGGCATCCGTGGAGCGACGTGAAGACCCCGGCCCAACACCGCACGCCCATCCCCACCCCGGCCCCGCACACCCCCACACCATGCCCCGATACGAGGTCAGTGTGAGTACTGATTAGAAAATTATACTATAGGTATTAATATTTTCATTTTCAACAAGAAGACTGTGTTTTTTTTTTACTATTTACATAGGACCAGTATCTCCATTAGGTGCAACCATGGCGCAACGTAAGCATAAGCCTAGGCTTATGCTTACGGCTCTTTAGGCTCCGGCTCATTGAGACCCTAAATAGACTAAGGCGCGGATCCAGGGGGGGGAGGCAAATGGGTGTAATTGACCCCCCCCCCCCCCGAAGGCTGACCAAAGTACTAAAACTTCTTTAAAATGCAAATAAAAAGTGGCATTTCTTAACTATTCAAAAAATGTCGCGCTCGCTACGCTCGTAATTTGCCCCCCTCTGAACTTCTCATACGGCCCCCACCAAGCGAACTGGTCAGTCTGGAGGAAGTCGCTGGATGTGTGTAGCTCACTTCTCAAGACTGCTTAGCTAAGTGCTAAGTGAAAGTGTAAGGCAGCCTATCTTCAGCAGGTAGACTTCTCCCGCTCCGATAGATATTATGGTGATAATGATGAGCCTTGTGTTGACTTGGTGGCTCAGTGCTCCTGAATACTGATCCGAGAGTCGTGGGTTTGATCCCCACCCAGGGCAAACATTTCTGTAATGAGCAGAATTGTTTGCTCTGTGTCTGGGTGTATTGTATCTATATATGTATGTATTTAAAAGTATATGTGTATGTATAGTAGTCTCTGGTTCCCAGAATACAGAGAATCCTAGAGAGAGATATTTTATTTATTGCACTTATCATCACTCTGGCTGTGGTGTCCGCAGGGCCCCCCCACGCCCTGCCCCGCGCGCGTGGAGTACGCCACGCCGGTGTTCGCGCGCAACTACCAGGGAGTGTGGCGATACGTGGTGCAGATCCCCTACGAGGGGTACTTCACGCAGACCGTTGAGGTCACAAGGTGAGTGCGGCTCTTGATTGTCTAGCTACATGTTCCCTACTGGTTGAAGTCTACAAGAAAATAGTTTATCGTATACGGTACCTGTTTTTAAAAAAATAATTAGATACATCTATCTAGTAAAAGCCAAAGTCAACGTCATCTCGTACGTGGAAGTTAGAGTTACCGGGAGAATGAAGGAATAGCGGTTGCTTCACCACCGAGAGCTTAGCTCTTAAGTTATGATAAAGAAGAAGATTATAGGATTCCGTGAAAAGATTCCTGTATAATTGTCGGGCCGAACGAAACTCTTTCTCCTTCCGGGAGAAAGGTCAGAGTTATAACGTCCCAAAACTCCATGGTCAGAGGATTCTAAAGGGTCATTATGCCTGTTCCTGCCAAGAGCAAAGTAAACAGAGAAAGAAAACTCCAGCATTATGTTTCTAAGTGTAGTGACACTAGTGACGCCTATAAGATTTTTTAAATATCGACCCCTAAATGGGTCTTTCTCTTATCGTGTACCTAGCACATTTAACCGTGCTATCACTACTTCTTGCATTCAGTATCACCCGCGATCACGTTTAGGGTATTTTATTGTGAGTTTTGGAACGGAGCAACAAATATTTGTTATCTGTGGTCGGTGATGATCTGTCATGGCGTTCTTGTTGGTTTATCGTGTGTGAGGTTTTAACTAAATAAATATTCAACAGTCCTAATAAAGTCTTTTACTGCCTAGCTGGTAACCTATAACCCAAGTGGTTATGGGCCCAGGGCACGAAGAGTAAGAAGAAGAGAGTAGAAGAATACGGTGACAAGTCGAGAGTAGGCATGAGTCCGATATATCAAAACGTAACTAAAAACGGATATGAGATTCATATCATAACATATCGATATGGCAGTTTTGAATATCGGATATTAGTAAAACTATACATAGGCTAAGTAACGCGCGAAACACAAACTCCCGCAACCCAAGCATATGATATCGAACGGTTTGATATATTCGCTTTCTCTCTTTCTAACAAAAAGAAATCTCATTAGTGCGAAAGAAATGCAGCGAATATTGAACTGGGACGGATATCAGCGGATGATAGGCGAATTGAACATTACGGTCATTGCAATACGGTTTAGATTGGACTTGATAACGCGTGAGTTTGTGTTTCGGTTCGTTTTCTAGACAAATAGATAAGTTACGTTTGAAAAGCGATTAATATCGTGCTACCCATATCGATATCTGAAAACGGTTTTCGGTATCGATATGAAAACTTCATATCGGTTACAAAACCGTTTTCCAAAAAAACTGATAACGCCCATGTCTAGTCGAGAGAGAGTTTTCGCGGAGGCCGGCCCACGCTGACCACGCCATATTGTCATCGGTCGTGTGTGTTGAGGAAGAAAAATAAAAATGGAAAATATAACAAAGATGAACGGGAAAAATTTCCAGACCTGGAGGTTCCAGATGCAAATAATTTTTCGAGCAAAAAATTTGCTGAAAATAGTCGATGGTTCCGAGCGGATGCCTGCGGATAGTGATGCGGCTGAAAAGTGGATGCAACGGGATTCAAAGGCACAGGAGCTAATTGTGCTGAGAGTAGATGACGTGGTCATACCACATATTCTGCAATGTGCCAATAGCCACCAGATGTGGCAGAAGCTGCTTTCGGTCTATGATCCCACTTCAAAAGTGAGTACCCATGTACTACAACAAAAATTTTTCAATTTGGCATTTGAGGAACCGATGAATCAATTCTTTTCTACAATTGAGTGTTTGACATCAAGTTTGAAGGCAGCAGGAGAGGAAATACCAGAGAAAATGGTAATCACAAAAATTTTAATGTCTCTGCCAGATAAATACAAACATTTTGTATCGGCGTGGGAAAGCGTACCAGATGACAGTCAAGATTTGGCAGGCCTTCAAGCACGTTTGCTTATTGAAGAGGAGAGGACGAATTCTAAAGAAGAGTCTGCTGGAGCGTTCTTAGCGAGAGGCAGAAAGGTATCAACTTTTGGTAACAAAAATGATGGTGAAGTGAAGTGTTTTGAGTGCGGAAAAAGTGGTCATTTTAAAAAAGACTGTAGAGCTAGGAAATGTTTTTTCTGTGGTAAGTCCGGACATCTAATTAAAGAATGTAAAACTAGGTTACAGAAAGTATCTAAGTCTCATGTGTCTAATGCTTTCGTGTTAAATGAATATCATTGTAGTAGTTGGATCATGGATACAGGGGCTAGTGAACATGTCACAGGTGATAGAGAGTTATTTTATGATTTTAAAGAGATAAATTCAGAAAAATATGTGAAAATTGCAGATGGTAGATGTTTGAAAGTGACCGGTATGGGAAATATTAAGTTGTTAGCGCAGGTAGGAACAAAACTGATAGATACAACCATGTCTGGCGTGTTATATGTACCAGAAATGAAAGCAAATCTTTTCTCAGTCAGTCGGGTGTTAGATAAGGGATATGAGATGGTTTCGAGATCAGAAGGATGCGATTTTATTAATAGAGGTGAGGTCGTTGCTACTGCCAGTCGTAGAGGAAGTCTTTATTTGATGGACTTTGTAATGGGGGGAGAGGATGAAAATGTAGCATTAAATTTAATGACATGGCATAAGAAATTAGGTCATCAGAACATGGAGCAGGTAAAAGAAGTGTTAAAAACGAATAATATTAAGTATGAAGAAAAAGAGAATGTGCAATGTGTAGACTGTATTATGGGCAAGCAGCATAGACAACCTTTTGGTCAAAGCTTTAGCAGAGGTAGCGTTCCTGGTGAGCTGATACACATGGATCTTTGTGGACCGATGGAGCAGGAGTCTTTAGCAGGGTCTAAATACTTTCTTTTACTAAAGGATGACTACAGTAGCTACAGGTATGTATATTTTTTAAGATACAAGTGGGAGTGCAAGGAGAAAATTCAAACTTTTATAGAAGTGTTTGAGAAAGAAACAGGCTATCCAGTTAAAAAGGTAAGGTCAGACA
This sequence comes from Coleophora deauratella, assembly GCA_958295455.1. Taxonomy (NCBI): domain Eukaryota; kingdom Metazoa; phylum Arthropoda; class Insecta; order Lepidoptera; family Coleophoridae; genus Coleophora; species Coleophora deauratella. Next base: position 11,891,096 of record OY282411.1, read on the forward strand.
ACGGGACGGAGTTTGTAAATCGTGAACTGCAGGAAATATTTAACAAGAAAGGAATTATACATCAAACTACTGTAAGTTATACTCCTGAGCAGAATGGACGCATCGAGCGAGAGATGAGGACAGTCGTCGAGTCAGCAAGGACAATGTTATTGCAAGCGGGATTGGAAAAGAAGTTATGGGCAGAAGCCACGGCTACGGCAGTATACGTTATCAACAGGACTGGTCGAAGTAAGGAAAAAGGTAAAACTCCATACCAACTACTTTATGGGAGGTCATTTGATGTTAATTTGTTGAAAATATTTGGCTCTGAGGTGTACACGCATGTACCTAAACAAAAGAGACTTAAATGGGACCCAAAAAGTAGGCATGGTATTTTTGTGGGGTATGGCATTAACACTAAAGGCTTTAGGGTGTGGTTTCCAAATTCAAAACAAGTAGAAACTTATAGGGATATTATTTTTGTAAAAGAAACAATTAAAGAAAAATCTGAAAATAAGAATTGCCATAGTAACAGAGAGTGTTCATATTTGAGAGAGGAGATTGAAAGTGATGAAAGTCAGGAAGTAGCTGGAAGTTGTTTACCGAGGATAATTTCAAAAGAAGAAGTGTTTGAACCAGCTTTAGAGGAGCATCAGGGTTCTCATGAATTTTCAGAAATAGTGGAACAAAGTCAGAATGATAGTGTCAGAGAAAATGAGTCCGAAGAAACGTGTGAAAATGAGATTCAAGGTGAGCAGAATGATAGAGTTAGAGTGGAGTCGGGAGAACAGCAGGAAAGTAGGGAGAATGAAGAGGAAAGACCGAAGAGGCTTATTAATTTACCATCAAAATTTAAAGACTATTTTTTGTATGTAGCAGATACAGAATATGATGATGAACCAAAAACATATGATGAGGCGATGTCTAGTGCTGAAAGTGAGATGTGGAAGGAGGCAATTACAAAAGAGTTAAATTCTTTGATAGAAAATAAAACATGGACTGAAACTGAAAGGACAGGCATGGTTAATACTATTGATTGTAAATGGGTTTTTAAACGCAAAAGGGACCAGAAAGGAAATGTTATTTCATACAAAGCTAGACTTGTTGCTAGGGGTTTCCAGCAGAAAGAGTTGATGGATGAAATTTACAGTCCAGTTGCAAGACTTCAGTCAATAAGAAGTTTTATTGCCTTCTGCAATGAACATAGTTTGCCAATTCATCAGTTGGATGTTTGTAGTGCCTTTTTGTATGGTGAAATTGAAAATGATGTGTACATTTCGTTACCTAAAGGATGTGAAAGTTATGATATAGCAGTGAGAAATAAAACTAAAGTGTTAAAATTACAAAAATCATTGTATGGGTTAAAAGATTCTCCTAAGAATTGGAATAAAAAGTTTCATAAAATAATAACCAGTTTAGGGTTTGTTAGGTGTGAGTATGAATCATGTTTGTATGTAAAATGTGAGGGCAATGTTAAAACATGCATATTACTCTATATCGATGATCTACTACTTACAAGCACTCAAGAAACTGAAATTAACAGTGTAAAGGAAATGTTGAGCTCCTACTTTAAGATGAAAGACTTAGGTCCTATTTGTCACTATTTGGGTATGCATATAACTCAGGATGTAAATGAATGTAAGACTGTTATTAATCAAACTCATTACCTGGAAAAATTATTAGAAAAATGTGGAATGTCAAATTGTAAAACAGCTATAACTCCTATGGAGGAAAATTTTGATCACAGTTTCCTAAAGAGAGAAAAATCTGAAAGTGTTGAAATAGAGAAGAGATGTAGAATGGTCATAGGTTCTTTAATGTATGCAATGTTATGTTCCCGACCAGACCTATGCTTAGCTATAAGTATTCTAAGCAGATATCAATCCTGTGCTAGTGAAGATCTGTGGGTGGCTTTAAAAAGGGTCTTACGGTATGTTAAGGGGACATTGAAACTTAATTTAGTTTATTCTAAAAGTGAAAATAAAAATTGTGAAATTGAATGTTATGTTGATTCAGATTGGGCCGGAGATAGGACAGACCGGAAGTCAACTGGAGGTTATGTTTTTAAAGTTTATGGTTGTAGTGTGTCTTGGAATTCGAGAAAGCAGGCCACTATCGCTTTGTCATCAACCGAATCAGAATACATTGCTTTAAGTGTAGCATGTAGTGAGGCATGTTGGCTTAAAAATTTAATGGAAAGTTTGGAATGTAAAAATGTACCAGTAAATGTTTTTGAAGACAACCAGTCTGTAATAAAGTTGTGCAAAAATGTTCAGTTCCATCACAAGTTGAAACACATTGATATAAAAGTACATTTTGTTCGGGACAAGATTATGAATAAAATTTTGTGTTTAAAATACATCAGTACTAATGAGCAGTGTGCCGATATGCTCACAAAACCTCTAGGCAGGATAAAATTCAATAAGTTTAGATGTATGTTGAGTTTAACATTTTTGTGAATGTTTGTTATTAAGAGGATGCAGTATTTTTTGTTAAGAGGAAAAGTTTTTGGTTTTTTATTAAGGGGAAGTTTTTTCATATTAAGGGGGTGTAGTTTTTTATTTGTTAAGAGGAAGTTGTTTTTTGTTTTAAGGGGATGTTATTAAGTTTATATACTTAATGTTTTTTATGATATTGTCATGTTATAAAATATTTGTTGAGGGGGTGTATTGTGAGTTTTGGAACGGAGCAACAAATATTTGTTATCTGTGGTCGGTGATGATCTGTCATGGCGTTCTTGTTGGTTTATCGTGTGTGAGGTTTTAACTAAATAAATATTCAACAGTCCTAATAAAGTCTTTTACTGCCTAGCTGGTAACCTATAACCCAAGTTATTTAGATTTACACCTACGGATGTGTGCAACGCGACCATCATACACATCTAGTAATCAGATGTGCAGCTTTCCTCAAGATGTTTTTCTTCACCCTCAAAGCAATCGGTATGAGAACGCACGTAAGGTTCGAAAAACCGAGACCTCTGGTTAGTAAGTCGAAGTCACTACCCCGCTGGGCCAACGACGCTAAATGGGTGATTAGTGGTGTTTTTTATGGAAAGTTTTTATTTCCAAGGAGTTTACATAGGAAGTCTATGAGCCCAATAACAGATAGATCGATGTTGTCTACGGCAGGTGCATGCAGTCGCGCTGCCACTACCTGGAGGGCGGCTGTCTGAGCTCCCCGCGCTGGGTGTCGCTGCTGGTCGCCGAGCTGCACTACCCACAGGTTTGTTCCACACGACAGGCTAAAGTTAATAGCATTCGATGTGTTCTATCATGGAGATAAGATAGCCAGTTCCGCATTGCGTTGGGGAATCTTGGTAAGCCGCTTCCATCTTCGGCACCATCATCCTTTACCACCAGGTGAGATGATGCCAAGGGCTTACCAGTACCAGTAGTGGATAAAATAAAAGTTGGCAAGTAAGCACTGACACTGTTCACTGGGGTTTGCCGTTAGCCCCACAAGTAAGTAAATAAGTAAAACGTTTATTTCATACTTCAATCACACACATACTCGTATATCCCGGCTGAGCTAAGTTTGCACCTCGCTGGAATGCGGCGCAATCGACGCGAGGTGCAAACTTAACGCGGTCAGATTGTAGATACTTATAAACTAAAATAATTCCACAATCTCCACCAATGCGCACTTAGCCCCCATGTTTGGACGGAACTTCCTGTCAGGAAGTTCCTGAGCTTATGTGAAGAGAGCAGTGAGGATGCTATGGATTGTGAACGAGGCAAGTAAGAGGCGTAGAGAATGAAGTAGAAAAGCTAGTGTCTCCAGTGCCAACATGTTAACGAGAAGTAGGTACTGTAGAGTATTGATAATGCTTCCTTTGCCAGCATCCACCACACAGTTATTTATAACTAAATGGGTGACTGGAATATATGGGTCCGGACTTAGCTAAAATCTGTATAAGTATTAATTTTCATTCGTAAACAGATCACAGCCATGGTACTACTAATGTATAAAATGGGTCTTGACTCAGTGCAAAATGATCGAACTCAGCGGAACAAACCACTTAGGCTGATGTTTTACATTATACCAAAGTCTTCCTCCTCGTACGTTCTTTAAACCCCTAGTGTGTAAAATATCTGCATGTTGCAACATAATAATTTATATTAACGCTTTATCATATGATGATGGTTCCCTACTCCCGACGTCCCCAGGAGTACCAGCCGAGCCAGTACCTGCAGAAGCGCTCGGGCGAGGCGGAGGCCGGCACCGACAAGCCGCCGCACTGCGACGGCCACGACGAGCTGGGTTGCTTCCAGGTATCACATTGTGCTCTCCCTTCCTGCTTTCCTTTCCATTTTCTTCGCCTTCGTTATATATTGATCTGCTATCTTCTATACCTTTAGAAGAGTACCATGATTGATTAATTAGAAGACTTACTGACTGATTGACAACGCACAGCCTTTGATTACAGAAACGAAAGGGATTTTCATTATATCGACATCTAAGGTACATAGATAACTCGTTTATTTGAGTGGGTGAAGTGGGGTGTTTAATTTTGCATGGAATATTTCGAATTTCATCATCATCATCATTCAAAACACGTCCACTGCTGGACAAAGGCCTCCTCCAAGGATTTCCACATCGACCGGTTTTGCGCTAGTTGCGCTACCCGTATCCAGTGACTTCCCGCAACCTGCAACAGATCATTGGAAAACCGAAGACTAAAAATGACTTTCGAAAAGTGTGCAATGCTACCTAAATATGCCCTAAACATATCTTCTTCTTATCTTGTGGCACATTTAACCGAGCTATCACAAGGAACAAGGAATAGACGGCAGTTGCCTATGTCCGTGTTGCACTTAGCATCACCCGCGGCGTCACGTGTAGGGTATTTAGATTTACACCTATGCAATGCGACCATCATACACATCTTGTGATCAGATGAGAAGGTCTTCTCACGATGTTTTTCCTTCACCGTTAAAGCAATCGGTACAAAAATGCACGTAAGTTCGGTGCACTGGCCAGGATATGAATCCGAGAACTCTGGTCATGAGGTCGAAGTCACTACCGACGCTATTTTGGTTTGACTGTGACCGTGTCGCGCGTCGCGGCAGGTGCGGCTGTACTACGACTGGTTCCTGGTGCCGGGCTCCTGCAAGTGCTGGCGGCCGGACTACTTCGCGCGCTACGTGCGCCGCCGCCACTCCAGCAACGAGCTCTAAACTCTAAACCACAGACAACAGCGGGCAACTCAACGCTGAACTGATCACCATCGAGACTCGTGCTGGGGAGTCGTGATCCTGACGTTCCAGCTGTCTATTTTATTCTCAAAAAATCTTAATTTATGGATGGTCCCTAGCCACAGTTTTAGGCTATAAAATAGTATTACATACTATAGACACATACATGGAGAGTTTGCAGAGTGTATATAATTTATTACTCTTGATCTTGATATTTTTTTACCACTTTGCTGAAAGCAGAACAAATTAATCTAATTGTCAGTTTTTTATGGTAAGATTATTTCTTTCAATTTTTTTAAACAAAATCCAGTTTCATGAATGAGCCTGCCCTGAACAGGTTGCACGCTTTTAAAAACAGATTGTACAATGGGTATTCGGTTTCTGTAAAATCTTTTTTCGCGTAACAGTAGTTGGAATTTAAGTTATTTACTTATTTAAGTTTTTTAACTTATTGTTTCTCGTTGTAGTTAGCCTAAGTCGAAGCGGATGGTAACAGAGCTCACTCATCAGTATTTTGTTTCAATTTGTATGTTAGGTTCAAGTAGGTACTACTTCAGTTTAATTTAACTTAACTTGTAACGTTGTTAAATTGATAAATGGTGCTAACAATTGTAAAGTTGTGAATTTGAGACTGTAATTATTAACCTAGATATTTTATGATTACAATGTAACTATAGATAGGTATTTAATCTACTTAAGATGAAATCTATGTTTTGTGGGAGATAATTTTGTGTTATAAGTACAGAAAAGGTAAGCGATCTGTTTTGCCGCACTGCCGCATTACCGCATTACCGCATGCCGTCGCCGCTAGCACTGTCTTATACAGGGGATGTAAAAAGACCACTTCCGGAAACGTTGACAGCTTGTTCTACTCATGAAACAGCTTTTCCTATTGAACTTATAGGTACTGAATTGGAAAAAATGGGCTTTTAAATTGATCGATTAACCAGTCAATTTTTAATGGGAAGTCCAAATTATTTTTTTGATAATGATAAGCCTTACTTAGATTCCTTTTGAGAAAAGTTGTTCAGTAACCGCTGTAAAAATCAGTAAGTAAAAAGTTATAATAAGGTTACAACGAATTTCAGACTGTTGCATGCTACTTTTATTCTGCTCACATAAGCAAGAAGGCGGCTAATTACCTGTATGGAGTTTCCGTGTATTTAGCCGCGTTCTTTCTCATTAAGAGGGCAGTATTTTAATCTGTAACAACTCAACTGGTCGGTAACTCACCTCACCTATACAGGCTATCACGCGATACAGCCTTTGCCTGGTGTGGAGTGGAGTCACAAGATACAGGTGATTATAAAATGTCTGGCAATGTTTTAACCGTGGCTTCTACTCATCAAACTGAACAACTTTCCCCGAGAAAGTCATGGTCAAAAGCAAAAAAAAAATGTTGGACTCTTCATACAAATCCGTCAGCTGGTTGATGAACTTTGTAAGGGAAGTCCATTTTTTTTTCGCTTTTTGAGTATGACTTTCTTGGGGAAAGTTGTTCAGTTTGATGAGTAGAAACCACAGTTAAAATATTGCCAGACATTTTATAATCACTCGGTGTATTCATTCTATGTATTCTGAATTGGAAAGAACTCAAATGTTTTGTTTCGTATTTATTTGTAGTCTGTAGCATTTTTTATTTATTATTAGGTCAATGTGCATTTATAGTTTTAGTGTTCTGTAATGTAATTAAAAGTATTTATATATATAACATAGTTTACGAAATTAGGACATAGAATACAGAAGGTACTTACGTGGCTTTGTGTGCAACAGACTCCAAAATACTTCAGTTCATATTGTCCAAGCAAAAACTTAGGATTATCTTAGTATATGTATTATGTAATTATTTAGAAAAATAAAATACATTTTATCTTTAGTATTTATTTAATGTAGTTTTATTATAAAAATCTTATTACCTAAGGATGTTATAAGTAGGTCTGTTTTAACATCTATTAGTATTGTGTCAACAACAGTTGTTGACTGTCTATGGGATCTCAAATAAGGTAGAAAAGATTATAAAAGCATCACCTATAAACCTACTAAGTGCCAGGGAGTATCTACTAGGTACCTATCTTTTTACGTTAAAGGGTTTTTACATCGCATTGACACAAATTTTACTCAATATATCGATGTTATAAATACTTACTTAACTATCTATGCGTTACAAAGGTAATATAATAGGTACATAATATTATAAACACTTAATGCAAAGAATACAAAGTATTACTAGGTAAAGGAGCGAAACCATATTAGCATATGAGCTTATCTGTGGCGACACTCGCCTCCCCTGTCAATATACAGGGACCAGGGTGTAGGTAAAAAGACCACTCCTAGAAATTTTAATAGTACCTACTTATAAAGCTGAGCAACCCGTACTGAATTAGCAAATAAAAATTGGGCTTTTCATACATCTACAAACTGATCAACCAATCAGCCAATTTTCTATGGAGAGTATTTTTTTAGGAATTTCAGTATAGATTCCATATCAAAAGTTGTTCACTTGCATGAGTGTTGTCAAACGCACTCAAATTATATTAATAATATTAAAAACCAAAGTTAAATTTTCCGGAATTGGTCTTTTTTTACACCCGAGCGGGAACTTCGTGTCAGTACTTTCATACATCGAGTCGTTACTCAGTTACTAAGACCACAAAACACATAGATACAGACGGTCCGCTTATTCAAAAATTAAAATCAAATCAAATTTATTTCAGAATAAATTCCATATTACATATTATTTGTTAGTATTACAAGACTTAAAAACTATGTTAGTAACAATATAACTATTAATGAAATAATTTAATAAAATAAATAAAATCAGACGGGGCTACAAGCGTCGAGGTGGGGGCTGTACTGGCGCGTGCAGCCGTGCCCCGCGCGCCGCCACGGCGAGTCCCAGCGCTCCGCCAGCGCGGAATACGCTCACAAAAATCCTAAGCATATACATGCTTATAGACGTATACGGTCGTTGTAGGCTCGATCACGTACTGTGCGATCGTGACCTTGCCTCGAACGACCGTATATTTCTATAAGCATACATATACTTATGATTTTAGTGGTCTGTATTGAACGGACCTTCTGTGTCTATTTTGTGCTAAGACTAAGCGGTTATCATACTGCACCGGACACCGTTCCGGTGTGCGGTGCTGCAGTTTTAAACTTTGACTGTAGAATCTTAATTTTTATACAAAAACCGCAGGATATATTACACTGACATCGCATCTATAGTCAAAGTTAAGAAGCACAGCACCGCACATCTCGGAACGGTGTTCGATGCAGTGTGATAACCGCCCTAACTTATAATCGTAAGTACAAAAGGATCTCGATTCTTAATAGGTATGGGCAGGGATATAAAAATATGAGCAAAACTTTTTGGATGGTCTTGCGTGCTTCCTGTTTGAGACGTATACTAGTCTAAATTCATTTTGATCTAACTGGTTGTCTAAGTAATTGATTGATAAGAAGTATTAACTTACTACTACTGTATGTACTAATGGAAAAGGATGTAGGATTCTATGACTTTGTTATTTTCAAATCGCACCATGACAATAAATAAATATGGTTCACATTTTCAGATTCTAGCGAAAGGGACTAAAAGTTCTTCCACAACAATATCTTCTAGAGTGGTTCCAATGTAGGTATTCTACTTTGACGTCCGTAACCAAGCCTTAATGCAGCCATCAACCTGACGTCTAAGACTCACCCTAGTATCATCTGACTGAAATTAAAAACTGGACTTTACACTGTACTGCTTCTATTGGAAGTTAAATAAATTCAAAACACTTATTTTCATAGCCAAGTCCTGATCCTCTAAGCTACGAATACGCCACGACTAGAACATATCGGTTTTCGGTTACCATTGTTACCATTGGAATCATCGCTACCGTCAGAATTGGAATTTTGATCATAGACAATCTGGCGAGTGCCGATGGCGCCTCGCTCCACAACCCTCCCATTGTCAAACACCAAACCCCTTCCCACGACTTCGCTGTTAGTCGAGTTATCCGAGTTTGGACCGTGTCCCGTGTCCAAGTTAAATCCGTAGATGTGGAGATCGCGGTTGGCACTGCGTCGCGGCCGGTTATTTCGAGTGGCGGCGCCAAAGAGATTGTTGTAAAAGTGTACGGTAGGCATGCCGGTTCGCGGGCTGGAGTAGGACACGTAGCAGGCGGAGTTGTAGGGGGGCGGGGGGTCCTCGGCCTTGCGCGGCAGCGTGACGGAGCGCGCGCACTCGGAGTACGGGGGCGGGGGGTCGGCCGCAGGGGGCGCGGGGGGGACGGGGGGCGCGGGCGGGCCGCCGGGGTGCAGCTCGCAGGGGGGCGGCAGCTCTGGCAGGGCACTGGTATCCGTATCTGTGGAGGTCATTTGTTGCTTTATCTTCAAGCACAAACGAAAGAGCATCACATTTTAAGTGATATCAATTCGCATTGCGTATTGCATTCGCATTACTATCAGTTCATACAGCGGATGATGACCATTGTGAACAGCTGAAGACAGCTAATATCTGTACCACGATCTGCTCTACTCTACATATGCAAGCGTCGAAGTAACATTAAGTACCTATGTATTATCGCATCGAGTTTTGAGCTCGCTGTATATGTCGTGGCCTCAGAGACGTGGCAGTCATTTTATGATCTGGCCATATCATTGTGGACCTTCATCATCATCAAAACAGAGTCATCGCGAAGCGGAGCTCCTTTATATGGTACCACCACCGGAATCTAACCGTTTTTCGGAGCTCCTCAACGAAATGACCAGTCATTTTATGATTCGCCCAATTCTACGATCTGGCCATAAAAAGTTGAAATTTTATTAGTTTTGTTCTAATAATTGAGGTATTCTATTAGTTATTAAAATTTTAAACTTTCCCGAAGGAATCCATACCATCGGAGTAAGAATATCTGGACTCTCTCTATACAACGTCTCTTTGAACCTTCCAAAAGGTCCAAAAATATATAGATGACTTTAAATTAGTCCTTGATACGAAAGGCTATGCATGTGCTCTTGATAACAAACAACTTTCCCCAAGGAACCCATAGTCGAATGGCAATTTTTTTTGGATTATCCATAAATCGATGAACTGACCGGCCAAAGTATGAAGAGTCCAATTCTTTTCGTGATTTGAGCATGGGTTCCTTAGGGAAAGTTGTTTGTTATCATGAGCACATACTAGCCTTTCGTATCAAGATCTAATTTAAAGTCACCCTGTATTTGCTCCCAAAGTATGTAGTTACTACATAAGGAAATAGTTATTCCTTGGAAAAAGTTGTTCAGTGCCATGAGTGCAAGCCTCAGTCAACGAAAACGAAACGGATACAATTACACTGTGTATAAATTTGACAGTGAGAGATCTCGAAAGTTAAATGTGGTACCTACAATTGGTACGTTTGCTCTCAAAGAACCAACTAAGAGGCTGATAATACTCATGTACAGCGCTTTGTACAAGCAATCAAGTACTATTTGTTCGCTGGGACTTCTTGATTTTAACAACCCCCTCTGTAGGGTCTCTTCGCATAATTTGGGAAGGTTAGTCCATAGTAAGTACATACACGGGGGCCAAGTCCGGATTGATACCGGACTTCTTACCAGCACATAACTTTCTAAGCCTTTATGAATATCCCACAAAACTATAATAATGTATTTGATATAAATACTAAGGTAAAATATTGCTAAAGTAAACTTACTCGTTGTAGCTGTGCCGTCAGCAGCCGGACGCTGCGAAGAACGTCGCCTGCGAACTAAAATTATATTGATAAGTAAAAAACAGGGTTAGATAAACGCGTAAACGGATTGGTAGACATTGTGGGGCTAGTGGCCAACTCCAGCGTCAGAAGTTTTAAGCCTGTAAGGCCTCCGACATGGCTTAACAACTACCATCTAGTCATAGCAGCCGGCACCAATAGCTAAATGTGGCTTGCAAGGGACGGAATCGGTCAAAATAAATGCCACTAGCAGTCAAACTCATCCTGGTTTGACCTTATCTGTAGTCGCTTAACCCGCTTCATCGACGCGACCACGTAAGCCACACTGAGCCATGATCGCTTAGTAGGAAACAAATGTTTTTTTTTTAGTTTCGTTTACTGCTGAAGTGCGGCTAAAGAAGTGTATTTTACCCTTCTAAACCGAGTCCTACAAAGTTGGACTCCGCCGGGAATCGAACCCACGACCTGCTGACGTGAAGCGAGCGGACTAGCCACTAGACTACGGGGGAGGCTGTTTAAAATCTAAAGTTAGTTATTAATGGTTAAATCTACTTGAGCTCTATGGTAAAATTCAGTGCCTTCATGACCAAACATTAAAATATTCAAAACAAACATAATTGGTTAGTTCATCCCTTTGAACTAACATGATCTTTTTTGATTTTTTCCTGAAATTCTTTGACTTAATCCATAATAACGCAGTTTAAGAAACTCGCATTAGGTAATATATTTCGCTCTAGCGTACTTCGCAGTAACGTACGTCGCAGTAACATTTTCGCTGTAACATTAATTTTTCGCTCTTGTGCTTTTCGCAGTCATGTAATCGAGTCTGATGGTTCAATTCCGGTTACTGCTCAACAAACTGCGCCTAAAGAAGGTTTCACTTCAAGACTCCGTAGTGATCTTAAGGGTGCAGGGAAGTTCCCACTCAGGTGCGAATAATGAAGGAGCGAATCACGGAAGTGCGAAAAATGTGAATCGCGAACACCTGAAGCTCGACAGCACTTAAGATCGAAGTTGGCCGTTTTATTAGTATAGATTTTTTTAGTTTCTTTTAATTCACAACTGATAAGCTTTTCGCATCATCTCTCCTGATGATAAGTGATGGAGTCTCAGTACTTACAGAGGCTGCCATCCCAGCACTTGTCGGCGGCCCTGGCGATGAGCACCAGCAGCACCAGCGCGACGGCGCCCAGCGGCAGCCCGCGCGCGGCGCCCTCCAGCCACGCGTGCGTGCTGTGCGGCGCGGGCGCGGGCGCGGGCGACGCCGCGGGCGGCAGCTGGTAGTGCTGTACAGCAGGACACAGTCATCATTAGTCACTCTCTTAGAATGAAACATCCGATAGTATAGTGTAACACCAGGCAACCGCCGTCTATACCTTGTGGATAGCACGGTTGAATTGCCACACTACAAGGTTATTTTAGACTCACCACCAAAACTTCACAATGGCTTTTACTCATGAAACTGAGCAACTTTCCCCAAGTAACCAATGGTCAATTCCCAAAAAAAATTATGGACCTTTCATACTGATTTGATCACGTGATCGGCCTATTTTGTATGGAGGGAGATGCCCAAAATTTTTTTGCGAATTGACCATTGGTTACTTGGGGAAAGTTGCTCAGTTTCATGAGTAGAAGCCATTGTGAAGTTTTGGTGGTGAGTCTAAAATAACCTTGTATAAAATAGAGAAAGAGAGGGAGAGTATAGTGCCAGTATAGTGCCCTCATAATAAAGGAGGCCGCAAAGTATACTGAAACTCCATATACGTTGCGGCCTTCTACGCCGGGTATACGGGTATATAGGTACTCGTACTTATATACGCTCAGTATACGGGTATATAGGTACGAGTCTGAAGTAGTAAGAGCTTCGTATTAGGTAGACTAAGAAACATCTTCGTAAAGTGTACAGATATCTCATCATCAACAGCCAAAGCACGTCCTCCTCCAAAGATTTCCACGTCGACCGGTGTTGCGCTGCCCGCATCCAGCGTCCAGTGCTATCTACGTCGAATCTATATTTTTTATTTAATTCGATTTGAACAGTTAGTAAATAAATGAAAATCGAGATAAAGTAATTCATGCCACGAGGCAGTGTGTTGGTTAATCATCCATATAGTAACAACAAGCTTCCGCCCGCGACTTCGTCCGCGTGGACTTCAGAATTGAAAGAAAATGTTAAGATAGCGCCATCTAGTGACGAAGTGGAAATTTTGAGATTTTAAGCATTCCTTCGGGAACCCTTAAGTTTTCCAGGATAAAAAGTATCCTATGTGTTAACCGAGCGCTTCATCTCTCTACCTACCAAATTTCATCCAAATCCGTTCAGTAGTGTCGGCGTGAAAGCGGAACAAACAAACAAACGAACTGACAAACAAATAAACAAACAAACAAACATCCATACTTTCGCATTCATAATATTAGTGAGATTTTAAGATTTTAAGTATTCCTTCGGGAACCCTTTAGTTTTCCAGGATAAAAAGTATCTTATGTGTTAGCCGAGCGCTTCATCTATCTACCTACCAAATTTCATCCAAATCCGTTCAGTAGTTTCGGCGTGAAAGCGGAACAAACAAACAAACAAACTGACAAATAAACAAACATCCATACTTTCGCATTTATAATATTAGTGAGATGAGATGAGATGAGAAGATAGTGAGATGAGATGAGATGAGATGTGCATGAGTTACCGCAAGATCGGCGAGCCGCCACTGCGAGACCGGGTCCCGCTGCGCCGGCAGCCAGCCCGACGTGGGCAGCGCTTGGCCGAGGGAGTTGTCGAACCTGCAACACGACAACATGCATAACGTTAACGTCCCATACCGTCCTCACTGCAGGGGCACCTCGGGAAGTATAGCCATATGGCAGTCGTTAGGCCATGTCGGAGGCCTAATAGGCGGCTTGGAAACTTCTGACACTGGGGCTGGCTACAAGCCCCTAAACTCCAACCTATTGAACTTGGCCCCCATGTGTGAAGTATGGCCTAAACATCCCGAGATATTTGAAGAGACCCGTGCCCCTGCAGTGGGAACAATATTGTTTGTTAACAAAGTTAATGTACAAAAGGTAATAAACTGAATCCTTTGACCGTATGTTTTAAGCAGGAATGGTAATCCCTTTCATGATAGTCAGATATAGATACTGGACATCGAAGAACCTGCCACGGTATATCTTTTCGTTATAGTCACAAATATTGAACATCATAGAATTACCTTATCAGATGTCGAATCTGATTCGGCGTATAGAAGGTGATCTCTGGTCGCGGCAGTCGCGACCAGTCCACCTTCAGGTCCCGCAAGTCCGACAGGTCGTGCAGCGAGAGGCGCACGCGGCGGCGGCTGTTGCGGTCCGCGGCGTCCGCGTGCGCTGCCACCCAGCCCTGCCACGCGGCCCACGGGTGCGCGGTGGCTGACATGCCACCTGAGTAGGGAACAGCCTGATATTAGCACAACACTAATGGCAAGGGTGTATGATCGCGTTGCACTCATCCGTAGATGGAAATTTAAATGCCCTACACGTGATCGCGGGTAATGCCAAGGGCAATACCAGGCAATTATCGTCTATCCTTCGTGATAGATGCGGTTAAATTGTGCGACATGATAAAAATAAGAAGAAGAAGAGGGGCGTCGGGTTTTAAAAAGCCTCGTAGGTACCCATGCACATTTGATGACTCATTTGGAAAGAACTGACTTATTGGAAGAAGATGAATTCATGCATAATGACCGTTCAGAAGAACCGTTCGTGTTTAAAACTCCGCCCTAAAAGTGCCGTTGGACCTGATTGTGTACCTCCTTATATACTGAAAGCATGTTCCGATCAAATACTTAACCCGATTACATATATATTCAATCTCTGTCTTAAAACCACAATATACCCCGCCGCGCCGTCTGGAAAATATCAGGAGTAAATCCGATTCCAAAAACAAAAGATACCACTTTGGTTGAAAACTACAGACCTATTGATATTTTGTCTTCATTACCTAAACTATTAGCGATTATACTCCAAAGAAAAAATTATAGAGAAGCTCTTTGCTCCCTTCCTATCCGATTCGCAGCATCGGTTAACACGAATCTTTTAACTTTAGTTGATACCATATCTACTCACATGGATAGAGGCGCTCAGGTGGACGTTGTTTATTTTGATTTTAAAAAAGCTTTGGATAAAAAGAGTGGATAATGATAAAAAGAGTGGATAATGATATTTTATTGCAGAAACTGGGACATATTGGTTTTAGTCCCCAATTGCTCAAATTCTTTGCTAGCTATTTACGTGACCGTAAACAATATGTTCGATATGGTAGTTTTGAATCAGAGTCATATCACACTCGATCTGGTGTAAGTCAGGGCTCGGTCCTCGGTCCACTGTTATTTATTTTAATGATAAATGACCTTGATACTGTACTTCAGCATTCGAAATGCCTTCTATATCCAGATGACTTAAAACTTTTTAGAGTAGCTGAAAAGGTTAACGATTTTGGTTTACTACAAAATGATATTGATGCCGTATTCCAATGGAGCGTGCAAAATCAATTGCTTTTTAATTTAACTAAATGTCATGTTTTGTCATTTTCGAGAGCACTAAATCCAATTCACGCCCTGTATTCTATAGGCCAAGAGTCTATCTCTCGGGTAGCGGCAGTAAAAGATTTAGGTGTTTTAACATTTAATGATCATATAAGACAAATGGTTGCCCAGTGTTATGGGTTTTGTGATTCGAAACAGTCGAGATTTCAATAATCCAAAAGCCATTCAATACAGCGCTTGTTCGTAGTAAAATTGAATCAAATAGCTTGGTTTGGAGTCCGCATGAGAAAACCTATATTCTGATGTTAGAAAGGGTTCAGAAAGCTTTCTTGCGTTTTCTTTTTAAGAAAACTCATGTAGATTAGTAAAACTTGCCTAGTATTTAGTGAACATGTATGATGTTTTATGTGTTTATTTCATTATTTTGTACATGTGTTTATACTGTGTTTTAATTCTATTTTATATTTTATTACTATTATTATGTTTCATTTTGATTTTAGTCTTTGATGTGATTTTTGACAGTTTTGGATTTATCTATTCTATTTTTCTATTTGGCATTCCACTTCTCATAACGAGCGTGATTTTGCCAATGTCAAGTGAAAAATGGGAGAATCTTCAATAAAAAAAATGGCGAAACGCCAATGTCAAGTGAAAGACGCGGCCCTAAGGGTGATGGGCACTTAAAGACGCTCCACGTGGTGGTTTGCTGCTGGAACTCGGAAAACGGAACTGTCTCCCGAGTTAATCCTCTTCTTATGACTGCTTATCACTGAATTGGTTTCACAGCTATTTTACCATCACAAAAATAACGTTAAGACTACTCTAAAACGAAAATAAAATTAAAAAATTAACTCAGCAGACGTGTGCTCGGTACAAGTCCCGGCAACCAACCTTGGATTTATCTGTAAATCTGTAATTCCAAATAAATAAATAGGTTTAAATTGACCAAAGGTCTAGTAATCACTGATGAATTGTATGTCTATTCTCGTGGTTGCCCGTACCCACGAGCGCCCACGTAGTCGGCGCCCCCGGACTATAGATGGGAAGAACTGACTTCGTTTAAACTCAAAAGGCAGAAAAGTAATAAACCCGGGCATTTTAGGCAGAAAGGGTTTAAACCAAAATAAATGCACAAAGGCTGGGCAGAAACATTTAACAAAGCTATTACCAATTTGGGTATTATAGTAGGTAGTTTTAAGCAAGGGCTTTTTGATTTTAAAAGCTAAATCAGTGCCCTTCAGTCCACAAAATCACCTCATTCAAAATTCTTTAAAAACAATTAAGCTCAACACTCGTGCGCTATGTTCAAAATCTACACAAACAACGGAACGTTCTAAAACTTTGTGTTGCCAAAAACAAAGTTATTTATTCTTATATTTAAAACATTTTAACGTCAAACTGTGTAATATTTAGTTCCTACAAAAAGGAATCTACATTAAAGTTTATTTATAGATTGCTTAAGTAGTGTCTAATTCAGTTAAAAGAAATAATTAAAAAAAGGGATTTCTGCCCAGCGTTTGGGTTTAAACCCAGGCAGAAATGGGCATTTACTGGGCAGTTATTCAATCTGCCTAAAAACCCCGGGCAGAAACCCATTTATAAGCAGGACAGATGATTCATTTGTCTCGGTTGCAACTAGCAAAGAGATAAGCTTTGAAAATACAACACAGGATTAGCGTTAAGCAAAAGGAATCAGAAATCAGTCTCATGCAGTTTAGGTTTCGGATGTTTATGGATACTGAAGAAAGGAAATGGGAATCGTAATAAGGTAAGAGTATTAGCAAGCGTCCTTCTAGGTGAATTCTACAAACACTAAAATCTAATGAGATCTAATTAAAAATCCGTGTCGAATTTGCATAAAGAAAATTAATTTATAAAATCTAATTGTCATCTAAAAGACCAAATAGGTCGGGTACCTCTAACGACTCCACTAATATGTTGCCACGTTGCCCAATACGGGAACGTGGTGGGCTGCATCGTGCCTGCAATGGGACGGAGAGAGAAGGGATGGAAAATACATTCAGATATTCATTCCACATCACAATCAATACAGTAATGACAAGAAACAGTCAAAAACAAAACAACAAACAGTGGCGTAACACAAAGAATAACATAGACTAAATACAATAGTCGGATTGGTAACAACAAACATATCATATATCGAGATCATAAAGAACTTAGCAGGCTCCGGGGTAATGACGTCCAATCTAAAATAAAATGTGAAAAAACACATTCTAAAATAAAATGTAGTTATACGTATATCTTCGGATCTAGGAGGAGGTTATTGGAACAACAACAACGGTAACCTTTCTTAATTCCGATATTCTTGTTTCCGAATATTACTTTCAAAGAACATATGCTGAGATGCGATATCGCTGCAGATTGGAATATGATTACGCTCATTCGAATTTCTTAAAAACGACACTCCGTTATAATAAAACTTCGGAATTAGAAAAAAGCGGCCAAGTGCGAGTCGGACTCGCCCATGAAGGGTCCCGTAGCAGCAAGTAACATAATATAAAAGTTCTTGTAGTTCGTTGTAGGTAAATTGCGGTTTACGATTTATGACGTATTAAAAAAACTACTTACTAGATCTCGTTCAAACCAATTTTCGGTAGAAGTTTGCATGGTAATGTACATCATATCTATTTTTTTGTTTTATCATTCTCTTATTTTAGAAGTTACAGGGGGGGGACACACATTTTACCACTTTGGAAGTGTCTCTCGCGCAAACTATTCAGTTTAGAAAAAAATTATATTAGAAACCTCAATATCATTTTTGAAGACCTATCCATAGATACCCCACACGTATGGGTTTGATGAAAAAAAATTTTTTGAGTTACAGTTCTAAGTATGGGGAACCACCAAATTTTTTTTTTTTCTATTTTTGTGTGAAAATCTTAATGCGGTTCACAGAATACATCTACTTACCAAGTTTAAACAGTATAGTTCTTATAGTTTCGGAAAAAAGTGGCTGTGACATACGGACGGACAGACAGACAGACAGACAGACAGACATGACGACTCTATAAGGGTTCCGTTTTTTGCCATTTGGCTACGGAACCCTAAAAATGACGAAAAGCACGTGGAGAATAATTAAAATTCTGGTAAAAATATTTCCAGGAAACAAATCTATGGAGAAACAATTTGGCAGAATAACATCTGTCGAAAAAAACATACGGCAGATGAAAATACGGTGAACTGACTTCGAATAAGTAAAATTCGGATGAGACAAACTCAGAATTACTCGTATGATAGGTTACCAATATGATAGTTGATAGAGATGTTGTATATTTCGAGACTATTAAAGTTTTTTTACTTAGCTCATAACTAGTATGCATTGAATCGTAATAGCGGATTGGCCTACTGATACATCAACTGTCCGCTTCGCACGACCGCACAGTAAAGCCACTGGGCTATAGTTTACATAACTCTTACTTAACGTCATGCTTGTAATTCATAGACCGATTAATCGATTGTCATCAAAATACTCGTAATTAGGTTTACAGCTATGACGTTTTCAACAAACCCTTTTTTTTAAGATTATGAAAGGAAGATCCCTCAGGAAATAACCATCCTAAGGTCGTCGGTGTAGGATCCGTCAATTTCAATTTATTGCTTCAGTTATTTATTTTTTACTTAGGTTGATTTTATAAATAAGTGAACTTTATCTTTAGCACCTGTCTTTCAATTATTATTCAAAATGGCAAATTAATTTTAATTACATAAATACATAGAAACTATAATATATCTAATTGGTTATGTGACAGAAAATCAAGGTACCATAGTATTACTCTTATTTAAGGTTTCCTTAAACCTATTATTGAAATACAATTGTTGTGAATACACGAATTACTTACAATTTGAATGTACCTTTAGTGTGCAAAAATTCGCCAACACTCTGGAGCTCGAAGAACCAAAAATACACTAGCCACCCCAATCAATATAAAGAACTTGTTTTCCTCTTAGCGCGCACATTTTCCCATATTCACTGAATGTTCACTAATACTTTATACAGCTTTCGTTTAACTTGGTGTTTAAAAGAAATATTGTGTGGTTTTAAGCTGAATTTCGTTCAATACGAACGGCTTTAATATAAACAAACAATGGCTCGCGAGTGCCCAGTGCAGGGCGGCTACTCACTCTACTGCGCATGCGTCAATACTCGACCGATTTTGTACCGTCGTCAACACAAGTCTTGCAAAAAATCTGGTTATCGCTTTAATGTTTATTGTAATGGAAATTAGCTGAATGAGCCTGCGTGGTTTAATATACTCTGTGTCTAGGATTGCTGTACACTGCGTGACTTGTATTGAAACTGACAAACAACTAAGAGGAAGAAATACATGAATTACAAAGTTATATTTCACGCAAATCCTTCACTTTTCTTGAATCGTAGTCCCTTGTTGGGCGCCAAATTTATATTTTTTTGACAAAAAGCCTGTCTTAAAAGTATAACATTAAATAACCTACATTATAGGCGTCATCCGATAACGACTGGAAAGTAATCAGTGCTTATACGATACTTTGTCAATGTTGGTTGAAAATACCCTTTCTTGAAGAGTCCCTTAGTTTTTACCTACTGATTTCCTCAGTGGTTAGCTCTCCTGACTACTGATCCAAGGGTTGTGCATTCGATTTCCATTCAGGGCAAACATCATTATTACCCGATATTTATTATTATTCTTTCAATTCGTTAGACTGTAACCTTTGGTCTCATTTCGCGATGGCCTTATTAAAACTGCGACGTTGATGACATCCTAACTCGGAAGCGGAACGACAACAACGGCAGTAAACACGACACTAAAACCTTTGTTACGATCGACAATGTCGTTATTATTCATCTTGGAGATTCTGTATCCTAGTAAAGGAAAAATCCACAAGTTATTGATCCGATCAATCGGATGAATCTGAGTTACCACTCAGATTCATCAGCGGTAGCACTTTTACCATTTATAACTACACGGATATATTCTCAATGCTTGCAATGTTCGCTAAAATACCACCCTATGGTGTAATGCTCGCAAACAAAAGGAAGTCTATGTACCTTCTGTATTTCAATAAAAATAAATTAAAAACCTCGAGCGCTAGTGAGCTCCGTGACGTTCTCCCTTAAACAAAAAAATATTTGGATTTGTACTGAATTGATTTTTAAACTTCGTTAACTATTTTTAGTCATTTTGACAACGCTGAACACGTTAAAAACAACCGACTTCAATCGTAACAGCTACCATTTTGCTATATTTTTTTTAGTTTTTGTTGATTTTTTTCAAAAAGCGCTGAATCAATTTCGATAAAATTTATATGGGACCACCTCTGAAGTATTTACCTAGGTACCTACCAAACAAAAAAAATAATCATCAAAATCAATTCATAATTGGCGGAGTAATCGCGTAACATACATACAAAAAAAACATACAATTGATTTGAGAACCTCCTCCTTTTTTGAAGTCGGTTAAAAATGTTCGACGGTTATTAGATTGCAATGAAATCAGAATAACAGTAAGCCAAAACTCCATCAGTTAGGCAGCTGACAAACTGTCAGCGAGAGTGACTGCCACGGCGCATCATTAAACAGCAGTCACAGTTATAATAATACAGGGTGTAACAAAATTGGTGTAGGGCCCGTTTTCTAGACATTCTACTCATAATTCTGAACATCTTTTGTCTATGGTTTTTTTGGATTTTTCATATAAATTGAACACCTGCTTGGCCATTTTAGTAATTTTGTTACATCCTAATATACGTATTTAGCGGTTCTTTCTTGTGTTAAAACTGTGTCATATAAGACCTTCTTCTTTATTTTCTGTAGTTGGGTAAAACACCAAGAAAAGAACTTTTAGTAAAATAAAATGTGATCAATTTCGGTTTATACTATGAGCTATGAGTAAAACTTCTAAGACTCCTTCAGATTTTAAGTTCAAACTGACGCAACTCTGAAACAATTTTGCGGTGATTTTAAAACTTTTATTTCTTAAGTTTAAGTGTACAACTGGGTAGTTGTACAATATATCGAAATTTGCCAATTTTAGTTCAGTGAGCAAGGTACGTATGAAGATCGTGTTGCACACTGATGATGATGAAGGCATCAATTTCTAGACAATACTCCTAAAATTTTCATCGCCTCTACCATTTTAAGTCCCTCATTAAACCATGCATATAACTACTATACATATTATTGTAGTAGGTATGTGTATGTATTGCAGTGTAAGCAGGCGGCCGCGGAGAGAGACAGTGAGATGCGAGGATCGATGGCCGCGCGACACTCTGGCGCCGCACCGCCGCTGCTGGGGGCACACCGGGTGCAACACGAACTTGCATGCAGCATCGACTTATACCAAATAAAAATGTTTTTATTTATTGTGAGTAGATGCTTGAAAAAATCTTTTAAATCGTCATTTTATTGTAGTACCTAGGTAGGTATCGTGGTACCTAGTATAAAGTCCCTAGCACGCGGAACTTGTACACCCAACGTTTCGGGAAGTGTTAGCGAAGTGAGAAGAAACGTTAAGTATATTGCAGTCAATATTACAGTTTGATTTTTACTGGCTGATTGGAGGGGAAAGAGGCATCAACACCTGCGGCTGCATTCTCCCGTCACAATTGTGGAAATGTTATCGCTCCGCTCCGGTTCATCTATCTCCGGTATCTGCTGACGGGTCACGGTCGTTGCAGCTGTTGGACGGAGTCTGACTGTGTGACCGCGGTGGAGAGTACAAAAAAAACTGGAGCTGGAAAAGCAGCGCTGCCCCCGAATGGCCTACACATGTTGTACTGGCGGGTGTACACCATGTCGATCTAATGTTGAACAAATTCAATTCACCAAAATATATTTTGTAACTGATACAGCTTCCATAGCTTAATCCATCGGCGGTAGGTCAAGTCAGCAACTATTATATAAAGATAAATCTTCATTAGTACTTCGGAAGTCTTGATAGAAGTAATGGTTAATTAAATTAACTGTCCAGGTAGCTTTATACAATTGAAAAACGTCACATTCTTCAGTTCAGTTCGGTTTCGGTCTTCGGCTATTGAGAGTAGGTGCAGGTCACCTGGGAATCTCATTATTGTTGTCATCATGTCAATGACAGCTCGACATACACTTCAGTATCTTATAAATGGTGAAACAGTTATCAATAATACATATGTATTTCATAAGACACCTGATGTGACAATATAAAGCAATGGACCGGAATCAAAGACGCAGCCACTCTTTGCAGTATGGCTACAGAGAGAGAGAGCCGACATCCTAGGATCGCTAGGATATGGCACTTCGAGAAGAAGAAGAATTTAAAAAAATATCTAGTGTGAAATTAAAATTGCGGGCCTTGTTTTTTTATGTGATAGGTGGCAAACGAGCAGACGGATCACCTGATGGTAAGCTATTACCGCCGTCCATAGACACCCGCAACACCAGAGGAGTCACAAGTGCGTTTGCCGACCTTTGAAATGGAATGGGGGAATGGGGGGGGGGGGGAAGTTGGGCCTCCGGTACCCTCACTCACTCGGCGAAACACAACGCAAGCGTTGCTTCACGCCGGTTTTCTGTGAGGCCGTGGTATCACTCCAGTCGAGCCGGCCCAGTCGTGCCGAAGCATGGCTCTTCCACGGTGCTTGTAGTTTTTGCTGATGAAACTGAACCAATTTAATTGGAGCAAATAAAATTTGGAATCTTCATACAAAATATCGATGAGCTGAGTAGCCAACTTTGAATAGGAAATCCTTTTTTTTCTCCGATTGAATTGGTTCCTTAGAGAAAGTTGCTCAGTGTCATGACTAGAACCCACAGTTACAATTTGGTTCACGATTTCAATTTCACCTTTTATTTTAGTTAAGCTCATTGTGTCCCAAGACGACATTTTCGTTTTCCTCTCTTCAGAGAGAGTGTTACTTCAGTCGCGTTCTGATTTTCGACTCATCGTTACAAAACCCTTTGTAGGTACTAGGTACCTACCTATCTAGCAACATTGCGAATATTGCAAAATATTTTGAAAAAATCTGTGAAGTAAAAGAAAACTCATTTGCAATTTACAAAATGTGAATTTATTGTGTGCTGCTCTCTACACTGTGTGAGAAGATGAAGCAGGGTGGTGCTTCTTAGAAGGTACAATAACTAAGGCACGTGTTTAACCATCATTTAATCAAGACAGGGAAAAAGGATACTTCTTTGTTCTAAACTCTATGTGAACCAAGCTTAGTCCTTAACATTTCAAACTGTTCACATTGGAGATCCTTAGTTTGTATCTCCTTGATTTTGTGTATTTAGATATATATCTATTAGACCAAGTAGGCCAGTCGTACAAGACATCGGAGGTCGCATTGGTTGCAACAGTTCTGATTTTTTGGTATGTTGTTAGGGTAGATAACAGTAATGTAAAACTAATTTTTCAGCTTCGAAAGACTTGTGCTAACTGCGTGGTGCTCCAAAAACATCGAAATTTTCGGACTTTTTTCAGATTTTGGCTTATAACTTCTAAAAGGTACATCTTACGGAATAAATCATTAGACACACTTATAAGAAGACACAATTTCCTATAATTTAAGTGCAGTTGCAGCTCTGCAGGTCTAATAGAACCCAAGATAGAACACTTCAAACATTGGCAATTTTCGCTAAAAAGTTCGAAATTGTAGTTTTGTGGCCTTCCGAGCAGAATATCGGCTATAATACTCATTTTACGAGGAAAGTCATTAAAAAAAAACTTATAGAGCAATTATTTAGCTTTAATTTAAGTACAAACTGAAGTTTGTAAGACTAATAGTTCTCTTGTGATCTGGACAAAGCGAAAAATTAAGGAAATCAGATTTTTCAAAAAGGGAGCCTGACAAATTGCAGGACTTATGAAAAGGATAAGAAAGACATAAATCGGTGTAAAATTATTTATACTGATATTATAAAACTTAAATTATATCACTTAGTGATGGCGGGATCTCAGTTGATACCTGCGACAGAAATATACATGAAATATAGAACAAAATGTCAATTTATATTTATTATAATGAATTACAACGAAGGGGTAGGTATGTATTATTAGGTTTACCTTTAAGCACTTAGCGACGAAACAATCGTGTTCTTTTGGAAGGTCTAGGTGCATCTGACAGCTCTTCCTGGGTCTCCGGAGACTGCTCTGTTGCTTGTTGTAAAGGGGAAGTTGTCGAAGTCGCCCTCTTCATTCAACTCAGTCAAGGCTATGGACGGAGTGTTGAGGCAGACAGGTCTTTCCCTGACAAACTTTGCAGAAAATTTCAGCCCTGTTGTCTTGCAGGAGCATCTTCCTTTTCCACACCCATTCTTACACCTGCATGACAGGAATTTCATAAAAACTTGTTACAAATAGTTTAAATACACAGCCCAGGATAGACCTACGAATGGATTACCTTACTTGCATGACATAATTTCAGCAGGGTTTTCGACGCTGATTTCTTTGTACATGTCACTAGTGTCAGACCCGACTGGCTCCTTGAGGTGTTGTTGCAATTACTGAATGCATGAAATGATAACTGTACTCCAGGGGGGGATGAAAGCTCTTCTTGAATGAATAATGTTGATGAGAACTTCTCGCAATTGGCACTTTCCTAGAGAAAACTTTTTTTACGTTAGAGCCTAATCTGTTAAGAAGATTGAGAAGAAGTAGACTGATGCTCTTTACCAGCATAGACTGTTAGATTGGGCTCCAACATATAAAATGTTTTTTCCAGCAAAGTGCCAGTTGCGAGAAGTTCTCAACGACATCATTCATTCAACGCTTTCTTACCCCTCTTGAATACAGTTGTTCTTTTACGCATTTAGTGGTTGTGAAAACACCTCTAGGAGCCAGTAGGGACTGCCACTAGTGACTCAATGAAGAAACCAACATCGGAATTCCTGTCATGCAAGTAAGGTAATCCATTCGTAGGTCTATCCTGGGCTGTGTGTTTAAACTATTTGTTACAAGTTTTTATGAAATTCCTGTCATGCAGGTGTAAGAATGGGTGTGGAAAAGCAAGATGGTCCTGCAAGACAACAGGGCTGAAATTTTCTGCAAAGTTTGTCAGGGGAAAACCTGCCTGCCTCAACATTCCGTCCTTGACTGAGTTGAATGAAGAGGACGACTTCGACGACCTGCCCTTTACAACAAGCAACAGAGCAGTCTCCGAAGCCCAAGGAAGAACTGTCAGATGGACCTAGACCTTTCAAAAGAACACGATTGTTTCGTCGCTAAGCACTTAAAGGTAAACCTAATATTACATACCTACCGCTTCGTTGTAATTCATTATAATAAATATGAATTGACATTTTGTTCTATATTTTATGTATATTTCTGTCGTAGGTATCAACTGAGGTCCCGCCATCACTAAGTGATATAATTTAAGTTTTATAATATCAGCATAAATAATTTTACACCGATTTATGTCTTTCTTATCCTTTACAGAAGTCCTGCAATTTGTCAGGCTCCCTTTTTTGAAAAATCTGATTTCCTTAATTTTTCGCTTTGTCCAGATTACAAGGGAACTATCGGTCTTACAAACTTCAATTTGTGCTTAAATTAAAGCTAAATAATTTCTCTATAACTTTCTTTTAATAACTTTCCTCGTAGAATGAGTATTATAGCCGATATTCTGTTCGGAAGGCGGCAAAACTACAATTTCCAACTTTTTAGCGAAAATTGCCAATGTTTGAAGCGCTGTATCTTGGGTTCTATTAGACCTACAGAGCTGCACCTGCACTTAAATTATAGGAAATTGTGTCTTCTTATAAGTGTGTATAATGACTTTTTCCGTAAGATGCACCTTTTAGAAGTTATAAGCCAAAATCTGAAAAAAGTCCGAAAATTTCGATGTTTTTGGAGCACCACGCAGTTAGCACAAGTCTTTTGAAGCTGAAAAATTAGTTTTACACTACTGTTATCAACCCTAACAACATACCAAAAAATCAGAACTGTTGCAACCAATGCGACCTAACGCGATTTTTATGTCTACGATGACTGGCGTAAAGTTGGTAAATGTGCTGGTTATTTGTTGTTGTTGATGATTTCTACAAAATTAGATCCTACCGCGCCTGGAGTCGAACCCGCGACCTTCTTATGTGAATCGAGCGGACTAGACCATGGCGGCAATTACCTG
Organism: Coleophora deauratella; assembly: GCA_958295455.1. Lineage (NCBI taxonomy): Eukaryota > Metazoa > Arthropoda > Insecta > Lepidoptera > Coleophoridae > Coleophora > Coleophora deauratella. The sequence goes on from OY282411.1 coordinate 11,917,589, forward strand.
ATTTCTTAATATTTAACTATCTTTTTTTAATTCTTTTTGAGGTACTTAATTTCTTTTTGAAGAGTCCTATTATTATAGGAGGAAAGTTCATTCCACAGCTTGAGTGATACTTGCTGTTCTGTCATTTGCGTATGTTTGCAGATTTTTAAAAAACAGCATAGTCCGCGTTGGTGGGACAAAACACCGATCAAACGTTGTGAATAAAATAAGAATGTATTTCAGAACACTTTCGAGAAAGTATTTGACAGCAGGAAAGCCTATTGTAATTTTTGTACTGTGAAAGAGACAGAATATTGTCAGGTAAACCTTACGTTGGTTTGGAACGAGACCTAAGAGTCCTCTCTCTCTTCCAAGTGTTACTAAAACTGAATACTCTCGGTCGTGGAACTCCCGGAGTAGGAAGGAAGATGGTAATGATGTGACTCACAGGTGCAGCCGGGTTTAGGAACGGGACCATAGCTGCCCTCATAAGAAATAAGATAGCAAAGTATACGGAAACTCCATACGGGGTTATTTTTGGACCGCCCACCAAAACATCACAGAGACTTCTACTCATGAAACTGAGCGACATTCCCCTCCCCATGTAACAATTTTTGGCTATCTCCATACAAAATAGGCCGATCACGTGATCAGATTAGTATGAAAGGTCCATTTTTTTGCGAATTGACCATTGGTTACTTAGGAAAAGTTGCTCAGTTTCAAGAGTAGAAGCCATTGTAAAGTTTTGGTGGGGGGTCCAAAAATAACCCTGTATATTATTATGGAGTTTCCGTATATATTTTTTTTAATAATAAATATCCGGGACAAATCACACACGGTCATCTAGCCCCAAACTAGGATTCCCTGTATGATATACATACACACATACGATTAAATACATACGTATATTCAGTTTTTAATTTTAATTATTGTGACGATCATATTATACTTTGACATTTTTAATAAGCTATTATTGTAATTTGAAATTGATAATGTAAAATAAATGAAAATCTAATCCAGGGTTCGAAAATATCCGATATTTATAATAAATATCAAAATATCAGATATTTTTGATATATATCCGATATTTTCGATATCTTTGATATTTTTGATATTTATCAAAATTACATACTAATTTCAATTTCTTACTTTAATACTTGATTTTCGAAGTAGCTTAATTTAAAATGTAGGTATATGTTTGATAATTTGAAAATTTTTATTAAAATAACATTCAAATTTTATACTCTGATATGTTTTTTCGAAATAACTGAATCTAAAATGTATATTTTATTTTTGCAAATTTGAAGATAGTTAATTAAACTAAACTCATTTATTTATTATTGTGATAATCATATCTTTATTATTTGAATTTGGCACATTCATTCGTAAGAAGCAGCTCTTAGAAGCTAGGAAAATATAAATATCAATATTGATATATATCAAGCATAAATATCAATTGATATATATCATGATATATATCCGATATATATCAATTGATATATATCATGCGAACCCTGATCTAATCTAATCTATAGATATAATGCACCCAGACACAGTGCAAACAAATCTGCTCATCACAGAAATGTTTGCCCTGAGTGGGGATCGAACCCACGACTCTCGAATCAGTAGTCAGGATCACTAACCACTGAGCCACCGAGTCAGTTTGCGGTCTTCTTTCTTACGAGAGCAGGTAGGGACCTCTCATCCAAGCGTTCCATCCAAGCGTAACTAAATCTGAACGCTGACGGTCTTGGAACACCCGGAGCAGGTGATGATAATGATGTTTTTTTATAATTGTGTTAGGTGGCAAAAGGCCGACGACGGACCATTAGATGGAGATTAGCTACCGCCACCTATGAGCATCTGTAGCCCCAGACATAAGAGTTTTCATATCAAAACTCAAACTCAAACTCAAACTCAAAATGTTTTTTATTTAAGTAGATGCTTTACACATGCTTTTAAATCGTCAATATTTTTTTTCTACCTAGTACAAAGTCCCTACCACGCGGGACTTGTACACTCAACGTTTCGGGAAGTGTTTGCGAAGCGAGAAGAAACGTCGAGCCCAAAAGAAACTCGCTTCAACACATTTTTTAAATAAAATCTTAAATTCTATTACAATTCATGTCAACAATAAAATTGTGAGCTGGAGGATCTATACATGTCCATATATCATTATCATTTACATAATCTAGTATTTTGTAATACCCTCTAGAGCATAAACAATTTTTCACATGCAATTTGAATTTGTTTTCTGGCAAACTAGTCACATTTTCGGGTATTTTGTTATAAAATTTTACACACTGCCCCATAAATGACTTCTTAACTTTACTCAGTCTCGAATAGGCAACATCTATGTTATTAATATTTCTTAGATTAAAATTGTGTCTGTCACTGTTTTTATGAAACAAGTGCAAATTTTTACGTACATACATGATATTTTCGTATATGAATTGACTAGCAACGGTAAGAATATTAATTTCTTTAAACAAATTCCTCAACGACTCGCGGGATCGCATCTGGTAGATTGCGCGAATTGCCCTTTTTTGCAAAATGAAAATCGTTTCAATATCAGCCGCATGTCCCCAGAGTAAGATTCCGTAAGACATTATACTGTGAAAATAACTAAAATACACTAGTCTCGCAGTATCTACATCTGTCAACTGTCTTATTTTCTTAACAGCATATGCAGCTGAACTAAGCCGTCCCGCTAAGGTTTCTATGTGTGGGCCCCATTGCAGTGTAGCATCTAAAGTTATACCTAAAAAAACAGTCTTATTTACAAACTCCAATACATTATTATCTACAATTACACTGTTTTCAATTTTCTTTACATTTGGTAATGAGAATTTTATGCATTTTGTTTTTTTTGCATTTAAGAGTAGATTGTTAACAGTGAACCACTTTAGAATCTCTGAAAGAGTGTTGTTTACTTCGTCAATTTTGCTATCTTTCCTGTCAATCTTAAAAATAAGAGAAGTATCATCAGCAAACAACACAATGTTTGACAAATTTTGCACCATATATGGCAAGTCATTTATATATGTAAGAAAAAGAAAAGGGCCTAATATAGATCCCTGGGGCACACCCATTTTAACCTTAGAGCCGGATGAATTTGTGCCATTTACTTGAACTTTTCAGTGCCGTTCCCATCCTTGAGGGCTAAGATTGAATGCCTCTTATGCCGGTAATTGCGCTGGCTATCTCGCGCCACCCGCCGGCACAGCGCGCTGCTGGCGGCAGGTGTAGAGCGAGCAGTGGTACCCACCTAGTCGGAGTATTCATATTAAAGTCCTACCACTAATAAAAGTGATATGACCAGGGTTCGGAAACCGGTTTTTTGAAAATACCGGTTTCGGTCATTGACCCCTATATCGAAATAATTTCGGTTAAGGTTTCGTTCAGGTTTCGGTTACCGGTATATTTAACCGGTTTAACCAAAACCGATATTTTTTCGTTCGAACGGAATTAACCGGTTAATTTGAAGAATATGCGACTTTGTAGGCATGTTTGCCGCGTGCAATCAATTGAAAGCGTGCGAGAAAGTGAGCAGAAGACTCGGGCAGTGGCACCCGCGCGACGCGCCTGTACTTGACTAAGTTTGGTTTTAACCAGTTAATTTAGTTCTTATTTCGGTTAGAAAACCGCTTCCTGATTAACCGATATTTTATTCAAATTTACCGGTTAAGCTGGAAACCGGGTTTAACCTGAACAGAATCGTTAACCGAAATTCGAACGAAATTAACCGGTATTTGTTAACCAGTTCCGAACCTTGGATATGACTGATACAGGTGCAGGTGTAAGTGCAGCCAGCATGGGCGCGGAGGGCGCAGGGCTGGCGGGGGCCGCGGGGGGCGTGCTGTGTGTGGAGCTCTGCTTGCCGCTACTACTGCTCTGCTGGTTATGTTGCTGGCCTACAGATAACAGCTCAGGTAAGGCTATCCCACTGCAGGGACACGATACGATACCTCGGGAAAGTTAGGTCAGGCCGTTCTAAACACACGGCAATGAATGTGCTGTTTCTACGTAACCAGATTAATCCTTCTCTGAATCACGTTAACCAAAGTGAAAAGGATATTCAGAATCTGAGCGTGGGTGGCGTGTGACGACACGCGGCTTATCAAAATATACGTATAAATCATCATCAGCCGAAAGACGTCCACTGCTGGACAAAGGCTTCCCCCAAGGATTTCCACACCGACCGGTCCTGCGCTGCCCGCATCCAGCGGCTTCCCATCAAACTTCACCAGGACGTCAGTCCACCGAGTCGGAGGCCTGCCCACAGTGCGCTTGGAGACACTGCGTCTTCCGGTGCGCGGTCGCCACTCGAGAACTTTACTACCCCAACGGCCATCTGTTCCACGAGCTATGTGCCTTGCCCACTGGCACTTAAGTGAAGCGATTCTGAGAGCTGTGTCGGTAACTTTAGTTCTCCTACGTATCTCCTCATTTCTGATTCGATCACGTAGGGAAACACCAAGCATAGCATGCTCCATCACCCTTTAGGTGACCTTGAGCCTTCTTATGAGTTCCATAGTTACAAGCGTATAAATAGTGAATGATAATATATTTTTAAGTTCCATATGTTTGAGTTTCATCCACTTTTCTTTCCTCGCTTAAAGATCACTTTTATCAGTCATTTATCCATCTGATACATAATCTACACGAAACTATTATCCTGAAACCTCACGACTAAGTTCAAAAATAATTTTATTTCAGACACATCCAGCTCTGGAAAGCATCCAAGTAAACCAGTTGTGGTCCATGGTACGTAATATAAGAAAAAATATATTGTATACGTATAAAATGTATGAAATTAAACACATTTCACTGAAGATTTAAAAAACAAAAAAGATATTTAACGCCTGAACCAGGGAAAACCTGTGCTTCAGTCAAAAAGATGTAGACATAGTTTCTTATGTATTAAAAGAATTCATTAAATACATGTTTAATTAATTAATAAACAACTTGAAATATTCCCCTCAGTACACTTGGATCTACTGACTGGATCCACCAGTGGATTAAATACCTCCCTGGAGTTAACTGTGATCCATCACATCAATGATATAAACCACATCCTTAAATATTATATCAAGGTGATGTCGTGAAATAATGATTTCTCCTTTTATTTGATAAGAACCAATCGAGTGCCACACTTTCATTTGGCGCCCGAACAGTGACTATTATTGAGTACTGTGATAAATGTTTTAAATTATTATTTAATTTAAGTATAACAATAGTTATACTTAAGATCTCACTGTTGTTTCAGAGAGTGTAGCGCACAAACGTTCCAGTGACTTCTTCACTCGACGGTTCGGTAGCAGCGCAGTTTCGCTGCACCTGCCGAGCACTTCCGGTATGTAGTTTATATTTTCATTAGGTAACTATTAATCACAATGATGGTTCATATAGATTTCTTGTAAAAAGGCACACCACTAAAACGACCTGCTTACCACTCAGAAGTTTTAATAATATAATAAATCATTTATTTCGGACATAAAAATCCATAATTGTAAGTTAGGTTCATAATAATTATTTTAGTCAGGCATTAAGATTACAAAAATTACAAACATTAAATTCAAATTATTTCATTTCATAAATTAGCAAATTAATAAACATATGTCTATGGATGGCTAAGTGAACAATACGTATTGTATTGTTCACATAACTAGCATCCTAATAATGTGCTGCATTAAAGGAGAGGTGTGTCTCTCTGCTACATTCAACAGGATACTGTTGGAGCCGCCCCGCACTCTGCTCAACAGAGATGCCGCTTTTTTACGCATGATATCGTGGATAGTATGGATATTGGCAAACATCTCTGAAGCACTGCAAAAGCGAGGCAGGCCCAACAGCATCGTGAAGGCGTTATTATATTGGACTCGTGGGGTCCCTAATGCTCTTTTGGTGTAGTTGGTCCATAGGCTGCTCGTATAAAATCTGTTACAATAGGATTTGAATAGCGTTATTTGAACTTAGTCAGTACTGTGAGCAAACCTACGGGCCAACATATTGCACCTTACTGCTGAGGCCCTACGCTCCCTCTCTATATCTACTTGGTCCTTGAGGTCACTAGTAACATAATGCCCAAGATATTTATATTGGTAAAGTCTATTCAGCTCTGTGCCGTTTATAGATAAGCTTGGCACTGTTGTTAGACATTTACCAGCGGCCTCAAAGACTATGTATTCACTTTTTTTAACATTATATAGAAACCATGGCTAGCAGCATAGTTTTCGCAGATTTTATACATCTCCCTCATATCACCTACTGTAGGGCCCAGCAGAACCATGTCATCCGCGTAGCTGATGTTATTAATGCTAATATCATCCACGCGGCATCCGACACGCGTGCTGTTGAGCTCGACTAACAGGTCATTTACGATTAGAGCACATTACATTTAGAGCTTGGGAGGCGTCAGCCCACCTTGTCTCACCCCGCACTCCAACCTGTATGACGCAGAGAGAGTGTTTGCCCATTTCACATAATTATTTTGATTTGCGTATCAAAATTTGAAAATATTGAGCATTATCGGTGGAATATTCAGGTGTTTCAACTTCCTTCAAAGCACGTCATAAGATACCAGATCGAATGCTTTGGAGAGGTCGAGGAAACAGGCATATATCGGCGTTTTTCGTTCAATATAATATTGAACAGTGTGCTTGAGACTAAGAATTGCACTCTCAGTGGACTGTCCGTGCCTAAACCCAAACTGCGAGTCATGGAGGTGCATGTATTCATCCAAATGAGAATCAAGCACACTGTCCAATACTTTAGCTATTACCGTGGCCAGCGAAATTGGACGATAGTCTAGCATGTTTCTTTAAGATGATATGATTTGTATGGTTGAGCTTCACTGATTCAAAATTTTGTTAACAAGTGATCTGACAATGCAACTCAAATATGAAACTCACAAAAAGAAATAAAAAATTAACTTCGTTGAACGAATTAATCGAACTATTCGATTATTACAATTTCCAGGGCAAGCGAAGCTACCGCTTTCAGCTCATAGAAGCCACGAAGAAATACCAAACAGAAGAAAATCTGTTAATCTGATAAAGGACGATGATAACCGCTATCACTCAGCTCCGAGTGTCATTGACGAAGTTCTACACAGACGCGACTGGGAGAGATCTAGTAAAGACCTGTACATTCCACTAAAACCAAAAGGAATTGATAACGTTGAATCAGACGAAGATAACACAGACGTGCCGCATGCTGAACCAGAAAGCAGCTCGATCGAATGTAAAAGTAATGACACGCTGAACGTACCTTGCAAGAAACATCACACCAACATAAAGTCATCCAAAAACAAAAGCATGAAGGAGGCAACAAGAGATGACGTTAAAGACACAGACGCCACGGAAGTTGGAAGTGAATCTAACCTTTACATCGGCGATACGAAGCCTGACAATTCTGTGATCAGTTCTATGTTCGGCAACTTGAAGCTAGGCGAAGAGAAACCGAAACCTCTCCACAAACCGAAAGAAACAAAACAATCGATCAATGAGTCAATTAAAACGAAAGAGCGACCGGAATCTTCAACTCCTGATGAGTTCTTAGCAGAAGTCAATACTTCTCCAGTAGGATATGTGAGAATGATGGACATAGACTTTGATGTTGGTGTTGAAGAATTTGATCGTTCGGGAGCGATGCATCACAGCTCTGAATCGCGTAACACCTTGACCCCTAAATCACAGAGCAGGCCATCTGTAGGTCAGTATACTTTATGATCTTTTGTTGTTTATCTCTGTGCTGAGCTTAATTTCTTTATACTCTACTACACCTACTGAGATATATACTGATCCTTGCTGGGTTTACTCAAGGTAGGTATGTTTGTAATTAACAAGGATAAAAATATCTTATAATAATGAATGTATTTGTCAAAGCTAACTATCATATGGCATCGGTTTCTTAGCGTCTGTCTTGTCTTGGTTTTGTATTTATTTAAATTATGCATGATCCTATCTGGTCTGCCAAGGCATTTACGAAACACTCTACTGGAAAGTGAAATCAGAAAAGCGCCAACACTTTTCTTTATAACGCCTTTCATATCTTTGCCTTAAGATTTTTTTTTCTTCTTCAGAAAACAAGATATACTTATCTCAAGCTTAAGGATAGTCCTATCCCATACTTACCACTATCCTCTCTTTCCGCTTGCTTACTGTCGTTCGGTGTCAGACGAGGTCGGCTATGACGATGCAGCTTGCTACCTCGCGGAGGCAGGGTCCACCGGCTCCTTCCGGCGCACGCGGCGGCTGGCGGCGGCCGAGCTCGGCGCGGACGCTGCGGGCGTGCGGGGGAGACACGCCAGTGACGGCGACATATTGGCACCCGCGCACCGCCCCGAGTCTGGCGCGTTTTCAGGTGCGATGCGATACTACCTATAGATATCTACATTAGGAGCAGCATCTTATCTGTTTGTATCCGATCTTAACACTCCATACTCCATACAAGTGGACCGAAAGATTAATTGCGCCACTCGGTAAGAAGACAATACTGCCCTCATAAGACAGAAGGCCGCAAAGTATACTTTGAATAAGTTAAGAATGTACACTGTAGAAGTTGTCGAAATATCAAGACCCTGGAAACATAATAATATACATAATCTTGGCTTTGAAACTAAACAATAACTGCAAAAGGATGGGTAAACCTAAGAAAATTTTGCTTTTTAAAATTATTCTTCGATTTCGCCAATATTCGCCAAAGCGCACTGTCTGCTGCCTTCAGTAGGTGCTTTTTAGGTGCAAGTTCAGTTATCAAGAATGCACGAGAATGTGTATCGCAATAAGCACAAAAAAATATTTTAAAACTTTTGAAAATAATCAAGCATAGGAATCCCGCACAATCTCTGTCCATTTTTTGGTCCCTCGAGCATTAATTAAATATGAGATCTTTGTTTAGGGAATAACTGATAATTTTACTTTGTCAGATCAACAACACAGTATGTGTTCCCTTCTGAGGGATATTTCTTCTCTTTCCAGAGAGCGACCTCGAGCTAGAGCTGGAAAGGGCAGCAGCTACAGCACAGGAAGTCCCGCCACCATACCGCGAGCTGCACCTCGCGCCAGTTCCTCTGCGGAGTGCCAGGAAAGAGACCGCCATATAACTTGCACCAAAGAAGTTTTATATCGTCGCTCTGCTAGCGGGGTGCTTTAAACTTGTGACGGCGATTCCACGGTGTAAGGAGATTCTATATCACGCTTACATATGAACTTTTTTAAGGACCGTAAAACAAGACCAAGGAAGTGGATATGTCGAGGCAAAATCATGAAATGACTGACCATATCGTCGAGGAGATCCGACAAAACAGAGTTAACAGCGGTCGACAAAACAGAGTTAACAGAGTCCTTCATACGGTAACACCAGTCACCTTTTATTTTACGTGGAGAAATCCTACTTGGACACCCAGACACTGCAGGGGCAGTGACTGAGTTATGCCGGACTCCTACCGGCTAAAACCCCACGGTATTCCGTCTCGACACCATGTGCCGGAGCTGCGGGGTCGCCAAAGCAACACCAGTCACCTAACCTAGAGTTTTATCGGAACTCTTCAATGATATGACCAGTACATGATCTGGCCAGTTCTATGATCTGGCCACGATGGTTACACAACGGTATCATCAGCGCTACACATGATAGCAGCGCTTAGAATCGCCACAGATGTCCCGTAAAGGGCCCAAGTTATGCCAGTCGCACTATCAAGCTGCATATTGGTATTAGCTTACAATAGGAGGTGAGGAAGAAGTTAATACAGAAAGACCATCCATCCAACAGTTGAACTGTCAATTTTGTATAAGAAGTCTTTTTTTTTTCAAAGACCAACGCAACAACTTTAAACATCGTTATGAGAAAACTTTGAAAACTCATACAAAACTGACCCGACTGCTGGATGCGTATTTGATGTTCAATTTTTTTTGTGAATAGGCTCAGGTTCCTTGTGGAAAATTATTCAGTGCGGCTGCTGTCTACACTAAGCACATTTACATATACCTGTATTATGTAAATTCGCTACAAAGTTGTATATTATGTAACTCTGTGGCGAAGAAAGACATTTTCATGCTTAGCGCAAGCAACGTGACCGGCAAGGTGTTTAACTTTCCGCCTGTAAGTGTTGGCTGCCTGAGGCTGGATCTCTTGTTGTTGTTATGTCATAAGATGAAATTATGTACGTCCAAGGAATTTATATGTAGTAATAGTAGATATACAAGTTCTTTGTGAACTTCTTATTACTGAGGTCTCCTATACGAGTAGGTAGGTTGGGGCCAATTCGTCCCGAATATTTATTTCTTGATTGTTAGCCATAATGACTTAGTCTAATTAGATTTTGTCAATTAAATGAAAGTACTATTTAATAGTTATTTATTGTACAGAATTGTACTTACCTCAGATGTTATAAGAAAAACCAAGGGATACTTTAAATAAAATAACTTAAGTTTTATTGATGTTAAATATCCTTTTAAATAAGCAATTAAATAAAAATATACGTTACAATAACACTTTTATTAATTATTTAATAAACTTTAAAGGTAAATAGACACACTTTCATTGAGGTATTTGATTCGCTTGGTACATCGCATAGACGTAGTAAGTACATATATTGTTATTTAGGTATTATACAATTATTGAGTGGAGACTTATTTTTACATTTTTGGCACATTTATTTGGCATTTCTACAATTTTTATTGACATATAAACATACAAAATAGAGTACACTATAATAAATGATGTAAGAACGGTAAAATTTAAGTACATAACAAGCTTATCGAATATGATTTGTAATGGATTTATTAAAGTTACAAATTTATTACATAGGTATTTAAAATATATTTTAAATACCTATGTAAAATATATTTATTTATAAAGGTATATCTTATACCTTTTTATTTTAAATACCTATGTAATATATTTGTAACTTTAATATTTTTTTAATATTAAAGTTACAAATATATTACACAGGTTTAATTTTGTTTATTTTAATATATATATCAAAAGTTAATACACTGAGGCACGTTAAATGAATGCTCCGCTATACCTACAGGTATTACTTATAAGACTATATTTCTTTAAAACCTACTTACACTGCACTACACCTGCTTTATAAGGTGAGCAATTTTACTTCATTGCTATAACGTCTCAAAACAAACCCCGCGATTTCTCTGCTATGTGTTATGTGTTAAAAAAGTGCGTTTTAAGGGGTTACTTAGAATCAAGTACAGAATAGGTGCTGACAGGAAAAGTATTAAATGAATCCGCTCTACAAATTTTTTTTCAGATTACCATACTAAATCTGATTTAATAATATAATATAATAATAATCCGAAAAAAAATCTAAATCTGATTTGTGAATCAAGAATTTGTATGGAAAACGGAGAAAAAAAAAATGTAGATCATATATTTTTTCAATATTTTTCCTGTTTTATGGAAAACATGTAACTAGAGGTCAGTTGAGACCTAAAACCCCCTATGTTTACTACTAGGACATCAGTTTTCTGGTGACCATCGATTTACCAATTTGCTGACTCCCATTGATTCTGAGTAACCCCTTAACAATTGAAACGCACTTTTTTAACAATCTGTATCTTAGGTACTAAACCGAGCTTTTCGTTTTTGATATTTGATTTAAAGTAACGATAAGTCATCAAAAGCTTTTCGTCAAGCAAGACACTGCAGCTGCAGTGACTTGTCTGTAATCACTCTGTAATAGACACAGAGACGATGAGTAAGTACTAGTCCGTACTTACCCGATTCTGAACTGAATTCAAAATTTGCATGATTCTACTTTTTAAATTGTTGTCTACCTACGTCACGTCGTCTTCAACCCCCAGTTGATACAGTTGATACCACGTGGACGACAACTAGATCCAGTCAATGAGCAGCCTCGTCGAAGCGGTTCATTGGAAATTGTCTCACGCACGTGTGTGTTAACAACCCATTACGTCCCCACTGCAGGGGCACGGTTCTCTTCCCATACATCAGTAAGGTTAGGCCATACTCCACACGGGGAACACACGCGTGAAGCCGTCGCTGCCGGCTGCTATCGCTAGATAGCAGTCGTTAAGCCATGTCGGAGGCCTTATAGGCGGCATGAAAATTGAAAACTCCTCACGCACGTATGTGAATAAACTTAGTTTTGTGCCTTGATAAGTACGTACTTGAGAGTATTTTGTTTCATCATTTTCGAAGTTTCTTCTGAACGTCTGGCGTAGCGCGTCATTAGATCAAAAACCGTAGTTGGCCGCAGAATGATAGCAGTTACATAAACCTTTGCGCCCTGTTTGCGCTACGGAGGCTTTAGATGTGGTGATGTAGATCTTTTCGCTTGCAAATAGAGGCTAGTTGAGACCTAGAACCTTCTATGTTTACTATAAGAACATCGGTTCCCTGGTAACTATCGATTTGTCTGATCCGGCTAGCAAATAAACGCTTCTGCTTGCAACTAGAGGCCAGGAGACCTAGAACCTCCTATGTGTACTATTAGGACATCGGTTTCTTGGTGACTATCGATTTACCGATTTGCTGATTCCCATTATACAGGGGATCCTAGTTTAGGGCCAGATGACTGTGTGTGATTTGTCCCGCCCGGATATTTATATAGATCTTATCCTCTACCTGGCCGCAACAGAGCCCTGGTCTATCCTGCCGGCGGCGGGGGCTGGCATCTTGTCTGAGACGTCGGCGGCTCGCAGCGGCCCCTCAGCGGCTCCGGTGTGCGAAGGGAGCGTGGCGGGCGGCGTGGCGGCGGGGAACACGGTGCCGCCCTTGCCGCTGGGCTGGGGGAGCTGCTTGCACAGTTTCGCCATCGCCGTGGCGCTGTCGCGGACTGCTGTAGATGATAAACACATCGTAACTTCAGGTAGGGGCACAAAAGCCGACGAGAGTAGCCGACTAGTCAGTTCTAAAGGACGCATTACACTGGGGCTGGACGTTGGAAAGTACATGGAAAGTCTAAAAAAATACCAGATTCCAACGTTATGAAAAAATTTGTACAAGTCGTGTACAAGATGAACAGCACATTTTGAACTGTTGCTGACTGTATTATATATTTTAGCGAGAAAGTCTGGTTATTTGGCTTATTTTACGCCAAAAGTCTACAAATCAGACTGATTCAGACGTCATTTATAGAGCCTTTACTATAGTTGGACTACTAGGTCGGTACTAACAACGATTACTAGGTTTATTGACAGGTTAACTGACTACGGGCACAGTCGCAACCTGGATGGCTTTGACTGTTAGTGGCATTTATCTCGACCGTTGCCGTGCCCTGGTCGGCCGCTATCACTAGATGGCAATCGTTAAGCCATGTCGGAGGTCTTATAGATGACTTGAAAATTTCTGACACTGGGGTTGGCCACTAGACCCACAACCTCCACCAGTCCGGACTTGGCCTCCGTGTGTGGAGTATGGGAATATATACGAGTAATGGGAAAGGCACGTTCTCCTGCAGTAGGGACGATATGGGTTAGTAACACTAGGGTCACTAGGGTCACTAGGTTTAATGAGAGCTGTTACCTGTCTGCACGGGGTAGGCGGGGGGCGCTGGGGTGGCGGTCATCGGCTGCGCGGCGCCGTCCAGGTCCTTCGTCAGCTCTGCGCCATAACCACAAGGTAGTTAATCTTACTGTTTTATTCACAACTGGTAAACCCTTGGCATCATCTCACCTGGTGGTAAGTGATGACGATGCCGAAGATGAAAGCGGGCTTACCAAGATTCCCCAACGCAACAAACTGTTATTTATTTTAATTACACAATATTGTTCTGTAAAATTTATGTTTTGTACAATAAAGAGATTACAAACAAACAAACAAACGCAGTAAAGGTTTGACTGTGGCCAAAGATATCCCTAACGAGAGGAGAGGGCACACAAGCTGCCTGATGGTCAGGTGGATGAAATCATGAGCGACACTCGCTGTCATGGCATATCCCAGTGGTCGAATACCTTATATGTAAAAAAGTTCCACTTTTGTTTGTTTGGCAGAACAGTAAAAGTAACTAGTTTTCCCTCTCTAAACCAGGTATATAGATAAGTACGAGTATCTACCTACGTGGATAGTAAGGCAAAGGCTTTGACCTCGCAAGTAGAGGAATATTGTGGAAAGAGCAGCAGAGATATGTCTCTCGTATAAGATGTCATTGTCACAGGCCTTTTCGCTAAGCTATGTCACATCATCACGATATCAGCCGAAAGGCGTCCACTGCTGAACAAAGGGTTTCCGGCCGTCCTTGCGCTGCCCGCATCCAGAGTCTTCCTGGATGGGACCTTCAGTAAATGCGAAGCGTACCTATGCTATGCATCTCAACTTTTATAATAGTAAGTACCTAATTTAATAAACTGTAAATAGGAAAGAAGTATAGGTACCTTTAACCCTTTGGACACAGAAGTAGAAGAAATAGCAGCACAGCAGAAACAGTAGAAGAACTATTCCTCCCAGCGCCACGTAGTAGGCGGTGTGGCTCGGCGGCCGCGCGCCGTAGACGGTCGTGCCCATGCCGATGACAGGCGGCCCACGAAGGTGAGAGGTCTCAAGACTCAAAAAAGTCTTTATTTCATGCTAGAGGTCTAACTCGAGGTCTACTCCCGATCCTACTACCACTGGAAACAGCAAGAACATCAATCAGTAACTTTTTTATTAATATTTATCTTTTTTTAAAAAAGTTAATACTAAAAAGAATGCAAAATAAAATTTGCGTATCTGGCATGTAGCGTGCAAATCAACTCGTGTACATGGAGCCAATTCCGGATTGGTAAAAAAAGAATACAGAAAAGTAGAGACTGCACCTCATAAATCTATAAAAAAGCGAACTCTTCCAGATAACCCTTGACAGACGATATCCGATCATAAGAAATACTGGTAACGGTTAGTTTGTAATAGGTGGGTGGTGTAGGAACTTACAAAGCATTACCTACCATCTTACTAACAGCTTGAGCCCGACTTAGCTTCCGTGGCTGGGTATGCCACTATGACACCACTATGACACTGCGAACTGCAGGCTCACACAAACTCAATGTAGAATCCGAAAAGAAGGATACACCGTAGTATGCGTAGCGACAGCGTAGCACTCTTCTTGCTTTCGATCACAAAGAAAAAGTTTTTTTTGTTAATTGATTGATATTCGTTAACTCATCATTGAAGCGGTTCCGTTGCTTGTTATTTTTTACTTTAGTTTCAAATTAGGATTAAATGCACGTTTATTACTAACAACATTTTAGACTAAACTTTCCAAAAGCTTGCTATTAATATTTCACAGTTTATTTATAATTAAATTGATGATAAACAGATTCTAACAGTACTCGATGAAGCACAGAAATCAATTGTGGACATCTTCGAGGAGTGGAGTCCTGTAGGATGGAGGGGTGCGGTGAGGAGGGAGGGGCAGCAGCAACAAGTGGGGCGACACTCCGGCGCCAGCCAGCCAGGGCTGCTGCGACCTGCCACCTCATCCTGACAACCTATTCCTTTGTAACGATCGGCTTTAGATCGGAAATAAATAAGAAGATTGAGAAGGAAACGCTCGGATTTTCCCGCCAACCTGTTTCTCCTTTGTAACCACCGGTTATGATCGGAAGTGTATCTTTTTAGCACAAGAACTCGAAGTGAATGTGAAGGAAATGCTCGGATTTTTCCTACGTGAACAAACCACAAATTCGGTTATGGGCGGAAGTAAGTATATCGTGGTTTTTACGCAAGTGAATGCGAAGAAAATGCTCGGATCTCCCTACGTGATCGAATCACAAATTAGGAGATCCATAGAAGAACTAAAGTAACCGACATATTATTATAGAATCGCTAAATTGAAGTGGCAGTGGGCGGGGCACATAGCTCGTAGAACAGATGGCTGTGGAGACAGGAAAGTCCTCGAGGGGCAACCGGTAACTGTTTGACGTAACGGAGGCAGCCTCCCACTCTGTGGACCGACGACCTGGTGAAAGGGCGCTTTTACTCATACATGCGGCAACCTATCGTTTCAGTACATTTTTAGGGACCTTTTATTGTCATGCGTGTCACACGCACGCGGGTCGCTTTGGAAACGCCGCACGCATACGGGCAGAAACCCGCAAAGCGCCCAAACTTGCGGGAGCCGCTGGATGTGAGCATCACGAGACCGGTGATTGTAGCAATCCCTGGAAGGCCTATGTTCAGCAGTTGCAATAAATACGTCCAGCATTTCCTTCTATAGCATTTCTATTAAATAATTCTAAGCTAAAATAAATAAATGTCCGGGACAAATCACTCGCGGTCATCTGCCTCCACACTAGGATATACCTACATTCTTACTTAGATACGTTTAAATACGATTCGTAATAATATATGATATAATGCACCCAGACAGAGCAAACAAATCTGTTCATCACAGAAATGTTTACCTTGGGTGGAATTGAACTTACGACGCTCATATATGTAGGTAGTCAGGAGCACTAACCACTGAGCCACCGGCGGCGGCGAGTCATTAACTGTCGCGAGTAACCTATTAGTCTAACTTCATCTAGCTAGACTTTCACTATAGCGGATTCCTGTCTGTCATATTTCATTTGCAATGGCTAAGCTACCTTGCATAGATGAGACTTGGTCTCTAGAGTCAACCCTACGTTGTCGGTGGCCTGTCGCGTCTCGGCGGCGCCAGAGGACTCTCGCCACCGCGCATGCGTCAACTCGCGGCGAGAGGCGAGCCGGAGACATCACAGCTGGAGGCTGACTATGTCACACATCGTCGCTCGGATGATGAAGGGGCCTAAGTAGAGTGATTTTAAGAAAAAGTTAAAAAGTTACTGTGAATGCTGTGAAGAAAGTTTCAACTCAGTGCCTTAAGCTTTTACGTAGTTAACGACTCTATCATTTAGACCAAGAACTAACTCCCATTAATTGTTAAGGTGTATTTTAAGTTTACCTTTAATATGTTTAACTCAAGATCAAGAATTTGGTAGATAGGTAGGTACGCCCCTTCATGATCCGATCCACGACATGTGTCTGCGGCGCCCGCCCGATGGGGCGCTATAAACATCATCGTCATCTAACTGACATGGAATGGTATTCATGAATTTGGGTATTTGAAGTGCGATGAAGCTTGGTTCAGAGAATACGCCAGAAAGGCGGCATCGGTATTACCCTAACTTTCCGTGCGGACGAGTGCGTCGCGTCCAATAAGTCATCAAAAACGTTGCAAAAAGAATGCAGTGAATCGTCTGTAAACAAGAAATACTTAGAGGGCACTGGTGATTTAAAGTGCCTAGGTGATCTATTTCTATTTCTCTCGGTATTCTTATAAGTAGGTACCTATCATAAGCAGTGTACCTACTGTAATTTTTGTTCCCAGTGTACAAATGCGGTTGGCGAATCGCTGATGTTGCCCAAAAGAGTCGGTGGGTGAAACGCGCCGGTTGGCAAAACTTTCGCGGTCCCCAGGTTAAGTACTATAAATTCTCATGTCCAAATAATCCCACTATTTTTTCTAAGCAAAACACTATACACTTGCACTTCGACGTGCCGTAGGATAACCAACATTGCGGGAGCAAGGCCGCGGCGTAAAGCTAATAATACTAGGTATAATCATTTTATTTGATCAGGGCCGGGTTCAGGTATGGTATGGGGTGCCAGAATTTTTGGGGCGCTAGGTTTTATGAAGTGTTATTATAATTATGAGAAATGTTCAGTCAAATTTTTTTTTTTTGCTACCCTATGTGCTCAAGCAGAGGATAATGTTTTTCGGGTGCATTAACGGAGGTATTTCTTTCCGTTTTGTAAGGTTTTATTGTCACCGCCTGTAGTAGTAAAGCAGGTTGATGGAGGCTTAGTTGTCGTTAGTCCCCTTATTAGGCAAAAGTACTAAAAAGTAAACAAAGAAATAATTTCAAAACTATATTTTATTAAAATTTCTTATAAATAGGTACGTAAAAAATACAATATTTAAGCAAAAAGTTATAAAGGAATGTAATGACTATTTACATTAAAACTATTAGAACTAGATATATCATAAAAAATATTCAGTTCTCCCCTTATTCTGTAATGTTCAAGAGCATCATTTAGATTTATCCCATGATTTAATTTATTAGCACGACATTTTTAAGTTTTCATATAAAACAGGAATATAATTCACAATAGGTATGTAAATAATTATTAATTAGTGACTGGTTACTAACTGTCGTGTAAATGCTCTGTAGGTATGCAGAAGATTAGGCAATCTTCTGCATACCTATTTGAGTTAGTTAGTCTACAAGGGTATATTGCTGTAAGTTCAGTAGTAACATTTCAGGTTAATGCTATAAAGTTATATTCGTTTATCCCTTCTTAGAAGCTATACAAATAAAACTATTTCTACGATGCTACGACTAGATGAATTTACGCCAAGTGCGAGTCGGAGTCGCGAGTCATGAGCTCCTACTACCATACAATATATTATTCAG
The DNA here is from genome assembly GCA_958295455.1 of Coleophora deauratella. Lineage (NCBI taxonomy): Eukaryota > Metazoa > Arthropoda > Insecta > Lepidoptera > Coleophoridae > Coleophora > Coleophora deauratella. Next base: position 11,935,969 of record OY282411.1, read on the forward strand.
TTCAGTCTCGGTCCAGGCCCGACACACTCTTGGCCAGTTTCTTATTATGTTCTGTTTTACAATAGATTTTACTCTATCACTCACACCAAGATTTAAACTTGTTGTAGTAATAGACAGTCTATTTGAGAGTCCGAGTGTGCCACATCCCTCATCTAAATATTTATATGTACTTATATTATTCACATTTCACACAAGAGGGAATATTTTCGTATTCTGGCAGTATACTGTATAATTGTATTATAACACACGCTACAAAAAAAAAAAGATTTATTTGAGCCATCCAGCGAGCTAACAATGATGACTCTTTATATCTAACGCTTTTTCTCCCTTTCACATGCCTCCACTCTTTTCCCTCTCTCTTCTGAGAGTAGTACTAGATAATAATTTATCACACTTTTTCTGGTATGTTCTACATGAGATCTTGCTTTTCAGTGATTCAAAGTGCCCCGTTTTGAAACAGTCTAGCTTAGTCCACCGCTGGTTGCGCTTGTAACTACGTGTCGGGAGTTCTGTTGGAGTCTTCATGTCGCTGCCGGGTGACCGCTTGCTGGTATGTCGGCGGCGGCTCTGGAAGAGGAAACGTACATTCATATTTTAATTGTTAGGTAATTTAATTAAGATTTTCCACTGTATTGAAAAAAAAAATCTTACCATGTTCTATGGGTGCACCTAGGTTTGCAACCTGACTGTACGGGGGTGGGGGGCCACCTGATGAATTTAGGAGACCCCTAACCACAACGTGAACTGCGGGGCCCACGAATGATCTGGAGGCCCTCGGTGGACGCATGTTGTCGAAGTTCCACCATGCCGACGGCGGCGGTGTCTCTATATCTGGCATCTGCGGCCGTCTGCATGTGGATTCAGATACCACTATTTGTTCCACTAGAAAATAACAAAAACTAATTGTTATTATAATACTTTCCAAAAGCAAGCTTATTTTTAAAAAACAAGTTAATTTTTAAAAATACGTTGTGAAAACTGATAACGCGGTCAACAGTTCCAAAGATAGCAGACTTGCATACACTTTCCATCTCATGCTCAACTTTCAGTAATAGAATAGGTAAGTATAATATTCTGGGACCAATCGAACTAGGTCATCTTATTATTTAATCGTTCTTCTTCTAGTTACATATTACCTTTAATAATAAACCCCTCCTACATCACATTTTGGTCAAAGAGTAAGGACAGGAAGACAAGACAGTCGATAGTTTACGTACCAGGGCTGCCGTCGTCCTCGTCTCGCAGCACGCGGTACAGCGGGGTGGGCGCGCGTTGCTGGCGGCACACCCAGTAGCAGCGGCATATCAGGTACGCCGTCAGGAGACTTGCCAGAAACAGCTGTATGTCGTAATACATTGTGGGCTGTGGGTGTAGCTGGTTGGCACGCGAAGATACCTGGTTTTTATATTCAGATTTAATTTATAAAATACAAATCGATTTGTTGTCTGTCTACAGAAATAGAATGAATGCAAGTACTTATAAAGCATATTGGGAATATCGCGTCACATCCACACCTCAATGTGAATTGACCCTTTGGTATTACTGCTGTGCTAATACACTTTCTACTACAATAACATAAGTGATGTAATCGTCATGTAATCAAACGAGAAGGTAGAAAGAGGATTGTGCAATAATTAGCCCACATGTAAATAACAATATGTAAATTATTTCTAGACATATAAATTGTAGTAAGTATGCTAAAATATCTACGTAACTGTAAGTGAATAAGGTCAGCCAACCACTGCGGTTTTAAGGAAAATTATAATATAATTCAAAGCGACTCCGCTACATGGGTCCGACGACGCACAGAAGTCCAATGCACGCTAGTCGGACAGCAGCTAAACAATTACAAAACCCACTCCCCACTTTATTGAATTTAAATTCAGCCATATTATGACTTTTTTATGACGACAATATTTTTATATCACCACGCTGCACTTTGTTTCCTTGAAAGTTTGTAACACCTTAACAATATCATTTTTAGATCTTTCAAACAACAATTCTTCATAGGCCTTTGTCCAGCAGTGGACGTCTTTCGGCTACAAAAAGGGTGAAATGTTTTTGTAATAGCTGCTGCCGTACCCATGTAGCGGAGTCATTCTAAGCAATGCATAATGACATGCATGACCTTAGGATCGAACTTTTATCATTGGTTTTCGCAGCAGATGGAAAACTAAGTACTAATTACTTAAATAACTAGCGTTACTAAGTAGAATCCCAACGGGATGTAACTTAAGAGGGTAAAAATGTACATTTTCTGGCTCCGGCTTTACAAAAACACTCTAGTTGTGTGACAGACAAGCCCACGTGGAATCGGGATTCTCCGATTCGGATCTAATGCTCAAAGTGACCTAACCCAAATCAATCGAGGTGCTCCAATTCGGATCTGATACTCATAGTCTCCTAACCCAACTACATTGGGTGCTACGATTCGGATCTGATACTCGAAGTGACCTAACCCAACTCAATCGGGGATGTCCGGGTTCAGATCTAATACTCAAGTCTAAAGTGACCTAACCTGAAAAGTATGTTTGTGAAAATAAATTTAAAACTATTTTCCGCAACTTGAAATTTTGCATTTTGGTATAGACCTTTTACCAAAAATGTGGCTGCCCAACTCAGTTCCATTAAAGTACATTTTAGCTATGTCTAAGTCGTATAGTATAACAAACAATTTTGAAATCACAAACAACTCACCTCCAGCCAAATACACTCGCAAAAGGAAAAATAATTACTGTCAACTTTTACTTTATGCACTGCACTTCAGATGTAGATCAGTCGATACTCGATACCCAACAGTTTTGTACTTTGGTTAAGAAATATTATGCAATATTATCGTGTAAAGCAAATGAGTATACGTTAAAACACGACACAAAGTCAAAGCAACTTGTGACTGTGCGCCGGCGGCGCCCGCCGGCTGGCCATGAACTAAAATAACAATAATATTTGTGATAGCGATGAACGGAGGCAGCGCGGGCGCGTGAGGGCTGGGGGGGGGGTGATTCACAGAAATGAGAGCCGATTCGGCGGCACTGACCGGGAAAACTGATCTAGGGGAAATACGCCCGTCCAGAAACACAGTTGCTTTGATTAGGTTTCAGGTAATACCTACCAAGTTCGTAATTCGACGTTGAGCTGAAAATATTCAGTTCCTGATCAATTTCACAAAAAAATTAAAACCCAACTTAATAGTTTTATCCAAAATAGGTATGTATGTCAGGGGATCAAGAGTCAAGACAAATCGCACTTCAAAATTCATAAAGCTGATTCAATTGTAGGTGGTAATATATGTTTATTTATACACGCGAAAATCATTAGTAGTGATTAATTATAATAATATAATAAATATAATATCCGGGACAAATCACACACGGTCATCTGGCCCTAAACTAGGATTCCCTGTATCTTGGGAACCAGAGACTGATATACATACACATATACATTTAAATACATACATATATAGATATTATACACCCAGACTCAGAGCAAACATTTCTGCTCATTACAGAAAAGTTTGCCCTGTGTGGGGATCGAACCCACGACTCTCGGATCAGAGGTCAGGATCGCTAACAACAAAAAGAAAGATGTACTTACGTTGTTGCGCAGTGCGTACCTATACTACATTGATGCATCGCACTTTATACACTTTTTAAGACACTTGTAAAGGTGGATTACTATTCTAATCAAGAATAAAAAGTTACTACCCTGATGACCCTAAATAATAAAGGACTTTTTGTGGGGTGCCCTTTTGTTCCTGAATACGTCCCTGTTACTCCGGCAACTTATGATACGTTGTATTCACAGACATGCATCCCGCTCCCCAGCGGAGCGACGATATAAACTTCTTTGGTTGTATTATTGCTTCTTCTCACAAGATAGGGAATGCAGAGTCATACCATAACCGATCTTTGACAAATACACAGTGTCAGCACTCTGCACCAGTCGAGTACGAGCACGCATCGTCTCACCTGATGGTAAGTAATTGATGATAATGCCGAAGATGGAATTGGGCTTACCACACGATCCCCTAACGCAAGATAGCCAGCCAGCCAGCCCCATTGCGTTAGGAATGCCGGAATCCATCAATGCTGTTTGGCGACAAGACTTTAAGAATGCTAGCCAGGCGGGCTCAGAAAATGCCCTACCACCAACCAAACCGAGTTCTATAAAGTTGGTCCCCGCCGGGATTTGAACTCGCGACCTCCTGATGTGAAGCGAGCGGACTAACCACAAGACCACGAGGCGGTTATAGATCGAGAGTGCCTTATGAACATTCTGATATTTTAAATTTAATTTTAAAAACCCTTAGCATCATCTCACCTGATGGAAACTGATGATGATACCGAAGATGGAAGCGGGCTTACTAAGGCCAGGTTGTCAGGAGGTCGAGGGTTCTATTCCCGGCGGGGTCCAACTTGTAGGACTCAATTTGGGTGGTGGTAGGGGATTTTCTAAGCCCGCCTTCTTATTTAAGTCTTGCCGCCAAACATAAATGTTAACAGCACTGATGTGTTACAGCATGAAGATAAGTAAGGACTGTGGGAGAGCCATGCTTCGGCACGAATGGGCCGGCTCGACCGGAGTGATACAACGGCCTCACAGAAAACCGGCGCGGCGTGAAGCAACGCTTGCGTTGTGTTTTGCCGAGTGAGTGAGGGTACCGGAGGCCCAACCTTCCCCCCCCCCCCCCCCCAATTCCCCCCATCCCCCATCCCATTTCAATGGTCGGTCGGCGACGCACTTGTGACTCCTATGGTGCTGCGGGTGTCTATGGGCGGCGGTAATCGCTTACCATCAGGTGATCCGTCTGCTCGTTTGCCACCTATCACATAAAAAAAAATTGCCAGTTCCCCATTGCGTTGGGGCATCTCGGTAAGCTCGCTTCCATCTTTCATACTCATGACCTTATCCGACTACGACAGAATACTAATTCCGCTGTACAGTTTATAAAGATTGTTAGTTATTTTGATAAGCGATACTGTAGCCGTATTGTGTTCACATGAGAGGACAGGTAAAGGAATTAATTAGAAAATAATAAAACACTTAAGTTTTTAATACATTTATTAATTTATGTATAGGGTGACTTTAAATTAGTTCTTGATACGAAAGGCTATGCATGTGCTCATGATAACGAACAACTTTCCCTAAGGAACCCATAGTCAAATCGCAAAAAAAAATGTTGGACTCTTCATACTAATTTGGCCGGTCATTTCATCGATTTGTATGGAAGTCAAAAAGTTACAAAAACTATTTTAAGCTGCGTCCACACTTACTTCTAAAACCGATAAAGAACCACCAAGTAAGGTGATGTCAAGTGATTACCATTTTGGATTTTTAAAAAGACTGAAGACAGCGTCCCATCAGGGGAAATTACGTTCGCAGTTCACGTTCTCAGTATGTTTTATGTTATTTTATTCTTAAAATTTTATTCTTGTATTACGGAACACTGCCTTAAAGAACATGAAATGATTTTTAATTTTGAAAATTATAGAATGGCAAGTACTTTCAATCGAAAGACTACAAAGCGTGGTGGTTCCGCAATATTAGTTGAAAATTCCATAAAAACTAAAGAACGGAAGGGTGTCGTCAGTCTTTCGATTGAAAAAACTATTGAACTATCTTGCGTGGAGCTGGAGAACCACATAATTATTTGCGTGGATAGACCCCCATATGACGATAACTTTGTTCGTTTCGAATCGGCAATGGAGGATGCATTAGATTTAGTTAGTAAAAGTAGTAAATCGGTAATCGTTTGTGGCGACTTTAATGTAGATTTGTTGGAAAAGAAGTCCCTAACAACTAGAATAACTTGTCTTTTTAAGTCGTTTGATTTAGATTATATTTTTTGGAACCAACAAGAAAAACAGAGACTTCTGCAACTTGCATAGATAACATATTTTGTAACTGAAAATTTATAGAAAAAAAAGTAATACATTGCTTAACACAACACATTGCACAGCGGATTGCTGGCTAGCTTCCCTGTGAGATTTATTAAAGAACTAATAAAAGTTCAAACAAGACCTGTCACTGTTAACCGAATAGAAAAATTCAAAAGGACACTAATTGAAAAGCTGCCCTTACCAAATTTTGATGAACACGTAGACGCGAATAGTTTTTACAGTGTTTTTTTGTACAGTACTTGATAGAGAATTTCAAGATATATTTAAAACAAAATTCAGAAACATTAATCATCAATTCAAGTTTTGTGAGTGGGCTACTGTAGGTATTTATAAAAGCCGACAAACTTTGATCTCTATGACAAAAAAACCTATATTTTTGACAATAACTTTAAAGAGTATGTAAAAAAGTATTCGAAAATCTTTAAACAGGTATGCCGTGCAGCAAAATCGAATTACTTAGCCAGAAAAATAAAATCATCACATGATAAGATTAAAACCGTTTGGAATATTATAAACAAAGAAACCGGCAAGGTCAAACCCCGCGATAACGAATATGTTTTGCAAACCGATCAGGGTAAAATTATAACAAATGCCGATGTAGCTAAAGAATTCGAAACTTTTTTCACGAATATTCCACTTAAGACCACTGAGGCCTTGAATTCGTCACCAATTGTGCATGCTAAACAATTATTGGAAGATAATGTCAGTATTTGTAATAGAAAATTCTCCTTCAGAGAAATTGAACCAGACACTGTTGTCAAAACTTTTAAATCTCTTAAAATGAAAAGAACTGAAGACCTGTGGGGGCTATCAGTAAGTTTAATTAGTAACGTAATTATGACTTTAGCGCCATATTTAGCTTGTCTTTTTAATATTAGTATTGATAGTGGCGTATTTCCGGACCTAATGAAATGTAGTAAAGTGATACCCCTATATACTCGTAAGTCTGGTAACAAAACTGATCCGAAAAATTACAGACCAGTTTCTGTACTACCAGTTCTCAGTAAAATTTTTGAAAAAATTATGCTCAACCAATTACTACAACATTTTAATGAAAATAATCTTCTGCATAAACAACAGTTTGGTTTCACAAAAGGTCGATCTACAACCGATGCAGGAGTCTCTTATTCGTAATATCTATGATGCTTTTGAAGAATCACAGAATGCAATAGGAGTGTTCTGTGATTTATCTAAAGCATTTGATTGCGTTGAACATCATACATTACTTATAAAGTTAAAGCATTACGGTGTCGAGGACGGGGCTCTCCGTCTTCTTAATTCGTACTTAAGCAACAGAACGCAAAAAGTCCAAGTAAATGGCACAAATTCATCCGGCTCTAAGGTTAAAATTGGTGTGCCCCAGGGATCTATATTAGGCCCTTTTCTTTTTCTTACATATATAAATGACTTGCCATATACGGTGCAAAATTTGTCAAACATTGTGTTGTTTGCTGATGATACTTCTCATATTTTTAAGATTAAGGAAAGATAGCAAAATTGACGAAGTAAACAACACTCTTTCAGAGATTCTGAAGTGGTTCTCTGTTAACAATCTACTCTTAAATGCAAAAAAAAACAAAGTGCATAAAATTCTCATTACCAAATATAGAGAACATTGAAAACAGTGTAATTGTAGATAATAATGTATTGGACTTTGTAAATAAGACCGTTTTTTTAGGTATAACTTTAGATGCTACACTGCAATGAGGCCCACACATAGAAACCTTAGCGGGACGGCTTATTTCAGCCGCATATGCTGTTAAGAAAATAAGACAGTTGACAGATGTAGGTACTGCGAGACTAGTGTATTTTAGTTATTTTCACAGTATAATGTCTTACGGAATCTTACTCTGGGGACATGCGGCTGGCATTGAAACGATTTTTATTTTGCAAAAAAGGGCAATTCGCGCAATCTACCAGATGAGATCCCGCGAGTCGTTGACGAATATGTTTAAAGAAATTAATATTCTTACTGTTGCTAGTCAATTCATATACGAAAATATCATGTATGTACGTAAAAAATTGCACTTGTTTCATAAAAACAGTGACAGACACAATTTTAATCTAAGAAATATTAATAACATAGATGTTGCCTATTCGAGACTGGGTAAAGTTAAGAAGTCATTTATGGGGCAGTGTGTAAAATTCTATAACAAAATACCTGGAAATGTGACTAGTTTGCCAGAAAACAAATTCAAAATTTCATGTGAAAAATTGTTTATGCTCTAAACGGTATTAAAAAATACTAGATTATGTAAATGACAATGATATATGGACATGTATAGATCCTCCAGCTCACAATTTTATTGTTGACATGAATTGTAATAGAATTTAAGATTTTATTTAAAAAATGTGTTGAAGCGAGTTTCTTTTGGGCTCGACGTTTCTTCTCGCTTCGCAAACACTTCCCGAAACGTTGAGTGTACAAGTCCCGCGTGGTAGGGACTTTGTACTAGGTAGAAAAAAAAATTACGATTTAAAAGCATGTGTAAAGCATCTACTTTGCCACCTCTGCCATAATAATAATAATAATAATAATACTTAAATAAAAAACATTTTGAGATTTGAGTTTGAAAATAAATAAACGGTATATTTAACATTAAATAAAGATAATAGTGTTAGCGTGAGATTTCAAGTGTGCCAAGGAATCGTTTATAAAAAAAATAATAATAATAAAAATAAAAATAAGTTTATTATCAAAACACATGAAAACAGCAATTTATTTTACAGAGATCCCACACTAGGCTAGGCCTGTCTCGTGGCGATCAATTATACGATTAACAAATGATTCGCGGCTGCAGATGTGCTTAAAAAACATTAATTACTTATTGCACAGTAAAGTATTAATTAAAAGTTAGATAAACAATGACAATGACTAAACATAACAATAACATTAGAAAGTGCAAGCAAGCAAAAAGTATGTGTGTGTGTGCGTGTGGGCGTGTGTGTGTGTGTGTGTGTGTGTGTGTGTGTGTGTGTGTAAATACCTCTGAATAGTTCTTTTTGATTCATATAATGTACTCTTTGCTATGTCACATGCCTTCACAATTTTATTGTAAATGAAGGGAAAAAGGAAATTTTTGAAACGTTTTGCAAATGTGGTTTTTACTGGAAAGCTCTTTAATTTAAATACTCTTTGTGTTAACATGGTTTCGTAACTATGCGATAACCTTTTTATGAGTGAACATGGATGCTCGCAGTATGTAAAGTTTTCTGACACTTAGAACTTGAGTGTCTTTATAAGTTAATACCGTAGGATATCGGCGAGGTCGGCTCAGCGCAACTTTGAGAACTGCTCGTTGTGCTCTTTCTACTAGAATGAGTACTGCGGAGCAAGCACCACCCCATGCTAGAATACAATAATTAATAACAGACTGACACAAAGAGAGGTATACCATTTTTAGTATCTTACCATCTGCGATATCTCGTAAGATTTTCATTACGTGAATAATTTTCCTTACTCTACTAGCTAAGGCTACCGCATGACTCTTGAACGTAAGTTTTTCGTCCAATACTACCCCGAGGTATTTGATAGTATCTGCTCTTTCAATGGAGTTGCATATGCATTCGCCTAAATTATTGCAGCTATTTTTGTGTACTACCAGCAATCTTATTTCGGGGCATGCGGAAGCCTTTGTCTTATGAAACAATAGAAATTTTGTTTTGACTAAATTCAGCGTTAAAAGATTATCCCTGAACCACTCCGTCACTTTAGTCATACCAGACTCAGCGGCCTGTATCACTGCTTGTTTTGTTTCTCCACTGAATATTATTGCAGTATCGTCAGCGTAACAGATTGTGTCTGCTTTAAATTCGGAACTAGTTGTAATATCGTTTAAATATATTAGGAACAAGGTAGGGCCTAGAATGCTCCCCTGGGGAACACCGAAGGAAACTGAGACAGGGCTACTAACCTTGTTTCCTACTTTAACACATTGCATTCTGTATTCAAGATAAGTCGTGAACCAGTGAAGAGCTACTCCACGAATGCCAATTCTCTCCATTTTTTTCAGAAGAATAGGAATTGAAACGGTGTCGAATGCCTTCGCCAGGTCTATGAAGACACCGACACATTTAAGTCCATTGTCTAAGTGTGACGCAACTATTTCCGTGAGTTTAGTAACTGCATCTTCTGTAGATTTACCACGGCGGAAACCAAATTGATGTTGGGACAATAAATTACTAGATTCGAGATAATCTACTAGTCTCTTACTAACAATTCTTTCAAGCAGTTTTGAGAACGCACACAATAACGAAATTGGTCTGTAATTGCTTGGGTTTCCTTTATCTCCTCCTTTGTGAATAGGAATTACAGCAGCGGTTTTCCACTGGTCTGGAAATATTCCTTGAGATATGCTCATATTAAAGATAGTCGTTAATGGTTCTGATATAATGGGAGCAAGCGTTTTGAGAAGGTTATTGCTAATATTGTCAAGGCCAGGGGCACTGTCTGAATCAAGATTTTTGATAAGGTTAAGGACCTCTTGGGGATCTGTTGGGCTTAAAAAGAAGGATTGAGAAGGAATACTTGAGGTACGTACTTTAGTAGCCAGAGACTCTTGAGTTTCATTTGTGTTAGACAGAATATCATTAGCGAGTCGTTCACCTACTGTGGAAAAATATTCATTGACATGACCCAGAGATTCCTCGGGTGTATCCTTAATTGTTAACAGTTCACTTGAAACAGAATTCTTGGATTGAATGTGACTACATTTTTTGATGGTATCCCATAGTTTTTTTGGATGTTTGTTATTCTTTTCTATTTCGCTGCATTCATGCTGATGTTTGAGTTTACGTAGCAGGTCATTATAGAAATTCCTGTACCTAGAATAAATAAGCTTTTTGGCAGGGTCTTTGGGGTGTTTGCGATATTCGAGGTGGAGTTTGTCGCGGTGCTTAGAGCAGCGAATCAATAATTTCAGGTATATTTCAGACCGCCTTTGCATATCAATGTTTTAAATATTTTATGTGTTTTCGTTGTTATTTGTACTCTTTTGGTGTGCAATAAAGTATATTTATCTTATTACAATATATATAGCTGCAAACCCACTGACTGACTGACATAATTGTTCTCCCAGAAGGAGCCACGGGGGGTAAAAATGATATATGGGGGCTATAGAGGGTGAGTTCTGGTGAGTATGGGAAAACTTCGAGATCTTGGAAATCTGCTCCTCATCAGGGAGTGACCCTACTGCCTGCCGAAACTATGACACTTGGGGGGTACCTCTCAAACAAAAAAATCTCTAAACCTCGGTCAAAATTGAACGGTGGCAAGAAAAAACTAAAATGGCGGAAAACAAGATGGCCGCCATACAAAATTCAAAGTGCAACATCTCCAAAAGTATTTGAGATTGATATGGGGTGCTTGAACAAAAGTCATTGAGAATGAAGGGGGACAACTGCCTGACGTAATAAAAATCCAAGATGGCGGATTCAAAATGGCGGCTGAAAATTTAGTTGCGCTGATCCAGCTGAAATTAGGCAACCGGGGGTTTTCAGAATCGCTGATGCCGAATATTGGGTCAATTTTTAAATTCCGCCATTTTTTAAGATGGCCGCCATAATAAAGCTTTCTGCACGGAAAAGTTTTGTTGGCTCGGGCCTAGAATCTGTTAATGTTGTGTATAGGGAATTTTGATGATGGGTGGCAGTGAATATGGGAACTTCGAGATCTTGGAAATCTGCTCCTCATCAGGGAGTGACCCTACTGCCCGCCGAAACTATGATACTTAGAGGGGTACCTCTCAAACAAAAATTTCTCTACAACATGATCAAAATTGGATGGTGATAAAAAAATGGCGGACAACAAGATGGCCGCCATACAAAATTCAAAGTGGAACATCTTCAAAAGTATTTGAGATTGACAGGGAATGCTTGAACAAAAGTCATTGAGAATACAGGGGGACAACTGCCAGACGTAATAAAAATCCAAGATGGCGGATTCAAAATGGTAGCTGAAAATTTAGTTGCGCTGAACCGGCTGAAATTTATTATCCGGAGGTTTACACAATCGCTGATGACGAATACTGGGTTGATTTTTCAATTCTGCCATTTTTCAAGATGGCCGCCATCCTTAAGCTTTCTGTACGGAAAAGTTTTGTTATCTCGGGCCCAGAATTTGTGAATGTTGTGTATAGGGAATTTGAACGATGGTTGGCAGTGAATATGCTTCTCATCAGGGTGTGACCCTACTGCCCGCCGAAACTATAACATTCAGAGGGGTACCTCTCAAACTGGATGGTTTTCTTCACGTGTTAACGCGGACGAAGTCGCGTGCGGAAAACTAGTTTATTAAAATATAGCTATCTAAGTGCCTACAACTTTCAGTTTACAACAACTGCACCTGTCTACCTACAGTGCTTAAGTACCCTTCACTTAACAACTTAATAAAGTTGCTTTTATAGTTGAAGGTATAACAAATAACACAGCATTTGGAAATGGTACAGTGTTCATTTAAATTATGTGTTCATTAATAAATATACTTATTTATTTGTATACTAAAAACAATACCGCGACTTACACGACTGTAGTCTGAAGGGGAGCATATTTTTTTCTGTCAAATGCCTTCCGTAATCCGCCATAGTCTGGCTACAGACAATCTTTGAACTTTGAACAAAACAATCTCGAGCTAAATGTGAGCGTGTTTGAGTCGATATTCCAACAACATTATCCTCAGTCTTAGGAGAAATGAAATTTTGTTAAATCCTAACTAAACGAGAATAATTCACTTACAACAACAACAAATCAATCTCAAAGTAATTTGTTCGACTTTTCCTAACTAATAAATGGTGTAACTGTGACTTAAACTTAAGACTACATAAGAAGCGCTTTTAACATTTCGGATAAAACTTAAAGTTTTGGCCTGTATGGCTACTTGCTTACAATAGACATAACTTAAGTAGGTACTTAATTAAATATAGTAAAAACATCGAAAAATAAAATAAAACGCGTTAATTCGGACTTGGCGCATAAAAAAGAACATAAAAATAATCTCATTGTAACAAGATCATAAGTGTTAGAAAGGGAAGCACGCTGGCGATATCGACCAGTATCGAAGTGCGCGAATCATGAGATAATGCATTTGTCGCGACACCCACCCTTTGTGATACAGGAAACTAGCGGAGACTTCGAAATATTGATGAGACATGTAGGAGATGGGCTGGAGTGGAAATCGCGAGCGGAAGACGTGGGTCATAATGTACCCAGTTGAAGACAAACAAAGATTTATGTTATCTTTCAAGGTGGACTGATGATCTAGTTGGCCTTCTGAGACTGGCTAGAGACATGTGGTTCAAAACCGAGCTGATTGAAAGTCCACGGGGGAGGACTGTGTTCGAAATGATATGGGGAAAATTGAGCAGTCCACTGTATCGCGAACTAGTCATCCGAATTACTTTTTGTCAAAGAAAAACGAAAATATTTTCTGAAAAATGATTGAAATACAGAACTATGACGTCATGTCATATACAGTCGTCTCCATGCTCATAATCATAATCATAATCATAATCATAATTGCATTTTTGACACAGTCCCCAATTTAAATATTTTAGAACAAAACGGTTCGTTAGTTTTGTTCGTTTCCACCTATGGAATAAATAGTAACTGGGATGACTAGCAAGCAGTTGACCGCAGCAGATTCTGTCGCAGCGTGTGTGATTCTGAAGACCTTCTAAAGCTTCAGAAGACCTCATTTAGAGTACCGGTGACCGCGATGGTAGCATAGCGATGTAACTCACGCGAAACGCGAGCTATTAAAGCATTCGTCCCGTTCTAACGCCGAAAGAATGAAAGAGACACCCAAACGTGTCTATGTGTATATCAACCCGTGCTAGTGGCACCTGGGTCTAGTGAGAATTTTCTGATGACATTAAAAAAGGGAAAGTTATTGAACATCGAAGTCATTGCGAACACAATTCTACAAGTGAGCAAACTTTGACTTGCGTTTGGTTCAATGTTTACATTGTACTCGTTACTTCCCTAAATGTATACTATTAGAGTTAGAAATACTTATCCGCAGGTACATAGAATAAATTTCTTTAAACAAGACACTAGTTTAGTCGTACAAGTTAACGTCTGCCTCTTATTTCTTTCTTCAATTTTGGCTCGTTTGATCCCCGAGTAACCTTCCGCACTTCACCCCTCAAGTGCTCCTATCCGTCCCATCCGTATGTATCCTCTATCACTATCACTTGCCGCTAGTCCAACAGTGGTCGCGAGGTAACCTTCCCAGAGGGCCGCTAGTGGTTCAGGTTGCTTGGGGGCTGTTTGCCGTCCACAGCTTGCTCACACGACGGCGGCAGCACTGGAATAAAAACAACAGTAATTGAATTCCCGTTCAACCTTGTTCGCCGACTTAAGAACAAAACAAAACGGGTGCAGCTATACTAGAGTCCCGTTCCAGAACCAAGGTATTGTAAGATTTACCTGACAAGAGTCTGTCCCTTTTACACTTAAGAGACTTACAATAGGCGTATCCTGGTGTCAAGGTAAAAATTACTCTCGGGAAAGTGTTCTGGAACGCTTTCTAGGAATTCATCTCTTTGGTACCGTTCTTAAACCGGCGAACGAAGTTTAATAAAAATTGTGTGAATTAATAGAAAAAGCAGTAATTAACTACTTGTGGGAGTAAAACAAAGAATATTAAATATGGGACTTACAAGGCGTCCGTGCCCTGGACATGACAGTTGACTCGAGAACAATCAAAAAGTAAAATAATATACCTACGAACGAATGAGCTACTGAAGATAAAGGAAAATCTACTTAAAGAGAAACTTAGCTCTATATTAAGAACGTCCAACATGTATGTATGTATTTACATACTACCATCTCACAAACGATAACTTCAAGCATTATCTTGCTTATACTTAGTATAACTTCATACATGATGTGAAAGAGTAGAAAACCGATTAATATATCGGTTTTCTTAGTTTAGCTATATTAGTCATAATTACGAGCAAAACAATTAAAAACATTCAATTCTACAACACGTTTACATCACTAAAATACTTTCTCAATAAAACTTTGCTTCTAATCAAAACGCAACGCACAGCACACGAGCGGTCTCTAAGCGCAGTTAGAGTTACAATCACGAACTCAAAATACTTATAAAATATAAACAATCAGTTAGTAGTGAAATCACACGTGCAATGTGCAATGATACTCTGTCTACCACTTTATCTATACACATACGATATGTAGGGTGTGTATGTGTGTCAACTGTGAAACTATACTTGTGACGTAATGACTACATATCAGGCATCAAGCCACTCGCCAACAGACACGACGCCCACACTAGATATTAAAAAAAAAACAAAATAGTTTT
Source organism: Coleophora deauratella (assembly GCA_958295455.1). Lineage (NCBI taxonomy): Eukaryota > Metazoa > Arthropoda > Insecta > Lepidoptera > Coleophoridae > Coleophora > Coleophora deauratella. The sequence continues at coordinate 11,951,191 of OY282411.1, forward strand.
TGAATTTAAATACAAAATTCATATTGCGCAGGTTTTTCGAGCCAAATTATAATTTCAAGACCATAGATAAGAAGGCACATATCTAAAAATCTAGTTCCGCGTTGAAACGCTATCGTGAATTTTAAAAATAGGATTCTTCTTGTTCTGCCCTGTCGCAATAGTCTTTGAAAATTAAATTTTCACTATCGGAAGTGAGATGCTCAGAAGAGCATTGAATACAATCAAATTCAAAAGCCACCCATTCCAATTAAAAGATCTGACTCCAAAAGTGGCTTTCTTTTGAGTCAACAATATGTTGGCTAGGTAACAGAGAGCGTGCTGGCACATACATGTCAATATTAAATCTCTCTGAAAGAGCTCTGAATGTTAGTACTCAATAGGGCATATCGTGTGTGCAAGCGAGAGGCAAGACTGAGCGACTGCGACAACTAATAAGAAATGGTATGCGTGCGAGCGAGAGGCAAGATGTGTGAGACGCACCAGCGGCGGTCCAGCCCGGCGGCGCCACGCCGTAGAAAACTGGCACAAAACAAGTACATCGTCGTTACTTTTTAATTGTTATTGTATAGGGTCCTTCTAAAATACCTGAAAAAAATATAACAGTGGCTTCTACTCATGAAACTGAACAACTTTCCCCAAGGAACCTATACTCAAATCGCAAAAAATATTTTGAACTTCCCATAGAAAATCGGCGGATCAGTTGATTAACTAGTATGGGGAATCCACATTTTTTTTGGGAGTTGAGTATAGGTTCCTTGGGGAAAGTTGTTCAGTTTCATGAGTAGAAGCCATTGTTCCATTTTTTCAGGTATTTTAGAAGGACCTTAATTAAACATCAACTATTTCAATTCAATATACTTTATTGCATCATAAGCAAATGTAATATTACAAGAACAAGGCAAAAGAAAATTAGTGACAACAATAGGCGACCTTATTTCTAGGTAGCAATTTCTTCCAGACAACCTTAAGGCAATTAATTAATGTTCGTAATTGTGAGGGAATGGGAGGTTTCGAGCAGTTGCCAAGAGGTGCGATAGATGGCGCTGTAGGCAGTATGGTGAACCTTCCATTCCGGTAGTCGGCTGCTCCTGCTAGTCATCCAGTTTACAGTTAGATACTGTTTATCAAATGTCAAAAACAAAATTTCGTTCTAAAACTGTTTGGAATTGTGAACGTTGAATACGTTGATTGTTCAATATAGAACTTTATATACTAATTACTTATTTTATTGCGAATTAGAAGCAGATTACGTATTTACATATTTTCTAAGTAGATTACATATATGATCTTCGTATAAGAATAATTAAAAATCCAACATAAGATTAACTAAGATCATAGATTTTTTTTTCGGCACGTTGATAGTTACGTCATAGTTGAGTGAAGCTGCGATAAATATCTGTCGATAATTGAAAATAATTAAAAAAAGGGGAAAATCTAAATGAAACCCATACAAACCCAGACTATTTAATATAAAATAAAATCAAGTTACCCCCTTTTATTTGCTTCTAACCTACGATCTTCAAACTCAGCTCAGTATTTACAGCTGGTTTGTGTTGAGCACTGACAATTCAGTTTCGCGAGAAAGTATGTAGAGCGTGACTGTACAAATTATTTGTTGGTATACGTATAGCTGTGTAGATATATTTCATCGCAATTATGACAAAAAGCAGACAAATCACATTAGTATAACATATGTTTAACAGGCTATTATGTGATGTGAAGTCACTCCACGTGTACGCAGTGTGACGTGTGACTGTATTCGTATGTCCACGCGCCGCGCCGCGGTAAAACACATCCCGCTCTCGAGCGATAAGACAGATCGCAGTGAAACTAGAACATAAGCCTCTATTTCCTATGTAGATAAAAACGTCATCAAATATCTACTGCTGTCGAGAAAAACACCACCTCGTCGTTAACTCAAAAGTTTCGAAGAGTTCTTCCAAAATAGGTACTTTTTTACGAAAAACTCTTTGGAACTTTCAAAGGACCTGTTTGTACGATAAATCCTAGTCGATCAAGATTCCTTCAAACTGTGTTGCAACTCGCAAAGCAAACAGACTACAACAGAGCTATAAATGACACCCGAAGTATTTCATACCCAAAAATATCTAAATTGCGTACGTCGAAAAAGGTTGTTATCCAATTTAGGCTAATGCGTTTCAGCACAAACAGTAATCTCGCTAACGAGGAGCGATGTCACGTGAAGAGTTGATGACGCAAAGAGCCTAATTGACAGAGCAAGGCGCGCCTACTAAACCCACAGATTTCAGGGTAAAAATGTGTGGAAGGGGGTTTCTTTTCGACCCGACGACGTTTCTTCTCTCTCCGCAAACAATTCCCAAAACGTCCAAGTGCTAGGAACTTCGTATTAGGTAGTCTGAAAAAGTGACCTTCGAAAAGTGTACACTGCTACCTACTTCAAATAAACATATTCTAATTTGATTTGATTTATATAGCCGCCGGCCGACATGCCGACGTGACTTTCTCGAGACAGCTCGTTTGAATCGCCCGCCCACTGACGCCAGACACATAGCTGCCGTCTTATCGCCTCACATATAATACTATACAACACACGACATTATGATTTTATTTATGTGGTAAATTTTGTTCTTAGCACGTAAGTAATGCTCGGTTCTTGGGAACAGCCTCGACAGGAACAAATACGTATATTAAGTTGCAAATTACAATTAAGCGGGGAAGTGCACTCAATCTGAGAAGGTCGATGCATGATAATATAATATCAACCGTAACGCCACTCATTTTAAGTTCAGATCAGTGCGAGTACCTTCGCGGCGGTTACGTCAAGGCCGAACGCAAAATTCTCGAGATTTCGATGTTTTTATTACTTTTCTTGGATTTCAAATAAGTTTAAAAAAATCCGTTCAAGTTAAACTGAAGGTATTAAAATGGCCGATTTTTGGGTGTTGGTTTAAACATAAAGAAATATTTTGTTTCCGAGCGAATTTGTAATTAATACAAAAAACAGGGTTTACAGGATATTTTTTTTCATGATAGTTTTGTGATTTTTATGATTCTGTGCAAGACCATTTGTTTTTCATTGTTTGAAGTATGCGAGCGAATTTGCAATTAATACAAAAAACAGGGTTTACAGGATATTTTTTTTCATGATAGTTTTGTGATTTTTATGATTCTGTGCAAGACCATTTGTTTTTCATTGTTTGAAGTATGCGAGCGAATTTGCAATTAATACAAAAAACAGGGTTTACAGGATATTTTTTTTCATCATAGTTTTGTGATTTTTATGATTCTGTGCAAGACCATTTGTTTTTCATTGTTTGAAGTATGTTATATATTTTTTCCATGGTGATAGCTTTAACCATTATTTCAAGAATTTGAATTGAATTAGCTATACTTAGCGCCTTAAAGGTTGTCTGGAATAGATCGCTCCGTCTGTAACCGCCTCCGTGGACTAGACCGCTCGCCTCTCATTAGGAGGTCGCGGACTCGGTTCCCAGCGGGCTCCAATCCAAGTTTGTAGGACTCGGTTTGGTTGGAGGAGGGTAGGAGGCGGGGGAGGGGGGGGGGGTTAATTCACCCTGTATGTTATGTTAGGTGTTAGTACGGCGATGCCATGATAGTTCGCTTGGTAACAGATGATTGTTAAATCTGCGTTTGGACCAATCATGGAATATAAGCTGTTGTAAATAATGTTATAAGTGGTGTAAAAACGGCACTTATTAATTTTCGTTAGTCGGGAAAGACAGACCACACAAAACACGATCGACAGGCGACACACGCGTCTATAAAGTATTTGTTTGAGAAATCCAATTTACAGCAAAAGTTTTTCAGTGTGATCATCAGTAGAATTAAGCGAACATTTTCAGGTTACCGGTACCCTCGTTTGTTATCGCCTGTAGATACAAGTCAGTGATGAAATCTTTATAATAAATAATAAAATCACACGGATCTGCAAGCGATTGATAAAATCACATAATTAACAAATGAAGTGCTAGATTATTCAAACAAACATGATCAAAACCGAAAGCCCCAAACAGCATTTTTGTTCAGCAGTGAGGTGCAGTCCACGACCATGAGAATTAATTAAAAACGTCCACCTTTTCTTCTATTGGACAGATGATAAATAATTGATCGTTCTGGAATAATTGAATTTCCGACAGATGGCGCTAGTGCATAAGCTCCTGTTCACAAAATAACTCCTACTACAAATGAAAACATCGACGTATAGTTAGTCAAATAAGTCTTGAAAGCGGTTTTTATTGGAACTAAAATTATATCTGACGCCAACCCCAACATTCTGTATCCTTTATTTGTTAAATGTGCTCAAATGTTGCTATGTTGAAACGCACAGCGCCCTCATTTATTTTCAAGACTTCCTTGACACACTGTATCCACGTCAACAAACACTTTGCACAGTCTTATGGCTCCTCTACATGATGGCCCATCATACGCCATCTAGAAAGACAATACTATATGAAATTAGAGTGAAGATGTAAGTACGTCCTTGTCTAACCTATGGTTCTGTCCCTCTTGCTCGCTCATGATGGCCCATCGTGTAGAGGAGCTATTACAATCTTAGTTCGTCATTGAACAAGACTCACCGCTCTGATCGGGCGCGCTCGGAGTGGTGGGGTAGGGCGCTGCTGTGGGGTAGGGCGTCACTGCGGGCGGGTAGGGCGTCACTGCGGGCGGGTAGGGCGTCACTGCGGGCGGGTAGGGCGTCACTGCGGGCGGGTAGGGTGCCGCGGGCGGGTAGGGCGCCACGGCCGGCGGGTAGGGCGCCGCCTGCACCGGGTAGCTGCTCACGGGGGCCGCCGGTGGCACTGCGGTGACAAATATACGCTTAATGAGCCAGCGGTGGGTAACGATCGTCTAAGCGAGCAGATTCTGTATGTAATTCTATGAAATTCAACCCCGAAAACACACGAACTAAACTCCGGACACTCCATTCATTACTAACGCAATAACTATCGTACATACAATACCTACTATAGAATTACAGGAACACTGGCCTGACCCCGCCACAGACCACCTAAGTGGTCTCCATAGGTATACAGGGTGACTGGTAAATCAACGGACGCATTTAAGGAGGTGAATAAGAAGCTGATACACATTCCAAATATGTAAAAAAAACATGACCTTAAGGCTGCGGCCTGGACGCAAGCGACTGCGACAGCGACAGCGACAGCGACGGCGACAGCGACACGAGCGACTTGATCATTTCCATACATTTGTATGGAGCTGTTTTGGACGACAGCGACACGCGCGGCGACACACGAGCGACGAGCGACATTTCAAGGACGTCGCGCGTTTAGGGACGTTCTTCTTTAATCGATAAACCAGTTTAAACTATCGATAGTTTGAGTAGAAAAAATTGTTTCAGATAATAAAATGATAAAGTTTGATACTAGCTGGAGTGCCCGGCTTCGCTCAGGGAGTTGATATCCCCCCGCACCCTGCGTCTCACCCCCTCACCCCTCACCTCACCCCCGACTCACTCTTCCCCGCACCCCGCACCTCCCCCTCCCGCACCCCGCGACTTACCTCCGCACCACACTCCTCCCCCCGCACCCCGCGCCTCCCCCCGCACCCCGCAACCCTCCACACCCCACTCTTCACCGTCCCCCGCACCCCGCTCCTCTCCCCCGCAACCCGCGCCTCAACCCCGCCCCTGCTCCTCCCCCCGCTCCCCCCGCAACCTGCGCCTCAACCCCGCACCCCGCTCCTCTCCCCCGCACACGGATCGAACCCACGATTCTCGGATCAATAGTCAGGAGCGCAAACCTCTGAGTCAGTGTTAAGTGTTATTATATTAGTAAGAATAATTATGAAAATATCGAAATATCGACATCGCGACAGACAGACATCGACAGAGTCACGTCACTACGTCGCCGCAAACCGAGCGACGTTGTCGCTTGCGTCGTGAACAGTTGTCGCTGTCGCCGTCGCTGTCGCTGTCGCAGTCGCTTGCGTCCAGGCCGCAGCCTAATTTTCATCATTTAAAAATAATTTTAAAGTTCACTTCTACATTTTACTAAATAGTAAGTCACGTGTACGCGGCCTCGGGCAACGACCCCGAGAAGCGGCTCGGACTCGCCACTGCGCGATACTGCGCATGCGCGTGAGTGACTGCTCCCGCGTCTCTGCCCTCCGCCGCGCCGCGTCGGCCCTAGTCAGTCGCCCGCGGGCCATCGTAGGGGTGGCGTGCGTCCACGCGCGTCCCATTCGTCGCGAATATTCCGGTTTTACTTACGTAGCTGTCGCGTAGATTTCGGTGCCTTGATAGTGAGTGATAATGGCTTATCAGTACTCTAATGAGGATACTGGGATATGGTGTGGTGCTATGTGATGTAAGCTAGTGTTGTTAGACGTGAATTAACGTCATATTGCAATGTATCATGAATTACATAAGTTGTCGTCATAGGACTTCTTAGGAGACTTAGAGCGTTTGGCCTTCCTTCAGTTCCTAACCCTGATCAAGGACGAGGAAGGAATCCTTGGTTATTGGTTAAGCAATTTACTTCGATTATTACCCATGTGAAAGTACGCGGAATGCAGGAAGTCATTTCCAGGTATCCCAGTGGTTGGGGTAATGTATCCTACATGAAGACGAACTCCATCCTTTCATTATCAGTGTGTTATCAGCCTGTCCAAGAGATTGGCCTTAGCGACCACGAGCAGCTCGGTGCACGCTGTGGGAAAGTGGTAAGTACCTAGGCATAGAGTTAGAAAACACAAGAATAGTTGCGTTTTATAAAAAAATATGTAACTTGTGTTTTTTTAAATGTATGATTATTTTGTTTTATATGGTTGAAAAGTATGTAAATTATCCTATCATCTCCTTAAATACGTCCGTCGTTCAACCAGTCACCCTGTATATGTATGTATGTATGTATGAGTGTGCGCCCTGGTGTGACAATTACTATAGGGTTAATCAACTTATTAATCAACTATCACTCAAAGAACAAGTAAACTCTAGGTGACAATTACTATAGGGTTAATCAACTTATTAATCAACTATCACTCAAAGAACAAGTAAACTCTAGGTGACAATTACTATAGGGTTAATCAACTTATTAATCAACTATCACTCAAAGAACAAGTAAACTCTAGTAAGCAACGTGACGTGTCTCCTTGTTCGTATAATAGTGGGGAATTTATATTATAATGGATCCGGCGCTCAAACTTGGCTTAGTTGTTCCCTAGGCCGTTCTGAGTAGATTAAGCCCGGGAGCCATCGGGAGCCATCACCCGTTTGACAGGGGGAGGGGGAGAAAGTTTGTTTCTGCCGCGCTCCATTTGTGGGCTTATATCTCCAAAACTATTAGTACTAGGGCAAGTGAGATATGATTTTTGTATGGCTAAAGGATAAGGAATTTATTTCTGTAACAAAAAAAAACACTTTCCACATATAAAAAAAGAAACATTTGATAAAACGTATAAAACATGGCTACCTTTTTTCCACATATGGGTCGAATACTTTTTAATCGTCTTTGATATTAGCATGAAAAAAATATATTATGAAGCCACACTTCTTAGGATTATAAAAATATAAATTTCATTAGAATAGCATAATAAATACTTAGTGAAAAAAAATATAATTTGATGCTCGGCAGAGCAGCATAAAACGCGCGGTTTTAGTATCTGTTGTTCGTAAGTAAATAAAATGAATTATCTAGCGCCCAAATGACTGATAAGTTAAATAGTATAAACAGGTATATAATATTATTATTTAAATATATCTCTCACGCACAAAATATTTGTCACGTAAAACAAAAAATATTTTTGCTTATAAAAAGGTATTTGAGAAAATCCGCAAAGCATGATATTTCTCATACGAATTATGGTGGTTGACTATCCAACTTGCGTTATATTATGGTAGTCTACTATGTAACTTGCGTGGTCACGTTGATCACCCAGGTTAACTGACTTCAGAAAAGAACATACATAACCAGAATGAGTTTGAGACTCTTATTTGCGCATTAATCTCGTAACCACTTCCGTGCTTCGCAAGCCACAACAAATTATTTTCATGACAACTGATGAAGCTTCGACCAGCGCCTGTACAACTCCAAAACCCCGAAAGCTTTCAGCTCGAGTTGCACAACCGCTTCGAATGCCTAGGAGAATGTGAAAATGTGGACGAATACAACGACAGGTTTGTGGAAATTGTCCGAACGGCTGGGAATAAGACCTTCAAAACAAGATGTTCAAAAAAAAACATATCGGATCTCGGACCTCACCAGCAAGCTCATGGAGGAAAAACGGAGCCTGATTCTGAAATCCCCTGAAGATGCTTGTCAATGTCGGCGACTAAACAAACAGATATCCAAGTCCAATCAGATACCAATCGTATTAAAGAGGATATCGAGCGCAATAAAAGGTCAAAGGTATTGGCAAGGTATCTGTCTGCTGGTTAAAGCCAAACTGACAAAACTGAAGACCGAGGATGGCAGAGTCGTGTCGTCCAAGCCCAAGCTGTTGGAAGAGGTTGAGAAGTTTTACAGACAATTATACATGACTATTGACTACATGCTTACCTGTCAGTAATCTGGCTGAAGATCCGAGAGCCGGATTGACCAGACACTATACCGAAGATAACCCAGACGTCAGTCAGTGCGAGATTAGAAATGCTCTCAAACAGCTTAAGAACAACAAGGCGCCGGGTGATGACGGAATTACAGCTGAGCTTCTGAAAGCAGGTAGAGAACCGGTACTTATAGCTCTTCAGAAGCTATTAATTTCCGTCATTCTCGAGGGACAAACGTCTACAGCATGGTACAGAAGTGTGGTGATGATCTTCTTCAAGAAGGGTGATAAGATCCATCTCACTCCTAAGCCATGTCGAGAGTCATTACGAATCGTCTCGCACGCAGGTTTGACGACTTCCAGCCTCCCGAACGAGCTGGTTTCCGAAAAGGCTTCTGTACCATAGACCTCATACATGCGCTGCGGCAGATTATACAGAAGACCGAAGAGTATAATGGTGTAGGAACTACTGATGTGCCGTTACCGGGAATATTCCCTTAGACAGAGATAGCGCTCTATATTGCATTTAGCGCCGTCTTTTGGGAATATTGGGTATATTCCCATGGGAATATTCCCAAGGGACTGCGCTATATGTAATACAGAGCGCTGTCTCTGTCTTGCGGGAATATTCCCGGGTATGGCACATCAGTAGTAGGAACTGTGTGTTCCCACTCTTTGGAGGAAAAGGGAGATACCTCCGCCAGGCGAGGTGGTATTCCTGGGGACCTGCCGTGGTCCAACCGTTGATGGTTGGAAGTCGTATATATGCGTAGTGCGAAGAAACTTATCTTATCTTATCTCTCCAACGGTGCCAAATTGACTATCGATAAACATCGAAGTGTTGAAGTGTTTGTATGAAAACGCCACCATGACGGTCCACCTCCAGGATCAGAATTCGAAACCTATCCGGCTGTTGCGTGGGGTGAGACAGGGAGACGGTATATCTCCGAAACTGTACTGAAGACGTTTTCAAGCTTCTGGACTGGAGAGGACTCGGCATCAACATCAATGGCGAATACATCACTCACCTTCGATTTGCTGACGATATCGTGATCATAGCTGAGACCTTGGATGAACTAGGCGCAATGCTCGATGGACTCAGTAGAGTCTCCCAGCAAGTGGGTCTTAAAATGAACATGGATAAGACGAAAATCATGTCAAACGTCCGTGTTTCACCCACTCCTCTGAATGTTGGAGACTACACTCGAAGTTGTTGACGAATAATGTATACCTAGGACAAACAGTCCAGTTATGTAGGTCCAACTTTGAGAAAGAGATCAATCGTCGAATCCAACTCGGCTAGGCAGCGTTCGGGAAGTGCTATGCTTGTTTCCCTACGTGATCGAATCAGAAATGAGGAGATACCTACGTTGGAGAACTAAAGTTACTGACATAGCTCTCAGAATAGCTAGACTTAAAGTGGCAGTGGGCAGGGCACATAGCTCGTAGAACAGATGTGTGACCGCGCACCGGAAGACGCAGTGTGGGCAGGCCTTCAACTCCGTGGACCGAGGACCTGGTGAAGGTTGCGGAAAGCCGCTGGATGCGAGCCGCACATCGGAGTGGAAATCCTTGGGGGAGGCCTTTGTCCAGCAGTGGTCGTCTTTCGGCTGATGTAAATCACCATAATTCGTATGAGAAATAGTCACATTTTTCGGATTTTCTTTTTTTAAGGAAAATATTTTTTGTTCTACGTGACAAATATTTTGTGATTGCGAAAAATATTTAAATAATAACATTATGTACCTATTTATATTATGTTACTTAACAGTCATTTTTGGGCACTAGATGATTCATTTTATTACTTACGAACAACAAATACGAGTACTAAAACCGCGCGTTTTAAGCTTCTGTGCCGAGCATCAAATTATATATTTTTTCACTAAGTATTTATTATGCTATTCTAATGAAATTTATATTTTTATAATCCTAGGAAATGTGGCTTTCAGAGTATATTTTTTTCATGCTAATAACCTAGACCATTAAAAAAAGCGGCCAAGTGCGAGTCGGACTCGCCCATGAAGGGTTCCGTAGCAGCAAGTAACATAATATAAAAGTTTTTGTAGTTCGTTGTAACTTGAATGAAAGATAAATTGCGGTTTACGATTTATGACGTATTAAAAAAAAACTACTTACTAGATATCGTTCAAACCAATTTTCGGTGGAAGTTTGTCTGGTAATGTACATCATATATTTTTTTTTGTTTTATCATTCTCGTATTTTAGAAGTTACGGGGGGGGGGGGGACACATTTTACAACTTTGGAAGTGTCTCTCGCGCAAACTATTCAGTTTAGAAGAAAATAATATTAGTTTGGGTTTGATGAAAAAAAATTTTTTGACTTTCAGTTCTAAGTATGGGGAGCCCCCAAAATTTACTGTTTTTTTTCTATTTTTGTGTGAAAATCTTAATGCGGTTCACAAAATACATCTACTTACCAAGTTTCAACAGTTATAGTTCTTATAGTTTCGGAAAAAAAGTGGCTGTGACATACGGACAGACAGACAGACAGACAGACATGACGAATCCATAAGGGTTCCGTTTTTTGCCATTTGGCTACGGAACCCTAAAAATGAATCGACACATATGTGGAAAAAACCCTTCATTATCTACTTATTGGGTCGCGCTTCTTTGGGGGCTTATATCTCCATAACTTTAGGTACTAGGGCAAGTCCGATATCATTTTCGGATATTTCAAGGATGACAAATTCATTTCTGTAACAAAAAAATAATACTTTTCATAGAAAAAAAAAAGAAATAGAACTGCTGAAATTTAGAACCGCGCGGGCCGCGCGTTTTATGCCACGCTGCCACGCATTGAATTTTATTTTTTTCAATAAGTATTTATTATGCTATTCTAATGAAATTTATATTTTAATAATTCTAGGAAGTGTGGCTTTCAGAATATATTTTTTTCTTGCTTATATCTTAGACCATCAAAAATTAATGAAAATGAAAATGGAAATATTTTATTCGAAGTAAGTAGCAGTGTACACTTTTCGAACGTCATTCTTTTATCTACCTAATACGCGGTTCCTACCACTTGGAACTCGTATACCCACCGTTTCGGGAAGTGTTTGCGGATAATGGACACATATGCGGAAAAAAGGTAGTCATGGTTTATACGTTTTTATCAAATAAGTCATTTTTTTGTTACAAAAATGAATTCCTTATCCTTTAATCATACGAAAATGATATCTCACTTGCCCTAGTACCAACAGTTTTGGAGACATAAGCCCACAAATGGAGCGCGGCAGAAACAAACTTCCCCCCCCCCCCTGCCAAACGTGGGATGGCTCCCGGTGGCTCCCGGGCTTAATCTACTCAGAACGACCTAAAGTTTGAGCGCCGGATCCAAAATAAAACGGTTCGTCGCACTAAATCCCCGACTTTAAGATACCTACGCAAGTAATAAAGTAGATAAATCGCACTCGTGCTCTGCAAGTTGTGGCAACCGAGTATTTCTGCTGGTTTCTGCCATTTTCCGTACACAAGGCAATACACGGTAAAAACAATTTCTTTCATTCAAGACAATATATTTTCATATATGCATCATGAAATATATTTTTTTAATGAGATATAGGTGGCAAACGAGCAGACGGATCACCTGATGGTAAGCGATTACCGCCGCCCATGCACACCCGCAACACCGGAGGAGTCACAAGTGCCTTGCCGACCTTTGAAATAAATGGGATGGGGGCTGGGGGGAGTGGGACGGGGGAGGGGGGTTGGGCCTCCGGTACCCTCACTCACTCGGCGAAACACAACAAACGTTGCTTCACGTCGGTTTTCTGTGAGGCCGTGGTATCACTCCGGTCGAGCCGGCCCATTCGTGCCGAAGCATGGCTCTCCCACGGATACAATTTTTGTGGACTATTTGTGGAGCGCATGAGTTTCTTGAATCAGCTCTCAAGAATGTCATATTTTTATTGTGAGAGTCGAAACTTCCGCTAAAAGAAATATTATTTCTGCAGTATAGACCAGTATTATTGCCACCTATGCCATAAAAAAAGCAGTCAAGTGCGTGTCGGGCCACGCGCAGTGTAGGGTTCCGTAGTACTTCGTCAGATACTGCTTCAAGGGGAAAACCTCCCGTCTTACAACATTGAGTATTACTCGTTAACTTGAAAAGCCTACTTAGCTGTGATAGTTTTCCTTTTCACTTCGTTTTATATACTAATACCGTGAATTTTTTCACGTTTCTAGAAACAACCATTTAGCTGGCAGAGGGGGGGGGGGCATGACTTTAAGCTTAAAGCTTTAAGCTTAATATTTCGAAAACGGATCCCTGAATCAAAAAATGGTTTTCACAAACTCACAATATTTTTGAAAGACCTATCCAACGACACCCCACACCATGGGAGTCAAAAAAAAATTAATCCCCACTTCACGTGTAGGGGTGGTACGCTGAAAAAAAAAAATTTGTAATCCTATTTTAATCCATTTTGTCGGCGTGATTAATATGTAGGTATATTCATGCCCAATTACACCTCTCTAGCACTTATAGTCTCTGAGCTAAGCCGCGGACAGACAGACAGACAGACATACAGACAGACGGACATGGCGAAACTATAAGGGTTCCTTGTTGACTACGGAACCCTAAAAAGTAAGAAATAAATCCAAGACATCAGAATCTCTTGGCGCAAAATCATTTCCAACTCAATTTTTTTCAGTGTAGGTTTGCGGTGGCCGGGGAGTGGCCTTTCTTTACGTAATATTCTTCTTCTTCCAAATCGTAACCCTAGGGATTGGGAATCGTGACCATCATAAACTCAGTATAACAGAAGTAGTATAGGTATGTATATTTAGCATTCTTTGCCGAAACTCCCTGTAGAAAATATAGCTGAAGATGCTAGGCAATACAGCATTTGTGTGGTTTGTCAACATATTAACAGCCAACTCTGCAATCTCATCTGCCAGCCGCGCGCCTACTGTAAAATGATAACAAAATTCAGGTGCTGCATACCGGGGTACGGCGTGTTATGTTGCTGCGGATAGGGCGCCGGCCCCGTGTTGGGCGCGGGGGACACGAGGGGCACCGAAGCGGCTGCGAACACCAAACCAGTGTTAGCTGGGCATTTAGTTTCCTAAATCCTAATAATAATCATTTTACTTAAGTGTTATACAATACAATATAATAGAATGTATGTACTAATGGCGTCTTCTGAATACATTGGTTAATAAAAACCTTGTATACATAGCAGCACTGAAAGTGTACTACACTGGGCAACACACACAAACAGTTCAATAATACTACATACACTATATTACTTTATCGTTACTAATCTGTATTATAAATGCAAAAGTGAGTTTGTTTACTTCTTTTCTTGTTTGTTTGTGCTTATTTCACATCGCAACGGAGCAACGGTCAAACATGATTATTTGCACAGAGATAGTTGATGGATGGGAAGTGACAAAAGCTACATTTTATCCTGTATTTTCTTGGGAATTCAACTTAGAAAGCAACGCTTTTTATTGGTTATACATGCTCCAGCAATTTCATTGAAATTTGGCAATAAGCTTACAACACAGGATAGTATTTATCCCAAAAAAGTCATTTCCATGCACTGAGTACCCTTAACAACAGTCATAAATAAAAAAAGCCGCCACGCGGGTGAAGCTGCAGTCAAAAGCTAGTAAAAAGTACAAGCTATGATATCTCTATTTACAACTGGTATCATTGACAAGTTCTATTCATTATCAAACAACTATGTAACAAAATCAAACAAGGGCCAGAATACGTAGAGCTGGACTGCCCCCCCACCCCCTTCTCAGGGTATGTGTACACGGATGGATGGACAGACGGATGCAAGTGGCTAAGAAACATGCAACCACGATAGCATACTTTATAATTTTATGCTATACCTATGTTTTATAATAAAACAAATAAGTGGAAATCAAGGGAGGAGAGCTATATCATCCACCCGAGTGATATAACTATGGCTCCCACGACCAGCTAGTGCGGACCCATGATTATGCTGTTTATGGATTTTATTATTATTATTTAGTAATAGACGAGCAGCTAATAGCTGATATGCCTTGTCAGTGCTGGTGTTTTATCATAGTCCATCCAAGTTCACACTGAGGATACACTAAATTGTATAATTTATTTATTTTCTCACCACAAATCAAATTTTACAAACTAATTGGCAAAATAATTGGAAACATTACATAAACAGGTTTGTGGGAGACCAGTGCTTAAGCTAAGATAGTAATATCTTATGTTATAGGTCACCAGACTATTTTTAAAACTATTAATTTATTTTTACTATTTTATTTATTTTAAGACTGATTTAATATTAAGACTTAACCTAGTGTACTTTATGTTCCAAAAGTTTGAAATATAATACCATCGTGTATTGGACAGCACCTTTACTGTCCATCTTTCGTTTCTGCATCTGGATATCGTCTGCGACGCGTGAAAACCTCGTAAATCGTAATTTGTACCAGAAATAGTTTATTTTGTATACAGTAAGAACATTAAATAATTATTTATATAAAAATATATATTAAAAAGTATCAGCAAATTCGTAATAAAATACGAGAAATCAAAGACGTGGCTCATAAACAATTTTTCAGGAGACGTTTTTTTCTCTAATGTAAAATTTCGTTTTAGACATTAACGAGATTTTCACGCATCGCCGACGATATATTATGCCCTGCACATTTCCACTTCAGTTCGAGGGCATGTTTAAGAGCTCCTCAAACATAAACAACTAAGCGGAAATCATGGGAGGAGAGCTATCGTCCACCCGACTGATATGACTACGGCTTACACAACCAGCTAGTGCCACCAACCTGCATAGGACAGCACCTGCCCGCGGCTGCGCTTGCGGCTGCAGCAGCACACGATGATGACGGTCAGCAGCATCACGGCCAACACCGGGTATATGAAAGCCACCGCGCCCATCGCCTCGAGCCACGAGCCGTGGCGGCTCGGGGCGTGATCGTGCTCGTGGTGGTGTTTGTGCTGGGTGGGACGTTGTGGGGAAAAAATCAAAATGTTGCTCTGCACTTTGCTTATTCAAGAATGTATCTATTCTTTTCTTGGCTATTGAATTGGTCTTTAAGGGTTTCACGCATCTTAATAATGCCGTAGGCATTAGTCCAAAAAAATATAGGAAACAAATAGTTATCACAGTTGATTCGATAGAAGAGTTTCATCATGATCGCCCAAAAGATGTTCACTGGTGGATAAAGGCCTCCCCCAAGGGTTGACATGATAAGCACTCTTGCGTTGCCTGCATCCAGCATTTAAATTACACAAAATAAAACTCTATTACTGAGTCTGTGTCATTAAGTGCCCCTATCGCAATGGCACAAACATGGAGAGAGCCTTAATAGCGCAAAATAAATGCCTACGCGCAATGACCGGAGCCGGACCTTTGTATTCATGTAAGCCAGTGTTTTTCAACCTGTGGGTCGCGACCCCCTCTATATACATGAAGCCTGCATATTCGTGAAACAGCACTCACATTTCTTTATCAAAGCAACTGATATTAACCCTAGAATTCGAAGAAATCCTCACAGACTAGCTTTTTTTGAAACGCCATTGACGGAAAAATATAACCGAAACTGTTTGTGTATGTGTATTAGACTTTATAATAAAATACCAAATGACATGAAAGATCTGCCTTTTAAATTTACGTTTACCTTTTAATTTACAAATTATGTTTCTTAAATTTACATTCTGGTAGTTCACACAGGTCATTCGGAATTTTGTTATAAAAGCGTACACACTGCCCCACAAATAATTTTTTCATCTTACTAAGTCTCGAGAGAGCTATGTCAAGATTATTTTTACTTCTCAAATTACGGTTATGTCTGTCACTATTTTTGAAGAACAAGTTTAGATTTTTACGAACGTACATGATATTTTCGTAAATAAACTGACCGGCAACTTTTAGAATATTTGTTTCCTTAAATCTATCTCGAAGTGATTCTCGGGATCGTAGTTGGTGGTATATAGCTCGGACTGCTCTTTTTTGTAGAATAAAAATGGTTTCAATGTCTGCTGCGTGTCCCCACAGTAAAATGCCATAAGACATTATACTGTGAAAGTAACTGAAATATACTAATCTGGCAGTTGTTACATCCGTCAATTGCCTTATTTTCTTGACGGCGTAGGCAGTTGGGCTAAGCCTCCCCGCTAGAGTTGCAATATGTGGGCCCCACTGTAACGTGCTATCTATAGTTATGGCGAGAAAAACTGTACTAGGAACAAAATCTAATTCGTTACCATTTAATATTACTTTATTATGAGTCTGTTTGACATTTGGCAAAGAAAACTTGATGCATTTTGTTTTTTTCGCATTTAGTAACAGATTATTAGCAGTTAACCAGTCTAGTAACTTAGAGAGAGTGTTGTTCACTTCATCAATTTCGATTGTCTTTCTACTTACTTTAAAAAGAAGGGAAGTATCATCAGCAAACAACACAATATTTAAAAGGTTTTGCACCATGAATGGCAAGTCATTGATGTACGTCAGAAAAAGGAAAGGGCCTAAAATAGATCCTTGTGGCACGCCGATTTTCACAGTGGACCCAGAAGAATTAACGTCCTTGACTTGTACCATTTGCATTCTATTATCAAGATAAGATTTAAGGAGACCGAGTGCCCTATCCCTCGCGCCGTAATGCTCCAATTTTATGAGTAAAGTTTGATGTTCTACGCAGTCAAAAGCCTTAGATAGATCACAAAATACCCCTAGTGCATTTTGTGATTCCTCAAATGCCTCATAAATATTGCGTACTAAAGCAACTCCTGCATCTGTTGTTGAACGCCCTTTGACAAAACCAAATTGTTGATTATGCAGGAGATTGTTCATGTTGAAATGCTGAACCATTTGATTTAACATATTTTTTTCAAAAACTGTACTAAGTACAGGAAGCACTGAGACAGGTCTGTAGTTTCTCGGTTCAGTTTTTTTGCCAGATTTATATAAAGGTAGTAGTTTACTGTATTTCATAAGATCGGGGAATACACCACTATTAACGCTGGTATTATACAGGCAAGCTAAATATGGTGCCAAAATATGTATTACATTACTGATTAAACTAACTGATAATCTCCAGAGGTCTTCTGTATTTTTTAATTTTAAAGATTCAGTCTTTACAACAACATTTGGCTCAATTTCTTTAAAAGTAAATACTGAAGAACATGACATAACGTTTTCCTCTAATAAAATTTGAGCTTGTACGGGCGAAGAATTAAGGGCTTCAGTCGTTTTTACGGGTATTTTAGTGAAAAAATGTTCAAATTCTTTAGCTATTACAGAATGATCTGTAATTTTACCATGATCTGTGTCTAATACATAATCTTGTTCGCGACTTTTTATTTTTCCTGTTTCTCTATTAATAATATTCCATACAGTTTTTACTTTATTTGTAGATAATTTTATTTTTCTAGCTATATGATTAGATTTAACAGTTAAACATACCCTCTTAAAAAAATTTGAATAATTTTTAACGTAGTTAGAAAAATTCTCATCAAACACGTAAGTCTTTTTGTCATAAAGTTCAAATAGTTTTTCTCTACTTTTGCGAATTCCAACAGTTGCCCGGTCACAAAATTTAAATTTTTGGTTAATCGTTATAGATTTTTGTTTAAAAATGTTTTGTAATTCCCTGTCTATAACGGTAAAAATATCGTTATAAAATCGATTTACTTCTAATGTACATGTGTCTGGTATTGGCAAGTTTTCGTCAAGTTTATCTCTAAATCTCTCTATCCTACTAGCTGTGACAGGCCTTGTTTGCAATTTAATTACTTCTTTTAGTTTTTGTACAGGAAAACTATTTGACCACTGTGATCCGACTTTAAACAATTTAAAACTTTTTTATCATAAAAATTGCAATTACAGAAAACGTTATCAGTACATGTAGCGCTAGACTCCGTTATCCTAGTTAGTTCTAAGAATTTGTACTGTAAATCAAAAGATTTGAAGAGGCAAATTAACCTAGTCGAAAGAGATTTATTTTCAAGCAAATCTACGTTGAAATCACCACAGATGATAATGTATTTATTTGTTTTAATTAAAATCCCTAATGCATCTTCCATTACCTTCTCAAAGTCTGTGAAGTTTTCATCATAGGGGGCCGGTATACACATAAAACAATATGATGATTTAATTATACGTAAGAAATTTCTACTGATTCTTCAATCGAAAGACTGATCACATCCTTTCGTTCCTTAGCTTTTAGTGTTTTTCTCACAAATATTAGAGAGCCACCACGTTGTGCGCTCTTTCGATTGAAAGCACTGGCCAACTTATAGTTTTCGTAGTTAAATATCATTTCATAATCCTTAAGCCAGTGTTCCGTTACACACAATATGTCAACAGTGAACTTTTCTAAAAATAATTCCACTTCTAAGTCCTTGTCGGAAAAGCCTTGTATATTTTGATGTACTAATTTTAATAAATTAGGCTTCTCCGTTGTCTTGGACATTAGTTTAAATCTAGAGGCTGAGCTCCACCACTGGCACCAGCGTCGCAGGGCGTACTCGCTGGTACATTTAAAGGCAGTGCCATACCGCTGTCACCTGTGGCGGGCTCCTCTATTGTCATACAAGTTATTACCGACAGAATACAATCGGTACGATGTAAAAGGCTGTAAGCTAAAGAATTAGCTAGTCGTTTTCTTTGTTTAATTGAGAGATACATAGTATGGAGTCATCTTAAAATTATATATAAAACTGTTTGTATCAAAATACAAAACAAAATCTGTATAACAACATGTCAAGTTATATATCTACTTTAAATCATATACATTTTTGTTATAGCTCCGTGTCCTATTTTTACAATACGGGAAGGCACACATCGTTATCTTACAATTTGATTGTATGCTAAGTTGAATTAAACTGTCAATGTTTTTCTTTATCTGAGATTTTTTTATTTTGTCACTATTACCTAACATAATAACAATATTGGTTTTTGGCTCGAAATTATTGCTACATATTTTATCTACAATGTAATCAATTGAGGCACCAGGATAGCATAGGTTAATTGTTCGGTGCCCAAGAGAGTTTGCAAATAGAGTTCCAAAATTGTTGCCAAGAGCGTCTGAAAAAAGAAATGTGTTACAATGTTTATGAGGTGCAGGGGGGAACGTCGCAGCCGGCCCCGGCGAGCCGCCCGCACTCGCGGTGCTCGCGGCACCGGCGACGTCGCCCCGGGCGGGCTGCTGGGCATTGACGGCTGACATTCCGGAGAAACAAATCGGCCACATTCACAACTATGTTTTGTTGTCAGTGACACAAAACGTTCGGAGTTATAGTTACATAATTCTATTAACTCATGTGCAGATAAAATATGCTGCTCAATTTGTTTCTCGGCCAGGTCATACTTAGATTCACATTCCGACAATGATTGTTTTAATTTACTTATCTCGATATTTAATTGCTGTGTGTGCATGTCATGTTCTATTTTGCACTGGTCTAATTCTGTTGAATAAATATTTAACCTCTTCAATTTCAATTTCAATTCTTTATTGCATTCCATGTGTTTACAAAATACATACAGAGGTGTTAAAAGTAAAATGGTATCAACATGGACCCTGAGTAGGGCACAGTAAAATTAGGAGAAAGGAAGTCAATTCTTTCAAAAGTTCTGACCGCTCCTGTCTATATTTTACGGAATTTTTATTACATTTATTACAATGACTTTTTATGTTAAATGATGTTTTTTAATTAATTTATTAATTTGGCCTAGTTTTTTTAATTTTTTCCGACTAATACGCGTGACGGAATTACTTGCCGCATGTTTGCCAACTAGCTCCTCGTACAAGTCCTGAGTCTCCCTGAGCTGACTGGCGCACTGTTCGGCCTGCAGCTGTGAGATGAGGTCCTGCGCCTGCTGCGTTTTTTAGCTCAGTGTTTTTTTTTTATGATTTTTTGAAGTTCCACCTCGTTGTCCTCGCGTTCTTGAAGGAGCTTGTCACACAAGGCCTGCGTACTCCTTAGGTTTTCTAAGACATTCCGTAGTTTAAAGTCCAGATCGAGTGTTTTAGCCATACTGCGTGTAGTAGGCATGCAATAGTGTTTATAATAATTTGCTTATGTTGTATTTTGAATATTTTGACATTTTATAGTATTTTTATAATTATTATTTATTGACATTGTATGGACATGTTATATGGTAATTGAATTGATTGTATATTCTACCTGCTGCTATCTCTTTTTTGCATGCATATATTCATAAGCGAGACATGATGTACTGTACTTGTATTTTGTCATCTAAATTACCATGTTTTAAGCAAATAAAATATTGTTTGATTGATTGATTGATTGATTGATTGATATCTTTAAGACCGCAATAAGTAGCAGTATTATGTGTAATTACAGTGCATTTACTAAAAACTTACTAAAAAGGAAAACATTAAACAAAAGGAAAAACTATGTTCATTGTTTTTGTCAGTTTGTTATTGTAGTAAAATGGGGTCTCTATAATATAGCATAACTTTTTTATGACTATTTGGCCTTTGCATAACATTATATGGCATAAAATATTTTGGCATAAAAAAATTTGCGCATATTTACGTTTTCCTAAAATTTATGAGCATAATATTACTTGGAATAATTAGTAATGTCCCTAACTATAAAGTTGCATAATGTTAAATTTCCTAATAATATTATAGCATATCAAACTTAAGCATAATATTCATTCGAATAATAGAAAATTTGCCTAAATAATAAGTTGCATAACATTAAATATACTAATAGTATTTTTGCATATCTTTCGTTTCTAAGAAGAAAAATATGAGTTAGGTTGCGTTTTCCTCTCTATTGATTATAATTATTCCACACAACGTTGTAATTGCCATTATTTATTTACTCAAAAAGCAAAAAAATCTTTTGATGAACTTTGTATGGGAAGTCCACAATTTTTTTTGCTTTTTGACCATGACTGACTTGGGGAAAGTTGTTCAGTTTGATGAGTAGAAGCCACAGTTAAAATATTGCCAGACATTTTATAATCACCTGTTATATTATTAATTTGAAAAGTATATTTTAAAATGTTATTGTCTAATTTAAATTTAATTTAATAAGGTCAACTATAATTAATTATTATTCAAAATGAATTTTGCATGTTTTTTACTAAAATGGCATGAGTAATTTTTAATATATTATTTCAAATTTTTATATTTTTAAATTAAATCTAAATAAATGTAATACCCAATGTATTACGCATATATTTCTTTAAATTATACAGTATTTTTAAAGCTAGTCTACCTTGTTTTATTTATTTTTAACTTCATTTACTACTTATAGCGTTGGTTGTAAGAACCAGTATATTAGTACAAGGTAGTGGTAAGTAGCAACCTGCCTAAGATTGCTAGTGGTAACTAGCAACTTATCTAAGATTGCTAGGAAGGGAAGCATTCAATCAAGTATGCAAGCACGCAAGCAGGCAAGCATGCAAGCAAGCAAGCATGCAAGCAAGCAAGCATGTTCAATCAAGTATGCAAGCACGCAAACAGGCAAACAAGCAAGGAAGCATGCAAGCATGCAAGCAAGCAAGCATGCAAGCATGCAAGCAAGCAGTCGATCTGTGGATGTTGTATCAATCAAACCTAGTGTTCGACAGTGTTCGACACAGTCTCCGAACCTAAATTAACCGTGTCGGGGTGCTCCGAATTCCCGAGCTCGCTTCGCTCGCTCCAGCATTAGTTTAGGACTTCCGTGTTCCGTGTAATTAGGGCTTTTAATATTTAGGCCTAATTAAAATTATGAACTTTACAGTTATGTCAATTACTATTTAGGTCATTTATTATTTAGTCAAAAGTATATTTATGCAGTTTTCAATTAGGACAATTATTGTTTAGTCATTCCTAATTTAGGACATTATTGTTTATTACTTACAAAGTTTAGGGGGAATAATAATTATGCAGAATTACGATTAGGCAGATTTATATTTCTGCGCAAGATTTTTATGCCTTACTTGTTATGCCATAGGCAATTATGACATAAAATTTTATGCGATACAAAGGGCACCCAGTAAAATGACGTACCTCAACCATATACTTAAGGCTAAGTAGGTTAAGTTAGTATTATATATCTGTAGCATTACGTTATTTGCACGCATTATACGAGTGTCCACCAAACGTATCGTTTCACTCTACGTCTCTCCCGGTCCGATCCTTACATGGCGACCCTGCCAGTGCTGCCTTACTTGGCAGCGCTGAGCTTCGCGAGTATTAAATTATAATTATGTTTTGAGTGAAAAAAAATTGGACAAAAAAAGACAATGAATTCGCAGCTAGATAAAAAAGTGTTTTCGTATGGACTTTCCTAAATATTTTACAAAAAAAAAAACATAGACAAGCATATTAGAGTGAAAAAATGGAATCTAAAGGAAATCAAAAGCTTTTTGTGAAAGCTGTGTTGCTGGGCGCCGGGCGTTGTTCGTGTCGCATGCACAGAGGTGTTGCCGGGCGCCGGGCGATGACGATGGCTTGTTGCTGGGTGCTGGGAGAGGTTCGTGTCCGAGTTGGACCCAGCCAACAGAAATACAGATGGAAGACCAAGTGGCCGAATGGGTGAGCTAAGTGTAAGACTTAATAATTATTCATTACATTCATACAGCTGTTTTTATACAGTGTAGTAATTAAGATAAACTTTAAAATGTATTCTATTTTTTTTTTAATTTAGAGATATCGTAAATATGGTAAAATAATGTTTATTTTTTTTCTCCACTGTTGGCAATTATATCAAATGTGAAAATCATATCGATGACCGCATCGATAACCAGAGGGTTTCATAAGTAAAAAAAACTAACGAGAATGATGCTTTGTTATTCTAAAATCTTGTACTTAACTAAAAAAATACACTTATTTGCGTATATCATTTTGATGCTAAATAAATTTTATTAATTTATATATAAGAGAAAATAAATTTAATGTGATGTCATTCATTACATACTATAAAATCAGACTTTTTTTAAACAATTTGAATCTGACATTTAAAATTTACGAATTTTATGGAAATAAAATTACTGATAAAGTTATATTAGCTTGAATGTACAGTTATACACAGTGTGTATTTTACATGCAACTTTATTTTATTATTCAAATGTTGAATTAATCAAAAATATATTCTTATTTTTATAGTGGAAATTCAGTGCATAATAAATAACAGAGACAAAGAGTCTTTTTTAAGATTGTTTTAAGATATTTTGTTTTCTTTTGACAAATAGCATTTCTCACAAAAAAAAAATATGAATAGATTTGCATCATTTTTAAGAGACACCGGTAGTTGACTGCTAGTCATTTGAGTTACTTTTTATCAAATGTCAATAATGGAATTTTGTTCTAAAAATGTTTGAAATTTTGTACGATGACGTCATTGTTCAAAATAGTAGTTTGCATACTTAAAAAGTAATTTTTATAAATTAAAAATTGAAAATGCAATAAAAATTATAGTGAATAAGTTTTTCAATAATTTCAATTAAAGAGCTATTTAGTCAATAATATTTCGCAATTTAATTTTCATGCAGTCAACTCCCGGATTAAACATTTCCATACAAAAATACCTATGCACTTATTATTAGGTACGTCTTTAAAAAAAGGAATGACACTTTTAAATTTTATTGTTACGAAATGAGTTATAAAGTTTTTGTTGACTAAAACGTTTTCATTGTGTCGAAATAAAGGTTCATCAAACTTATGACAATGCAATCAGTAGGTACCTACGTACTGAGCGCTACACACACGAATGCTGACCAAACAATTTTATGTTGCCAAATGTAGGTACAGCTTTAATTATTTTCTAATTTCGTTGTTTTTATAGTTTGATTCTGACGGTAAAATATGTATTGATAAAATTTAATTTAATTTAATAAAAAGCCAAGATTAGTGTTTATTAGAGTCAGAGAGTCATTAAACTTGTGTACAGTCAAAGATAAGTATAAATGTAGTTCTTTTTTTTCTTTCCTTTAGTGCTACATATTGTACTACATAGTTAGGTAGTTTTAACACAATAGTTGGGTTCACCATAGGTTTCCATCATATAATGTGATTTTTAACTAAATAATCTTTACAATTAAAAGGGTTAACAAAAAAAATGAAAACCAGCAACTATAGTTAAAATTGCATTTTTTTAACTATGACTTTAATATTACTGCTATTTTGAAGAAAAAATAAGTGTATGGACAGTAAAAATAGAAAAGTAAAATATTGAAAATAATGTTTTTGAATTATTAAAAAAAAACTTCTGAGAAATCAATGAATGAGTCAAGGATAAATTAATTTATCAATAAACACAGGACGAGGACAAATATTATACTTAGATTACCTTAGGTAATAGGTATATCGAAAGAACCAAAGTATAATGTTACTACAAATAGGTAGTAAGGTACATGAATGATGCTATAGATATGTATGTCGGGGGAGGTTCAGGATCAGACATCACGCAAGGCGTAGTGGGTACGTCGAGTAGAGACAACAAGTAACTTGCAGAATTATGGATTTATTGAATATGATGTATCAATCACTGGGTAGGTAATTCAGTTCTGTTGTAACGTGGACGGTTCCCAGGTAGGCAGGGGCAGGCAGGTCCAGACGCTGTCGAAGCTCAAAACAGAATGGCGGGCCCGCTGGCTCCCCTCCTCCAGGCTCCATCCTAGCGCACCGCGGCGGAAGTCATGTCGTGTACCAACATAACTTGACAGATTAGCCAACACAGCCACGCGTGCGCTGCGCTACAACCGAGTGTCCGTGTTCATGACCATCTCCGACATGTATATATTGAGTAAAGTAAAGTGTTAAAAATCTTTTGTTACATATACGTAGTCGGTCCCATAATGAATTGGCCTGATATAGTTCTACGCGACATACCGATACATGTTATGTTGCATTGAATAGTACGGTTCTCAGACACTTTATAAACGAACACGCATGGACTTGACGAGCGTAGTTCGGTTTAGCAGTTTGTTTGAACAACAAGTGTCGCGTATTTTTTCAAAATGTCGAAAACCGAGTATCGAAGCGTCATAAAGTTTCTATTTAAAGAAGGCTTATCCCCCGCCCAAATTAAAGAACGATTAGATGGTGTGTATAAGGAGTGTTCTCCCTCTTATAGCACAGTAAAAAATTGGGTGAAAGAGTTTCGCCTCGGGCGAGAAACCGTCGAAGATATCGGCCATGACGGTCGACCGGTAGAAGTGCTCACTCCCGATACTATTGCTCAAATCGAAGAAGAGGTTTTGAGTGACCGCCGTTTGAAGATTGGAGAAATTGCAGCTAGACTTGGGCTCTCTAAAAGTACTGTCCATCGTGCAATCGATGAACATCTTCATATGAAAAAAGTCAGTGCAAGATGGGTCCCGAAACTTCTGTCAGCTGTGCAGAGACGGGTGCGATTTCGCTGTGCTGCCGAGTTTTTAGATCTTTGTGGAGAAAACCCAAAGAACGTGATCGAGAGACTAGTAACTGGTGATGAAACTATGGTGTTATATTATGATCCAGAAAGCAAGCGCGAGTCAATGGAATGGCGTTATAAGGGTGAAAAGCCGCCTAGAAAGGCAAAGGTGCAACAATCTACCAAAAAAATCATGTGCACAATCTTTTGGGATTTTCAAGGTATTTTGATGGTTGATTTTAAAGAGCGCAATACAGTCGTAAACGGTGAATATTATGCTTCATAAATATATAAACTGCGAGATATTATAAAGGAGAAGCGCAGAGGTAAACTGAGTAAAGGCGTCCTGTTGCTTCACGACAACGCCCCCGTGCACACCGCCGGTGTTTCGAAGGATGCAGTGCGTCAATGCGGGTTCACGGAGCTGGACCATCCACCTTATAGTCCAGACATGGCTCCGTCCGACTATTACTTATTCCCAAATTTAAAGCGGGACTTAAGGGGAAGAAAATTTTCAAGCACTGAAGAGTTGCAGGCGGCCGTCTTCAGTCATTTTGAAGACAAAGATTGCGATTATTTTTATAAAGGATTAGAAATGTTATTTCACCGATGTCAGAAGTGTGTCAGTATTGATGGAGACTATATTGAAAAATAAAAATGATTGCATTTAATTTTCTTTTTTATTTCATAGTTAGGCCAATTCATTATGGGACCGACTACGTAAGTACAATTAGGGACTTTGCTCTTCATAGGAAAGTACGTTTGTGTGCGTGACTAAGACAGTCATAGCGAAGCTCGTGGGAGAGTTAAAAGTTTAAGGTAAAAGGAAAAGTTGTATTTTTTAATGTTAAAGTTTTGTAAAAGAAAAGTAAATGTTGTCGGGAATATTCTGGATGATAAGATTTGTTCAGTGGTTGGACTGATCAGCCAAGAACTGTGCAAATTCTTGTAAGCCAGTTATTCAATTTTGAGTGAGCATAATGTTTGGTTGAGCGTATGAACTGAAAGTTTACAAGTGTGTAAATGAATATGGTGTACCACAGACGGTACAAAGTTATTATAGGCACATTGTGGGTCAGATCCTTCAAATTCGATCATAGTGTAAACTGCGTTTCTCGGTGAGAATTGTTGGAGTCTTGTTTGATGGCTTAAACCATGGCCCCATGCATGATATAGGTTGTGCGCACAACCCCACGATAGGCACGAGATTGCCTAGTGTATGTAATAAAAAGAGTCGACTCATGATAAAATGCCAGTAAATAAATAATTATATGGTAAAGACCGGCGCCGGCCCCCAAAGAGGGTTATTGTAAGTGTACGTACGTAATAATTGTTAGTAATTATATGAGTGACAAGAATGTGTAAAGGATGAAGAATAATAAATTCGTAATCGTCCATAAACCTGTTATACTCGTACATATTATGTCGTAAACAATGAGGACAGAACATACAGTATAGGCAGGTAGAAATGTATACCTATATCTACAATGAAGAGCATAAAGGACAAATGGTTATTCTTTTATTTCCTAAAATGAAGAAAACTGATATGCCATTACAGAACAACAAGGGCAAATAATTATGACAAATTGGGATTTATATGTATACCAGTTACTTTTCTTATTTTAGTTAAAACATGCATAATTGTAATTACCTATCAAGAATGATTGCCAACAGTGCGTTATAGTAGTAGATAATATAAAACTGTAACCAATTTATCCAAGAAAAAAAAAATTGTAAGTTACATATAAGTTAAAACTTAATATTAAATGACTTTTCAGAATTTACCTGAATTGTTTTCTAACTTTGTTTTGTGTAAAACTTATTATCTTGTGTAATTAACTTTTTTATTTAGTGACAGTAAATGTATGTTTACTACTTTCAACGTACAAAGGGAAAGTTTAACCTTAGTTGAATTCAATAATATGTTCCTTTAGTAATGGAAATAATGTCTGTAACATTAATTAAAAATAAAATTGAAATTGTTGTAAAAGTTTTATCTTTTGTATACTTAAGTTAAAAAGTTTGGTGAAATTATGAAATATTTTTGAACTAGCATAAGATTGTTCTAAATTTTTGTTCCTATAAAAGATTTATTTTAATTTATTCAATATTTTTGGAAAACATACAGCTTACATTTACATTGTTTAATGTTCATTCGAAAAGCTATCATTATTATTATATTCTTGGAAAATAAAAAAAAATTATATTGTATGCAATCATTTATACGAGTGTTCACCAAACGTATCGTTTCACTCTACGTCTCTCCCGGTCCAATCCTTACATTATAGGTAAGCTTCATCAAGTCGTTCACTTTGCCAGGTTGAGATTCACTTGACAAGAGTTTGTCCCTTTCAGACTTGAAAAAAATATAATAGGCTACCCTGCTGTCAGGGTAAAAAATACTCTAACGAAACTAATTTAGAACGCTTTCTTAGTGTGATAGTGATTATACATAGAACACTGTGACATAAATAGGGGTTGGAGTAAAGTAAATGGGGCACTGAGGAAAAATACTTAGAAATTTTTTCCAAAATAAGAATTAGAAATTTTTTGCAAAATTAGACTTAGAAATTTTTTGCAAAACCAATGGACAAGCATTTATATGGTGGGGGGATCAAAGGAGGGATCAAGGGGGATCATGGTAGGGATCAAGGGATATCAAGGGAGGGATTAAAGGGGCATCACGGAAGATAGAGGGTGGGATCCCTGGGGATCAAGGGAGGGATGGAGGGCTCGATCCCTGGGCTGGGGATCAAAGGAGGGATCGATCTCTGGAAATCAAGGGAGGGATCGAGGGATCGATCCCTGAGGACCAAGTGAGGGATCGAGGGAGAGATCCCTGGGCATGTTTGTCATATTGACTCAGATGACTTCTAGTGTTACTTATAAAATGATATAGTATTATTGCTTTTACTTCCATATAAATATATATGCACAACTTTAACTTGTTCTACTTCATTTTGAATGTTTAATACTTCGTCTGCGTGGAATCCGATTATATTGCATTTTCATAAAATAAACATATTATTAATAACTCGGTTTCTAGGCGACGTGTCAAGATGAAAAATGCACCAGATTATAAGTATGCACCAGATTCCAATCACTGTTTATCACATAAATACAGGTGTACAAGTCCTAAGAGGTACTTCGGAATTTTAGTTGGAGTGCACCTAAAAAGGCTATCCAGGAACTTGGTTTTGAGTAGACTAAAAAAAAATTAAGTTCAAAAAGTGTTTAGTACTCTTGGTCCAAAGGTATCTACTAAAAATATGGACTGTGGGGTTTATTTTGGTAGTTTTTTTAATGCTTTTAGTACCTAGATTACCCTCTGACTGTATAGTAGATTCAAGAGAGCCCTGAAGATATACTCCAACTTGTAAGATTCTTAGGGCCAGTATCTTAAGCACTATTGAGGAATACAGCCTATTACCCGCCTACCCATAAAAGTTCAGGACAACACACGGCGGCCCTAAGGATATTTTAATCAAAGCGAGAGCTAAAATGTACTTAATGAGCATTGAGTTGTACATTTTTACTAAAGCGAGTACTGACTAACCTTGTTGAAGACATCGTCGTCGTCTTCGTCGCTGTCTCGCCCGAACATGCTCCACAAGTAGTCGAGCCTCAGCTCACACACAGCACCGGCCCACGCGCGGCACACCACACGAATGACTCATCTCACTTCATGCACTGGGGCACTAGGGGCACTATTATGGCACCGACCAAAGATAATATCACACGCACCGACGCACTAACGGGTATTTGAGCCAAAAAACCGGTCAAAAGTGGTTTTTCTAAAATTCATAAAATGACACAAACAATGCATGTTTAAGGCGCGAAATAGTCTGAATAACCTTGTTGAAACGGAGATCGCTGAGAGTTTTGCCGACGTCAGTGCCATCTAGCGGCTACGGTTGGTACAGTTGAAATACTATAAAAACTGCAGAAGGGACAAGTGTTATTTATTAGTTATCCTACATAACTGCCTATTTTTGTTTGCCCATCACTGCAACTGACGTCATCGTTACGTGCAAAGTGCTGAGTTTTATTTTTTATGACCAGTAGGCGTCAGGAACCAATAAGAGGTATGTAAATGTATGTTTAATTCTTTGGCACGCTCTACAGCCTAAACGGATTCAACTTCTTTTGTCGGATTTCAATATTTGATGTTATTAGATTTGTCTCAGTTGTGGGAGTGACATGGGGTACACTATTTTATTACTAGCTGTTGCCTGCGATAACAGAGAGAAAAGTAAAAAATCTACTCATCATAGAAATGTTTGCCCTGCGCCGGGTGGGGATCGAACCCACAACTCTCGGATGTAGTCAGGGGCA
Organism: Coleophora deauratella; assembly: GCA_958295455.1. NCBI lineage: Eukaryota > Metazoa > Arthropoda > Insecta > Lepidoptera > Coleophoridae > Coleophora > Coleophora deauratella. The sequence goes on from OY282411.1 coordinate 11,981,389, forward strand.
CAAACCACTGAGCCAACGAGTCCGTCAAGTTTATGTTTTTAGATTTTAGGACTAAGTGATATAAAAAATATTCTTCTAATTGTGTCAACCTAACGGTGTTCCAAAACTAATGCGACGAAGGAGATCATTCAGGCTCCACACATTTTTTGGCCTTTTTTAAAGTGCCAGTCAACAAAAAAATTACGTATTATTAGAACTTGCTATTTGGAGCAATAGTTAAAATGACACAAAAGTTGTAGGGTTTTTCTGAACAATGTTATATAAGATCGATGAATCGTCATTTTCATACATTTATTGATTCCTGAAAGCTCAGATATAACTAGAGTTTATCATCTGGAACAATTTTCATTAAATTTTTCAACTTTTGTGTCATATTAACATTAACTATTGCTCCAAATAGCTAGTTCTAACAATTCGTACTTCTTTTTTGTTGGCCGGCACTTTCATAAAAGGCTCAAAATTAATGATCTCCTTTTGGCTGGTGATAGCTTTGATCAAGACCTATCAAAATAACGAAACATGTGTTCTGCAAAAGTTTATGGTTTTCGAGGTATACCAGATTTAAAAAAATGAAAATCACTACTATGTTTTTTAATTAACTTGTTTTTTTTTGGACTCAAATATTGTTGATTAGTGTCTCCACCCGAATTCACTACTTTATTCTACAAAAAAAGTTAAAGATGCCATCAGAAATACATCATCAATTAAAAAAAATCTTTAAAAATATTCGATAATGAAACTTTATACATCTGCGACGTAAAAAAAATTACTCAATAATTTTTGTCTCACATTATGAGATAGAGCATATTATGCTATAAAAAATCCTTATTTCATGCCCATTTTAGAAATGTATAATACTTGGATATTTTCCTTGCAAACAATGAGTTAATTGCTCTTTCTGACCTCAAGGTGCTGACTTATTATATTCGAGGTTTTCAAATAAAATTAATTAGATTGATTAAAAATAAACAAAACAAAACAAAAGTACCTACCTTAATCGGAGACAACTGTACTATTAGGTTTTTAATACACCCAAGCTGCTGATTGAAAGACTGCCTGGCCGAAGTAGACGAGACGAAGACGTTGTTTTGGAAGAAAGATGGAAAAGTGGCGGCAAAATTTAACTTTTTTAGGGTTCAAAGTTCAAAAGCCAACGGGACCCTATTATTAAGCCTCCACTTTCCGTCCGTCCGTTCGTCTGTCTGTCTGTCAGCGGGCAGTATCTCATGAACCGTAATAAGTAGAGAGTTGAAATTTTACAGAGTGTGTATTTCTTTTATTTTGCTCTATGTTCTTCAGCAATCATGGTGATTGTGAACATTGGCTTACCGTTGACAGACCTACCACAAATCCCTACATCAGTAGGGATTTGTGGTATCAGTATCAACTGGGAGACATAATATTCCTTGCCAAGTTGACCTCTGTGACTCGATCATCCAACTTCATCAGTTTGATAGGTACATGTATTAGTATCATTTGGTATATTTCCTTTCCTGAATATCCAGGTACTTCTAAACACATAATCAAACGCAAAACTACTCCCAGGTCTAGAAGGGATTAAGGAGTCCATTGCTCTATGTTAATCAGCAATCATGGTGATTCTGAACATTGGCCTGCAGTTAATAGATCTACCACAAATTAGAGAGCGAACATTCCTTGCTCAGTCGACTACAAGTATCTATGACTCGATTATCCTACTTCATTGTTTGATACATCACCTTGATACCACTATAGTTTTTATACTCGTATCGGCTGTATTCGCGAAGTTCTCAGTAATATCCTAATTGTTAATCAAGATCCTGAAAGAGTTAAATTGCGTACATAACGTTATATATTGAGATAAAATCGCTAATAACAACCCAAGAATAGTTAAGCTATGTTTTGAATGTTAACACTTCAAAAATATCACTTTCTGTTGAAAATCTTGAAAATTGTTGAAAATCAGTCTCGCGTCGCGCGCGTCAGCGAACGGTTGTGTGAGTTACGCACGTCGCGAAATAGCCGTTGTTGTTGTTTACAACAATGTCAAATACTGTGAAATGTTTGTCGTGTAACATTGTGATAAACGAGGTTCTGGCCTTTATCAGTAACAAGATCGACATCATGGATGAGGCGAGCATCAGTCGCATCTGCGTAACCGCCTTTTCGGAGAGTGATATTGTTCAGGCCAAACGCTTGTTGTTTGAATCATTATCAGCAACAAAAAATATGAAAACACGGAAAAGGGATGGAAAAACTGTACGGGACATCGATGACATCATATATCTTCTGAAAGAGACGGACCCAGAAAAACTGCCGATTTTTGTTGCGCGGGAGTTGCAAAAATTACCCCCGGTTTTATTTGACCATCTGGATGTAACCCGGCTTTTAAAGGACCTTCTTAAACTACGTCGCGAACTTGAACAGATCCCTGAAGAATATGTGACCAAGCAGGAGTTCAGCCTACTGAAATCGGAGCTTGAAAATCTTAAAAAAGCTTCATTAGTGAATAACTTTCACCTAAATGTCAACAACAAACGAGGTGCTTGTGTAATAGATAGTTTTGAGTACGATAGTGGGCCAATGGGTTTGCCTCCCGTTTATGAGGACAGTGACCATCAAAAAATGTCCCCCCAACGATCACCGTTACAAAAATCGTCAACAGAGGGTACTACGAAAAATAATACGCAGATAACGGAACAAACTTCGCCAGCGTCGTTGTGCGACCGGGCGATCGTTGGGCTTGCAGCAACCGCTGCCGCCGCATCAGCTGTGAACCGATGCGCGGGCAGCGAGTATGTACCTAGCGATCAACTTGCGAGTGCGATGAGTCATTCTACACTGACCTTACCTGCAGCGGCCAGGCACGATTCAGAGGCGGCGGCGGCGGCGACTATACCGATACACACGGCTGTCACGAATAAAAAACAGTACTCGGAGGTTGCAAAAGGTGATGAATGGAAAATACCGGCTCCAAGTGAGGACTGGATTCTTGTCCAAAAAAGGAGATTGAGAAACCGGTTCATTGGCCAAAGAGGAAGTGCAGTGGTAGACTCAGATAGTAAGTTCCGAGCGGCGGATATAAAAGTTCCTGTGTACATCTACAACGTTGCGAAGGAGACGTCCGTGTGTGATATCTCTAATTACATTATGAGCAAAACTAATGTGTCGGCTAAGTTAGAAAAAATGAATATGAGAACAATAAAAGATTACGATGCATACAAAGTTTTTGTACCTAAACATAAATTAGAAATCTTTTTGAAGGACGACTTTTGGCCAGATGGTATTGCGTTTCGACGATTTGTTGATTTTAGGAAAAAAGAGGGAGTTGATACTCCGTTAATGGCTAAAACTTTATCAACCAATGATGGATCACACCACTAAGTTTATAAGTTTTAACTGTAAAAATGTTAGCCGATCGGTGGAATGTGTGAGAAGATTGTGTAGCACTGCTGATGTTATCGCGTTGCAAGAAACATGGCTCCTGCAGCACGACATTCCCTTCCTCGGGAGCATAGACGAGGGCTTCGCTTACACCGGCAAGTCTGCGGTGGACACGTCATCGCGCGTACTCCGAGGCAGACCGCACGGCAGGGTAGCCTTGCTATGGAGGAAGGCCGCTTTGCCGTGTGCAACAGTGGTTTCGTGTGTCAGTGTGCGCTTAGCGGCGATTAAAATTATGCTTGGAGAGCGCTCCGTATTAGTATTCTCAGTGTATATGCCTACGGATTGTGCAGAAAATCTAGCAGAATTCACAGAGTGCTTGAGTGAAATAAACTCGATAGTGGAGATCAATGAAGTGGAATGTGTTTACGTGCTCGGCGATTTCAACGCGCATCCCGGTGAGCTATTTTCGCATGAATTATTGAGCTTTTGTGATGAACAATCGTGGACCTGCGTAGACTATGAGCTGTTGCCTAGGGACACGTACACTTATGTGAGTGACGCACACGGCTGCCAGCGCTGGCTCGATCACTGTGTAGTGACGAGTGCCGCGCGTCCCACTGTATTGAGTGTGAAAGTTTTACTCGATGATGTTTACTGGTCTGACCACTACCCACTGATAATTGAATGCGATATAAATATGATCCAACCAAAAATTTTAATGTCAAATAATCCTTGTAATAAAATAATTTGGGGCGAAAGAAACTCAGAACAAATTGAAAAATATTACGAATATTGTCACTCCAAATTGCGTAATATCGATTTTCCTACGGATTTCTGTAAATGTGCGGACCGTATGTGTTCAGACAGCAACCATAGGCTTATACTGGATGAAATGTATCACAGTATCGTTTGTGTGCTAAAGGAAGCATCTGAATATTCCTACATTAATAGTAAACGTAAACATAAGTATGTAGTTGGCTGGAATAAGTATGTAAGTGGCCCTCACCGGGAGGCCCGACTTTGGTATCAATGGTGGTTACTGTACAACAAACCGGAAACTGGCTATGTTTATGATAAAATGCTAGAGTCTAAAAAAGCATTCAAGGCTAAGCTTAAGTATTGTCAAAATCGGGAACAACAAATTAAAATGGATATAATTGCTACACACCATTCGAATAAAAACTTTGGCAAATTTTGGAAAAGTACTAACAAATTGAATCCAAAGCCGAGTCTTCCGGTGAGTGTGGCTGGCGTTCATGACCCGATTGGTATCGCCAAGGCTTTTCATCAACACTTTAAAGTGGAATCTCCTCTCCCGCAAATGCCGGACGAACTGCTCAATATTGAGGACAAGCCCGATGTCCCAGCCATCAGATTTTCAGCTAAGCAAGTAGCTTCTATAATTAAAAAAATGGCAAGGGGGAAGTCTCCCGGGCATGACAGCTTTAGTATTGAGCACCTCAAGTATACGGGAGTACACTTGCCAAGGGTGCTGGCCTTATTCTTTAACCTATGTATAAGCCATGGTTATTTGCCGGATGACCTTATGTACACGTTAGTCATACCAATTGTGAAAAATAAGACGGCGGATGCTTCTGACATCTCCAATTACAGGCCTATATCGTTGGCCACTGTAGTGGCAAAGGTGCTGGACCGTCTGCTTGATGATATTTTAGGAAAACATATCAACCTCCACGACGCTCAATTCGGTTTTAGGCCGGGATTGTCAACTGAAAGCGCCATCCTGTGTCTCAAGCAGACTGTTCAGTACTATACTGCTCGTGGGACGCCGGTATATGCCTGTTTTTTGGACTTGTCAAAGGCATTTGACCTGGTGTCATATGATTTACTGTGGCATAAACTAAAACACGAAACAGAAGTGCCATGTGAGATTACATCAATATTTAAATATTGGTATTCAAATCAAATGAATAGTGTAAGGTGGGCAGGAGCGAAGTCGGACGCGTATGGGATGAACTGTGGGGTGAGGCAGGGGGGATTAACCTCACCCAAGTTGTTTAACCTATACATGAACCGCCTGATTGAGGAGCTCAGCAGCACCAATATTGGATGCCATATAGATGGAGTTTGTATCAATAATATCAGTTATGCCGACGATATGGTGCTGCTGAGCCCCTCAATAGGAGCTCTGCAGAAATTGTTGCGGATATGTGAAACGTATGCGGTGGCCCACGGGCTCAGGTACAATGCATCAAAAAGTGAGCTTATGTTATTTAAAGCAGGCAATAAAAGCTATAAGATGTCGTCTTTGACGCTTTGTGGTAACCCTGTAAAGAGAGTGGAAAAGTTTAAATACCTGGGTCACTGGGTCACCGAAACTATGTCCGATGATGAGGACATTGAGAGAGAGCGCAGAGCGCTGTGTGTGCGCTGCAATATGTTGGCTCGTAGGTTTGCACGCTGTAGCACACAGGTTAAACTGACATTGTTCAGAACTTACTGTCAAATATTTTACACGAGCAATCTATGGGTCAACTTTACGCGGCGGGCATACAGCGCACTGCGCGTGCAGTATAATAACGCGTTCAGGTTACTGTTTGGACTGCCGAGACACTGCAGCGCGTCAGCAATGTTCGCGGAGGCGCAGGTCGATTGCTTCTATGCAATAATAAGAAAGCGATGCGCCTCGCTGTTAAGCAGGGTCCGGTCCAGCTCGAACGGTATCCTGAGCGCGCTGGCGGAGCGCTGGGATTCGCCGTGGGCGGCGCGCGGGGCACGGCTGCACGCGCCAGTACCGCCGCCACCTCGACGCTTGTAGCCCCGTCTGATTTTATTTTATTAAATTATCTCATTAATAGTTATATTGTTACTAACATGGTTTTTAAGTCTTGTAATACTAACAAATAATATGTAATATGGAATTTATTCTGAAATAAATTTGATTTGATTTGATTTGATTTGAAAATAGAATGTTAAAACTAGGGATGGGACGTATAGTGTTTTGGCCGGATAACCGGATACCGAATATTCGGCCAAGTCACAGGCTGGATAGCCGAATATTCGGCCAAATTATCCTGCCGTCTAAAAATGTCTGCAAACGGATGGCAGCTTTAATTGCTATGACATGACTATGCTAAAGCCAAGACCATGTCGCAATCAAAGCGGCACCGCACCGACTTGTCCCAACTTCTTGCTGCGATCTGCGACGCCGGTGACGAGCCGGCTTCACTTCACCACCCAGGTGCAGGACGTGCAGGAGTATGTCAGGACCAAGACCAAGATGATCGTAAGGGTTCAGCTTTTGGATTCGCGTTTCGACACTCACTTCAAGGTGTTCGTGGTGCGTGTCCCGACTCAGAGCTTGGACACCTTTATGAAAGAAGACTTGTGGCGTTTCGGCGGTTTCGAGGTCGTCTTCGGGACTCTAACACTGCGAGCATCGGCAGCGCAACAGCACAAAGAAAAGTGCCGCAGATATTATTATTATTATTATTAGATTTAAAGTAGAATAACTTATAATTGTATTTATTTATAGTATTTATGTCATTTTAATTGTATAAGTTTTTATGTATCTATGGGCCTGTACTTAGTTACTATGTTGCCTGAAAATAAATGAATAATAATAAATAATATGCGCAGCAGCGGCGGGAGGCTGCGTGGCGCCCACGCTTTGCATTGATTCGGGCTTTCTTCGGGCTGACACCTAGCGAACGTGGACAGTTACTATACTCGCTTGTTTTGTTTATGTATTCAATCAAACAATCACAACGTTTTTGATTGATATACTCTTTATTGTACACACACAAAAAATATATAACAACAAAAGGCACAATATTAAAGTAACAGTGGTAAAATGTAGGCGATCTTATCGCTTATAGCGATTCCTTTTTAAAGTTACTGATAAAAATTAAATCGTGGTAGTGGTCTTAATTTGATTTGTGTTTGTAAAAATGGCAAGTGTACAGAAAAAACGCCTTTATGGACGTATCAGCTTCCCATCCACGACTTGTCTGCGTGGACTTTAGAATCGGATCCAGAGAGAAAAAATGTTTAGGTGGCGCCATCTAGTGACGAAGGGTAATTTTTGAGTTTTTAAGCATTCCTCCAGGAACCCTTAAGTTTCCGGCACAAAAAGTATCATATGTGTTAGCTGAGTACTTTATCTATCTGCCTTTCAAATTTCATCTAAATCCGTTCAGTAGTTGTGGCATGAAAGTGGAACAAACAAATAAATAAACTAAAAAATAAAATAAACTAAAATAAACAAACAAACAAAAACACAAACAAACATCCATAATTTCGCATTTATAAATATTGGTGAGATGAGATGAGATTTCGTCGAAGAACAACAATTTGCTAAGTATAATTTATGTGAGGTGATTTCTCAAGGTATCACTGGAAAGAAGGCAGAAACCTCGGTGCTCAAAAAGCATAATTACTACCTCATTATTTTTCTTATCGTGTGGCACATTTAACCGTTCTTCCCACAAGATATAGACGGCGGTTGCCTAGTGTTGCATTTAGCATCACCCGCGGTCACGTGTAGGGCATTTAGATTTACACCTACGGACGTGTGCAACGCGACCATCATACACATCTAGAGATCAGATGTGCAGGTTCCCTCACGATGTTTTCCTTCACCGTTAAAGCAGTCTGTATGAAAATGCACGTGAGTTTCGAAAAACTCATTGACGCAGTGGCCAAGATTTGAACCCACGACCTCTGGTTAGGAGGACGGAGTCACTACCCGCTGCGCCACCAACGCTTTTTTTCCTACTCTACTACTCTTTTTCTCCTACCTCATTAAAGAGGCTATTGGGCTAGACTAAAAATTGGTTTTGTGTTTTTCGATGTTCATTTACGAAATTCTAACTATCCGGCGGGGGCCGGATAATTGAGTTATTATCCGGTATCCAGCCTGATACTAAAGTACTGGCCGGATAGGCCATTATAAGATAATAAATAAATATCCAGGACAATTAAGATTGTATGTTAATTGTCCTGGATATTTATTTATTATCTTATAATTTTTGGATATTTGCACAGAACCCCTGAGGAGATACCCTCTGACCTAAATCTAAATAAATAAAATAATATACAGGTTGTCCCAAAACTAATGCCACAAATTTTGGCTGGTGATAGCTTTGAGCAAGATCTAACAAAATAACGAAACATATCGTCGTATCTTACGAATAAGGGCATAATTGCAAAATGAAAACTTTTCAGGTTTTAACTAGAGATGGGACGGATATCCGGTTACTATTCTATCCGGCCAGTACTTTAGTATCAGCCTGGATACCGGATAATAGCTCAATTATCCGGCCCCCGCCGGATAGTTAGAATTTCGTAAATGAACATCGAAAAACACAAAACCAATTTTTAGTCTACCCCAATAACCTCTTTAATGAGGTAGGAGAAAAAGAGTAGTAGAGTAGGAAAAAAAGCGTCGGTGGCGCAGCGGGTAGTGACTCCGTCCTCCTAACCAGGGGTCGTGGGTTCAAATCTTGGCCACTGCGTCAATGAGTTTTTCGAAACTTACGTGCATTTTCATACAGACTGCTTTAACGGTGAAGGAAAACATCGTGAGGAAACCTGCACATCTGATCTCCAGATGTGTATGATGGTCGCGTTGCACACGTCCGTAGGTGTAAATCTAAATGCCCTACACGTGACCGCGGGTGATGCTAAATGCAACACTAGGCAACCGCCGTCTATATCTTGTGGGAAGAACGGTTGAATGTGCCACACGATAAGAAGAATAATGAGGTAGTAATTATGCATTTTTAGCACCGAGGTTTCTGCCTTCTTCCCAGTGATACCTCGAGAAATCACCTCACATAAATTACACTTAGCAAATTGTTGTTCTTAGACGAAATCTCATCTCCTCTCACCAATATTATAAATGCAAAATTATGGATGTTTGTTTGTGTTTTTGTTTGTTTGTTTATTTTAGTTTATTTTATTTTTTAGTTTATTTATTTGTTTGTTCCGTTTTCACGCCACAACTACTGAACGGAATTAGATGAAATTTGATAGGCAGATAGATAAAGCACTCAGCTAACACATATGATACTTTTCGGCCGGAAACTTAAGGGTTCCTGGAGGAATGCTTAAAAATTCAAAAATTACCCTTCGTCACTAGATGGCGGCACCTCAACATTTTTTCTCTCTGGATCCGATTCTAAAGTCCACGCAGACAAGTCGTGGACGGGAAGCTGATACGTCCATAAAGGCGACTTTTTCTGTACACTTGCCATTTTTACAAACACAAATCAAATTAAGACCACTACCACGATTTAATTTTTATCAGTAACTTAAAAAAGGAATCGCTATAAGCGATAAGATCGCCTACATTTCACCACTCTGTAACTTTAATATTGTGCCTTTTGTTGTTATATATTTTTTGTGTGTGTACAGTAAAGAGTATATCAATCAAAAACGTTGTCATTGTTTGATTGAATACATAAACAAAACAAGCGAGTATAGTAACTGTCCACGTTCGCTAGGTGTCAGCCCGAAGAAAGCCCGAATCAATGCAAAGCGTGGGCGCCACGCAGCCTCCCGCCGCTGCTGCGCATATTATTTATTATTATTCATTTATTTTCAGGCAACATAGTAACTACGCACAGGCCCATAGATACATAAAAACTTATACAATGAAAATGACGTAAATACTATAAATAAATACAATTATAAGTTATTCTACTTTAAATCTAATAATAATAATATCTGCGGCACTTTTCTTTGTGCTGTTGCGCTGCCGATGCACGCAGTGTTAGAGTCCCGAAGACGACCTCGAAACCGCCGAAACACCACGCCTTTCGGCCAGAAGTCTTCTTTCATGAAGGTGTCCAAGCTCTGAGTCGGGACACGCACCACGAACGCCTTGAAGTGAGTGTCGTAACGCGAATCCAAAAGCTGAACCCTTACGATCATCTTGGTCTTGGTCCTGACATACTCCTGCACGTCCTGCACCTGAGGTGAAGTGAAGCCGGGAAAGGTAGAGACTCGTCACCGGCGTCGCAGATCGCAGCAAGAAGTTGGGACCAGTCGGTGCGGTGCCGCTTTGATTGCGACACGGTCTTAGCTTTCGCATAGTCATGTCATAGCAATTAAGGCTGCCATCCGTTTGCAGACATTTTTAGACTTTTTTTTAGAGGATAATTTGGCCGAATATTCGGTATCCGGTTATCCGACCAAAACACTATACGTCCCATCCCTTGTTTTAACATTCTATTTTCAACAGAAAGTGATATTTTTGAAGTGTTAACATTCAAAACATAGCTTAACTATTCTTGGGTTGTTATTAGCGATTTTATCTCAATATATAACGTTATGTACGCAATTTAACTCTTTCAGGATCTTGATTAACAATTAGGATATTACTGAGAACTTCGCGAATACAGCCGATACGAGTATAAAAACCATAGTGGTATTAAGGTGATGTATCAAACAATGAAGTAGGATAATCGAGTCATAGATACTTGTAGTCGACTGAGCAAGGAATGTTCGCTCTCTAATTTGTGGTAGATCTATTAACTGCAGGCCAATGTTCACAATCACCATGATTGATGATTAACATAGAGCAATGGACCCCTTAATCCCTTCTAGATCTGGGAGTAGTTTTGCGTTTGATTATGAGTTTAAAAGTACCTGGATATTCAGGAAAGGAAATATACCAAATGCTACTAATACATGTACCTATCAAACTGATGAAGTTGGATGATCGAGTCACAGAGGTCAACTTGGCAAGGAATGTTATGTCTCCCAGTATCAGTAGGGATTTGTGGTAGGTCTGTCAACGGTAAGCCAATGTTCACAATTACCATGATTGCTGAAGAACATAGAACAAAATATTTAGTTTTGGCGATCCACTGCGAAGCAGAAAGAGCATGGAGTCTAGTTGGCATACCTAAAGTTACCCCAGAGGAGCCCCACTATGGGAAATTCCAATGATGGCGGCCAGTGATGAAACATGTGGCAATCGATAGAGAATTAAAATACAAACTAAAAATGCTCTTTGTTAAATTTTCGAAAACGGTATACTTTCGGAGATATTGAAGATTTTTGGTTAAAGAAAAAAAAGATAAAAATGCGATTTTCGATAAGTTTTATTATTATTATAGATTATACACTAGCAGCTATAACAGCTGATGCGTGTAGTTCACTGCACTTATGTAGTTTTTAACAAATGTTTGTCCAATTTATTTTTAAAACTATTCACGGATGGAGCACTTATGACTGTCTCTGGTAGTTTGTTCCACTGATTTACTACGCGGAGTTGTAATAGTTTTCTTCTTTCTTAGTATATAAATCTCAACTACATCCATCAAAATTATTTATTTGAACATTATATTTTTGTTACTTTTAACTTAAAAAGTTGTGATTCGTCACAATTCATTAATAACCAACTCTTGTAAATCTGAAATAATAAGGTTGCAGGCTACCTACTAAGTCAAAAAGGATGATTTCTGAAATTAAAAATATATTTCACATATATGTATAAACCAACTGCTTTATTTGAGTGACTGTACACACTAATAACAAAGAGGTACTTACTAAATATGTCACTACAGCATAATTCCTTTACTACCATTAATGCGAACAAAATGTAGTAATTAACAATTGAACTAACCTATTAATTTATCACGGTATATTAATATTGCTAGGTGTGTATACAAACTAAACTTGCAGAGATAGCTGCACAATTGAATTAACTTGTATGAGGACAATGTACAGAAAGGTGAAATGTAGCAATATAAGTGAAGAGGTTTTATTATTTTTGATGATAAAACAACTACGCTCATAAAATAGGAATGTCATACATTTCTGATACCCATTCAAAGTTCGCCATTTTCTTCATTTTCGACGTCATGTCTAACAATAATTGTTTCTAAAAATGCTGCTGGTGGCAAAGGCAACGGGTTTTGGTTTCGAGCCCATCCCATGAACCATATCACACTCATGGTGTGGGAACAACATCCAAGGGTACTTTTACCCACTATGCAGGAACAGTAGTGTGCTTCAATTTTTTCCCTTCCTTGCATGTCATTTAGTAAAATATAAACAAAATGATTGCGACGCCCCGCATGACGAGAATGAATTTTAAACAATATGAATAAAAATAAATAACAATACTATCGTATAGAAACGCATCTCCTTTATGCGTGCCCGAAATGCCGCCTTTTCCCCCCTCAGCTCGTAACACCCCGCTGTCGTCCACGCGTCCAACTGGCCTCTAGTTTTAACGTTGATCTTAACCTATTCTGTGCCTTAAGAATAAATAATAATACTCCTTAACCTATGCCTATGCACTATTGATGCATTAAACTGAATGTTTGTTACGTCCTTGTAATGATTTTCAACTTATTTAGTTAAAATAAAAGTATTTGTTGAAATAAATTATATTGATTAAAGGCTGAGGTGGATATGCGTATCGAAAATGACATTTTTAACTTTATTTTTTTAAACGAACATGCTCAATATCTCCGAAAGTATACCGTTTTCGAGATTTTACCAAATAACATTTTTAGTTTGTATTTTGGTTCTCTATCGATTGCCATATGTTTCATCGCTGGCCGCCATGATTTGACTTTCCCATAGTGGGGCTCCTCTGGGTAAATTTAGGTATGCCAGGCCAGACTCCATACAAATATATTCCATGCCCTTTAAACGCTTGATGTAGGTGATAGCTCTCGAATTACAGATTCGATCATATAAAATAATCTCTAAACATTTTTGGGAAATCTTAAGATTACTAGATGTCATTTTGAATGGGACAGCCTAATATTTATTGTCATAGCGGCAAAAGAAATACACACTCTGTAAAATTTCAACTCTACTTATTACGGTGCATGAGATACAGCCCGCTGACAGACAGACAGACGAACGGACGGACGGAAAGTGGAGGCTTAATAATAGGGTCCCGTTGGCTTTTGAACTTTGAACCCTAAAAAAGTTAAATTTTGCCGCCACTTTTCCATCTTTCTTCCAAAACAACGTCTTCGTCTCGTCTACTTCGGCCAGGCAGTCTTTCAATCAGCAGCTTGGGTGTATTAAAAATCTAAAAATACAGTTGTCTCCGATTAGGGTAGGTACTTTTGTCCCACAATAATAATAATAATAATAATAATAATAATAATAATAATAATAATAATAATAATATCCGGGACAAATCACACACGGTCATCTGGCCCCAAACTAGGATTCCCTGTATCTTGGGAACCAGAGACTGATATACATACACATATACATTTAAATACATACATATATAGATATAATACACCCAGACTCAGAGCAAACAATTCTGCTCATCACAGAAAAGTTTGCCCTGTGTGGGGATCGAACCCACGACTCTCGGATCAGAGGTCAGGATCGCTAACCACTTAGCCACCGAGTCAGTCAAAATGTCGCCGCTGCTCTGTCTCCCTTGCGATTTAAATGAAATGGTCACAGAGTTTGAATCGCTACAAAGTGGCGCTCATACAAGAGACGTGTTTTTAGAGTTTCTTGTACGATAGTACGGAACCCTTCATGTGCGAGTGCGACTCGTACTTGGCCGGTTATATTTTTATTTTAGGTAGTTAGTCACGGTGACCTTCTAGAACAAACGTAATATGATCGCCTTTCTATTTTTAATCAATCTAATTAATTTTATTTGAAAACCTCGAATATAATAAGTCAGCACCTTGAGGTCAAAAAGAGCAATTAACTCATTGTTTGCAAGGAAAATATCCAAGTATTATACATTTCTAAAATGGGCATGAAACAAGGTTTTTTTATAGCATAATATGCTCTATCTCATAATGACAAAAATTATTGAGTATTTTTTTTTACTTCGCAGATGTATAAAGTTTCATTATCGAATATTTTTAAAGATTTTTTTTTAATTGATGATGTATTTCTGATGGCATCTTTATTTTTTTTGTAGAATAAAGTAGTGAATTCGGGTGGAGACACTAATCAACAATATTTGAGTCCAAAAAAAAAACAAGTTAATTAAAAATTATGATGATGTGTGATTTGTCCTAGATATTATTATTATTATTAAAACATAGTAGTGATTTTAATTTTTTTTTAATCTGGTACACCTCGAAAACCATAAACTTTTGCAGAACACATGTTTCATTATTTTGATAGGTCTTGATCAAAGCTATCTCCAGCCAAAAGGAGATCATTAATTTTGAGCCTTTTATGAAAGTGCCGGCCAACAAAAAAGAAGTACGAATTGTTAGAACTAGCTATTTGGAGCAATAGTTAATGTTAATATGACACAAAAGTTGAAAAATTTAATAAAAATTGTTCCAGATGATAAAGTCTAGTTATATCTGAGCTTTCAGGAATCAATAAATGTATGAAAATGACGATTCATCGATCTTATATAACATTGTTCAGAAAAACCCTACAACTTTTGTGTCATTTTAACTATTGCTCCAAATAGCAAGTTCTAATAATACGTAATTTTTTTGTTGACTGGCACTTTAAAAAAGGCCAAAAAATGTGTGGAGCCTGAATGATCTCCTTCGTCGCATTAGTTTTGGAACACCGTTAGCTAGACACAGTTAGAAGAATATTTTTTATATCACACCTAGTCCTAAAATCTAAAAACATAAACTTGACGGGCTCGTTGGCTCAGTGGTTTGTGCCCCTGACTACATCCGAGAGTTGTGGGTTCGATCCCCACCCGGCGCAGGGCAAACATTTCTATGATGAGTAGATTTTTTACTTTTCTCTCTGTTATCGCAGGCAACAGCTAGTAATAAAATAGTGTACCCCATGTCACTCCCACAACTGAGACAAATCTAATAACATCAAATATTGAAATCCGACAAAAGAAGTTGAATCCGTTTAGGCTGTAGAGCGTGCCAAAGAATTAAACATACTTACATACCTCGTATTGGTTCCTGACGCCTACTGGTCATAAAAAATAAAACTCAACACTTTGCACGTAACGATGACGTCAGTTGCAGTGATGGGCAAAGAAAAATAGGCAGTTATGTAGGATAACTAATAAATAACACTTGTCCCATCTGCAGTTTTTATAGTATTTCAACTGTACCAACCGTAGCCGCTAGATGGCACTGACGTCGGCAAAACTCTCAGCAATCTCCGTTTCAACAAGGTTATTCAGACTATTTCCCGCCTTAACAGCGAATCGGAGGGCACTGACGCCGAATAAAATAAAATTTAAAAAAAAAAACTTTTTAAATTTTTTTTTTGTTTATTTTTCTTGTTTTTTCATGTATTTTTATTAATAAATCCAAAATATTGATGAGATATTGTTTTTTATTATATTTTGAGATAATATAGGCTCCTAAATAATTCTGACCGGTTTTTTGGCTCAAATACCCGTTAGTGCGACGCGACGTCACTCGGGGAAAACAAAATTATATTTGGTTGGAAACACCCAACTCGATCGAGGCCACAGAATACTGTCTACTAGTACTGATCGAGGCTTCGCTGTGAGTCAGAAGTTCAGAATAGGCATGAGTCCGATATATCAAAACGTATCTAAAAACGGATATGAGATTCATATCATAACATATCGATATGGCAGTTTTTAATATCGGATATTAGTAAAACTATACATCTGCTAAGTAAAAGCTGCTACACGTCGCGGGAATATCGCGCGAATCTCGCGCTACAAGTGGCGATACTTCTGCGACACTGCGTCGCGACACGTCGACAAGCGGCGACGCTACATGTGTCGCGCGAATATCGCGCTACACGTGTTGCAATATTCGGCGACGCGACAAGGTGTCGCGCGAAAATTGTGCGATATTTCTGCGACACGTAGAGGTGGGTCGGTAACAGATATTCCAATAACGTAACGTAACTGATTAACAATCAGTACCGATAATGGACTTGGAAACTATTTATTTTTACTACTCACAAAGGTAATAAGAGACGTTTATGTGTTTTTGTTTCCTCAATATCAATATCTCTAAATATTACATTACAGAGTGTAGAATAATAAATGCATATACGATTCAAAAGGTTCTGTAAGTTTTAATTGTCGTCCTGAACTTGGAACAGGTTATATTATAACAAAGATAAATTATACAAGAATAAACAAGAATTTTAAAAAAAATGCTTTTAATAATTTAAAAAAAAAAATTCTTTCTTGCATTCAAAAAAGGGTCGATTTATACAGCGGCGCGGGCGCTGTTTCGAGCGATCGCGGTGGCGCTGCTTATCCATTTATGGGTGATTCTCTGATTTGGTGCAAATCGGTCGAAAGTAAGAGATTTTTTTAAATGTTCATTTTTATAAGCTCACGTGAAACTAGGTCAGAAATCATAGCTATGGGTATAATTTTTACGAAATTATACGCAGTCAGCACCTTGAGGTCAAAAAGAGCAATTAACTCATTGTTTGCAAGGAAAATATCCAAGTATTATACATTTCTAAAATGGGCATGAAACAAGGTTTTTTTATAGCATAATATGCTCTATCTCATAATGACAAAAATTATTGAGTATTTTTTTTTACTTCGCAGATGTATAAAGTTTCATTATCGAATATTTTTAAAGATTTTTTTTTAATTGATGATGTATTTCTGATGGCATCTTTATTTTTTTTGTAGAATAAAGTAGTGAATTCGGGTGGAGACACTAATCAACAATATTTGAGTCCAAAAAAAAAACAAGTTAATTAAAAATTATGATGATGTGTGATTTGTCCTAGATATTATTATTATTATTAAAACATAGTAGTGATTTTAATTTTTTTTTAATCTGGTACACCTCGAAAACCATAAACTTTTGCAGAACACATGTTTCATTATTTTGATAGGTCTTGATCAAAGCTATCTCCAGCCAAAAGGAGATCATTAATTTTGAGCCTTTTATGAAAGTGCCGGCCAACAAAAAAGAAGTACGAATTGTTAGAACTAGCTATTTGGAGCAATAGTTAATGTTAATATGACACAAAAGTTGAAAAATTTAATAAAAATTGTTCCAGATGATAAAGTCTAGTTATATCTGAGCTTTCAGGAATCAATAAATGTATGAAAATGACGATTCATCGATCTTATATAACATTGTTCAGAAAAACCCTACAACTTTTGTGTCATTTTAACTATTGCTCCAAATAGCAAGTTCTAATAATACGTAATTTTTTTGTTGACTGGCACTTTAAAAAAGGCCAAAAAATGTGTGGAGCCTGAATGATCTCCTTCGTCGCATTAGTTTTGGAACACCGTTAGCTAGACACAGTTAGAAGAATATTTTTTATATCACACCTAGTCCTAAAATCTAAAAACATAAACTTGACGGGCTCGTTGGCTCAGTGGTTTGTGCCCCTGACTACATCCGAGAGTTGTGGGTTCGATCCCCACCCGGCGCAGGGCAAACATTTCTATGATGAGTAGATTTTTTACTTTTCTCTCTGTTATCGCAGGCAACAGCTAGTAATAAAATAGTGTACCCCATGTCACTCCCACAACTGAGACAAATCTAATAACATCAAATATTGAAATCCGACAAAAGAAGTTGAATCCGTTTAGGCTGTAGAGCGTGCCAAAGAATTAAACATACTTACATACCTCGTATTGGTTCCTGACGCCTACTGGTCATAAAAAATAAAACTCAACACTTTGCACGTAACGATGACGTCAGTTGCAGTGATGGGCAAAGAAAAATAGGCAGTTATGTAGGATAACTAATAAATAACACTTGTCCCATCTGCAGTTTTTATAGTATTTCAACTGTACCAACCGTAGCCGCTAGATGGCACTGACGTCGGCAAAACTCTCAGCAATCTCCGTTTCAACAAGGTTATTCAGACTATTTCCCGCCTTAACAGCGAATCGGAGGGCACTGACGCCGAATAAAATAAAATTTAAAAAAAAAAACTTTTTAAATTTTTTTTTTGTTTATTTTTCTTGTTTTTTCATGTATTTTTATTAATAAATCCAAAATATTGATGAGATATTGTTTTTTATTATATTTTGAGATAATATAGGCTCCTAAATAATTCTGACCGGTTTTTTGGCTCAAATACCCGTTAGTGCGACGCGACGTCACTCGGGGAAAACAAAATTATATTTGGTTGGAAACACCCAACTCGATCGAGGCCACAGAATACTGTCTACTAGTACTGATCGAGGCTTCGCTGTGAGTCAGAAGTTCAGAATAGGCATGAGTCCGATATATCAAAACGTATCTAAAAACGGATATGAGATTCATATCATAACATATCGATATGGCAGTTTTTAATATCGGATATTAGTAAAACTATACATCTGCTAAGTAAAAGCTGCTACACGTCGCGGGAATATCGCGCGAATCTCGCGCTACAAGTGGCGATACTTCTGCGACACTGCGTCGCGACACGTCGACAAGCGGCGACGCTACATGTGTCGCGCGAATATCGCGCTACACGTGTTGCAATATTCGGCGACGCGACAAGGTGTCGCGCGAAAATTGTGCGATATTTCTGCGACACGTAGAGGTGGGTCGGTAACAGATATTCCAATAACGTAACGTAACTGATTAACAATCAGTACCGATAATGGACTTGGAAACTATTTATTTTTACTACTCACAAAGGTAATAAGAGACGTTTATGTGTTTTTGTTTCCTCAATATCAATATCTCTAAATATTACATTACAGAGTGTAGAATAATAAATGCATATACGATTCAAAAGGTTCTGTAAGTTTTAATTGTCGTCCTGAACTTGGAACAGGTTATATTATAACAAAGATAAATTATACAAGAATAAACAAGAATTTTAAAAAAAATGCTTTTAATAATTTAAAAAAAAAAATTCTTTCTTGCATTCAAAAAAGGGTCGATTTATACAGCGGCGCGGGCGCTGTTTCGAGCGATCGCGGTGGCGCTGCTTATCCATTTATGGGTGATTCTCTGATTTGGTGCAAATCGGTCGAAAGTAAGAGATTTTTTTAAATGTTCATTTTTATAAGCTCACGTGAAACTAGGTCAGAAATCATAGCTATGGGTATAATTTTTACGAAATTATACGCAGTCAGCACCTTGAGGTCAAAAAGAGCAATTAACTCATTGTTTGCAAGGAAAATATCCAAGTATTATACATTTCTAAAATGGGCATGAAACAAGGTTTTTTTATAGCATAATATGCTCTATCTCATAATGACAAAAATTATTGAGTATTTTTTTTTACTTCGCAGATGTATAAAGTTTCATTATCGAATATTTTTAAAGATTTTTTTTTAATTGATGATGTATTTCTGATGGCATCTTTATTTTTTTTGTAGAATAAAGTAGTGAATTCGGGTGGAGACACTAATCAACAATATTTGAGTCCAAAAAAAAAACAAGTTAATTAAAAATTATGATGATGTGTGATTTGTCCTAGATATTATTATTATTATTAAAACATAGTAGTGATTTTAATTTTTTTTTAATCTGGTACACCTCGAAAACCATAAACTTTTGCAGAACACATGTTTCATTATTTTGATAGGTCTTGATCAAAGCTATCTCCAGCCAAAAGGAGATCATTAATTTTGAGCCTTTTATGAAAGTGCCGGCCAACAAAAAAGAAGTACGAATTGTTAGAACTAGCTATTTGGAGCAATAGTTAATGTTAATATGACACAAAAGTTGAAAAATTTAATAAAAATTGTTCCAGATGATAAAGTCTAGTTATATCTGAGCTTTCAGGAATCAATAAATGTATGAAAATGACGATTCATCGATCTTATATAACATTGTTCAGAAAAACCCTACAACTTTTGTGTCATTTTAACTATTGCTCCAAATAGCAAGTTCTAATAATACGTAATTTTTTTGTTGACTGGCACTTTAAAAAAGGCCAAAAAATGTGTGGAGCCTGAATGATCTCCTTCGTCGCATTAGTTTTGGAACACCGTTAGCTAGACACAGTTAGAAGAATATTTTTTATATCACACCTAGTCCTAAAATCTAAAAACATAAACTTGACGGGCTCGTTGGCTCAGTGGTTTGTGCCCCTGACTACATCCGAGAGTTGTGGGTTCGATCCCCACCCGGCGCAGGGCAAACATTTCTATGATGAGTAGATTTTTTACTTTTCTCTCTGTTATCGCAGGCAACAGCTAGTAATAAAATAGTGTACCCCATGTCACTCCCACAACTGAGACAAATCTAATAACATCAAATATTGAAATCCGACAAAAGAAGTTGAATCCGTTTAGGCTGTAGAGCGTGCCAAAGAATTAAACATACTTACATACCTCGTATTGGTTCCTGACGCCTACTGGTCATAAAAAATAAAACTCAACACTTTGCACGTAACGATGACGTCAGTTGCAGTGATGGGCAAAGAAAAATAGGCAGTTATGTAGGATAACTAATAAATAACACTTGTCCCATCTGCAGTTTTTATAGTATTTCAACTGTACCAACCGTAGCCGCTAGATGGCACTGACGTCGGCAAAACTCTCAGCAATCTCCGTTTCAACAAGGTTATTCAGACTATTTCCCGCCTTAACAGCGAATCGGAGGGCACTGACGCCGAATAAAATAAAATTTAAAAAAAAAAACTTTTTAAATTTTTTTTTTGTTTATTTTTCTTGTTTTTTCATGTATTTTTATTAATAAATCCAAAATATTGATGAGATATTGTTTTTTATTATATTTTGAGATAATATAGGCTCCTAAATAATTCTGACCGGTTTTTTGGCTCAAATACCCGTTAGTGCGACGCGACGTCACTCGGGGAAAACAAAATTATATTTGGTTGGAAACACCCAACTCGATCGAGGCCACAGAATACTGTCTACTAGTACTGATCGAGGCTTCGCTGTGAGTCAGAAGTTCAGAATAGGCATGAGTCCGATATATCAAAACGTATCTAAAAACGGATATGAGATTCATATCATAACATATCGATATGGCAGTTTTTAATATCGGATATTAGTAAAACTATACATCTGCTAAGTAAAAGCTGCTACACGTCGCGGGAATATCGCGCGAATCTCGCGCTACAAGTGGCGATACTTCTGCGACACTGCGTCGCGACACGTCGACAAGCGGCGACGCTACATGTGTCGCGCGAATATCGCGCTACACGTGTTGCAATATTCGGCGACGCGACAAGGTGTCGCGCGAAAATTGTGCGATATTTCTGCGACACGTAGAGGTGGGTCGGTAACAGATATTCCAATAACGTAACGTAACTGATTAACAATCAGTACCGATAATGGACTTGGAAACTATTTATTTTTACTACTCACAAAGGTAATAAGAGACGTTTATGTGTTTTTGTTTCCTCAATATCAATATCTCTAAATATTACATTACAGAGTGTAGAATAATAAATGCATATACGATTCAAAAGGTTCTGTAAGTTTTAATTGTCGTCCTGAACTTGGAACAGGTTATATTATAACAAAGATAAATTATACAAGAATAAACAAGAATTTTAAAAAAAATGCTTTTAATAATTTAAAAAAAAAAATTCTTTCTTGCATTCAAAAAAGGGTCGATTTATACAGCGGCGCGGGCGCTGTTTCGAGCGATCGCGGTGGCGCTGCTTATCCATTTATGGGTGATTCTCTGATTTGGTGCAAATCGGTCGAAAGTAAGAGATTTTTTTAAATGTTCATTTTTATAAGCTCACGTGAAACTAGGTCAGAAATCATAGCTATGGGTATAATTTTTACGAAATTATACGCAGAAAATCAAAAGATATTAAATTATTATTTTCCACTTTGATGACGGTAATGATAAAGTGAAGATGGTAATAAGTTTTAGGCGGAAAACATACTGCTCCGCACGGCGAAGCCAGGAGTCATGGGTGCCGTACTCGGCCCCGGCTTCACCAGATGCTCGAGACCTTGGCGGAGCGTCGGGCATAGGTGGAGGCAACCAGGTGGTTGGCATCGGTAGGGCGACCTGGCGCAGGCGCGGGTCACGCTGCTGTAGCGGTCCCGCGACCGGGGGCGAGAAGCAGGAAGGACCTCTTCTCCGGGGCGCAGCGTGGCGGTCACCGGCGCTCAACGAGTGGCGGAACACCCTCGCATAGTTTCCTCGGCAGCTGAGGACTCAAAGTGGGAAGGGGGACGGGCTCATGGAGCAGCTCTAAGAAAAAGCGCTTGGCCGTGATCACGTCTCGTCTTCCTCCTCGTCGCGCTTTCATCGTGTGTGGAGGAGTGACAGGGATCAATGCGACTGGGCCGCCCCAGCTTGATCGCCGCGACGTCCTCTGGCCGCACAGGTCGGCTCTCTCACAGAGTTAATCCTCATGGATGCGCAAGTACGCTACCATCCAACGGAGTATTCCCTCCGTATTCGCTCCGTTGGGTCGTCATGAGCAAGTCACGCTCATAATGGCTGAGAAGATGCTCTCTTGGCAGGCAGAACTTTCCTACCGGAGAGAGCCGTTGGCTGGGGGCCGACGGTGACGGCGAGGGAGTCTCGCGCGTGGCGAAAAATATCCTGATACACAGGGGTTCGAACACTGAAATCTAAAAGAGGGCGAGCGAAGCGAGCCTGAAGAAATTTTTCAAAGTAGCGTCCGTTTTCTCGTTTTTAGCAACGTCTAACACCGGTCAAGAGAATTTGAAAGTTTTGAGTCCTTCAGTGTGAGCCTTATTTATCACTAAAAGTTCCGAAAAGTTCCGATGATCAGTAAGTTCCGCAAAAGTTCCGCTGAAGCCTCAAAAGTTCCGAAATCGGAACAAAAAGTCCGCGCCGGCAACGCTACTGGCAGATGCAATGACGTAGGAGATAATGGACATGGCATACCTACAGAAAAAGCGTGCATACCTAAACTTGCTGAGAAACGAAAATGGTCGTTCGGCATAGTGCATACCCATTATATGAGATATGGTTTTATCGATATCACCGGCATGCAGAGAATGAGCGTCTATTTTTTTTGTACTCTACTCGTACATAAATCGCAACTGATGGCGAACTTTCGATTATTTTATTATTATTTGACGATAATGGTCAAAATTGACATATCCTCCTAAACTAGAGATGGGCAATAACAGATTAACGAAATGAAACAAGAAATTAATTATATTATATTGGTTTTATCAGTTAATTAGTATGTAAATGGTCTGTAATCACCAATATATTTACTATCTACTGTGTCTTTTACACTTAAACAATAAAAGGCAAAAAGTAGGAGACAGAAGATGTGAAATGAGTGTAGATGGCTCGTGTCTTGCAGCGCTATAGGTGTAGGTATTCAAAATAAAGACAAATATTCGGAACTGTATTTTAATTTACAGCTTGGCCGTAAAGAGTTGAAAAAAAATTAATGATAGCGCTGTTGGATGCGAGCAGCACAGGACCGGTCGGTGTGGAAATCCTTTGGGGAGGCCTTTGTCCAGCAGTTGACTTCTTTCAGCTGATGATGATAATGGCGCCACTATCGCTTACATTCCAACATTTAATACTACAATCTAAATGAATTTAATACTTGCAGGTTTTTAATATAAAATGAAATTACTTTTCATCATTGTATTCAATAGTTTGTTTTCTGCATCCCTATAACTATATGAATGGGAAAATAAACTGGGGAATTTAAAGAAAATTTATTTAGTTTTATTCACATAAACATTCTGGTCGAAATAAATAACTTGATGATTTACACCTGATATGGCATCAACATTGTCATCTTCAGAATTTGAGCTGCTGTCACTGCTTTCCTTGGTGCCACTGGGTACGAATCCTTTAGCTATTCCAGGACGTACAATAATACAATGTTTTCCTCTTAAAACATCATGCTTAATGCCTTTCAGATTTTTCTGTAATCAGAATTTAACATTATATTTAGGAAGAATGCCGTGCCTGACGAAATTGATCAAAATTATTAAGTCGCGCTATGTATATGTATCGCGCTTATCCACTTTTTTCCATATTATGTAAACAGAACAACGAAGAGCATTTCGAATCGTCGGCTACCAGGATATTTCAGATCGGCTTGACTCCTTGGCGCTGCGTAGAGATGTAGCCTCATGTAGGGGTGTCTATGGGCGACGGTAATCGTTTACCATCAGGTGATCCATCTGCTCGTTTGCCACCTCTGCCATAAAAAAATATAAACAGAAATAACTGAGGGATTATATGACTGACTGGAAATTTGTGAATAAAATTCACCACTGACACCACTCTTAATCATTAAGTACTAACGTGGGTAGGTATACTTACCATTAAAAATCTTAATGGTACAGCTTCATCATGCAATGTTGTTTTGTCCAATGTGCGGTAAACATGATTCATGGAAATGAAGCGAACAGATGTTGATGGCTTTTGTTGATGTTTTCTAAGCCAATTGCTGCCAACCACTTTTTCTTTTTATATTCACTTCGGGGAAGCCTAAAAAAATTATATGTAAGTAACTTTTTTAAAATTCATCATCATCCTCAATAAATATCGATGTCTAAAAGAGCCCCGAAGAACAACACTAGCCACATTAGAGCCGAAAAATATTTTAATAAAATAAAGTTAAAAGACAGACTGAAATTATATTGAAAAGCTACTTTCGGTTATTTATATCGCTTATCTTCTGCATTAAGACAAATACGTAATTTAGTTTGTGAAAATAAGGTATATTTCAACAAGATAACAATACGTACCGGTGCAGTGTAATGTTCGGCCGATTTCGGCTCATTTTGATGCCACATCTTGTAACACTACAATTAGGCATCTTAATTACTGTGTTGTTTCACTTAATTTATTATTTTCGGATGCTTTATTTAACCATATTTAACAATTTTCAATTAAAACACTCGCGAGCGAAGGCACTTTGACAGCTTATGTACCAGTGACACCGAGAAACGAGAATGGCGAATCGGCCGCAAAGAGGTATTTTGCTGACGTCACGAAAACAAAGTTGCCATTTTGTAAAGGACAAAAATATTCTTGTCCTTTTTTTACTGAGAAGAATTACATAAGTTAGAAAGAAATAAAAGTATATTTTAGAATTCGCTATCAAAATGGCACATATTTGTATAACTGATTGTTCATATAGACAAATATTTCATGTCCTCTAGTTTCTTTGGTCTGAGGGCAGATGACACATTGCGAGGATGGGAAGCGTTCAGAAACCGATTAAAAATTAACGCTGACGGTAAGGAGTTATTTTTCGTGACAAATTTTCTATCAAGTTTATAATCAAGACAAACCTTTACTGATAACGTTTGAATGCATAATCGTATTCCTGAATATGTTCTCAATCGTTGCTTATGCAAAATTAAGCTAATAAAACTACATGTTTCGCACTATCCAGCCATATTCACCGTGGCGTGAAAAAATACCGCTGAAAGGAGGTTTTTAAGAATAAAATTAAATTTTAATTGTTCTTTTACAAGTTCAATAACTTATTTTGTTTACCGGATGTGTAGAAGTATTATAAGAATAAGTCAAAAAATATTTGAAGTTCATGGGGCTTAAAGCTTTCTTAAAAATTTAGGGGACATGCGATTTGCACGAAATGAGAGAACGACCCTCTAGCGTATGACGCATGCCAGTGTGACCAGATTTAGCAGAATTCTGCGATTTTAGCAGAATATGACCCCCAATTTGGAGCTTAGCATATTACGTAGCAGTATAGAAAAAGTTGGCAGTTTTTAGCAGAATCTAAAAAAATCTTAAAATAGCTCGACGATCCTATATGAAAATATCAAAACGACAGAATGATGTCACGGATCTGTACTTACTTTATTAAATAAAATACAATCACTCAAATCGTTTTCTAGTCTTGGCTGAAAAACAGCGTTGTGCATGTTCTCAGCATGCATAACTATATGCTGAGCCTAGGCCTTTTTCTCTGGCCTGGCAGGTAAAGTTAATTATTCTATATTTTTAATTGTTTCCAAATTATTTTTCTTATGTTATTTTTTTTCTTTTCTTTCTATTTTGTTTTATTTGTATGGTGCTGCTTTTTTAGAGAAATAAATAAATTATTTGTTTATTGTTTATTTGTTTATTTGCCAGCATGTACATGTAAATTGAACTTAGATATTCATTGTTCTTATGTCTAAGTACATGGCCCTGTTGGGGCATTGCAAACATAAACGGTCAAAATTAATCGGTCTAAGATATTTTATCGGGATACTATATAATAATAATGATAATGATAACAAATACGATAACAAAAAATTAATTGACAAACTAAAACTCATGCATTCATTAAAATAATTATCACGTCATAGTTGATAAAGCAAATCTTAAGATGTTGTTAGATTTTTGTCATTTATAAACTCGTCTAGGGAATAATAGCATTTGTCAATAAGCAACGCCTTTAGTTCTCTTTGAAATATTTTAATGCTGTTTTCGTTTTTTAATCTGTCGGGTAGTTTGTTAAAAATTAGAATTGCTTTACAATATGGGCTATTTTTGAACAAAGTAGTTTTTATTATTGGTAATTCTAGATGTATTCCTCGCCTTGCGCTTTTATTAAAGGTAAAAAATTGGGGATTTTTTTTTACAAATAGGGTTATTTCTAGAATATATAGACATGGTAAAGTCAGTATTTTTAAATTGGTAAAATAGGTTTTGCAGCTGACCCGGGGGTTTATATTTGATAGAATTCTTACACACTTCTTTTGTTTGATAAATATGTCGCTGGAATCCGTACTGTGTCCCCACAACATGACGCCGTATCGCAGCCACGCGTGGGCGTAGGCGTAATATGCTGAAAGGGCTGCCTCGAGGTTTGTATTTCTTTTTAAAACTGCAAGAGCGTAAGTAAATTGGGAAATTTTAGTTTTTAATTTTTCTATGTATGCCTTCCAATTCAAGTGAGTATCTAGTGTCAGTCCTAGCAGTTCTTCTTGGATGTTAAGGCGGCTAGTGAGATATCCTAGGTCTAGTGGGGTTTTCTGATGAGGTCTTAGTTGTAATATTTTTGTCTTCGATGTATTTATTTCCAAATTGTGGTCGTTTAGCCAGGCTGTAGCTGTCTCAAAACATTTTAAAACGTGCTCTAAGGAGTTTTCGTTAGGGCATTCAAAAAGTAACGAAATATCGTCTGCAAAAAGAATACTAAGGGGTTCCAGTGTAGCGGGTAGCTCGTTTATATAAATTAAAAAGAGAATACATCCTAACACGCTCCCTTGGGGGATCGACCCATTTGTTGTTTTCATGATGGAAGAAACTTGTTTTATTATTTTTGTTGTTTCACAGAAATAATCTATTTCGACGTACTGCTGTCTGTTGTTTAAGTACGACTTAAACCAGTTATGTGCTCTGCCCCTGATGCCTATATTGTATAGCTTTTGTAAAAGTATTTCATGTGTGACTTTGTCATATGCTTTGGACATATCTAGTAGAAGAGCGACAGTATAGGATTTGTTTTGTAAATTTTTTAGAGATTCTTGAACGAATTTATACACCGCTAATGTTGTAGACCGGTTTTTACGAAAACCGAACTGATTTTCGTACAATAGTTAAAAATTTTCTAAAAAATTGTACAATCGGTTTGCCATTGCTTTCTCGTATATTTTTGAAATGGATGGTAATAGAGCAATCGGCCTATAATGCCCGGGGTTTTCTGGACTTCCGCCTTTTTTAAGTATCGGTCTAATCTTGGCTATTTTTAATTTTTCTGGAAAAAGTTCTTGTTCAAAGGAGTTATTTATTAATTTAGATAGGGGAGAAGCCAGTTCCTCAGCGCATGATTTTATTAAAATCGGGGGGATATCGTCAAAGCCACAGCTAACTTTGTTAGGTAGTTCCTTCAATAGCCTAAGTATTTCTTGCTCAGTGACGGGCTGCAAATACAAGGTATTGAGTGTGGCTGCGAGCTGCGAGCGGGGGACGGCCAGGGGGGCGCCCCGAGGCCGCGGCAGCGGGGAAGTTCGCAGACTCGTTCGAGTCGCCGGCTGTTGTCGCTGTGGCTCCGGCTAATGATTCACCTACGGATAAAAAGTATGTGTTGAATAGTTCGATACCCGTTCGGGGCATTTTTCCGTTTTATTTAATGTCGTTTTCAATTGAATGTTTTTCGGAAAATAGGTTCTGGACTTGCCGCTCACGTCATTTATAATTCTCCACATAGTCTTAGGTTTATTTTTAGATTTTAAAATCGATTGTGTGTAGTTAAGTTTTTTATAGATCTTGACACTTTTCTTTAGAACTTTACGATATTGTTTAAAATGTGTTTTAAGAATTTCATTATTTGTATGATTTACGAGTATTCTTAATAATCTTTTATTTATCTATCTATCATCTATCTTTTATTTTGGGTACATATTTTCGTACAAAATATAAGTTAATGGGTTTGCGGAATTTTAACATTAGAAAAAAAAGTTTAGCATATTTTAGCCAAACAGCTAGCATAATGACTAATTTAAATCTGGTCACACTGACGCATGCGCAGTAGCGCGCATGCATGACCAATAGCAGCGCGCAGCGCGCCCAAAAAACTTACTTTGCTAAGTGCGTATGAGTATTTTACTTTCGACCATGTCATCGCGACGAAACAGTGCCCCATTGTACTCTGCATAGTGATTATATTCTCTTTGGTACTCTGCGTCGGAGCAATAAGATTTTCGTGATTCTCCGTGTCTATTCCCAAAGTGGTAGAAGTGCGTCAATATGCCGAAACGCATACAAAAAACTGTAGCCAAATCGCCAAATACTCATAGACCAATATTGTATCAAATACCCAGTGTGAACAGAACACCATAGACGGGATTGTTCAAGCGCTTCGGAGAGAAGGCCGTGATTTCATCAATGGTGCGTTGCAGGAACTACTGGGAAAATAATGCTTGAGTAACGGAGAAACTTTTATTTTCAATCGGACGGCGCACCAGCTCACTACGCTAGAGAGGCTCAAGCCGCTCTTAACTTGTCAGAAAGAACAAAATCAAGGAGGTGTTAGAATAGCGAGTGTTTTTGTATTTGGTTTCTGAACGTACCTCTAAAATGTCAAATATACCTCGCTGTCAGTTATATAAGGTGCTACTGACTTTTTGGCGGGAACTCGCGGCAAGAGTTTGTCGTTTTTGTTTTATTATCCGAAAAAATAGATATCGTGGTTTTTAATGCATAATATTGATAGTGTATTGTTCAATAAAGTGCCATTTAAGTATCTAATATGTAGGATAATGAAATAAAAGTGTGTAGACTGTGTTTCGAGTACTCTCAAGAAGTCCATGAAATCTTCATCAAAAGTGCTATCATTTTGTTGAAGAATAGAGAAAAAGTTAAAAACGACAGAAATTGATAAATGAGAACTCAAATGAAATAGAAAAATATTTAGAGAAGAGCAAACTATAATACGTAAGAATAGGCTGTATGGCCAGAGAAGCCTTTGCCTTTTCCTTGCAAAAGCAGGAAAGAACCAAACAAAAAAAAAAAATAAGGTGCTACTTTATTAGTGCCCGATATTTTAATCAGTGCTTCTACTCCTGATTCTGATCAACTTTCCCCAAGGAACCCATAGTCAAATCGAAAAAAAATTTTTGTACTCTTCATACAAATCGATCAGCCGAGCGCACACAGGCGAAAAATGCCGAATTCTTGGCATAAACCTAAATTTAATTCAATATGATTCCTTCATCACTAAACCCTCTCTATAGATGCCTAAATGTACTTTCGCACAGCATTCAAGCCTAAAATCTCTCAAAAGGGTAAGTTAAACTACAAGTTGCGATAAACTATTGTTGGTTACCTCAGACCGGTTGCATCATAACTAAGCCATTCGTTTCTAAAATTAAGTAAAAAATGTATAAAATAAAAATTAAAAAGTGAAAAATTCATACCTATCTGTATTGTATAACCCTTCTTTGTATTAGGTAGTTAATAAATGTTATAAATAAAAAAAGAAAGTTACCAATTTTTCCAAGAAATTCGAAGTGAATTATTGTACTTTTGGTGATAACTAAGTGCCCTAACAACAATGGATTGTGTTCCTGGAGGTAAGAAGAACCATTGTAATATGTTATTTAATAATTTTGTAGTTAAAGTTTCGAGTTATTGCGATTTAATCATGTAACTAGAAAAATATTGATAAAATAAACTTGCCCTAGACTAAAAGTTTACTTTCTCGTTCTCTCACCCCTTGAAACCGCATTGCTTATGATCGCTGTTTATCAAGGAAGCAGTTTATGATACTTTCTGCCTATACAAGCCTATACATTTGAACAAAGTTTTAGATTTATTGAAAAAGAGTGGTTAAATGATCAATTGACATTTAACCCCTTGAACCCAAAACAACCATAGTTATTCCTTTTTAATTAAATCCCCTCTTAAGAAAAGGCAATGGAATCTATGGCCATACAGCCTTGTCTGTTGTATGTATTGTTTTTATTAAATAGCAGCGACCATAGAGCGAAATTCGTGTATATTTCCCTGGACTGACGTGTCACCGACACGGAAACGCAAATTTTTCGCTTATTTTTATGTATTTTTTCAAAAAACTAATTTAAAGTTGTGTATTGTTTTGTGGCACACATCGGTGCCGATCCAGCATGACGGTTGTTTTTTTGGCACACGTGTGAACGATTCGTCCTCAAGAGGTTAATTTTATTTTTTGTTTAATTAAATATCTTTTGTTTACTACACTTTAACCTTTTGAGGACAAATGGCTCACATGTGTCATAACCGCGGACTAACTATCAAGCTGGATCGGCACCGATGTGTGCCACAAAACAATACACAACTTTAAATTCGTTTTTTGAAAAAATACATAAAAATAAGCGAAAAATTTGCGTTTCCGTGTCGGTGACACGTCAGTCCAGGGAAATATACACGAATTTCGCTCTATGGTCGCTGCTATTTAATAAAAACAATACATACAACAGACAAGGCTGTATGGCCATAGATTCCATTGCCTTTTCTTAAGAGGGGATTTAATTAAAAAGGAATAACTATGGTTGTTTTGGGTTCAAGGGGTTAAATGTCAATTGATCATTTAACCACTCTTTTTCAATAAATCTAAAACTTTGTTCAAATGTATAGGCTTGTATAGGCAGAAAGTATCATAAACTGCTTCCTTGATAAACAGCTATCATAAGCAATGCGGTTTCAAGGCGTGAGAGAACGCGAAAGTAAACTTTTAGTGTAGAGCAAGTTTATTTTATCAATATTTGTCTAGTTACATGATTAAATCGCAATAACTCAAAACTTTAACTACAAAATTATTAAATAACATATTACAATGGTTCTTCTTACCTCCAGGAACACAATCCATTGTTGTTAGGGCACTTAGTTATCACCGAAAGTACAATAATTCACTTCGAATTTCTTGGAAAAATTGGTAAACGCATCCGCCGCTGATCAAGTCAAACATTGGACTCATCATAGTACTCTATGATTGGACTAAACGCGGAAATCAAATAGGCGCATGCAAACTCCCGAATGGGATCGGCGACGACAGTCCGTTCTATTGTTGTTTAAGAAAAAAAAGCAAAACCGGTTTAAGAAACACTTTGGTTTTTTTAAGTTTATACCAAGAATTCGGGATTTTTCGCCTGTGTGGAGCGGCCAAATTAGTATAAAGAGCCCAAAAAATTTTTTTCGATTTGACTATGGGTTCCTTGGGGAAAGTTGATCAGAATCAGGAGTAGGAGCACTGACTAAAATATCGGGCACTAATAAAGTAGCACCTTATATATGTGTCATGGAAAGGTTTTCTAGAAAGTAAGATGTTTTGTGAAGAATAATTGTTTTTATGTGCTAAAGAAGCTTTAATAAAGGAGTCAATATAATAAATACCGCATTTCATTAACAGGAATACATAGCATTATTAACTACGGGTTGGAGTGCACTTAAGAGGGCTAAACACTGCTCAACATAAACAATTATACTAAATGAAAATAAATATACAGCAAATATACTGCTAAATATACAGCACCACCCCTAACCTTGACTTGAAACCCCTTGAATCCCAACCCCTAACCTGAAAACGTGCAACAAAAAACATGCGTCAAGTAATCTACAACAAAGTTGTTGTGAGTTCCTTGATGCGTATTTTCTGTTGCACGTTATTTAACATTTACCGTTGGAGAGCCATGCTTCGGCACGAATGGGCCGGCTCGACCACGGCCTCACAGAAAACCGGCGTCAAGCAACGCTTGCGTTGTGTTTCGCCGAGTGAGTGAGGGTACTGGAGGCTCAACCTCCCCCCCCCCCCAATTTCCCCCATCTCCCATCACTTTTCAAAGGTCGGCAACGCCCTTGTGACTCCTCTGGTGTTGCGGGTGTCTATGGGCGGCGGTAATCGCTTACCATCAGGTGATCCGTCTGCTCGTTTGCCACCGATCACATAAAAAAAATAACATGCTTTACTGAAGCGCTTGTATAATTTAAGTTAAATTTAAAGGACTTTTTGTGAGGTCGTTCCTGAATACTGCCGTACAAATTAAGAACACAGTAAGTGACAGATTTGGCGCGAATGATTTTGAACCTTATTCGAGACGCCATACAAGGTTCAAAATCATTCGCGCCAAATCTGTCAGTTACTGTGTTCTTAATTTGTACGGCAGAATACGTCCCTGTTACTCCGGCAACTTATGATAGGTACGTTGTATTATTTCTTCTTCTTATATTGATTTCACAGGATAGGGAATGTAGAGTCATACCATAACCGATCTTTGACAAATACACAGTGTCCGCAGTCAGCACCAGTCGACTACGAGCACGCATCGTCTCACCTGATGGTAAGTAATTGATGATGATGCCGAAGATGGAAGCGGGCTTACCACTCGATTCCCTAACGCAATGGGGCTGGCTGGCTGGCTATCTATCTTCATGCCGGAACACATCAATGCTGTTTGGCAACAATACTTTAAGAAGGTAGCTAGCCAGGCGGGCTCAGAAAATGCCCTACCACCAACTAAACCCGCCGGGAATTGAACTCGCGACCTCCTGATGTGAAGCGAGCGGACTGACCACTAGACCACGAGGCGGTTAGGGGAAGGTCGTATAGTATCGGACACATTTTAGTTTTAACAAATAAGTCTCGAAATTGGAGACATAAATAACATTTTAAATAATAATTGTGTACATTGAAGTTCATTCGTTATACCGTATTGGTAAAAAGAAAATAACTGTATCGATAACCGATTTATATCAATTATAATTTTATACAAATTTCGTATAGTATCGGACATCGTCGGGTAGTATGGGACAGTATACTTAAAAGGCTAAAAAATATATATTAATAAGAGTAAGAATAGGTGAATACTTTCAATAAATACCTTGCGAACGTATTCGTCAGGGGAGTTACTAACATTTAAGAAAAAAGTAAAATATACAATGTAGGAGCAAATTCGTTAAGTATGGGACAGTGTCGTTTAATATGGGACATCTTATTATTTTACTATTATTATTTATTATTATTTTGGTATTATTTATTACAATATTGAAACATAAATTTGGGCTACTCTGGCCACTTCGCATCTGTCAGTCTCGTATAACGTGATTGCATTGACTGAGCTAACTCCCAAAAATATCGTGTATAGACTATCAATTAATAAGAACTAGCTGAGAGCCCGAGCGTCTCTTGTTCAGTCGGAGCGTTTATAAACTAAGTTAACTTGTTTAGTAATAGGATCTCTTAGATTAATTTTCTATGAAACATTTTTGCTTTTTGATTTTTTTTGTCGATAGGACAAACAACATTTGTTCTAAAAATATCTTTTTTTTAAATAATTTCAATCAATTAAAAAAATATAAATTATCCTTTTATAAAAAAAATCATGTAGGTAAGTAATGAAATAAACTTAAAAAAACTATAATAGGGAATTTTCAGATAATATATTTATGTCCCACCGTTCATAAGATTCTCAACAGATGGCGTTTGTTTGCGTATGGGAAGTACACTCAATCTGAGAAGGTTGATGCATGATAATATAATATAGACCGTAACGCCACTCATTTTAAATTCAGATCAGTGTGGGTTACGGTTAAAAAAAACCGTTCAAGATAAACTGAAGGTATTAAAATGGCCGATTTTTGTGTGTTGGTTTCAACATAAACAAATATTTTGTTTCCGAGCGAATTTGCAATTAATACAAAATGCAGGGTTTACAGGATCTTTTTCATCAAAGTTTTTGTGTTTTTTATGACTCTGTTCAAGACTGTTTGTTTTATATTGTTTCAAGTATATTATATATTTTTCCATGGTGATAGCTTTAAGCATTATTTCAAGAATTTGAATTGAATATTGCGATTTGGCGATACTTAGGGCCTTAACGGTAGCAAAATAGATTTAATATTGTTGAAAATATACCAAAAGCCACATAAACATAGATACTTATTAATTGAATTAACAAAAACGCCAACTTGATCAAGTATAGATGACCTGGGTGCGTTCTGGTTGCTCTGTTATATAATATGTAATTTCTGCTTACAAACCAAAAATAAATTGAATTTATACATTTTTATGATTAAAATGCAATTTTTCTTCTTATTCATATCGTGTGGCACATTTAACCGTTCTATCCACAAGGTATAGACGGCGGTTGCCTAGTGTTGCACTTAGCATCACCCGCAATGCAATTAATAACTCGATATCATGTTAAAATTCCTTTAAGAAATACAAAAACAATACTGACAAGCAGTGTGCATCAAAAATTAAGAAAAGTATTTTTTGTGTAAAAAAATGAAAAGTAATGTTGAGCTATTCATCATTATTATGATATAAATTAGTATATCAATCAGTTTTTACGACTTTTTAGAGATTTTGTTATCTTCAATGTTGATCAGCGCCATCTAGTTAAATTTAGAAAAAGCCGTGAAAAGATTGCGCCATAAATAAAAATCCGTTCAAATGTCCGTAAAATAAATTTTTTATCACTCTTAAGTCTTTTTATTTACATATTTATTAACTTAAGTTCACGCAAAATAATAAAAAAAAAGACAAAAAGCAATAAAGTTTCGTGGGATACGAATACGGACCAATAAGTAGCGAAACGTAAGCGAGACGGCTGGCACGAAAACCGCCACGCCACGACGTACTTATCAGCGACTGTTAAAAATAAGCATCATATGCGTTCAAATTTTATGTAATTTCGCTCATATCATATCTCCTACTATTCACACTTATTCAGCTCCATTTAGCGTTTGTCCATAGAAAACAACGATTTTATATGGAAACGTGTACGCATCCGTTTAGCTTTCCGCGTCTATTCAGCTTTCGCGGCAAACAAGTATAAAATGAGGACAAATGTGTTTTAATCATGCGAGTGCTTTCAGCGCTGTTCTGTCGCGTTCGGCGCTGTTCCGCCGCGTTCGGCTTCGAACGCGGCCGAACAGCGCTGCTCGCGGAGTGTTCTCGACTCCTTATCGACAAGTTGCTACCTGCATAGCAGTACATAGCTTTTATTTTAAAAATATCGCACATAGAACTTGTCCATACTTAATGAGTAGCTTACCGTCTTCGCAGCATATTCAGCGCCGTACGCAGTGGACAGAAACGTTTCAGCGGAGATAGCACGCTTTCTTATTCTTACGACGCTGTACGCGGCTGTTCTCATTCTTACGACGACGCTGTACGCGGCTGATAGAAGAAAAACTGAACAAGTGTGACCAAATATACACTATGCAGCACCTACATTTATTTTTAGCTTAAGAACGAATGTCTTACTTTAAGGTGTTGTGTTTTTACATTAAATAAAGAGTTTATATTTCTATTTCAAAATCGTTCAGCGAAACGCGAATGGAGCTGAATAAGTGTGAGTAGTCCCTTAATGAGTGTTTTCGAAAATAATTCCCTCATAATAACCCCTAATCCTAGATTTTCGTCGAAAGGTTTTAAGCCGTTTTCGAGATCGTCGGGAAACATAACTCGTTTAATAATATAATAGGATAGCTACTAACTTGTAATAATTAAAAGTGTCAGGTACTATTTTATTTATTTTTGGGCAATTCTTATTTATTATTTATTATTAGCGTGGACGTGTCCCATACTATACGAAACTTCCCTGTCCGATAGTATACGACACGACCAACATTATAAAAAATTAAACCAATAAAAAAAGAACACGCTATTTCTCATTCGTTTTAGTATCACCAATTCAATCTGTAATAAACTTATAATACACTTGTAACATATGATGTTTGTAATAACTTAAATTGTGCAGATAGTAAGCAAAGCAAAAAAATCTATTCCTTACGTTGAAATTGATTTACTCACATAAATCGATGCGGTGCGCGCAGGAGCGTCGGTTCATCGCGTGTCTAGAATGGTATATTTTGCTTGTGCGTTGCTTAAATGGCGTTTAGACGTGAAATAGAGATGTTATTGACATTGTCCCATACTATACGCTGTCCGATACTATACGACCTTCCCCTATAGATCGAGAGTGCCTTATGAACATTCTGATATTTTAAAAACCCTTAGCATCATCTCACCTGATGGAAAATGATGATGATACCGAAGATGGAAGCAGGCTTACCAAGGCCAGGATGTCAGGTCGCGGGTTGTATTTCCGGCGGGGTCCAACTTGTAGGACTCAATTTGGTTGGTGGTAGGGGATTTTCTAAGCCCGCCTGGCTAGCTACCCCCATCTTATCTAAGTCTTGCCGCCAAACATCAATGTTAACAGCATTGATGTGTTACAGCATGAAGTAATAATAATAATTAATACTCCTCTGGGTGTCTATGGGCGGCGGTAATCGCTTACCATCAGGTGATCCGTCTGCTCGTTTGCCGCCTCTCTCGTAAAAAAAAAAGATAGCCAGTTCCCCATTGCGTTGGGGCATCTCGGTAAGCCCGCTTCCATCTTTCATACTCATGACCTTATCCGACTACGACAGAATACTAATTGTACTAAACTGTACAGTTTATAAATATTTATTTAAAGAGTTATGTTGATAAGCGATACTGTAGCCGTATTGTGTTCACATGAGAGGACAGGTAAATAAATTAATCGGAAAATAATAAAACACTTAACTTTTTAATACATTTATTAATTTATGTATAATCTATATCAGTAACATAAGTATCACATTGATATCATTCACTTACAAGTTACAGCTCAGCCGTTTACTAACAGGACTATCATCAAACACATTAGACTTACAACAAAATTTAAGAAAGGCAGTGACGAGAGCCCCGCATATGGGGCCCTTCTGAAAAACCTGCAAAATTGAACCGTCGTGGTTTCCATTCATAGGAAAAACAAAACACTTTCCCCAATGAACTAGGCTTACCATACTGACTCGGTGGCTCAGGGGTTTGTGCTCCTGACTACTGATCCGAGAGTCGTGGGTTCGATCCCCACCCAGGGCAAACGTTTCTGTGATGAGCAGATTTGTTTGCTCTGTGTCTGGGTGTATTATATCTATATATGTATGCATATGTGTATGTATATCAGTCTCTGGTTCCCATAGTACAGGGAATCCTAGTTTGGGGCCAGACCAGATGACCGTGTGTGATTTGTCCCGGATATTATTACATCATACAAAGTTTACAAATCAACTGATAAGTTAGTATGAGAAACCCTTGTTATTGGCGGTTCCCTGGGAGAAGCTGCTCAGTTTACAAGTGGAAGGCACGGTTTAATCTGTACCAAGTGTTTCAGAAGCACCCTGTATTTAGTAAAGCGTGTTTTCGCCGGGTCTTGAAAACAGGGTGAAATTGAAATCGCGGGCCAAATTTTAACAAAACAATTTCCATACAAAGTTAGCTACTCAGTTCGTCGATTTGTGTGAATAGTCAAAATGTGTTTCCCCTTGGAGAAACTGGGTCCTCAGAGAAAGTTGTTCAGTTTCCTGAACAGTAACCAGTTAGAGTACGGTCCGCGATTTAGATTTCATCGTGTATGTAATTATCTCTCAATAAAATTGTTGAACGTTTCATACAAAGTGGTGAGGAAAATTTGACAACTTTGTATGGTTGGCTTGTAATCTGAGCAAGTTAATTTTTCAGATTGTATTTTTTTTCTCAAAATAATGGTCCGTTACATTCACACGTTATTTCTGCACGCCTTAAGACTACGACGTGTTTTACACATATTTTCATACTGACATCATTTAATTCTAATGTTTCACTCGCTGCAGTTTACAATTAGTATCGAATACAAAAACCTTCCATAGTCAGAATATCTATTTGAGCGTTATGGTCTCCGTATTCTAAAGCCAAAATCAAAGACGGTACCCGTCAAAGATAAATTCGGATGATTGGACAACTGATTTTTTTAAAACTCTGCTGAAGAAACTTTAAAAAAATATTAAAGTTACAATTTAAGCTGCGTCCACGTATACGTCTAAAACCGACAAGGAACCACTAAGTAAGATGATGCCAAGGGATTACCATTTTGGATAAATAAAACTGAAGACACCGTCCCGTCAGGGGAAATTACGTTCGCAGTTCACGTTCTCAGTATGTTTTATGTTATTTTATTCTTAAAAAAAATAAACGGTATATTTAATATTAAATAAAGATCATAGTGTGAGCGTGAATTTCAAATGTGCCAAGGAATCGTTTATAATTTCAGGTATATTTATTTAAAGGTAGCTATCTAGGTACCTACAACTTTCAGTTTACAACAACTGCACCTATCTACCTACAGTGCTTAAGTACTCTTCACTTAACAACTTAATAAAGTTGCTTTTATAGTTGAAAGTATAACAAATAACACAACATTTGGAAGTGGTACAGTGTTCATTTAAATTATGTATTCATTAATAAATATAATTATTTATTTGTATACTAAACAGTACCGCGACTGACACGACTGTAGTCTGAAGGGGAGCATATTTTTTTCTGTCAAATGCCTTCCGTAATCCGCCATAGTCGGGCTACAGACAATCTTTGAACTTTGAACAAAACAATCTCGAGCTAAATGTGAGCGTGTTTGAGTCGATATTCCAACAACATTATCCTCAGTCTTAGGAGAAATGAAATTTTGTTAAATCCTAACTAAACGAGAATAATTCACTTACAACAATAACAAATCAATCTTAAAGTTAATTTGTTCGACTTTTCCTAACTAATAAATGGTCTAACTGTGACTTAAACTTAAGACTATATAAGAAGCGCTTTTAACATTTCGGATACAACTTAAAGTTTTGGCCTGTATGGATACTTGCTTACAATAGACATATCTTAAGTAGGTACTTAATTAAATATAGTAAAAACATCGAAAAATAAAATAAAACGCGTTAATTCGGACGTGACGCATAATAAAAACAACATGAAAATATTTAATCTCATTGTAACAAGATCATAAGTGTCAGAAAGGGAAGCGCGCTGGCGATATCGAACCAGTTTGGGATAAAAAATTGCGCGAATCATGAAATAATGCGTTTGTCGGTTGTCGCGACACCCACCCTTTATAATTATTAGAGAAACTAGCGGAGACTTCGAAATAATCGTTGGGCACAGGCAATCGAGACAAGGGGGGAAGCATTGGCAGTTAGTTTGGACATAGCGAAGGCCTTCGATCGGGTCTGGCACAAAGCACTTCTTGCGAAGCTTCCATCTTATGGGCTTCCCGAGGAATTATGCAAATGGGTCACTAGTTTTTTTGCAGAGAGGAGCATAAAGGTCGTAGTCGACGGTGCATGCTCAGATTCTATGTCTGTGAATGCTGGTGTCCCTCAAGGCTGTGTGCTTTCGCCTACACTGTTCCTTCTGCATATCAATGATATGCTGCAAATCAGCAGCACTCATTGTTATGCGGATGACAGCACAGGTGATGCCTTCTATACCGGCCGTGCCAACATTTCTCGGGAAAACGTCACCGAGAGCCGAAACAAACTTGTGTCAGAAATTGAGGCTTCTTTAAAGAAGGTCTCAGAATGGGGTCGACTTAATTTGGTCCAGTTTAACCCTAGTAAAACACAGGTTTGCGCGTTCACTGCCAAGAAAATGCCATTTGTCGTATCACCTCGTTTTGAGGACACTCCCCTAAATGCCTCAGCTAGTATCGGAATCCTTGGTGTCGACATATCGAGTGAAGTCCAGTTCCGTGGCCATCTAGAGGGTAAGGCTAAATTAGCTTCGAAGAAGCTTGGTGTGCTCAATAGATCGAGACGGTATTTCACTGCGGCCCATCGCCTGCAACTTTATAAGGCGCAGGTTCGGCCTCATATGGAATACTGTTCTCATCTCTGGGCAGGGGCACCTCAGTACCAGCTTCTCTCTCTGGACCGCATTCAACGGAGAGCGGCTCGAATCGTCGGCTGCCAGGATATTTCAGATCGGCTTGACTCCTTGGCACTGCGTAGAGATGTAGCCTCGCTCTGCATTCTCTATCGCATGTACAATAGGGAGTGCTCCGAGGAATTGTTCGGATTGATCCCTACCGCCTCTTTTCGCCATCGTTCTACGCGACAACAATTTCATCCCCATCACTTAGATGGTTGGCAGTCCAAAACTGTGCGTTTCACTAGAAACTTTCTGCCTCGCACAACCAAACTGTGGAATGAATTGTCGCCTACGGTATTTCCAGACCAATACGACATTCAAACCTTCAAGAAAAGAGCGTACTCCCATATCAAAGGCCGGCAACGCACTTGCTACTCCTCTGGTGTTGCGGGTGTCTATGGGCGGCGGTAATCGCTTACCATCAGGTGATCCGTCTGCTCGTTTGCCACCTATGCCATAAAAATAATAATAATAATGACAAAACATGTAGGAGACAGGCTCTTCCGCGAACGCATCGCGGAAAACGTGGGTTGGGTACTAACTAAGCCAAGGTGGACTGAAGGTCTACCTTCTAGGACTGGCTAGAGACATGTGGTTCAAAACCGAGCTGATTGAAAGTCCACGGGGGAGGACTGTGTTCGAAATGATGTAGGGAACATTTAGCAGTCGACTGCATCGTGAATAGAGTAAGTAGTTCACTGCTAGTCATCTGAGTTACTGTTTTATAAAATATCAAAAACGACAATTTGTTCTTAAAAATGATTGATAAAGCGAACTCTGACTTCATAATTTAGTATAGTCGTTTCATTACGTAGATAAACATATTCGCTTGCTTTTTTGTCCCTGTCCTCTATTTCAAACATTTTATAACAAAATGATTCGTTAGTTTTGTTCGTTTCCACCTACTATGGAATCAAAAGTAACTGGAATGACTAGCAGTCAACTAGGTACCAGATTCTGTGGCATTGTCGTCAGCATCATGTAAGCGAAAAGGATTACCGGAGGCCGCTATAGCATGGCGTTTATCTCTCGCGAGCTATAAAAGCATTTGTCCCGTTCTAACGCCAAAGTAATGAAAGAAACACCCAAACTATTGTCTCGTGTCTACGCCTCATGCTACGCATGTTAGTGGCGCCGCCGGGATCCAGTGAGAATTTTCTGATAACATTAAAAAAGGAAAGTTATTGAACATCGAAGTCACTGCGAAAACAATTCTACTAGTGAACAAACTTGCGTTTAGTTCAATATTTATCTTGTACTCGTAACTAGCTTACTATTAGAGTTAGAAAGACTTATCCGCAGGTACATACATTAAATTCCTTTAAACAAGACACTAGTTTAGTCATACTAGGTTAACGTCCCCTCTTATAATATTTCGTTCTTAAGTTTTGGCTCGTTCGATACCAGAGTTACCTTCCGCATATCACCCCTCAATTTCTCCTAAACCCATCCGTATGTATCCTCTATCACTATCACTTGCCGCTAGTCCAACAGTAGTAGCGGGGTAACTTCCCAGAGGGCCGCTAGTGGTGCGGGTTGTATGGCGGCTGTTTGCCGCCCACGGCCTGCTCATACGACGGCGGAAGCACTGGAATAAAAACAACAGCCATTAAATTCCCGTTCAGCCTTGTTCGCCGATTTAAGAACGAAACAAAACGGGCGGAGCTATACTAGAGTCGCGTTCCAGAACCAGGGTATTGTAAGATTTACCTGACAAGAGTCTGTCTCTTTTACACTTAAAATATTTACAATAGGCATACCATTTACTACCAGGTGGGATGATGCCAAGAGCTTAGCAATTTTATTAATGTTATTTTATTTAAGTAGATGTCGTATACATACTTTTAAATCGTCATTTTAAATCGTCAATTGTGGATAAAAAAGGGTATCCTGCTGTAAAGGTAAACATTACTCTCGCGAAAGTATTCTGGAACGCTTTCTAGGGATCAGTCTCTTTCGCGCCGTTCTTAAACCGGCAAACGAAGTTTAATAAAAATGGTGTGAATTAATAGAAAAGTTACTAATTAAGAACTTGTAGGAGTAAATCAAACAATAGTACCTAAATAGGGTCGCAATCGCTACTAAAGAAGCGTCCGTCCTCCGGACACAACCATTGACTCGAGATACAAGAAAAAAGTAAAACAGAACTCCTACGGATGAGCTACTGAGGCTAAAGACAAATCTACTTAAAGGGAAACTTAACTCTATATTAAGGACAACTAGCTAAGTGCAACATGTATGTACATACTACAATCTCATTGCGAAAACATCAAGCATTATCTTGGTTATATTGAGTGCTTCCTGGCGGCCTTTCTTAGTTTCTTGCTATATTTCTTTAAATTACTTATATTTCTGCGTTTTATATTTTGGTGATGGGTTTGATAAGTTTTGATAATTACGTTTACTATAATAATTTATTTTAATTTAATAAGTAGTGCCCTCAAAATTTGCGGTACCCCTACGGGGTGCCACATGTTTTTAAGTACTGGACTGTATTATTTATTACAACTTTGTAACCATGTGGCATGCAAATTATTAAATGATTAAATGAACTTCATATATGATGTGAAAGAGTAGAAAACACATATAGTTTAGGTATATTTTACTCATAAATCATAAATACGAGCAAAACAATTCAAAACATTCAATTCTACAACATGTTTACATCACAAAGATACTTTTCAATAAAATTGCTTGCTTCTAATTAAAACGCTACGCACACTACGAGCGGTCTCTAAGCGCAGTTAGAGTTACAATCACGTACTCAAAACATCAATAAAATAGAAACAATCAGTTAGTAGTAAAATCACACGTGCAATGGTACTCATTCTACCGCTCTATCTATACATACGATATGTAGTGTGAGTGTGCGTGTGAGTCGACTGGGACAAGATACTAGATATCAGAGATCAAGCCACTCGCTCACAGACACGACTCCCATAGTGAAAATTAGTAAAAAAAATGTAAAATAGTTTTAGAGTTTAAATAAAAAAAATAAAAATGTACACGTTTATTCGAGCCAAGTAACCTTAAACTATTTTGTAATAGAATACATTTTATTTTATTCAAATTAAAATCGCGGACCAAATTTCAACTGTTGCTTCTAGTCATGAAACTGAACAACTTTCTCCAAGGAAGCAATTCAATCGGAGCAAAAACAATTTGGACTTTCCATACAAAGTTGGCCACTCAGCTCACTGATTTGTATGAAGATTCCAGTTGTTTTTGCTCCGATTGAATTGGATCCTTAAATAAAGTTGTTCAGTTTCTTGAGCAGAAACCACAGTTAAAAAAAAATCCACAATTTCAATTTCATCCTGTATAGGTAAGAAGGCACAGATGTCAAAAACAAGTTTTGTGTTGAGTGAGACGCTATAAGTACTCGTAGGATTCTTCTTGCTCTGCACCGTCGCAAAACTCTTTGCAAATTAAATTCTCATAATCTAATGCTCTTCTATTCAAATACAAAAGCCACCCATCTTTTCAGTTTAAATATCTGATTCCAAGTGACTAACAAAAAGTGAGTGTCAACAATATGTTGGCTAGCTAACAGAGAGCGCGCTGGCACAATAATGGCAATTTAAATTTAGCTCTTATTGTTAGTACTCAATAGGTCATGTCGTGTGTGCAAGCGAGAGGCAAGACTGTGCGACTGCGATGGCTAATAAGAAATGGCATGCGTGCGAGCGAGAGGCAAGATGTGTGAGACGCACCGGCGGCGGTCCAGCCCGGCGGCGCCACGCCGAAGAACACTGGCACAAAACAGTACATCGCCGTTACTTCTTATTGTATGGGGTCTTTCTAAAAAACCGAAAAAAAAAATGTAACAGTGGCTTCTACTCATGAAACTGAGCAACTTTCCCCAAGGGATTACAGGTAGGAGCTCAATTCGCAAAAAGTTGTTGCGACTTCCCATACAAATCCTCACGCTAGTCAATCAGCTGATCCGCTATTTTGTATGGGAAGTCCAAAAATTTATTTGCGAATAGGGTTTTTCACCATTTTTGAAAAGTATCTCAAATTGATCATTAGGTGGGAAAAAGTCCAAATTTTTTTTTTTTTTTGTGAAACCTATAAATACCCCAAAAACACATTTTAAATTACCATTCCCAATTAGCGCGTGAAAACGCTAGCCGCCATGATGTTTAGGTCGTGACGTCATTTCATGAGTAAACAAAACAGCTCTGTACTAAAATTTTGACACATATTGCGAATAAAATGTCATTGTTTACCACTATTGTGACGTCACATGACAACCAGCATGGCGGCTGTCGTTTCAGATATTTGAAAAACAGATTAAAAAACTCGATTTTTGTAAATCAAAAATATAATGTTTTTTCTCATTTTATTATATAGAAATCATATTAATTCGATTACTTATTACAAATACTACAGTAAATAAGCAGTTTTAGATTTTTTCTTGTATAGAG
This sequence comes from Coleophora deauratella, assembly GCA_958295455.1. NCBI lineage: Eukaryota > Metazoa > Arthropoda > Insecta > Lepidoptera > Coleophoridae > Coleophora > Coleophora deauratella. The sequence goes on from OY282411.1 coordinate 12,026,172, forward strand.
TAAAATACCCTATTGAGTATAGGTTCCTTGGGGAAAGTTGTTCAGTTTCATGAATAGAAGCCACTGTTACATTTTTTTCAGGTATTTTAGAAGGACCTTAATTAAACACTAATATTCGTAATGAAGAATGATAATGGTTCCGTTAAATCACTTGAAACTCTATGACCTTGTAGCCTAAATGTCTAGAAATACACCTGTTTTTGTTTTATTTAAATCAAGCGAGTAGTTTTGAAGTTACGATAATTTTAGTTTCCGCCTTTTTCAAATACTTCGCTCGGGCGCGCCAAGCGCGCGTGACGTCATACAACAACTCGCCGCTCTCACCGTACTGTGTTCTTCATACATTGCTATCGAATGGTCCCTATGTTCGCCCACAATAACATTTCTAACTGGAGTTTTTTTTATGTGAATCGGTGTTACAGTAGTGTTACAAGTATAATCGATGACAGTTTTAAAAATTGATTGACATATCTAATAATTCCTTAAATAGACGAGTTAAGCTACTATTTCTAGAATAACTCCGATTTCTTTACCGCGACCGCCGAGACACAATGATAAAAAATGCAAAAGTACTTACAACTTATTTTTTCTTTCTTATCACAAATTTGTTGATCCCTATAAGAACCTACATACCTATTTTTCATTACTAGTATTGAAAAATGTAGGTAATAATGATATTTATGAACTTGATATATGAGCGACCGTTGTGGAGTGACGTCACAGCAGCGTACGGTGACCCCGCGTCACTTGCCTACCTAAATAATTCAGTATCTCGGAAACTATCAAACGTATCAAAAATTTTTTTTCACCATATTTTTTTATTTTTAATAGAGTATATTTTAAGATAAAAAACAAAAAATTAGTGGTATTCTTCATTCTGAGGGACCGAAGGAAGGAAAATGAAAATATTTTATTCGAAGTAGGTAGCAGTGTACACTTTCCGAACGTCATTCTTTTATCTACCTAATACGAGGTTCCTCGTATTAGGAACTCGTATACCCACCGTTTCGGGAAGTGTTTGCGGAGCGAGAAGAAACGGCGGGCCATAAAGAAACTCCCTCCAACACATTTTTTAAAAATAGTCTTATATTCTATTACATCTTAATGCTAGATTAATAAATGAATTATACAATGTCATGTCTGTAAATAAAATATACAAAAATAAGAATAAAGTAAGAAAGGATTCAAAAGAGATAAAAGTAAAAATTATTTGTAGCTAATGATTAAAAATTCCAAAAAACAATGACAAGAGCGGGCCAGTTCACACGGACAATACCCGATCACGAGTATAACGCGAGAGTCAGCCATCGCTCCCCTCAACCATATTTGAGGGAAGGGAACGACCCGGCTCCCGAGCAGGTTTCGAGCAGTTGCCAAGAGATACAAATACAATAGACGGTGCTGTAAGCAGTATGGTGAATAGGGTTTGCAATCCGGATATCCGTCAATTTGACTATCCGGATTATTTGTAGTAAATTATCCGAATATCCGGATAATATAAAACTTGTTTAGAAGGCGATTACAGAAGCATATTTTTAATCGAATTAACTCTACTAACGCACGTTCGGAGTTCTTGATAGAAAATATTTTAGACTTTTAGTAAAAATATATTTTAATTATGTATTGATACATATATTCTTTACCTATAAATAAACCACTAATCAATTTTGTGTATAGCAAGTGCAAACTACACCAACGAAAAAACGTATTAAGAAAAACGTATCATTGATTTTCTTCAGGACACAAGGTAGAAAACAACATAGACAAACTCCCGATTTCGTCATTCTTTTTATTTATTTCTTCTGAGCGATTGAAATAATTTAAGAAGTTCTTAGGACAGTCATAGGCGACCATGAGCCTCTCTGTCAGCAATGTGGCTACTTGTAAAAGTTGTAAACTCGTAAAGACCATAGAACCAGATTGACCCGACACTGCAATGTACCGAAGCCGTTATTCCCGGGCGTCAAATTGTACGAGGATTAAAATTGCTCTTAAATAGCTGAATAACAACAATGCAACTCGGCTGATGATGGATCACAGCTGAGCTTTGGAAAGCAGGTAGAAAACCGGTACTACAAGCTCTTCAGAAGTTGTTCAATTCTGTTATGCTTGAGAGACGAACGCTTACGGTATGACACAAAATTTGGTTGTGAGCCTGCTGGCGAACTATAAAACCATTATATTTCTAGAGTCATGTCTACAGTCTGTTTTGATTTGTTGTTATCCCACTAAACATGAGTAAACGTTACTTTATCAATTTTTACTATGCATGCAAGAGATGCATCCATTGAGCATTTGGTATGATTAGGGCAAAGTCGAAGCGACCAGAGCACACACCTGGTCTCCCATGTAATTGAGAGATCATTTGAAGACTGCGCTGGGAATTCTCCTAAATAAATGTCCCAGGACAGTTGCGGTGCGAGAGGAATGGCGACGTATTTTTCGACGGGACACTAAAGCTAAGCAATGATGACGACGAACACTCTGTCAAGAGTGAACCGATCAAGATAGTAGATCTGTTTTTTATAGGCTGACTTGGAGAGTCATTGCGAATCGTTTCGCATGTAAGTATGATGATTTCACATCACCCAAATAAGCCGGTTTCCAAAAAGGTTTCAGTATCATAGATCACATATACAGGAAAAAAAGATCAATACTTGATTCTGAGTAACCCCTTCAAACGCACTTTTTTAAGCAGCCTGTATACTTTGTGGCAGATAACATAACACTGAAGAGTGTCAGTCACTATGTTTGGCATTTTGGACTATGAACAATTTTTAATTTGATCGAGACCTGTGCCGTTTTGCAGTATTTCCGATGGTGCCAAAACGCCACCATGTCAGTCAGGATCAGAATTAAAAACCTAAGCTGCAGCGAGGGGTGAGACTAACATAGATGTTTCTTCGAAAAACTGTTGCCTGTCTTCAAGTTACTGCTTTGGAGAAAAATCAGCATTAACATCAATTTCCTTGTTTTAAATTGTGTGTGTTGTCAGCGATACGGAACTTAGACATGCTATGGGCATGATGCCTAGTATCGTGCAGGTACAGATGCACAGGGCTCAAAGCTCAAAGTCAAAATTTATCGATTTAAAATACTATTCACATAAGAAAATCTGTTGAATTATGTAGTGATAGGAAACTCAGGTGTCTCTTGATGAAGACATATAGATCAGAACCTCATGTATGCGTACGCTCTAAGTCACGAATTGCGATATAAATAAATAAATTGAAATAAATCATTATTTTAGAGTTTGGGCGGTGTTAGAAATAAGCTAGCAGTGTGTTTGTTCATTTAGATCACATTTTACGTAAACACCCTATATAAAAATACATTTAACGAAGAAAACTTAAGTATTTTGAAAATTATCCGAATTATCCGTTTTATCCGGATATCCGGATATTTTAAAATTTAATATCCGTTTTATCCGGATAGTCCTAATAACCCTAATGGTGAACCTTTCTATCCGGTAGTTGGCTGCTGCTGCTAGTCATCCGAGTTACTGTTTATCAATTGTATAACACTAAATTTTGTTCTAAAACTGTTTGGAATTGCGAGTACAATTTATTTGTTTGTATACGTGTATGTAGATATACATTCCCCAAGGAACCTATAGTCAAATCGCAAAAAAACAATTGGACTCCATACATATACAAACGATCAGCCGAGCGGCCAAATTAATAAGTATGAAGAAGTCCAAAAATATTTTGCGATTTGACAATGGGTTCCTTCCTTGTGGAAAGTTGATCTGAATCAGGAGTAGAAGCACTGATTAAACTTTGACGCACGATTAGATTTAAACCCTGTATATCTCATCGCAGATATAACAAACAACGGACAAATCACATTAGTATTATGCTGTTTAACAGGCTATTATGTGATGTGACGTCACTCAGTGTGTACACAGTGTGACTGTGACGGACGTATGTCCACACGCCGCGCCGCAGTAAAACACATCCCGCTCTCGAGCGACACTCAGTGTGTACACAGTGTGACTGTGACGGACGTATGTCCACACGCCGCGCCGCAGTAAAACACATCCCGCTCTCGAGCGATAAGAGAGATCGCAATGAAACTAGAACATAAGTCTCCGTTTCCTCTGTAGATAAAAACGTCATCAAATATCAACTGCTGTCGAGAAAAACACCACCTCATTAAGCCTGATGTTTCAGAGTTTTGAGAAAAAATGTATTTTTGAAGAACTCTTTGGAACTTTCATAGACCTGTTATGTAGTAAATCGCATTTTATTTACTCAGAGCAGTATTGGTTAAGACATTTGACAAGTCCTGTTCGAGCAAGACAGCAAGAGTCCTTCGAATTGTGTTGCAACTCGCAAAGCAAACAGACTAGGACATTAAACTATTCATACCCAAAAATATCTAAATAGCTTTCGTCCAAAAAGGTTGTTTTCCAATTTAGGTTAATGCGTTTCAGCGCAAACAGTAATCTCGCTAACGAGGAGCGATGTCACGTGAGGAGTTGATGACGCAGGGAGCCTAATTGACAGAGCAAGGCGCGCCTACCAAACCCCATAGCAGGTAAAAACGCGTTGGAGGGAGTTTCTTTTGGACCCGACGACGTTTCTTCTCCCTTTGCAAACACTTTTCGAAACGTTGGTTAGGTATACGAGTTCCAAGTGGTAGGAACTTTGTATTAGGTAGACTAAAAACGACCTTGGAAATGTGTACAATGCTACCTACTTCGAATAAACATATTTGAATTTGATTTGATTTATACAGCCGCCGACATGCCGACGTGACTTTGTCGAGACAGCTCGTTTGATCGCCAGCCCGCTGACGCATAGCTGTCTTCTTATCGCCTTACATGCTATATAACACACGACATTAAGATTTTATTTCTGTGGTTAATTTTGTTTTTAGCACGTAAGTATTGCTCGGTTCTTGTGAACAGCCTCGATAACAATAATATTTTCATCCTTTTACAAATTAGAATTAAAGGTTGTCTAGGAGAGATCGCTCTTTGGCGATAAAACCGCCTGTCAGTGTAAATTTTTTCATGTATACTGTTTATGTTTTGCTATGCTATGCTTAGGGCTCTTTTCAAATAAAATCAAAATATGTTTATTCAAAGTAGGTAAGTAGCATTGTACAATTTTCAAATGTATTTTTAAGTCGATAGAAGAGATCGAATCTAATACGAAGTTCCTACCACTTGGAACTCGTATACCAACGTTTTTAAAAGATCTTTAAAACTTTAAGATTTTTAAAAGACATTACATATCAGGTATTACGTAATTTAAGTAAACAATCCTGATATAGTATACAGAATGAAATTGAAATAGGGGACTAATTTAAAGATTTAATAATAGAGATTTTATTTGCCAAAAAACTTATTTTACAAAAATAATATACATTGGACTCCACACTAGGCGCAGCTTAGCCTATATCGTGGTAGTCGGTATATACGATTCCATAACATAGTAAAACGTCTGTTTACATTTTCATTTTAACTGCGACTTCTATTCATGAAAATAAACAACTTTCTCTAAGGACCCAATTCAATCGGAGCAAGGACTCTTCATAAAAATCGATGAACTGAGTAGCCAACTTTGTATGGAAAGTGCATTTTTTTTGGTTTCTCAGAGAAAGTTGTTCAGTGTCATACATGACCAAATGCAACAGTTTACAAAATAGGTCCGCTATTTCAATTTTACCCTGTATAATATCTTTAGACGAGGGGTTATAATTGTGAGTAGTAGCCCTTGTCCTTAAATGTAACTGGGCGTACTAACCCTTTTATATGAATTTATAATGATTCGAAATAAAAATTATTCTATTTTATGAACTCCACGTGAACGCATCCCAAATAGAACTAGAGGACTGGGAGAAGCTCGCTGCTCGGCTCGCTGAAAGCAGGAACGAGTGACGTAAACGCGAGGCGGAGGGGCGTAAGCGTAAAACACATGACGAATAGTGGGGAATTTAGTGCAACGCCTAGTATGGGAACCGTTTTATTTTGGATCCGGCGATCAAATTTGGCATAGTTGTTCCCTAGGCCGGTCTGAGTAGATTAAGCCCGGGAGCCACCGGGAGCCATCTCCCGTTCGGCAGGGGGAGGGGGGCAAAGTTTGTTTCTGCCGCGCTCCATTTGTGGGCTTATATCTCCAAAACTATTAGTACTAGGGCAAGTGAGATATCATTTTCGTATTATTAAATAATAAGGAATTCATTTCTGTAACAAAAAAAATGACTTTCCATATATAAAAAAAGAAATATTTGATAAAACGTGTAAAACATGGCTACCTTTTTTCCACATATGGGTCGATTACTTTTTAATCGTCTTTGATATTAGCATGAAAAAAATATATTCTGAAAGCCACACTTCTTAGGATTATAAAAATATAAATTTCATTAGAATAGCATAATAAATACTTCGTGGAAAAAAATATAATTTGATGCTCGGCAGAGTAACGTAAAACGCGCGGTTTTAGTATCTGTTGTTCGTAAGTAAATAAAATGAATCATCTAGCGCCCAAATGACTGATAACTGATAAGTAACGTAATATAAACAGGTACAAATTATTATTATTTAAATAAATCTCGCACGCACAAAATATTTGTCACGTAGAACAAAAAATATTTTTCCTCATAAGTAAAAACGTATTTGAGAAAATCTGCAAAACGTGACAATTTCTCATACGAATTATGGTGGTTTACTATCTTACTTGCGTAGTATTATGGTGGTCTACTATGTAACTAGCGTGGTCACGTTGATCACCCAAGTTAACTGACTTCAGAAAAGGTCATACATAACCATAATGAGTTTGATTCTTATTGACGCATTAATCTCGTAACCATTTCCGTGCTTCGTAAGCCACATCAAATTATTTTCATTACAACTGATGAAGCTTCGACCAGCGCCTATATAACTTCAAAACCCCGAAAGCTTTCAGCTCGAGTTACACAACCGCTTCGAATGCTTAGGAGAATGTGAAAATGTGGACGAATATAACGTGGAAATTGTCCAAACGGCTGGGAATAAGGCCTTCAAAACAAGACGTTCAAAAAAAACATATCGTATCTCGGAGCTCACCAGCAAGCTCATGGAGGAAAAATGGAGCCTGATTCTGAAATCCTCTGAAGATGCTTATCAATATCGGCGACTAAACAGACAGATCTCAAGGACTATACGATATACGCCATATACGCCAATTTAATACCAATCGTATTAAAGAGGCTATCGAGCGCAATTAAAGGTCAAAGGTATTGGCAAGGGATCTGTCTGCTGGTCAAAGCCAAACTGACAAAGCTGAAGACCGAGGATGGCAGAGTCGTGTCGTCTAAGCCCGAGCTGTTGGAAGAGGTTGAGAAGTTCTACGGACAATTATACATGACTACATGCTTACCTGTCAGCAATCTGGCTGAAGATCCGAGACCCGGATTGACCAGACACTATACTGAAGATATCCCAGACGTCAGCCTGTGCGAGATTAGAATGGCTCAATTAGGATGACAGAATTACGGCTGAGATTCTGAAAGCAGGTGGAGAACCGTTACTTATAGCTCTTCAGAAGCTATTCATTTCCGTCATTCTCGTGGCACAAACGCCTACAGCACAGCACAGAAGTGTAGTGGTGCTCTTCTTCAAGAAGGGTGATAAGACTCTGCTGAAGAATTACAGACCCATCTCACTCCTGAGCCATGTCTATAAGACATGTAGTCATTACGAATCGTGTCGCACGCAGGTTTGATGACTTCCAGCCTCCAGAACAAGCTGATTTCCGAAAAGGTTTCTGTACCATAGACCACATACCTGCGCTGCGGCAGATTATACAGAAGACCGAAGAGTATAATGGCGTTTGTGGACTATGAGATAGGTTTTGATTCGATCGAGACCTGGGCTGTGTTACAGTCTCTCCAACGGTGCCAAATTGACTATCGATGCACATCGAAGTGTTGAAGTGTTTGTATGAAAACGCCACCATGACGGTCCACCATCAGGATCAGAATATACAATCTATCCGGCTGTAGCGTGGGTTGAGACAGGGAGACATTATATCTCCGAAACTGTTCACCGCTGCACTGGAAGACGTTTTCAAGCTTCTGGACTGGAGAGGACTCGGTATCAACATCAATGGCGAGTACATCACTCACCTTCGATTTGCTGATGATATCGTGATCATGGCTGAGACCTTGTAGGAACTAGGTGCAATGCTCGATGGACTCAGTAGAGTCTCCCAACAATTGGGTCTTAAAATGATCATGGATAAGATGAAAATCATGTCAAACGTCCGTGTTACACCCACTCTTCTGAAGGTTGGAGACTACACTCGAAGTTGTTGACGAATAATGTATACCTGGGACAAACAGTCCAGTAAGGTAGCTCCAATTTCGAGAAAGAGATCAATCGTCGAATCCAGCTCGGCTGGGAAGGGTTCGAGAAGCTCCGCAATATCTTCACGACCAAAATACCGCAGTGTCTCAAGTTAAGACTAAAGTTTTTGACCATTGTGTTGCCAGTGATGAGACAACATATGGATCCGAGACATGGCCCCTTACTATAGGCCTCATAAGAAGGCTCATGGTCACCCAATGTGCGATGGAGCGTGCTATGCTTGGTGTTGCCCTACGTAATCGAATCAGAAATGAGGAGATACCTACTAAAGTAGTAAGAGAATTAAAGTTACCGACACAACTCTCAGAACTAGACTTAAGTGGCAGTGCGCAGGGCACATAGCTCGTAGAACAGATGGCCATTGGGGCATGCCTCTAACTCCGTGGACCGACGACCTGGTGAAGGTTGCGGGAAGCCGCTGGATCCGAGCGGCACAGGACCGGTCGGTGTGGAAATCCTTGGGGGAGGCCTTTGTCCAGCAGTGGACGTCTTTCGACTGATAGATAGTAAACCACCATAATTCGTATGAGAAATAGTCTCATTTTTTGGATTTTCTCATACTTATATGTTTTTTAAGGAAAATATTTTTTGTTCTACGTGACAAATATTTTGTGATTGCGAGAAATATTTAAATAATAATATTATGTACCTATTTATATTATGTAACTTAACAGTAACTTTTTGACGCTAGATGATTCATTTTATTTACTTACGAGCAACAGATACTAAAACCGCGCGTTTTAAGCTACTCTGCCGAGCATCAAAAAAAAATTTTTTTTCACTTAGTATTTATTATGCTATTCTAATGAAATTTATATTTTTATAATCCTAGAAAATGTGGCTTTCAGAATATATTTTTTTCATGCTAATATCCTAGACCATCAAAAATTAATCGACACATATGTGGAAAAAAACACCCATCCTTCATTATTTACTTATTGGGTGGCGCTTCTTTGGGGCTTACATATCCATAACTTTAGGTACTAGGGCAAGTCCGATATCATTTTCAGATATTCCAAGGATGACAAATTCATTTCTGCAACAAAAAAAATACTTTTCGTAGAAAAAAAAGAAATAGAACTGCTGAAATTCAGAACCGCGCGGACCGCGCGTTGTATGCCATGCTGCCACGCATTGAATTTTTTTTTTCACTTAGTATTTATTATGATATTCTAATGAAATTTATATTTTTATAATCCTAGGAAGTGTGGCTTTCAGAATATATTTTTTTCATGCTTATATCTTAGACCATCAAAAATTAATCGACACATATGCGGAAAAAAGGTAGTCATGTTTTATACGTTTTATCAAATATTTCTTTTTTTATATATGGAAAGTCATTTTTTTTGTTACAGAAATAAATTAGTTATCCTTGAATCATACGAAAATGATATCTCACTTGCCCTAGTACCAATAGTTTTGGAGATATAAGCCCACAAATGGAGCGTGGCAGAAACAAACTTTCCCCCCCTCCCCCTGCCAAACGGGGGATGGCTCCCGATGGCTCCCGGGCTTAATCCACTCAGAACGGCCCAGAAAACAACTATGCTAAGTTTGAGCGCCGGATCCAAAATAAAACGGTTCATCGCACTAAATCCCCGACTAGAAGCCTGGTTCAGTGTACTGGCTGGTCGGAGGGAAGCGGCAACAATCCACCGGCCGTTCCGTGTCCCTGCTCTAACTCTAAATGTGGAAAAGTGTGTCGCTCCCGTATTGGCTTATACAGCCACCAAAAAAGATGTCTTCAGCAGACATTGTTTAAATCGTCTGTAACAGACGTGTAAGGCCTATGATGGATTGTTTGTTGACAGAAATGCAATAATAATACGTAATGATTGTTAGTATGGCAGTTCGCTGGTTAGCAGATGATTGTAACAAGCAATAGTTGCATTAACGAATGTCATATTTACATGGCTATGTTTAATCTTTGTTTGAACCAATCAAGGAATATAAGCTGTTGTACAATAATTTAATGTTATATGTGGTGTTAAATCAGCACGGACTAATTTTCGTTAGTCGGGAAAGATAGACCACACAAGTCACACAACACACGATCGACAGTCGACACTCGACACACGCGTCACTACACACAGACACACTTTGTTCTAAAATGTTATCTGTTAACAAAGACGTCATTGTTCAATGTAAATAGTAGTTTGCATAATTATTAGTTTTTTTTATAATTTAAATCAATATGCATTCGAGTAATTTTTTGTACAATTTCAATAAAAGAGCTAAGTATCTAGTGATATTATGTATTTCATAATTCCCAGATTAGTAATTGAAGCCCTAGATTGGTTCAAATACACATTATCAAAAACCGAAAGCCCCGAACAGCATTTTTGTTCAGCAGTAAGGTGCAGTCCGTGAGAATGAAAAAAGTTCACCTGTCCTTCTATTGGACAGCTGACAAATATTTAGAAAATTTACGATCATTATGAAATAATTGAATTTCCGACAGATGGCGCTAGTGCATAGCTCCTGTTCACGAAACGACCCCTATTATTTACAAACGAAAACATAAACGTACACGAAAACATAGAGACGTACAGTCTGTCAAATAAGTCTTGAAAACGGTTTTTATTGGAACTACAGTTATTTCTGATGGGAACCCCAAAATTTTGAATCCTCTTCCTCTAAAAATATGTTAAATGTGCTCCAAAGTCGTTGAAAGGAACAGCGCCCTCATTAATTTTCAAGACTTTCTTGACACACTGTATCCACCACGTCAACAAACACTATGCACAATCTTATGGCTCCTCTACATGAATGGCCCATCATACGCCTTCTAGAGATAAAACTATATGAAAGTAGAGTGAAGATGTAAGTACGTTCTTGTCTAAACTATGGTTCTGTCCCTCTTGCTCGCTCATGATGGCCCATCGTGTAGAGGAGCTATTACAACCTCAGTTGGCCACAGAACAAGACTCACCGCTGTGATCGGGCGCGCTGGGAGCGGTGGGGTAGGGCGCCGCTGTCGGATAGGGCGCCGGCACTGCCGCCGGATAGGGCGCCGGCACCGCCGCCGGATAGGGCGCCGCGGGCGGGTAGGGCGCCACTGCTGGCGGGTAGGGGGCCGCCGCCGGGTAGGGCGCCGCTTGCACCGGGTAGCTGCTCACGGGGGCCGCCGGTGCCACTGCGGTGACAGACATATGCTTTACGAGCGTGCGGTGGGTAACGATCGTCTAAGCGGGCAGTTTCTGTATCAAAACTCTAAGAAATACTACTAATACTTTGAGACGATTAAAGCCCTAGACACTCCATGTAAGCTCTTATTGTAATTTACCAAATAAAGAAATACAGGGCAACACGGCATTTGTGTGCTTTGCCCTCAGGCTTTGCCAATATAGTAGTAGCCAATGTTTGCAATCTCATCTGCTACCCACATACTATAACATGATAATAAGATAACCCAGGTGCCACATACCAGAGTACGGTGTGTACTGTTGCTGCGGATAGGGCGCCGGCCCCGTGTTAGGCCCGGGAGGCACGGGGGGCACCGACGACGAGGCTGCGAATACGAAACCAATCACGAAATCAGTGGTTCTGAGTGGATTAAGCCCGGGAGGCATCGTGAGGGATCAGGGGGTGGCGAGAGGAGGCGGGTAATGTTTGATTCTGAGGCTCTCTTCTTTTAGGCTTATATCTCCATAACTGTAGGTAAAGTGAACTTGTTTATTTCTTTACTTGTTTTTTGTGCTTCCTTCACGTTGCAACAGAGCAATGCCAAACGTGATGTTTTACACAGAGATAGTTGATGGAATGAGAAGTGACTAAAAAAAGCTATAAAAATATCAACTTTTCTCGGGGATTCAACTTAGCAAGCAACGCTTTTTATTGGTTATAATTACTCAACCGATTTCATTAGAATTTGGAAATAAGCTTACAACACATGATAGTTTTATTTATCCCAAAAAAATAATTTTCATGACAGTGTATCCTCAACAACAGTTATACATTAAAAAGCCTGCATGCGGGTGAAACCGCAGGCAAGCCGGGAGCCGGGTCGTTCCCTTCCCTCAAATATGGTTGAGGGGAGCGATGGCTGACTCTCGCGTTATACTCGTGATCGGTATATGCTGTCCGTGTGAACTGGCCTGCTCTTGTCATTGGTTTTTGGAATTGTTAGTCATTAGCTACAAATAATTTTTACTTTTATCTCTTTTGAATCCTTTCTTTCTTTATTCTTCTTATTTTATTCTTATTTTTGTATATTTTATTTACAGACATGACATTGTATAATTCATTTATTGATCTAGCAGTAAGATGTAATAGAATATAAGACTTTAAAAAAAAATGTGTTGGAGGGAGTTTCTTTAGGGCCCGCCGTTTCTTCTCACTCCGCAAACATTTCCCGAAACGGTGGGTATACGAGTTCCGAGTGGTAGGAACCTCGTATTAGGTAGACAAAAGAATGACGTTCGAAAAGTGTACACTGCTACCTACTTCGAATAAAATATTTTCATTTTCATTCTCATTTTTTTATTTTCAAAAGCTAGTAAAAAATACAAGCTATGATATCTCTATTTATCAATGATATCATTGTGGACACAGTAGACAAGTTCTATTCATTATCAAATAACTATGTAACAAAATCAAACAAGGGCCAGACGATGTAGTGCTGACTGGACTGTCTCCCCCCTCCCTCCCCCCCTACTCAGGGTATGTTTACACGGGTGGATGAAGGGATGGATGCAAATGGCTAAGAAACATGCCAACCACGGTAGCATACTTTATAATTTTATGCTATACCAATTTTTTTTTTAAATAAAATAAAACAAATAAGTGGAAATCAAGGGTGGAGAGCTATATCATCCACCCCACTGACATAACTATGGCTCCCACGACCAGCTAGTGCGGACCCATGATTATGCTGTTTATGGATTTTATTACTATTATTTAGTAATAGACGAGCAGCTAATAGCTGATATGCCTTATCAGTGCTGGTGTTTTATGATAGTCCATCCAAGTTCACACTGAGGATACACTAAATTGGATTGTCTTTGCAGCATTTGTCCAGTCTATGTTTAAAACTATTAATTTATTTTAAATCAGGAAATACAATTTTATTTATTTTAAGACTGATCTAATATTTAGACTTAACCTAGTGTACTTTATGTTCCAAAAGGTTGAAATAAAAATAATATAATACCAATCTGAATTGGACTGCACCTTTACTATCCATCTTTCGTTTCTGCATCTGGATATATGCATCTGATATTTTTACTTTTATCTCTTTTGAATCCTTTCTTTCTTTATTCTTCTTACTTTACCCTTATTTCTGTATATTTTATTTACAGACATGACATTGTATAATTCATTTATTGATCTAGCATTAAGATGTAATAGAATATAAGACTTTTTTTAAAAAAATGTGTTGGAGGGAGTTTCTTTAGGGCCCGCCGTTTCTTCTCACTCCGCAAACACTTCCCGAAACGGTGGGTATACGAGTTCCGAGTGGTAGGAACCTCGTATTAGGTAGATAAAAGAATGACGTTCGAAAAGTGTACACTGCTACCTACTTCGAATAAAATATTTTCATTTTTATTTTCATGCCCTGCCCATTTCCACTTCAGTTCGAGGGCATGTTTAAGAGCTCTCCAAATATAAATAACTAAGTGGACATCAAGGGAGGAGAGCTATCGTCCACCCGACTGATACGACTACGGCTTACACAACCAGCTAGTGCCACCAACCTGCATAGGACAGCACCTGCCCGCGGCTGCGCTTGCGGCTGCAGCAGCACGCGATGATGACGATCACCAGCACGACGGCCGCCGCCAGGTACAGGAAGCCCATCACGCCCATGCCCTCGAGCCACGAGCCGCGGCGGTTCGGCTCGTAATCGTGGTCGTGATCGTGGTTTTGGTGATGTTTGTGCTGGGTGGGACGTTGGGGGGGAAAATTCAATATGTTGCTCTGTACTTTGCTTATTCAAGAATGTATCTATGCTTTTCTTTTAAGAAAAATAGAAGGAGACAAAAACGCTGAATACGTTAAAAAACTGACTTTAATCGTAACAGCTACAATTTTGCATTTTTTTTGTTTTTGATGATGTTTTCAAAAACCGTTGAATCAATTTAGATAAAATTTATATTGGACCACCTCTGAAGTATTACCTACCAAACAAAAAAAGAATCATCAAAATCGATTCATAATTGGCAGACTCATCATGTAACAAACATACAAAAAAAACCACAGTCAAATTGAGAACCTCCTCCTTTTTTGAAGTCGGTTAAAAAATACTTATCACCATTGATTTGATAGAAGAGTTTCATCATCATCAACTAAAAAATGTCCACGGCTGGATAAAGGTCTCCCCCAAGGGTTTACATGATAAGGATCTTGCGCTGCTGCATCCAGCATTTAAATTACACATAATTGACAACGCTGAACACATTAAAAAGCCGACTTCAATCGTAACAACTACCATTTTGCAATGATTTTTTAATTTTGGTTGATTTTTCAAAAAGCACTGAATCAATTTTGATAAAATTTATATGGGACCACCTCTAAAGTATTCCCTATCAAACAAAAAAAAAGATTAATCAAAATCAATCCATAACTGGCGGAGTAATCACGTAACAAACATACAAAAAAACAACATACAGACGAATTGAGAACCTCCTCCTGTTTTGAAGTCAGTTAAAAATAGGATCCTATTACTGAGTCTATGCCATCATCTTTAAGACTGCAATAAGTAGCAGAATTATATGTAATTACAGTGCATTTACTAAAAATAATATACCCACTTAGTAAGAAAACAAAAGTAAAAAAAACTGTCTTATTGTTTTTGCCATTTTGTTGTAGGTAAGCTTTAAACTAAGTGTGATTATAGCAAACTGTAACATAATTAGGTTAAAAACTAACACTAATTCATCACATAAATACAGGTAATAACAGGTATACAAGTTCTGAGCGGTAGGAACTTTGTTTTAAGTAGATTTAAAAAAATATATTCAACCAGCTTCTGCCCGCAACTTCACCAATCCAGACTTGGCCCCCATGTGAGGAGTATGGCTTAACCTTCCCGAGTTATGGGAAGAGACCCGCACCCGTGTAGTGGGAACGTTATGGGTTGTTAACATCTAGTGACCAAGTGAAAATTTTGAGTTTTTAAGCATTCCTCTGGGAATCCTTAAGTATCCGGGATAAAAAGTATCCTAGATGTGTTAGACGAGTGCTTTATCTATCTACCTACCAAATTTGTATTGTCCAAATCCGTTCAGTAGTTTCGGTGTGAAAGTGAATCAAACAAACATCCATACCTTCGCATTTATAATATTATTATCTATCTACCTACCAAATTTGTATTGTCCAAATCCGTTCAGTAGTTTCGGTGTGAAAGTGAATCAAACAAACATCCATACCTTCGCATTTATAATATTAGTGAGACGAGGGTATCTTCAGGCGCTATCTACTTCAAATAAGGACTGGGGTTTATTTTGGTGGTTTTTAGTGGATAACCACCCTCTGACTGAATAGTAGATTCAAGAGGGTCAGAGGGTATCCTTATGGAGCCCTGAGGTTATACTCCAACTTGTAAGTTTCTTAGGGTCACTATCCTGTGCACTATTGCAGAATACCATCTTATTACCCACCAACCTATAATAGTTCAAGACAACACACCGCAGCCCTGAGGATATTCTGACCGAAGCGAGTACTGACTAACCTTGTTGAAGAAGAAATCGTCGTCGTCTTCGTCGCTGTCTCGTCCGAACATGCTCCACAGGTAGCCGAGCCTCTCTGGCTCACACACAGCACCGGCCCGCGCGCGACACACTACGCGAATGACTCATCTCACCTCACTTCATGCACTGGGGCACTATTATGGCACCGACGTCACTCGGGGAAAACAAAATTACGTTTATGTTTGGTTGGAAACACCCAACTCGATCGAGGCTGCGCTGTGAGTCAATGTTGACGAATGTTGTTGGGAGTGCACGTAAGAAGACTAAACACTGCTGAAAATAAACTATTATACCTACTAAATGAAAATAACTATTTCCCGCCTATTAAACGCACAGCACCACCCCAAACCTTTGAACTGAGCCCAGGCCTATGAATCAATCTCATTGGTCCAAAAGCCGTAGACCGCGCTACCACAGATAATATCGCATGGTTTGTTAATAATTTTCCTTTGGTTTTTTTTCAAGTGTAAAAGGGACAGACCACTGAGGAACAAGGAGAGACTCTTGTCAACCCACTGTCGACTTGTCACTAGAACGTTCTTTCTTTTTCTCTTCGCGCGCTTTTGGTGAACGTTTGAGAAAATTATTTTTGTGATATTTTTGTAATAAAAAGCGAATATAATCATTTAAAACATTATTTTTCGTTCTGCTTCTGTTAACTAATCAAGGTATGTAAACAATTTACGCTAAACGGGTATGGTTATGCAAAGTGCAACGTTGTGTTTATTAGCTTATTAATTAAATCGTCTTGTTCAGTTTTAGGTATTAAATTTCATTAAAATGCCAATACATCATTGTTGCGTGGAAGGATGCAGTTCTAGAAAACCGGCCGTGAAGCTTTTTAATTTGCCCGCCAACGATGGACTTCGAGAAATTTGGTTACGATTTCTTATACCAAGGAGTCCATCGCTACAGAACTTGTCGAGAGACGTGCTCGTCTCAAAAAAGGTAATTACCTACATGCCTAACAAGCCAGGACTTGAGGTAGCCTTCGTAAGTTTACTGCAACCGTACCTGCATAACTCTGAGACTAGTCCATAGCACCTACTGTCATACATAGCCAATGGGAAATCTCACTTGTGATCAATCCTGATGTATTATGTGCTGAGGAATAATACTAAAATTAACCTGCCCGCTTCATCATCAATGATGATGAAGCAGGCAGGTTAAAATCATCATCATCATTAGCCAAAAGGTGTTCACTGCTCCCCCAAGGATTTCCACACCGACTGGTATAGGACCAGTCGCTGCTCGCATCCAGTGGCTTCCCGCAATCTTCACCAGGTCATCGGTCCACTGAGTTGGAGGCCTGCCCACACTGCATCTTCCGGTGTGCAGGTGCCACCTTTTGTAATCTCCCTTGCCTATGTATTTTGATTTTCCCTATGATAACTTTGTACACCTATCTTTATCTGTTGTCATATTTGCAACTTTCAAATAAATAAGTGTAGCTATTTTGTAGACTACATATGAAGTAAGTTTTTAGGGTTGCTAAACTTAGATTTTATTTATTATTTTCATTATTAGATTTTTACAGTTCTGTATCTCAAAATGAAAAAGGAGCTCTATAGGATCACTTGTGTCTGTTTGTCTGTCAATTTGAATCTACTGGACTGATTAAATTTGTATGAATAAAGATATGTGTGACTCAAATGTATGTTACCTAAATAAAAATATGATATAAATGAATTTGAGTCCTACCTAAATAAATCAGGAAAAACGTTTGCAAGTTGTACCATATATCAAATAAAATGGTTTACTCTGAAACTACTAAGCCAGAAAATAGTTCTTTACTCACAGATTAGGAAAACCTATAAGAAGCCTTTGGTCTAAAATATGGTTTGATTGTACAGAACCGTACATGAATCAGACACTTGACAGACACTTTTAACTGTAATATATTGTGTTAGATAATCTTTATTTAATTTAATTGTCTGTTATTTTAGGTATGCAAGCTGCATTTTGAGCCAAAATACCTAACTGGAACTGGTGATAAAAGAAAAAGACTTGCTTGTCCCACTCTATTTTCAGATGAAGAAATTCATAGACGCCAGCCATCTACTCCAATCCAAATTTGTAAGTACTATTGTTTGTTATTGCATAGTTTGTATCTACTCGTACTACTTTTATAAAAAAAGGAATGCTGGTTTTGTAGTAATATAAAAAGAAGAAAAGAGAAGATCGACCGAAATAACAGGGGATGAAACTGTAAATAAGAAACTTATTTTAAATAAAAAGACAAAAAATAAGTAATTAACTAATAAAGGAGAGAGAAAGAAAGAGCTCAATGTTATTTGCCAAAATCAAATCGTTGATAATGTAAATGAGAGGATAAGACTAGTTTGTATTTTGTATGTCACAATATATTTGTACTATTTTATATAGAGACAGACTTCCAATATTCTTAGCTAGGACACGTCGATTTCTAGTTTATAGTAGTAATCATAATGACTGGTCAAACCTTTATTTGTAATTTTATTCAAACGGACACTTACCTATATGTAAAAATTATTTACTTTACTTTTTTGGTTATTTTGTTACATTTTTTTATTGCAAGTTTGATGTGTTTCTGATAAATTGGTATTGTTATTTTATTATTATGTTGATGGGCTCATTGGGAGGTTTGTTTATTAGGAAAGTTACCTATGTCTTACATTATACAGGGTGGCCGGGAGAGTGACGTCCAAAGATAAAATTTAGGTGCCTCGTATAC
The DNA here is from genome assembly GCA_958295455.1 of Coleophora deauratella. NCBI lineage: Eukaryota > Metazoa > Arthropoda > Insecta > Lepidoptera > Coleophoridae > Coleophora > Coleophora deauratella. Next base: position 12,044,932 of record OY282411.1, read on the forward strand.
AGGGGTATCCTAATCACCCACATGTATATTCGCGATTTTTCGTAGTTTTCGAGTTAAGATTTTTTTAAAGAAATTTTTGAAAAAATTCAACTGTAACAGCTATTTTATTTTTGAAAAGAGCAAGTTTTATTAAAAACTAGCTTTTGCCTGCGGCTCCACCCATGTGGATGTCGCTTAATGACTGTCTTAAGTGAACACAGTGTTATTATAAAATAATTATTTCAGTTGAAGACATGTTGCGCCTCAAATACATCAACAATGATCACACCTATGCTCTGAATTCTAAAAACAGTATTGTAATAAAACCTGATGAAAGCGGTAAAGCCATATTTAATTTTTGCTTTAAAATTTTTCTGTAGTCTGCTACTTAGTAGTTTTACTGTAGTGAGTAGCTGTTTAAACATTTAGACTACACCTTTTAAACTTTTTAGAATCACAATTGACAACATTTCATTTTCCATGTAATTTTTCATGTAGGTATTATTTTGTATGAAAATCATCAATGAAATATCCATTTTTTATGTAGTATATTTCTGTATGAAGTTGTAGAGAAATGTTTACAATATGTGAGAGAACTTTTTTAACTGGTCTAAATGAGGAAGCCCAATAATCAATTCAAAGTTTAAATAAAGCAACATCGTAAGATATACAGGAAAATGGTTTTTAACTAACTTGTTTTTTTGTTGTGCTGTAACCTGAGGCTGTAACGAACACTGGTCAAGTGTGAGTTATTCTTGTAATGAATAAAAAAATCACTAACATTTTCTCAAAATCTCCCAGTTAAAAAACCTCAGTATATTATGAATTATGTAGCTAGTAGAATATGTTATTGGCCTCTTTAAAAAAATATATTAAGTATAATTTGTATGTTTTCAGGATCTACTATTCACACTTCACCCGCCACCGCAGATGCAAATTCAACTCCATCAACTAGTGGAGCCACATATAGAATTTCGTCTTCTGAAGGTCTGGGTAAGTTTAAAATTTACATTATACAGTAAATTTTCTAGACCCAATTTTTAGGGTTCCATAGTCAGAAAGGAATCCTTATAGTTTCACCTGTCTGTCTGTCCACGGCCTAACTCAGAGACTATTAGTACTACAGAGCTGTAATTTGGCAAGGATGTACATATTAATCACACCGACAAAGAGGTAAAATAAAATCTCCACTTGTTACTTATACTAATTTTGCTATTTGACTTTTTTTTGGGCACTATTAAAACTTCTTGGAAATACAATAAACCCGAGGATCTTCTTTAAATAAACTTACATTAAAAAAAATGACAAAGTTAAGTTAGTCGCTCAGTCCCAAGTTGAACTTGTTTTTTTTAGTACCTACCTGCGATGCGTCATCTACGTTAAATAAAATAATATACTATATTTTGAATATATCTAAATTAATTGATATTCAGTTATAAATAAATTCTTAACAATCTTCCCATCTTGTTTTTAAGCTGGGCATTCACTTGCAGTAGTAATCTAATGTTCTGTTTAAAAATATTGCAGATCCTCTTATCAAGGAGCCTGTTGCGTCATCGCCGCGAACATTTGACAAGCCGTCAACTACAGACGCTACAGGTTTGTTAATTGGGATACTTTTTGGTATTCAGTGTATTTACATCCAAGTATTCTGCGCATCGGTATCGGCATGAAATCACAACCCATCATCGAAGGCTTTCATCTGTCTACTACACCCTTAGAGTATTAATACCGAATTTTCGATTTAAAAAAAATACAAAATGTTAAAATTGTTACCATTTATCTACCTTATGCGGTTCGCGCAATAAATGATCGCTCAATCCTGATGGTTCATATTTCGTAAACACTGGAGTTGACTACAGCCCCACAACCTCAACCAATTGGGCCTCAACAATTAGCCACTGAATGTATATTGTATATAGAATAGAGTATGGCTTAATCAAACCTAGATGAAACCCGTGCCTCATCAGTTGTGATAGAATGCGTTGTTAGTTTAACATAAAATATTCCAATTAAATATAAACCTAAATATAAAAAGCGGTCGTGGCTCAGTGCGGCTTGCGTGGTCGCATCGATCAAGCAGGTTAACTTACAACAGACACGGTCATAACCTGGATGGTTTTGACTGTTAGTGGCATTTATCTCGACCGTTTCCGTGCTTCGCAAGGCACGTTAAGCCGTTGGTGCCGGCTGCTATCGCTAGCAGTCGTTAAGCCATGTCAGAGGCCTTATAGGCGGCTTGAAAACTTCTGACACTGGGGTTGGCCACTAGCCCCAACAACCTCCACCAATCCGGACTTGGCCCCCGTGTGTGGAGTATGGCCTAAACCTTCCCGAGTTATGGGAAGAGACCCGTGCCCCTGCAGTGGGGACATAATGGGTTGTTAACAAACAAATATAAACCTTATATTATGTACCTATATAAATATGAATTGTAGATATTAATCATGATTACAGATGCCATTTCTCATACCTGTGCCATGCCGTCTTCTGCTGTTGGATACCCGTCATCTTCAGGCTCTATAAGTGAGTGATTTATGTTATGGCGCTTACTTTTTTACCTGCTTGTCAAAAATAGAGGTTGACCATCTTTGTTTAAAATAAAAGAGTCTAGCAGGTGTGAGCATTATTTACTGTCTGTATATACAGGGTGTAAGGGACAGGTTTCCGAAAACTTTAAGGGCTTGCTCAGTAGACGAAACTGAACAACTTTCCACAATTTTTTTTTTCAGGAAACGAAAAAAGAAATCGGCTTCTCCATACAACCTGTCCATTCAAGTTTATAATTTTGTATGGAGAAGCCAATTTTTTTTCGTTTCCTGAAAAAAATTCTTGTGAAAATGAAAATATTTTATTCGAAGTAGGTAGCAGTGTACACTTTTCGAACGTCATTCTTTTATCTACCTAATACGAGGTTCCTGCCACTCGGAACTCGTATACCCGCCGTTTCGGGAAGTGTTTGCGGAGTGAGAAGACACTGAGGGCCCTAAAAAAACTCCCTCCAACACATTAAAAAAAAAAGTCTTACATTCTATTACATCTTAATGCTATATAAATGAATTATACAATGTCATGTCTGTAAATAAAATATACAAAAATAAGAATAAAGTAAAAACAATAAAGAAAGAAAGGATTCAAGACATAAAAGTAAAAAGTAAAAATTGTGGAAATTTATTCAGTTTCGTCTACTGAGCAAGCCCTTAAAGTTTTCGGAAACCTGTCCCTTACACCCTGTATATGTTTCACTAATGCATGTATTAGTTATTAATGTCGTACTTTAATACTTTGTTAATACTTTCTAACTAGCTGTTTCGTCCACGGCTTCGCCCCACGTGGATATAGTTTTTGTGATTATCGTTGACGGACCACAGTGCAGCCTTAAAAGTTTTTTGGGGTAAAAGTATACTACGTTGTTCCCCGCCATCTGCCGAAGCTTTTTGCCAATGAAATCATTTGAGTAATTATAGCAATAAATACCTTTATTTTTGGGGTTCCCTTGTAATTCTCGAGGGAATTCAATATTATTTCAGAATAAAATGTACCCTATTTGACTGCCCTACTGCATTATATCATGACCCTCCCACCTGTCAGCATCATACTTTCATAGTGTAAAGCATAAACCGTGAAGTCACATCGTAGTAACTTTTTGTGTCGAGCATTTTCGGCTCCTGCTTTGCGACGTAGGTACGTACATACTTTTATAGTCAAACTGAGTAAATAATGTTGATAACTAAAAATGGTTTTCTCAGATGTTTTAATTTTTAATCATCAATCAATATATACAGGGTGTAAGAGACAGGTCTCCGAAAACTTTAAGGGCTTGCTCAGTAGACGAAACTGAATAAATTTCCACAAGAATTTTTTCAGTAATATAAAATAATGGGGGGGCTCAGCCCTGTGATAATGACATTGAGGGGGGGGGCTCGGGCACCCCCAGGCCCTATGGAGTCTGCGCCAGTGGACATAGTGACAATAACTCGGAATCGAACCGGCTCGGCGGGATTTCAAATACCTATACAGGGTTATTTTGTACCCCCCACCAAAACTTCACTCATGAAACTGAGCAACTTTCCCCAAATAACCAATGGTCAATTCGCAAAAAAGGGTTCCCAGGGTTCGAAGTGACAATTATCACTGATGATAATTATCTTGATAATAATAAAAATCATAAAAACAATACAATTTAATAAATTGTTAAGCTATTATGTCGCTTTACTTAAGTTTACTTGTATCCAAATGTGATTTTCCACTTTCGTGCATGTTATAATGAGTTAAATATCAAAGAGCCCTCCGGTACTTTCATAGGCGAAGTCCTCCCGTGAAGATTCTGATGACACCATATGATAGTACACCTCAAGCAGAATCAATTTCTCAACAGGACCATCCCTCTATTTTTTTATAGATTTAGAGCTATAGGGTCAAGTATGTCTAAAAAACCATAGCATCTTTCTTAACTTTGGAAAGAGGTTCAATTATGGAGACTGCGGAACTTAACTAAGAGTCCAAAGCTGCACAAAAAAATATTTGCTTCAAGTCACGACAATCGCACCATCAACATCTTTTTTAGATCACAAAAAGTAAAAAATAAAAACTCAATAAAATTGTGTCTTATTCATGTCATGCGACACCGTAAAAATGTGTTGTTAGGTATTTAATGTGCTTTCAAATGTTATATTTTTCATCAATATTCGTATGGGGGAACATGGTAGAAAAACGAATCAAAAGTCAAGGATCACCCATGATGGGTAATTGACACATTTTTAATTATTTACGCCAATAATTTACCCTTTGTATCGCATAAAATTTTATGTCATAATTGCCTATGGCATAACAAGGCATAAAAATCTTGCGCAGAAATATAAATCTGCCTAATCGTAATTCTGCATAATTATTATTCCCCCTAAACTTTGAAAGTAATAAACAATAATTTTCTAAATTAGAAATGACTAAACAATAATTGTCCTAGTTGAAAATTGCATAAATATACTTTTGACTAAATAATAAATGACTTAAATAGTAATTGACATAACTGAAAAGTTCATAATTTTAATTAGGCCTAAATATTAAAAGCCCTAATTACACGGAATATGGGAGTCCTAAATTAATGCGGGAGCGAACGAAGCGAGCTCGGGAATTCGGAGCACCCCGATACGGATAATTCAGGTTCGGAGACAGTGTTAGGTTTGATTGATAAAACATCCACAGATCGACTGCTTGCTTGCATGTTTGGTTGCTTGCATGCTTGCATGCTTCCATGCTTGTTTGCCTGCTTGCTTGCATGCTTCCTTGCTTGCGTGCTTGCATGCTTGATTGAATGCTTCCCTTCCTAGCAATCTTAGGTAAGTTGCTACTTACCACTAGCAACCTTAGGTAGGTTGCTACTCACCACTACCCTGTACCACAGATTTTATAATACTAACGTACAGATACCTCATGTCATACAACGAAATGCGACTGCCGTAACTCGGGCTATTCTTCGGGCTATTTTTTTCACTCATTGAGAACTACCGCTACTGGCGACATCTAGAGCGCGGGCTATAAATGAAGACATTCTGGTTGCTTATCTGCACCTTCATTTGCTTTTATGATTTTTTTTGCACATAACCTACTAGTATTATATTATCTGTGATATTACTAAACAAAAATACATAATTTAAAATATGAAAAACAAAACGTAAACCACCTATTACGTTTTTCAATCGTATTGTATTAGCGCCATCTATCAATTCACGCTATAAACTGGTTCTCAACTAGTACGTGTCATTACTCAACTCTGACAAGTTAAGGCGAAAGTAGTTTTGATATGCATCGCCGTCATCAGATAATTTGTAGTAATTGATAATAAAGTGCATTATCAGCCTTTGTCATACTTTTTGTTTATTACAATAATCAAAACACTTATTTTTAGCAATTTAATGGGTTTTTTCTTCGTTTTGCATGAACTTCGATTACAAATCGATACTTGTCGTGCCATCTATTGACATTTTAATGAACTAAGGTTTTCGTTGTATGCAATGAGACCCCGTGCCTGTACTATACTGATTCTTACAACCTACGCTATAAGTAGTTAATGAAGTTAAAAATAAATAAAACAAGGTAATTATAATCAATGGAAAGGAAGAAAGGAAGGCAACCTAACTCATTTTTTCAATTTCAATTTCAAGTTTGATATGCTATAATATTATTAGGAAATTTAATATTATGCAACTTTATAGTTAGGGACATTTCTAATTATTCCAAGTAATATTATGCTCATAAATTTTAGGAAAACATAAATATGCGCAAATTTTTTTATGCCAAAATATTTTATGCACAATAATGTTATGCAAAGGCCAAATAGTCATAAAAAAGTTATGCTATGTTATAGAGACCCGATGATAGTCTTTCCAAAGTCGAGAAAGATGCTATGATTTTTAGACCTACTTGACCGTATAGCTCAAAACCTATAAGAAATAGAGGGATGGTCCTGTTGAGACATTGATTCTGTTTGAGGTGTACTATCATATGATACCATCAGAATCTCGTCACGGAGGTAAGGGGGGCTTCGGCTATGGAAGTAACGGAGGGCTCTTTAAAAAAAGGGCACAAAAATTGTATTCAACACACACAATACTTATTTGTATTCAGTTTTATTACTATTATAATGTGATGAAACTATAATCTGTAAAACAAAAATTAGTCATAATATTATGAATCAGTACGAATAATTATCGAATAAATGAGTCTACTAGTTTCAAAAACCGCAATGTCCACAATGAAGAATATTTAGGAACTTATTTTTTTCTTACATAGTTATGGTCAGAGGATAGCCGTAGTCATATGCTACTTTATCCTCAGGGATAAACAAACCCTAAATTACATACTTAGCATACAACAGCAGCTATCCTCTGAACATGTAAATAAGAAAAAAATAATTAAAAATAATTTCCTAAATATTTTTCATTGTGGACATTGCTGTTTTTGAAACTAGTAGACTCAAATATCAGAGAATTATCTGATAATTGGACGTAGTTTAGCAGAAAGGACTCAATCCACAAACCTTTATTAGTGGATTAAGTACTTTAAGGTTTGTGGATAGAGTCCTTTCTGCTAAACTACGTTCAATTGTCATGATTATTATCAAAGAAAATAAATATTTTGATAATTACGTACCCTGGGTATCTCTATACAAAATAGGCCGATCACGTGATCTTGGTATGAAAGGTCAAAATTTTTTTTGTGAAAAACTGTGAAGTTTTGGTGGGGGGTCCAAAAATAACCCTGTATGTAATGCAATAAAAAACTTCTTGAAACTTACTCTTACCCACCTAAAAAAAAAAGAAAATCGAAAACACAATACAAAGAATTTGTATTCACCTACTTAAAAACTAAAACGATTCACCTTTGTTTCAGAGTGCACCTCTACTCCGGCGAATCCTATAACACAATCTCGTCCCATACCATCCGCAAGGTCTTCAGATTGGACAGGTAAGGAATTTGAAATACTTAAATCTCTATAAATCAGATTCGAAAAATGATGCGGGAAATGAAAAGTTTCTGTATTGCCCCTTCTTAGTAAAGTCTTTAAAAAAAAATGCAACACTTTAATTTAAACCAACTTCTGCATAACCAACAATTTGGCTTCCGTAAAAGGTCGATCAACTACCGATGCAGGAGTAGCACTTACACAAGATGCAATAGAAGTTTTTTGTGATTTATTTAAAAAAATAACCCTTCACGGGACCGGACAGACCGGGACCTTCGAGAACATCTATGCATACGAGCATACAAAAAAGCAAAAACATGGATACACAATACAAAAACTACACATATAACGTAGGAGTTGTAAATGGGTTCGAGTTCTTTTTTGAGTCTTAAAAAAACAATTCACTTTTCCAGGTTCTAATGTTGATGACTTCGGGAAGCATTTGGTGACTGAACAAAAACCATCTTCATCGGGAGTTACAAGTGCGTATTGCTACTTATATTAGCTGAGTTTATCTTTACTATTACGTAAGTATCACGAAATAAAACCGAACAAGTGTCGGTACTTTTTAAACTGCTAACAAGGCATACGGTATGGTTTTACGACAACCATCTTGTGGTAGTAGTCGACACCAACGGCTTAATATATCTTGCGAAGTAACGGAAACGGTCGAGATAGATGACACTATTTTTTAATGATAATGACACTTGGATTATTTCTTCGACAAAATTATATTAAGGCCATCTTTTCCCAAAATTACGTTTTTTTGAACAGTTTTGACGTGAAACTATAGAAGTTTCAAGTCTGAAAAAAATAATCGTTATTTTTGACTATATTTCCTAAGATCATAGGCCATCCGAAATACGATTCATTAATTTCGGCTCGATAGAAAAAAAATCCAAAGATGGATCTACCGCTATTTAAAACCTAAAATAGTTTCCAGTATATCAAAAGAAAAAAATTTAAAATTGTATAAAAATGTTGGTTTCGACGATATGAAAAAAACTAAGCCATTAGTTTTAACACTTTCATTCAGAAAAAAACCAAAATAATCAAAAACGTAAATAATTCGTGTGGCGCGTGCGGGTGGGACTTCCATTTAGTACTGCGCAGATGGATGCGCAGTAGCTTGGGGTAAGATGGCCTCCTACGTAAAGAAAAAAATGATTTTAAGTCAAATCCCTCCAGGTTATGTCTGTATCTGTACTTAAAGTAGTGTAACGTGCGTGTTGATCGACGACGAAACAACATAGGCCGTACTGAGCCACGACTGCTCAATTTAGTAATTAATTGCCACGTGAAAGAACACTATCAGTTACTCATATGATTAAAGTTAGTATCTGCGTCATTTATTTACAGATGCGCCGAATAAATCTTCAAGGGATCGGATTGTGAAGAGCATTAGCAACCTTACTCCTAAATGCAAAAGGATCTATAATAAATGTGTTCAGATTATTAAATCGAAACGCCGCCTTTTGTATAACTACAGCGAGAAACTGGAAAAAGCCCGAGAATTGAGCGAACAATCTTCGTTTGATGCTTTGATGCAAACGATGACGCCTCAGGCGAAAACTTTTATCCGCATGCAGATAAACTTGGCCAACAAACACATTAAAAGAAGACGGTTCACAACTGAGGAGAAACTGCTGGCACTGTCCTTGGCGAAACAAAGTCCCAAGGGGTATAAATTACTGTATAAAATGTTCATCCTGCCTTCTAGGAGAACTCTGAACAAATTTACACAAAACATCCGCTTTAAGCCTGGAGTTAATAAAAATATTATTGCTCAACTAAGGGAAAGCGTAAAAAATTGGGATCCAATCAAAAAAACTTGTTCCGTTGTTTTTGACGAAGTTGCGTTGAGCCCGCAACTAACATTCGTAGAGTCAGAGGATCGCATCGATGGATTCGTGAATTATGGCAACGATAGTGAACAGAACTTGTGCGACCATGCTCTGGTATTCATGGTGCGAGGAATTTGTTCCTCGTGGAGACAACCACTGGCATACTACTTATGTGAGGGTGCCACGCCTTCTGTCAAACTCAAAACTATTTTGAAGGTATGGATTTGTTTGTGAAAGTTTTCACTGTAATACGAATCAAAATATTGCAGCATATGTCGTAAAAGCCCAGTCAAAATTCAAGTACATAATTTATTCTAATAATAATTCTAATAATATCTGGGACAAATCACATACGGTCACTGGCCCCAAACTAGGATTCCCTATACTATGGGAACTAGAGACTGATTACTTACACATATATTTCAAATACATACATATATAGATATAAATACACCCAGACTCAGAGCAAACAATTCTGCTCATCACAGAAAAGTTTGCCCTGTGTGGGGATCGAACCCACGACTCTCGGATCAGTGGTCAGGAGCGCTGACCACTTAGCCACCGAGTCAATCATATTTAGAAACTTGTTATTTTGTTACTCAAATACAGGATGTGGTGGAAGCAGTCGTGAACACAGGATTAGACCCAAAAGCCCTTGTTTGTGATCAGGGGTCAAATTTCCAAGCATGTATCAACAGTTTGCGTGCTGATACAAGAAGACACAATTTATTGAATAACGAATCATTGCTTCCAGGTTAGGTTCCGCACTTGATGTATAAACAATATTGGATTCAACTAAGAATTATGTAATTATAGTAATGAGATCATTTTTCAGCTTCAACATAATAATAATTTGATTATTCTTTCAGATAATCAAGTTATAGTCAGTGGACAAGTGCTTAACATTGTTTATGACCCTCCACATCTCATAAAGGGCATACGGAACAATTTTCTTACGAAAGACATGCTATTCTGCGGTAAAATTGCGAAATGGCAAGATATAATTGATGCGTACAAAACAGACTGCGATTTGGGGGAGATTAGAATGGTTCGGAAATTGACTGACGAGCACGTCATACCTTCGAAAATAAAAAAAATGAAAGTGAAGAATGCCACACAGGCTCTGAGCGAACAGACGGCTGGGTTGTTATGTTTTTGCTCAAAATTCTGTAAGTAGTATTTATAGACGACATTCATGTTCCCGGATTTATCTGGTACTCTACTGACTCGCGCAGTCTGTAACTACTACTGCTGTGGGATGGATAGCAGTAATTGGCCTTCATCTTATAACTACTTGTTTTACATTTATAATGTAATGTGGCCATTGTTATCCGAAATAAATAAGAAATTAAATTAAAAAACTGCTAGTCTGACTGCAACTGCTGGTCGTGAGATTGATTCTTATCATGGTCAAGTCTCCTAGTTTTGTAGTACATGTGTACCTAATATTATTTTAATATTTTCAGCTGCAGACGATAGCGGAAAGCCTGTGAGCAAAACTATGAAGAATACGTCCGATGCGGTGCTTTTCTTCGACAAGCTCTTCGACAGCGTGAACGGCTCGCGAAGCGGCGCGACTCCGGGAAAAATGAGAGGTCCCGTCAAGGAAGTAAATGGTAATTCTAAACACGTGACATTTTGGGAAGATGCCATTAAAGTTTTAGAGAACATTTATTATATAGACTCTATGAATCAGAGCATTTCTGTCGGGGGGTTGATAAAAAAAAGTGTCCCTAGTTTAAAAAATTGGGTCGTCACATTGAAAAGTTTTATTAGTATATGGGGTGAGTTGAAACAAAAGGGTGTCAAATTTTTTTACTCCCGTAATTTAAATCAAGACCCTTTAGAAAACTTTTTTGGCAGGATTAGGGCATTCAATTACCGTAATAATAATCCCACCCCATACCACTTTACGTGTACCATTAAATCTCTCGTCCTTAACAATATACTGGGTCCTCATTCTCCCGGCTCTAATTGCGAGGACGATGTAGGAGAAGTAGTCCTAAAATCAGGATTACTGCTTAACACTGAGGAACTAGATTCTGCCGGGAGTGTTAACTCGGTTTCAGAGCCTCCCCCTGCCGCCGGTGCTGCCGCCGCCGCCGCCGCCGCCGCGCCGGTCTCCCACATGGCTGCGCCGGCCACCCCGGCGCCGGCTGCCCCGACTGCCCCGGCAGTGGCGACGGTGGCGGCGGCGCGCCGCGAGAAGATCAACGTGCAAGCTTCTGCTTTTACGGCTGGCTATGTAACTAGGAGACTTATACGAGCCAACCCTTGCAAAGATTGTAAAAAGACTTTGCTAACTAATGAAATTGGCGAAATTCACGACTGGATCAGCCAAAGGGAAAGGCGTCTCCTTAGAGGTAGGAACCTTAAATACCCCAACGAATCATTTATTTGTCTTTTCCGAAAACTCGTAAAATTCATTAATCAATATTTGGACAATTATGCACACAAAGGAGACGTTACTAAAACTATCCGAGCGGATTTCATAAAAGACGCTGATGTTGATTGGCTAGGCTGTAGTCAACATCACAACGAAGTACTGAACCATTTTATGACACTGGTCTGTAGAGTTCAAATTCATAACTGGTGTAACACCTTAAATAAGATACTTAGGGGTATGTTTTCTGAAAAGATAACCACGAATATTACAAGAATGCAAAGTCTGGCCCTCAAAAAGTATAAGTCTACTAGAACTAAAAAATGATGTGTAATTTAAGCTTTATGTAATAGGAGTTGTATATTTTTCTATTCATATATATTAATTTATTTCCGAGAATTCTACTGACATGGATTTTGATGATCCTTCATTGAATAGGCACTTCCTGTCACGTGTTAATTGTAAATATTTCATATAAATGAATGTGCTTTGATGGAAATGATGTTCTTTTAAAATAATGTCACTGTTGTATTGTTTCTGTACATTTATAAATAATTTTCTTGTATAAATTGTTTAAATATTAAATTACTGTAAATATTCCTATCATTGATTAATACCTAGTAATTGTAAATTAGGTAGGTAATTAATTATTGTAATTTTGTGAGCTGAAAATGTTATTCTTTTATCGCTTGCATAGTGTAGATCTTATATAGATAGATAAAAGTCCAATACTTTATGAATCTGTACATAACTGTAAAATATTAAGATTTACATTAGGTTTCTATAGGTGTAAATAAGTTAAAAATAAAATAAATTTTAGCAGTAACTATAAATCAGGATTGTTTACAGGAATTATGTAATAGCGTAAACTACTTATTTAAGAAAATGTGTTGGATGAAGTTTCTTTAGGACCTGACGTTTCATCTCCCTTCGCGAATAGTTCCCGAAACGTGGGGGGTATACATGTACTTGTAAAATCATGTCGTTGTTATATTATTTCTGTACATAACTATACATTATTTGCTTTTCATAATAATTCATTCATTATTTGAATATTTATTACATTACTGTAAATATTCTTAACATTGACCTATTACATTAAACCTATTTAATAATTTTAAAGTAGAATACTATGTTTTAGGTAGGTAATTTATTAATTTTCTGAACTGAAAAAATATGGTTATTTTTATATCATTTGCATAGTATAAGATATATTTATCTTATATAGATAGACTGGAGTGCAATAGTTTATTAAACTACATAAATATTTGCAAAAATACATTAATTTTCTGTATGTTTAAATAAATTAAAATACCTATATTTTCGAACTTTAAGTCAGGGTTGTTTACAAGAATTGTGATAGAATGTGAGACATATTTAAAAAAATGTGTTTGAGGAAGTTTCTTTGGGACCTCACGTTTCTTCCTCCGTAAACAGTTCCCGAAATGTTAGGTATACTAGTTCCAAGTTGTAGGAACTATGTATTAGGTAAACTAAGGAATGACATTTGATAAAATATACAATGCTACCTACTTCGAATAAACATGCTTTTGCTTTAATTTGTTTCTTTGAGGTTTACTTCGTGTATCGTTCAAAATGACTGGTACAATTTCAATATTATAGAAACTTATTTTATAAATAAAAATAATTATATTTCCAACTTTTGTTTTATTTCACAAGACTACAACAAGTCACTCTGTAAGCTTGTTGATAGTCTTGCTTTGAAAATTTCTGAAAAATATATTTTATTGTATATCTTCAATAAAAGTAGGGACGGCTCTATTATCGACAAAATGTCGATATCTATTTATCGACCTGTGGGCAACACTAGTTAACCTTGTACAGCAGCGCCACCACGTCAGGAACGGCACAAACCGGCGTTTCTCTATGATCTGATTGGTTGTTCGGCTGATTCCTATCTGTCCTTTAGGACATATTCTACTTCATCTATGACTGAGCCTGACAGCCTGACTCAGGTATAATTATTTTACTCTTTGGCCTGACTGACTGACAGACAGACTGACCAAAAAAAACTGACTGATTGAGTCTTTTTGGCGGGAACTCGCGGCAAGAGTTTGTCATTTTTGTTTTATTATCCGAAAAAATAGATATCGTGGTTTTTAATGCATAATATTGATAGTGTATTGTTCAATAAAGTGCCATTTAAGTGTCTAATATGTAGGATAATGAAATAAAAGTGTGTAAACTGTGTTTCGAGTGCTCTCAAGAAGTCCATGAAATCTTCATCAAAAGTGCTATCATTTTGTTGAAGAATAGAGAAAAAGTTAAAGACGACAGAAATTGATAAATGAGAACTCAAATGAAATAGAAAAATATTTAGAGAAGAGCAAACTACGTAAGAATAGGCTGTATGGTCAGAGAAGCCTTTGCCTTTTCCTTGCAAAAGCAGGAAAGAACCAAACAAAAAAAAAACTGACTGATTGACAGGAAAATCCAGGGTTGCCAGATGTGATTTTTTGAAATTCACCAAACTCCAAAATGATGTTTTTTTATGGAACCCGTAGACAGAGTATGGTATAGACAAGCTCATGGCGTATAGGAAAAGAGAAAGTGATATTCTTTCTACGCACACATATGCACTATCAGTGATCCCAGTAACTAAACTTTACCCAATTTTAGGGGTAATTTATGTGACTCATTTAGCTGACTTGGTAGGTAGCAAAATCAAGAATTTAAAAATATTTATACAGGAAGTATATGACACCCGGTATATACAGGTGTTATAAAAAGTACGTTTGAAGTTTTGAGGGGTTAGGGCTCAGAATCAGGTAGGTATAGAACATAGGAAAAATACTGAAAAGATCGATCAACAACTTTTTTTTTAGTTTTCCACATATTCAACAGGTATTCAGATTTATTATGAGACTTTTTTCAATATTTTTCCTATAGTCTATACTTGATTCTGAGTAACCCCTTAAAATTTCAATCGCACTTTTTTAACTCTCTGTATACATATTGCTGGGTTAGATACCGAACCTAGCAACAGGAAGGTTTATAAATTCAGTAGTTCGTTCAGAAGGTAGACTCTGAAAGCAACCGTTTACTCTGACAACAGGATAGCACAATATAAATCGCGCAAGTGTGAAGAAAGAGAAGGTACAAAACGGTTGCTGTTAGAGTGCATACTCGGAACGCGGCCCAAGTTACCAATTAGTGACGGAACAAAATGGTCTCCGTCTAAAACAAAGAGTAAAATAAGTCTAAAACCGTAATGGTTAAAAGTCGAGTCTTTCAATTTAACTGTCGAATTAAAACGAAAATAAAACTAAACATAAAATCTAAAAGTTTTATTTATTGGCCTTTAAACAAAATAAGTTTATTACAAAAATTACGTACAATGTCTGTTTGCGCCGCCGATACTTTTTTTTTACTTTTCTTGTTTTATAATAAATTCTTGTTTTAAAATATTTCAGGCAAATGGCCTTTATTAACAACGGGAAGTGATTACCGAATAATGATTGATTTTGAAAATGTTCATTATTTGCAAATAACGGAATCCCTAAACAGGTTCTAAGACACTTTTCGGCTAAAATTATTGGCAAGTTTTTTTTGTGAATTTGTTTGTTTGATTACTCTTTATTGTACGACAAAATAACACAACAAACATTTATGAAAAAATACATAGATGCACAAAGGCGGGCTTATCCCTGAAAGGGATCTCTTCCAGCCAACCTGGAATGAATTTCTGAATTTCTGGGTGTTGGCGAAAAATCTTTTAACTTATTTGGCAGATCACGAACGACATCCTTCGTCAAAATCAGTCATTATTCGGTAATCATTTTCCGTTGTTAATAAAGGCAATTTGCCTGAAATAATTAAAAACAACAATTTCTTATAAAACAAGAAAAGTATCGGCACAAATATAAGTCATGACAAAATTTGTTGTACATCCATCAAAGGTCACAGACAAAATATTTACACCATACTCGTTTTGTATTAGCTCTATGTAAGTTTTGAATAAATTGGCTTTTTGGGAGATGTTTTTGGTCCATTTATTAAAAAAAATGTCGACAGGTATTTTCCCTTGTCTGCACATCTTGGGTTCCCTGAAAAACAGATAAAGAAAGTTAGGTTCACCTTATACTAATTATTATTATCCCTATCAATTGAAAAAACAACAAGCGATAAAGAATTTCACTTTTTAATATACAATTTAAATATGTTTACCTGTGTTACCAATGTCGGAATAGAACTTATTCTCAAATATGTGTACTTCTTAGATTTGAAAAGAGCTTCTCGGAAATGCTTGGAACATTGCGTGAGTTTCTAGTTGGTTGCCAGTTTACACGCCCACTGCTTTTAATCCACATATCTAAAATATGCGGCTTACAAGGAAACCTAAAACAACATATAAAACACATAAGTTATTATACACATGCACAATAATTGGAAGTTGTAAGTTTTTATCTACTATAGTTTTAGTAATGCGATTAGCTTTATAATAAGAGTAATGCTGTATGAACTGGTGCTGATGACGATATATAATGTATATCTGTTGATGCAGGGAAAAATCTATTAAACATGGTATCCCCAATCTTAATATAACCCGCCTAAATAACGACAGCAGCGAAATGATGTAATCTCGCTACCTAGGATGACCTACCTAATTTGATAGGGTTATATGATAAATAAATCATGGTAATTTCGTAGCTATTTTATAATAATTCTAGACAATATTAGTACAGTCTAGACGCTATTATGTAGTCAATACGATACTGTATACAAATAAAGAGTATAAAGGCTTACTTACCGATGGAATGTTACATTTTCCTCTTTCCGTTCAGTGCGACTATTACAGCCCAAAGCCGATCAAACCACCATGTTTACAATAAAAAGGCACACTTATTCACTACATGGAAAAGTATTCACGTCATATTAAACGCGAAAACAATAAAAACAAATGACGAAACTTCAACGAGCTGCGCAGTTTGACAGACTCCATTCAATGAGGTCAAACAAAAAATACCGATACGCAAAAACAGGACAAAAGACAATCGTTGCCTTACATTCACTCTTATGACATTTGCCATAACGTCGTCTCGCTCTAACAATTATTATTATTACTAATGCCTATTCTATATCATTCTCTTTCTACGATGGAACCGCACTGTGGTGTGGGTGTGGGAGTGGGACGGACGACGGACGACCTTTCATTCACCCACAGAGCCGCGTTCAGAGCCAGCACCTGACAGCAACCGTTCACTCTGTTTGGAACATATCCTAAAATATATCAATGTAACCCACGTCAAACAAAACCATCAACCAGTGTTGCCGTTTGCGTACATTTTACACATTTGACGTACCTTTTTAAGCTCCCATGTGTAATGTGTAATTGCGACCTCATATGTACCTTTTGAACTTATACAAAAGGTTAGTTAGTAACTTCTTCTTCTTTATCTTAAGAGCTAGGCTCTTGTCGGTGGAGTAACCGCCATTCTTTTCTACTCCTTGCCAACTCCTTGACTTCCTGGTACGACACGACATTGACTTTGGCCTTCACTTGATCGATGTAACTTATTCTTGGCCTCCCTCTACCTCTCTTTCCTTCTATCTTTCCTTCCATGATGTTCGTTATGAAGTCGTCGTGTAACTTACTTAATAGTAATACCACAGGCGCGGCGATAAAAATGAACCTCCACCTTAAATTTTTTGCGCTCGCTCCGCTCGCGCCCTTTTGTATAAACAGGGAAGGTTCTTCTGTTTTGTGAACGATAGGACTGGATGCATTTGCGCAATAAAAGTTGGTTGCGCTTTCTTAAATGTATGTAATTATGTATATTATAAACAAGAATACTGCAATACAAAGTAGAGTGTAAAATTAAACTTAAACTTCCTAAAAATGCAGGGATTTAATTTAATAAAGTAAAAATTTTGCAAGCAGAACTCTAGATTCTACTACTTCGTTAATTACAGCACTCGAGGCGAGGAACATAACAGAGGTGGGCGTTAATTTAAATAAAACTTCTTAAAAATGTAGGTAATCTGAATACGTTATCTGATAAATATGAAATACCACAAAGGTGCAGGTAAATAAAAATATGACCCCAATGGTTTTAGTAAAAAATGCCCATGTACCTTTTTAACCCAAAATGTACGGTTTCAGCGCTTGATATGTGCGTTTTGGGAGATCAGTGGCGGCAACACTGCCATCAACATAGTCCTTGGGGACTTTTTGGCGGGCTATTGAAGAGAGCGGGCGCGAATTTTAAAAGTTTTTTCCAATTTGTAAAAATTTGGGTTTTTGTAATTATTTTTGTGATATTTTGTAAATAAAACTTATAAATAGACTATAGTGGTGTAAATAAACAAAAATGGCGGTGGGAGATGGGGGTAGTGATCCCCCAGATCCTGGGCGGAAAAAACCTAGAAGGCATGAGGATAGTGAGACCTTCTACAAGCCGTACACCAAACCTGGGTACAAGAGGGTCTTCCCGGATACAAGTGCTGTTGTGGGTGAGTGTGTAGTATATATCGAAAGTACCATAGAAGGCGAAAAAATTGGGAACAAAAATCCTTTAACGATGACTCACCTTATAAAAAATGAGGTGAAAGGTGTCTCCAATTTAAACAGGGTGAATGCAATGAAGCTTAGTGTCAGCTTTGCTCAAGCAATAAACGCTAATGAATTTCTGAAAAATGAAGAATTCCAAAAAAAACACAATCTGAAGGTCTATATACCAGCAAGAGCAGTGGAGACAATCGGCGTGCTGAGATTTGTACCCACTAGTGTTAGTAATGAAGAACTATATAGAAGGTTGTCTTCTAAGTATGAAATAATTTCAGTGCGTAGGTTCACAAAGCGAGAAAATGGGGGGATTAAACCATTCACTACTGTTAGTGTAACTTTCCTGTCAAACTCCCTGCCAGAATGCGTGTACTTGGATCTGTTCAGATTCAAAGTGCATGAGTACGTTGCTCCACTGCTGCAATGCTACAAATGCTTTCGGTTTAACCATGGGGCTAAAATTTGTAAGTCAACTCAAAAATGCAGTATATGTGCAGGGGAGCACCGATACACCGAATGTACACCTGATGTTACTATCAAATGTATTAACTGTGGTGGTCAACATCTGGCTATATCTAAGGACTGTCCCATAAAACAGAAAAAGATTGAGGAAAAAAGATACGCAAAAAATTATGCGCAAGTAGTCTCTAACAAAAATGAGCTAAACTTAGTAAAAAATTACAACAGAGAATTCCCGCAATTACCCATCCCAACTAAGACTAAACGCATTGCCAATGAAATACAGCATAACGTTGCTACTGCTTCAACCTCTCAGGTAGAGGCAATTTCAACAGAAAAATTAATTGATGAGATTGTTAAAAGTGATGTGGTACTGAAGGGATTAGTGGGGGCCCTGGTTGCTCTAGGCAACTCAGGCCAAAAGTTGACCTCCACAGTCATCAAAGACATACTAATTAAGTCTCTTAAACATGGATAAGACTTTTATACGTATTGCACAATTCAATTTGGAGTCATTAAAAAGTAAAAAACCATTGTTAATCGATTTTTTATTTAAAAATAACATAGATATATGTATACTAAATGAAACATATTTAAAAGAGAATAGTGTAGTAAGAATTCCTAATTATAATATTATAAACCAAAATGGTAAAGATGGGTATGGTGGAGTAGCAGTTTTGGTCAAGAATGATTTTAAATATACTATAATTCCAACTCCTTACTATGATTATTTACAATCTGTGGCTATTGTTTTAAAAACTTATATAGGTAATTTAACTATATTTGGTACTTATGCACCACCTCCTAAAGGGGGCAGATTTAGGGCTAGACGTCTCCAAGATATCATAAATATGTTACCTAAGCCTTTACTACTATCAGGTGATCTTAATGCTCATCATGTAGCTTTTGGTTGCCTCACCACCAAAACGAGAGGTACTGAAATTTATAACATTCTAGATGAAAGTGATCTTTGTATATTAAACACAGGCTCTCCAACCACAGTAGGTAGGCCGAACGCTAGTCCATCATGTATAGATATTTCTTGTATTAGTGCAGCTTTAGCTCCCTTATGTCACTGGTGGGTTCATGATGACTCCATGGGCAGCTATCATTATCCAACTCTCATAGATATTTATACATCAGTTGATAAGTTTCAAGTGGGAAGTCCAGGTGTAAAATATCTTTACAACCAAGCAGACTGGAAAAGATTTTCTGCTGAAACAGAAAACGCATTCAAGAACTTTAGTGTTGATCATTCAAATCCTTTAGAAACATATAACAATTTTTGCGATACTCTACAAAAAATTAAAAATAATTGTGTACCAAAGATTGAGAAGAGAGGTCAGTATGTTATGAAAAAACCAGTTACATGGTGGGATGATGAGTGTCGGGAAGCTGTACAAAAGAGTAAAGATTCTTTGAATCTTTATCAAAGTACCTCTGATTTAAGTAGCTATATAGAATATAAAAAAGCTGATGCCTTTAAAAAACGATTGCTGAATCAAAAGAGGATCTGTGGTTGGAAAAATCTTTGCGAATCCTTTAATAGATATACACCTGTTAGTGTAATTTGGAATTATATAAGAAAATTTAAACGATTACCTGTTCAAAATCACACTAAAAATGATGCATGGATTCCTTCATTTTTTAACAAATATGCTCCACCAAATCCATCTGAAAAAACAGTTGATGTAAACCAACTAGAAAGTATATTTAGGCAAACTGAAAGCACTCAAAGTAGTTTCTTATGTCAACCATTCTCATTACAAGAATTTAACACTGCAATTAGCTCTAGGCGAGATACTACTCCTGGTTTAGATGATGTTCCTTATAAATTAATCCGTAATATGCATCCTAATGGCCATCAAATTTTATTAAAAATATTCAATTTGCTATGGGATTCTAACTGTATTCCTGAGGCATGGAAAACACAATGTGTTATACCAATTATAAAGCCAGATAAGCCAGATTATGATTGCAATTCCTACCGACCAATTTCTCTATCCTCATGTGTAGGGAAGATTTTTGAGTTCATGTTAAAAGTAAGATTGGATTATTACGTAGAATCTAATAGAATCTTACCAGATCAACAGTATGGTTTCCGTAAAGGTAGAAGTGCTATGGAAAGTTTTACGTTGCTTGTATCCGACATTAAAAAATCCTTCCTTAGTCATTCTGCAACCGTTTGTGCTTTTCTTGATGTCCAAGGTGCATTTGATAATGTAAATCCTTCCATTCTTGTCCAAGTCCTTAATGAGGTCGGAATACCAGGCAAAATCTGTAAATGGATATTTAATTTTCTTTATGATCGTACAATGTATGTTAAATTTAATAACATTTTGCATGGACCAAGACAAGTATACAAAGGTACAATGCAGGGTGCTACTATATCTCCTTTATTATATAATTTATACACATCTCAAATTAACAAATATTTAACTGAAGAAAACATTAACTTTCTCCAATTTGCAGATGACTTACTAGTCTATACTGTACATAATGATGTTAATATAGCTGTTAATAAATTGAACAAAGCATTAGAACAGATACAGCACTACTACAATGAAAAATTAAATTTAAATATCAGTCCAGCAAAAAGTGCGGCATTAATATTTTCTAAAAAACAATGTCATTTAACTCTTGGTGATGTTCTATATAACAATGCACCACTGCCTTGGATGAAAGAAAAGAAATTTTTAGGAGTTTGGTTGGATCAAAAGTTATCTTTTCAGACACATATTAATCACATTATTTCAAATTCATGTCGTGGACTAAACATATTGCGTTCCCTGGCAGGTGTGCATTGGGGTTCTGATCCACAAATACTATCAATGTTATATAAAAGCATAGTCAGAAGTCATTTTGATTACAGCTGTTTAGCTTATATGAATGCAAATATTTCTTTGTTACGAAGATTAGATGTTATTCAGAATAAAGCACTAAGAATAATTTCAGGTGCTATGTGTTCTACTCCTATTCATGTGATGGAAATAGAAACTTGCACACCTCCTCTTATTATTAGACGTCTGCAAATGGCAGAAAGATTTTGCTTAAAATTGCTAGCAGCAGATAATTTGTTTGCTTTGAACAAGCTTCTACCTCCTAGCACATATCAGTTAGGTACTATGGGTCCTTATGTTAATAGCACCCACATCTTATCAGGAAACTTACCAGAGCTACCAAGAATATTGTTGCACTTGCAGTCACTGGCTTTTAATATTGACAAAAACAAATTCTGGCCTTTGTATAGAATAAGTTACAATGCTCTTGTCAATTTTGATGTTATTTTATCAAATGAGATAATCCAAGATAAATCTGAGTTATTGGATAACACCTTCTATAAAATTTATACTGATGGATCAAAATGTGAAGATAGGGTATCATCTGCCTTTTACGACTCACAAACTAAGTTTAGAAAATGTTTTAAGATTGATAAAAATGCAAGTATTTTTACGGCAGAGTGCTATGCTATCTATAAAGCTCTTTTATATATTAAAAATATTAATAGGTTTCACTATATGATTTTGTCAGATTCCAAGAGTGCCTTGCTCGCACTTAACAATAAGACCCTTAGATACAATCTTCATTACATAGTATACCAAATTAGACAATTACTGTATGAACTTAGCTGTAATCATAAAACAGTACAATTTCTGTGGGTACCTTCTCATTGTGGCATAACTGGAAATGAAGAAGCTGATCAAACTGCTCGTGGACCACATAATGAAGATGACACAACCCTGTTGAGAATTAATTTCACTGATTTTCATGCTGTACTAAAGGAGACCCTGAAATCAATATTAATAGATTACTGGACTAAGATAGGTGAAGGAAAAGGAAAATGGTATGCTAAGATCCAAGGATGCCCGCCCGCCAAACCTTGGTACTATGGAAATAAAGATGTAAATTGCAGAAAATTTATAACTACAATTAACAGAATGAGATTTGGACATTGCCAAGTAAGAACTCACCTACACAGATTAAAATTAGTGGAAGACCCTAAGTGTTCAACCTGTAAACAAGACGAAGATCTAAACCACTTAGTTATGAACTGCCAACGATTTGGAGTTCAGAGACTTGTGCTAATAAGTGAACTTCAGGATATAGTGCAGGAGATTCCTCAGTGCTTAGAGGACCTACTCAGAGAACCCAAATTCTACGTGCCATTATATAAGTTTATCGTGAACACTGTTGACAAATTGTGAAGTTTCTGTTTCTACGACATAGACGTATGCTATGTCATGCGTGACAGACAGTGAAGTGTGATTTGAACGTGAACCAAACAGATGTAATTTTTTGTTGATGATCGGCTCAAAAGGACTCTGAATCCAGAGCCGTAAAAACATTAAAAAAAAAAAAAAAAAAAACATAGTCCTTGGACTTTTTGGCGGGAACTCGCGGCAAGAGTTTGTCATTTTTGTTTTATTATCCGAAAAAATAGATATCGTGGTTTTTAATGTATAATATTGATAGCGTATTGTTCAATAAAGTGCCATTTAAGTGTCTAATATATATGTCGGGTGAAGGGACTGAGGGTCCAGGTCCTCCGACATAGTGTGGGCGTCACGCGGGATACAGGCGGTAGTTAAATAACGAACACAAGACTTTCCAATCAACGTACACAGTTTAATTACACAGTAATGACATTTACATGGCACTTATCCTATCTAGGTTATGCAATTACATCTTAATTAGCACACACGAACAATTAACGAAATATAATCACTATTCTCAAACGTATGAGGGTAAGCCGAGACGGTAGCAGTTCCCGAGCGATATGCGCACTGCACCGAACGTCATCCGAAGAGCAACTGACTCGTCAACCGATGCAAGCCCGTACGCCATCACTCAGACTCCGCTAAGGCGTCACCAGGTGGCGCCTGCGTCTCGTCAGTACACCTCCCGTACTAATGACCGTTATAGCTGATCCTACACGGCCATCCTGCAGGACACTCGTCCTCGAGTGTTAATCTGCAACAAAATTTACTCGGAAAGTACCCGTTCGGTCATTCCTGACCTACACTAAAACTCTACATTCTCTAAATTCCGATCTGTAACTTGCATTCCAATACTGAATGCAATAAAGTTAGAAAATAGAACTCTACATCAGGAAATGTGATCATCTGCCTCTCCAACGATATGAAACTAGTTAGCTAGTCAGTTAACTATAGTGAACAAACGAAGCCTGAAAGTCAAGGTACCATGTCCGTTTCTTTATGCTTACTTTACACACGAAAGCTCAAGTAACACAATCAATCGTGGCCTGTAGCTATCACAATAGCTAAACCAGCAACACCATGTTGCTCACACACGCGCTTCCCATCACAGGGAGCGCCAGTCACCCTGTGACTACACCACACACACTACGGTCTCCACGAGACCCGACCTTCACCAGGATAGACTTACATCGCGCACCCTCGGACTGCAAGTAAAAATATAGAGTCCGCCCCCTCGGGCTACGACTAGGTACTAACACATGGCACATACGGCCGACCAACCGATTGAGAATTTACTTTAACACCATAAATAGGCTCTCTCTAACTAGACATCACACGGAATCAACTGGTACCTCGCCTTCGGGCATTTTCCTGAGGCGATCATGCGCGTACTTGTATGTACGCCTACTATTAAGCGCTTGCAACTTGTAGCGATCTCCACCTAATACTTCAATAACCCTCATCGGCCCTCTGTACTTCGGGTCTAACTTAACCTGATTGCGCTCTTCGTTCTCAATTAATACGAAGTCTCCAACAGAAAACTTATTGAGCTGTGCTTTTGTGCTATCAAACCTACGCTTTTCGTAGCTAGCATTCGTCTCTATACCTTGTGCTGCTTCTTGTCTAACCTCCTCTAAGTCAACCTCTACATCTACGTCACTTGCTATCATCGACAACGGACGCGCTACTTTCCCGATCATAAGCTCTAGCGGTGAAGCTTTTGTCACTCTATTTTTCGTACAGTTTATAGCCAACTGAACCTCTCCTAAGGCATCCTGCCACGACCTATCTTTGTTTAACTCCACTGTAGTGAGCATCGATTTTAGAACGCTCATTACACGCTCTACCTGTCCGTTTGCACGGGCTGAACCAGTGGCGATTAAATGCAAGTTAATGTTCTTACTCTCACAAAATTCGCGAAACTCTTTACTCGCAAAACGTCGCCCCTGGTCTGCGATAACGCGTGCAGGTGCACCGA
Organism: Coleophora deauratella; assembly: GCA_958295455.1. Classification (NCBI taxonomy): domain Eukaryota; kingdom Metazoa; phylum Arthropoda; class Insecta; order Lepidoptera; family Coleophoridae; genus Coleophora; species Coleophora deauratella. The sequence goes on from OY282411.1 coordinate 12,069,783, forward strand.
ACAGCGCTACACTTTGAGATAGAGCCCTAATGCTACTTTTGGAGTCTATGTTTGTGCTGTGATAGAGCAGAACGTATTTTGTAAAGGCGTCGATAATTACGAAGACATACTCCTTTACATCATTTTTGCCGCTAAGCTTCCCGCTCGCGTCGATATGTATCGTATGCCACGGTACTGTTTCTTTAGGTATGGGATGCAATTCGGCCTGTCTCTTGCCTGAATGTGGTTTAGCTATTTTACACGTGACACAATTAGTCACGAACTTCTTCACATAGCGTGCCATTCCCTCAAACCAGTAAAATTCATAAAGCTTTTCGAGAGTTTTGTCACTGCCCAAATGAAAAATGGATTCATGAATGTTATTGATCACTGACCACTTCAAGGCATGAGGCACAATGGGGAGGCACTTAGTTTTGCCATTTCGCTGGATCTTGCGATGCAATACCCCAGAGCGAAGCTCATAGGTATTTGCAAGACTCTCCTCCATCTGATTGCTATTCAAATCAGCTACGAGCTTCAAAATCTCCTTATCACGCTGCTGTTCTGCGATAAACCAATCATTAGAGATCTCAGTTAACTCTATGCACTTTTGCTCTACCCTATTGTCTACCGTTGGTGTTTGTATCGTAGAATCGGCCTCTATGTGGTTGCGAGAGAGAAAGTCTGCATGAGACATGCGCTTTCCATCTTTGTACACCACATCAAATTCAAACCCCTGAAGATAAGCCCACCATCTTTGTACCCTCGGTGAAAGCTCTATCTTTCTCTGTGACAACTTCAAAGAGTTACAGTCAGTTACAACTGTAAATTTCAGCCCATGTAAATACTGTCTGAAATGTTTTACAGCATTGACCACTGCAAGCGTCTCTAATTCGTACGAGTGGTACTTCGCTTCCGCTGCGCTCGTACGTTTACTGTAATACGCGACGGGATGACGCAAATTTTCTACCACCTGGAGTAGTATGGCCCCGTAGCCCTCAGTACTCGCGTCGGTGTGAAGTTCCACCGGATACTTAGGGTCAAAGATCATCAGAACGGGATCATTAGTTATGATAGAAATAACTTTTTGGCGTATTCCCTCATATTCTGAAGTCCACGTTAGGTTTCGAGTTTTTAGAGACACTAATCTATGGAGCGGCGCCATCAGCTTAGCAAAGCCCTGTACAAACTGGCGAAAGTATGAGGCTAGGCCGATAAACTGCCGCAGTTGTGTCACAGTTTGTGGGGGAGGTAGAGCTGTTAAAGCTTCAACCTTTCGTCTTTTTGGCCGGATTGTTCCGTTCTCTACCTCATAGCCCAGGAACTCTACCTTTGTCTTAAGAAACGAGCACTTCTTAAGGTTTAGTGAGAAGCCCGCTTTCGTTAGAGTCTCTAGCACTACTTTCAGCCGCTCTAACCCTTCTGTAACCGTTTCAGATTTTATTAAGATATCATCAACGTACACGATGACGTAATCATAAGCCAGGTTACCTAAGGCCTTTATGATTGCTCTCTGAAATACTGAGATAGCGTTTCGCAGCCCAAACGGCATTGTGAGGTATTCATATTGCCCATCCGGCGTTATGAAACTAGTACGCTCAATCGACTCTACATTGACGGGAATTAAATGAAATCCACTCGCACAGTCAAGTAGAGTAAAGTAATTCGCACCGTTTAGACGCGCTATCTGATCTGAAATTATCGGGATGGGGTACCTATCGGGCACAGTATTGCTATTTAGCTCGCGATAGTCTATACACATTCGATCAGATCCGTCACGCTTTTTAACTAGCAAGGCTGGGCTAGCGAACGGGGAACAGCTAGGTCTTATTATGTTAGCTCGTAAAAGCTCCTCAACCTTTTCACGCATAACTTTACGCTTATCTAATGAAAGCCTATAAGGTCGCCTCTGCACTGTACGGTTCGGATCTATCAATCTTATCTCAAGTTCTCCTGTTGTGACACGTGTGTTTGGCATTCCCGTGATGAAAAATTCTGAATAGGTTTGTAAAATTTCTACAAGCTTAGATTTATCCGTACTCAAAACATCTGTATCAATTTCATCAAAATTAGGCAAATCACTATTTACAGTACAGCTATTTACAACTTCCATCTTCGATAAAACAAACTCAGTCGCTGTCATTTTAACAGAAAAACCTAAATTCAAAATTTCTCTGCCGATCATAATATCACTACGAAGGCAATTATCTGGCACAACGTGTAATAAGATTTCTATTACATAATCATTAATTTTTACTTCACATAAAATCTGTTCAGTACTGTACACACAAGTTTGACCTATGCCAGTCAATGTAACTACATTGTTTAATCGTTTGCCTTGAAATTTGGCAGCTACAATTTCCTTCACCAATGAACACTCTGCACCAGAGTCATAATGAAATCTGTACATCTCACCATGATGCTCGAGCGTCCCGGACGGTGGTTGCACGACGCACACGTCGACGCGGCGCTCGCTCGAAGAAGTGCCGGCCGACCCACCGACGCCGCCTCCTGCGCCGCGCCGCCGCCGCCGCCTGCCCGCGGGCAGCGGCTAGCGACGTGGCCTGCAACGCCACACCGGTAGCACACTACCGGCTTGGCCGCGCTCGCAGCGCTGGCCGCCGCTGATGTTGAAGTCGCCGTAGTCGTCGAGGAGTTGCCGGGTCGCACTCGAACGTCCTGTCCTCTGAGCCTGCATTCCGTCTGTTTATGTCCAAGTCGCCCGCAGATGTAGCATTTCAGTGCACTAGGCAATACAGGTTTGGGTCGCTTGTCATCTTGAACACCTTTTGAATCTTGATCTGGTGTACCCTTTCTCTTTAGGTATGAAAAGGCTTGCAGTTCTTGCTGTAACTGCTGTCGTGTGGCAATCTGGTTAGTAAACGCCAAACGTTGCAATCTCCGGTCAAACTGAGATATATGCGCAAGCACCACTGACACAGCAATTTGCTCCTTATCAAGGCCCTTCCACTGATTCATAAGCGATGTCATAAGCCGACTGGCGTAAGCAGCTAAAGTTTCATTTTCGTTTGGTTTGTCGTTGCTCATGTGTATGAGGGTACCTGCATTGGTCTCAGTGCAAATGAATCTTTCCGAAAAAAGCTGCTTAAATTGCGTCCAGTTGATACCAGGATAGGTCACTTGCGAAAGCCACGTAGATGCCGCGCCCTTCAGGGCTCTGCTAATCGCAACAATGAGGCGCCCACCTTCTAGCGGGTTGTCGGCCATGCACAGGTCTGCGGTCGCGCACCATGACTGTGCATTCGCATCTGATTTGTCCGGGTTGAACTCAGGCAAAACTACGTTGTTACTGGTGCCCGGGATTTGAATGGTACGGATTAACGCCTTCATGTTCTCGTTCTGAGCCTCGAACAAGGCACGCCATCGATCTTCACTCGCGTTATCATTACGTTCACTGTTATTTCCGTTCGCACAAAGCACATTTTCCGCCCGCTCGTATCCCACTTCTGATGTCGGGTGAAGGGACTGAGGGTCCAGGTCCTCCGACATAGTGTGGGCGTCACGCGGGATACAGGCGGTAGTTAAATAACGAACACAAGACTTTCCAATCAACGTACACAGTTTAATTACACAGTAATGACATTTACATGGCACTTATCCTATCTAGGTTATGCAATTACATCTTAATTAGCACACACGAACAATTAACGAAATATAATCACTATTCTCAAACGTATGAGGGTAAGCCGAGACGGTAGCAGTTCCCGAGCGATATGCGCACTGCACCGAACGTCATCCGAAGAGCAACTGACTCGTCAACCGATGCAAGCCCGTACGCCATCACTCAGACTCCGCTAAGGCGTCACCAGGTGGCGCCTGCGTCTCGTCAGTACACCTCCCGTACTAATGACCGTTATAGCTGATCCTACATATAGGATAATGAAATTAAAGTGTGTAGACTGTGTTTCGAGTGCTCTCAAGAAGTCCATGAAATCTTCATCAAAAGTGCTATCATTTTGTTGAAGAATAGAGAAAAAGTTAAAGACGATAGAAATTGATAAATGAGAACTCAAATGAAATAGAAAAATATTTAGAGAAGAGCAAACTACGTAAGAATAGGCTGTATGGCCAGAGAAGCCTTTGTCTTTTCCTTGCAAAAGCAGGAAAGAACCAAACAAAAAAAAAACCATCAACATAACCTACATAACATAACCTCAAAAAGCGAGGCAGAGGAAATAGGAATGTATTCTTTGTCTAATCAGAGGAAGATCATGAAAGTCTAAAAATCTACAAAAAAACTATTTTCAGAATGTTTCGTTTCTTAATAACGAAGGTGGCAGCGCAGGCGAATCAGTTCGCCTCAGCAGGGCTGCATTCCAGCGCCGCTGACTTCGCCGTCGTCAAGAAAACTACGTCTGCTGCCGGAGGTTAGACTATGTTTGACAATTAGGTATATTTAGAAGATTGTGAAGAGACCTTCCTAAGGATGGATACCTCTGACCCAAGTGTATGCTTGGTGGTGAAGAACTCAGTGCTTGGGTTAAGAACAAATAAATCAGTGAGTTTGTAAGTTCTTCTCATTAGGGTCAGTGTTTGGGTGTGTAACCCTACATTTATTAATATTACTGATATAATCGCAGCTTTTATAGTCGGGGATTTAGTGCGATGAACCATTTTATTTTGGATCCGGCGCTCAAACTTGGCATAGTTGTTTCCTAGGTCGTTCTGAGTGGATTAAGCCCGGGAGCCATCGGGGGCCATCTCCTGTTTGGTAGGGGGAGGGGGGAAAAGTTTGTTTCTGCCGCGCTCCATTTGAGGGCTTATATCTCCGAAACTATTGGTACTAGGGCAAGTGAGATATCATTTTCGTATGATTCAAGGATAAGGAATTCATTTCTGTAACAAAAAAAATTACTTTCCATATATATAAAAAAAATATATTTGATAAAACGTATAAAACATGACTACCTTTTATCCGCATATGTGTCGATAAATTTTTAATGGTCTAAGATATTAGCATGAAAAAAAAAATATTCTGAAAGTCACATTACCAAGAATTATAAAAATATAAATTTCATTAGAATAGCATGATAAATACTTTGTGAAAAAAATAAAATTCAATGCGTGGCAGCGTGGCATAAAACACCCCAAAGGACGCGCGATCCAACAAGTAGATAATGAAGTGTGGGTGGTTTTTTTCCACATGATATTAGCATGAAAAAAATATATTCTGAAAGCCACATTTCCTAGAATTATAAAAATATATATTTCATTAGAATAGCACAATGAATACATAGTGAAAAAATAATAATTTGATGCTCGGCAGAGTAGCTAAAACGCGCGGTTTTAGTATCTGTTGTTTGTTTGTAAGTAAGTAAATAAAATGAATCATCTAGCGCCCAAAACTAACTGTTAAGTAACATAATAAAAATAGGTATGGTTCATTCCAATCAAAAAAAAGCAAAACGTAAACAAACTTACTATGGAACTGACACATGTCAATGTCATCTGCATACTATGTTTGTTTACCTTTTGCTTTTTTTTGATTGGAATGAAGTTTACATACTATTATTATTTAAATATTTCTCGCATGCACAAAATATTTATCACGTAGAACAAAAAATTGTTTCTTTAAAAACCATATATGTGAAAATTCGAAAAATTACTACGGTGACTATTGTATTTCTCATACGAATAATGGTGGTTTACTATCTATCGGCCGAAAGACGTCCACTGCTGGACAAAGGCCTTCCCCAAGGATTTCCACACCGACCGGTCTTGTGCGGTTCGCATCCAGCAGCTTCCCGCAACCGCACCAGGTCGTCGGTCCACGGAGTCGGAGGCCTGCCCACACTGCATCTTCCGGTGGGCGGTCGCCACTCGAAAACTTTACTACCTCAACGGCCGTCTGTTCTACGAGCTATTTGCCCTGCCCACTGCCACTTAATTCTAGCGATTTTGAGAGCTACGTCGGTAACTTTAGTTCTCCTACGTATCTCCTTATTTCTGATTCGATCACGTAGGGAAATACCAAGCATAGCACGCTCCATCGCCTTTTGGGTGACCTTTAGCCTTCTTATGAGGTCTATAGTAAGCGACCATGTATCGGATCCATATGTCGTCTCATCACTGGCAACACACACTGGTCAAAGACTTTAGTCTTAAGACACTGCGGTATTTTGGACGTGAATATATTGCGGAGCTTTCCGAACGCTGCCCAGCTATGCTGGATTCGACGATTGATCTCTTTCTCGAAGTTGGACTTACTTAACCGGACTGCTTGTCCCAGGTATACATATTCGTCAACAACTTCGAGAGTAGAGTCTCCAACCTTCAGAGGAGTGGGTGTAACACGGACGTTTGACATGATTTTCGTCTTATCCATGTTCATTTTAAGACCCACTTGTTGGGAGACTCTACTGAGTCCATCGAGCATTGCGCCTAGGTCCTTCAAGGTCTCAGCCATGATCACGATATCGTCAGCAAATCGAAGGTGAGTGATGTATTCGCCATTGATGTTGATGCTGAGTACACGCCAGTCCCGAAGCTTGAAAACGTCTTCCAGTGCAGTGGTGAACTGTTTCGGAGATATAACGTCTCCCTGTCTCACCCCACGCTACAGTCGGATAAGTTTCGAATTCTGATCCTGGAAGTGGACCGACATGGTGGCGTTTTCATACAAACACTTCAACACTTCGATGTGTATTCATAGTCAATTTGGTACCGTTGGAAAGACTGTAACACAGCCCAGGTCTCGATCGAAACAAAAGCTTTCTCATAGTCCACAAACGCCATTATACTCTTCGGTCTTCTGTATAATCTGCCACAGCGTATGTATGTGGTCTATGGTAACTGTACCATTACCGGTAACCAGCTCGTTCGGGAGGTTGGAAATCGTCAAATCGTCATCATGGGTGCCTTGTTGTTCTTAAGCTGCTTGAGAGCCATTCTAATCTCGCATAGGCTGACGTCTGGGATATCTTCGGAATAGTGTCAGGTCAATCCGGCTCTCGGATCTTCAGCTAGATTACTGACAGGTAAGCATGTAGTCGTGTATAATTGTCCGTAGAGCTTCTCAACCTCTTCCAACAACTCGGGCTTGGATGACACGACTCTGCCATCCTCGGTCTTCAGCTTTGTCGGTTGGCTTTGACCAGCAGACAGATCCAATACTTTTGACCTTTTATTGAGCTTGATAGCCTCTTTAATACGTGGTATTAAATTGGCGCCAAGGACTTGGAGATCTGTCTGTTTAGTCGCTGATATTGACAAGCATCTTCAGAGGATTTCAGAATCAGGCTCCGTTTTTCCTCCATGAGCTTGCAGGTGAGGTCCGAGATCCAATATGTTTTTTTTATTATTTTTTTTTTTATTTTATTCATTCAGCATACTTTACAGCATTACTACATTTGTATTTGATTATCTTATTAAAATAAATTAAAGCCAGTTACAAAGTATGACATACTTAAATAACATTAGTGAATGAGAGAAAAGAAAAAAAGCCAAACTATAATAAGGTTGATAACCAAAAAATTTTATTCAACTATCTATCTGCGTCTTCCGAGTATGTGTGTTTGTGTATTGGTGAGAGAGAGTGTGTGTATGTGTGGGTGTGTGTGAGTGCTTAAGAGGATGTTGAATCGAGAGAACTTACTATATTATTAAGGAACTTACCTCGCGGAACAGATAATATGTCGGTTTTGGTAAACTGCTTATTAAAGGATAAGACCATGCGATGAACTGTTGAGTTTTGCGCGTAGTTCGTGCGTGGGTAGCCGGAATAAAGAAGTTGTGGGTTACGGGTGCGTTTGGGATGAGCCTTTAGTCCAATCCGTGCCAAGAGATCAGGGCAGTCAATGTGTCCATTTAGGGTATCGAAAAGTAGTCGCATGTCCGCTGTGAGTCGACGGTTCACTAATGACATTATTTTATGCTGTTTCAAGCCGTCCTCGTAGCTGACAGGGCACTTTCCGAGTTTCCTATTAAGTCGGCGAATGAGGGTAACCTGGACTGATTCGATCTGCTGTCTATACGTTAGATAGACAGGAGACCATATAGGTGAGGCGTACTCTAATATACTTCTTGTTAACTCTTTATTGTACAATAAAATCACATAACATAAATTACAAGAATAATATAGGTGCACAAAGGCGGGCTTATCCCTTAAAGGGATCTTGGGATGAGGACTTCTTACATATGCAAAGTATAAAACTTTGATGGAGCTTGGTGTAGTAAAGGGTTTGGTGATTCTGTGAATGAATCCCATCATTTTGTTTGCTTTATTACAGATGTGATCGTAATGCGCAGTGAACAAGAGTTTTTCATCCAAAATGACTCCCAGGTCTTTTATATGCTGAACTCTGGGAACGTTAATGCCATCGATGTTATAATTATGAATTACCTTAGAGCGGTTTCTAGAGTAGCTGATGACTTGACACTTTTTAACGTTTAAGTCCAACATATTGTGTACGCAATATTTACTATATCTGTTAAGGTCCTCCTGCAACTGAGAACAGTCTGAAGTATTACGAATTGTGTGAAATATCTTCATATCATCGGCATAAGTTAGAATCCTAGCATAAAGAAAGCAAGAAGACATCGTGTAAATATGCGTTAAACAGGAGTGGTCCCAAATGTGACCCTTGAGGGACCCCGGAAGGAATAGTACGAAATTCGGAGATGTGACTTCCCAGCCTAATTGCCTGACGTCGATTTCGTATATATGAGTTGAACCACTTAAGGAGGCCGCCGTGTACACCAACGTCAGAAAGTTTATTAATTAGAATGTCGTGATTAATACGATCGAAGCATTTAGAATAGTCAGTGTACACGGCATCAACCTGGATTCTTCTTTCCATACTTGACGTAAGGAAATCTGTAAAAATCGTCAAATTAGTTAGAGTAGACCGCTTTCGCATAAAGCCACGCTGAGTGTCAGGGATGCTTTTGCTTATTACCGGATATATCTGATCCAAAACTATGCTCACGAATAGCTTGCTGAACACAGAGAGTAGTGAAATGGGCCTATAGTTTTCCACCTGCTCCTTAGAGCCGCTCTTGTGTATTGGTGTGATATATGCCTCTTTCCACTTTGCGGGGAAAAGGCATTCCTTGATGGACCGCTCGAATAACATAGATAAAGGCAAAGCTAGTTCATCGGCGCACTGGCGTGCAAAGAGCGGCGGAACTTCATCGCTGCCAGCCCCCTTGCTGACATCTAATTTTATAAGGTACTTATGAACAATCTCTGAATGTATGTCAACAGTGGAGATGACATCTGTGTAGTTTACTGGTTCGTGGTGGACCGCTGCAGCTGGGGGGTGACAAGTAGAGTACATTGATTGAAAGTACTCAAGGAAAGCATTAGAGACACTATCTCCTCCCTCATATCTCGTTGTGTTGTGAGATACCCGATTAGGGATACCGCTATCCCGGTGAATATTTTTAGTGTATGGCCAAAAAGACCTAGGATTCTCGGTGACGGATTGTTCAGTTCGACGGATATATTGTCTCCAGCATCGTGACTGTTCGACTTTCTGCCGCTGTCTCAACAACGAAAATGCGTCATAGTCCCGTTTATTTCCATAACGCTTCCAGGATTCATGAAATTTTATCTTTTCTTTCATAATATGGCGTAATGTTTTAGAAAACCAGACAGGATAGTTAGAGGGGTTACATATAAAGCTAGGTACAAAGAGGTTAATGCTGTCGTTTAATATAGCATAAAAGTTCGAAACAGCTTCATCAAGGGTTGTCACTGTTTGTAATTGTTCTGTCCAATTAATACGAGATAAGTACTCCCGTATTAGAATGTAATTTCCTTTTTTGAAGTTGAAAACTTTCCTGGATAGTTCACGAATTGTTTTTATAAATATGTTCGGAAGTTCGAGCTCTAAAGCGGGGTGGTGCGGCATATCCTCGCGTGTAAGTGGCCGACAACTGCGCCTCACAACTACTTCACTACTACTAAATATCAGGTCAAGAATATGATTATTCCCGTTTAAAATGTTATTGTATTGAGCTAAGCCGATATCGGTAAGCATTGACAAGAAAGACGACTGTACATCGGTGGGTGTACCCATAGGTATTAAAGTTGAGTTACTTTGGTCGCAATACCATTCAATTTTCGGTAAATTAAAATCTCCTAACAGTATAAAATCGCTTTCAATATTATGACCAAAATAAGTACCCAGATAATTTGTGAAATGCTGCAACATACCGTCGTGTTTGCTGCCGCCGCCTGGGAAATAAGCGCATACTACATTTAAATCGCGATGAGCGTGTAAAGTTCTGGCCGGTATGACTATATGAATCATCTCGTACGGGCAGCCCGCAACGGAAGGCAGCGGCCGTGCGGCGAGACAGCGCTTAGTCAGCAACATCACGCCGCGCCGCCGCCGACGCTGCGCGCGCGCCCTCCGCTCGTTAGTACCGGCGTATGCACAGTGCGGTCGCACCGATGGACATCATACCGATTATCTGCAAACTCTGAGCTTAGGATGCCATCCAACAACCAAGTTTCGCAAGTTTTTTTTAACGTCTTGTTTTGTAGGCCTTATTCCCAGCCATTTGAACCTGTCGTTGTATTCGTCCACATTTTCACATTCTCCTAGGCATTCGAAGCGATTGTGCAACTCGAGTTGAATGCTTTCGGGGTTTTGGATATGCGCTGGTCGAAGCTTCATCAGTTGACATGAAAATAATTTGCGAAGCACGGAAACGGTTACGAGATTAATGCACCAATAACAGTCAAACTCATTATGGTTATGTATGACCATTTCTGAAGTCAGTTAACCTGAGTGATCAACGTGACCACGCAAGTTACATAGTAGACCACCATAATACAACGCAAGTTAGATAGTAAACCACCATAATTCGTATGAGAAATAGTCACGTTTTGAGGATTTTCTCAAATACGTTTTTATAAGGAAAAAATATTTTTTGTTTTACGTGACAAATATTTTGTGCGTGCGAGAAATATTAAAATAATAACACATATTATGTACCTTTTTATACTATGTTACTTAACAGTCATTTGGGCGCTAGATGATTCATTTAATTTACTTACGAACAACAGATACTAAAACCGCGCGTTTTATGCTACTCTGCCGAGCATCAAATTATATTTTGTTTTACTAAGTATTTATTATGTTATTCTAATAAAATGTATATTTTTATAATCCTAAGAAGTGTGGATTTCAGAATATAATTTTTTCATGCTAATATCAAAGACGAACAAAAATTTATCGACACGTATGCGGAAAAAAGGTAGTCACGTTTTATACGTTTTATCAAATATTTCTTTTTTTATATGTAGAAAGTAATTATTTTTGTTACAGAAATGAATTCCTTATCCTTGAATCATTCGAAGATGATATCTCACTTGCCCTATTAAGTAAGTAAGTAAGTAAGTAAAACGTTTATTTGATACTTCAATCACACACATACTTATAAACTAAAATACCAATAGTTTTGGAGATATAAGCCCTCAAATAGAGCGCGGCAGAAATAAGCTTTCCCCCCCTCTCCCTACCAAACGGGGGATGGCTCTCGGTGGCTCCCGGGCTTAACATACTCAGAACGGCCTAGGGAACAACTAAGCCAAGTTTGAGCGCCGGATCCAAAATAAAACGGTTCACATACTAGGCGTTGCACTAAATTCCCCACTATTATGCCGGTTGGAGGGTTGGAGACTTGGAGTGCACTTAAGAGGGCTGCCGTATGAATTTATTGTATATTTGGAGTGCTCTTAAGTGCACCCCACAGAGCCAATTTAAAGAAATTTGATTAATTACTATTTTCATTATTATTGTAGATGTAGATGCTACATTAAATCTTTTTCAATTAAATTTATTCTAGTTTGAGGCCGGATTACCGTGTGTGATTTGTCCCAATATGCTATTTATTGTTTACAATTAGGGTTTCTGCTCGAGCTTTCTCGAACTCGAGAAAACTCGAGAAATTTGGCTTCATTCGAGACGAGAAAAAAATGACCGGAGCTCGAGAATTCTCGAGTTCCGAATGTGAATTGCGCCAAGCGCGTCGTGCGTCTTTTTTTGTCGCGTAAACGCACAGTTGTGGACAGCTAACCATCTAAGTGATGGAGATGAAAATATTGTCGCGTAGAACGATAGTAGTGTGTTTTGGACAGTTCTGGCTCACCTCTATTTGCGGTCGGTCGAAGTGGATCCTCCATACAAAATGTATGCAAAGTTGGGATAACCAAGTGCAAAATAGCTTGATAACTTTGTTTCCCATTGTGTTGCGTCATTTTTTGCAAACATGGGACCAGGTACTCTATTGTGTAGGATGTTCGCTTAGTTTCGGATGTATGAATAGGCAAGGTCGGGGGGCGGGCGGCCCGCCTGCAGCTATTGTGCTGGGATGCAATTGATAGGCAAACATTCTTTGAGATTTGTCACTAGCTAGGGCAATCAATTAATATAACAGGTGGTCACTGGAAGTCATGCATTAATCTCTTTTGAATGGCGTGCAATTCTTATAGATTTATTGTTACGGGAGCAGGTACTCAATTTCACAGGGTGGTCGCTTAGTTTCTTACGGATGAGTAAAGGTCACGTCATTGTCATTGTTCTGTGTGCTATTGACAAGCATTGTTTTAGATTTACAACTGTGGGGACAGTAATTCGATTTCGCGGATGATCGCAGTAGTGTACAAAATGTATGAAAAGTTGCTTTTAGATTTGTTATTACCAGAGCAGATACTCCATTTTACAGGGTGCTTGCTTAGTTTGATACAGTATGTTACCCAAAAAATACATAGAACGGATGACTATTATAATTACTGTGGTATTTTCAAGCATTTGTACTCTTTGTTCGAGTCTAACCCTCTCGCGTAGGTAAACGAGGTCGGCGGCGCGTCACTCGCTATATTGTGCTTTGCGCGAGTTATGTCTTAGCTACAGCTACAAAAGTCCTCTGTACATCGTCGCTTTCGTATAGAAGTAAACTGAAAAAGTACTGATACTGATAAGATATTCCTCAAGTAGTACGAGTATCCCGATGTTATTCAATCTTTTTCGACGCGGTTCTGTGTCAGTCCCTATATTGTGCCATGCGCGAGTTAATAAGGGTATGTTTTAGCTACCTTACTTACGTGTCCTCTACATTCTTTTTGGGTAGGAGTAAACAGAAGGGGTACGGCACACTTTTCACGTATGCGAAGCGCTATGATAAGCAGTCGTGGCTCAATTCGGTTTGTTAGCTTATATAGAAGGGGTGTGGAGAATTTTCTGCCCTTCACAACAGAGGGCCGACTGTAACATAAATGTTGTATCTCATGTTTGTCCATTCATAAATGACATTCAAAAATTTACAAAGTTAATTAACATAGTTGTATAAATAATAATACTGCTTACAAATAATTATAAGAATATATTAAAATATTTCATGCTTGTCAAAAATTATAAAAATAAATAAAATTAAAATGACTGATACTTAAATGTCGAATCTGAATATAAATAAGAAAATATATAAAATACAAGCAAAATTCAATAACTCAACAAATCTAAATTAAAGGAATATAAATAATTTATGTATATATTAACTGACGGTTTTAAATAAACTCATCCATGTTTTAAAAACAATTTGAAGACAGGAAATTTTGCAGTGTTTTGTAAACAATGTAAATCTTTCAGAGCATCGAGTAACACAAAAAATAATAGACATTTCATAACTATTCTGATTAAAAGTCGATTTGTGTATCTGGTTGAAAAATTACAGACATGTTAATACTGTAATGCTGTACTGTACTTTTTGTAATAAATAAATTTAACACGTACACCAACCCATAACTCCATAACATAACATGTATAAATAGAGAATATTGTATCAACACTAACAATATAATAATTAAATCAGATTCTCGAAAATGAAGCTTACAAACTTTATTTGCTAACAGTACTACTATACATTAAAATAAATTAAACATTACACTAATTGGCAAAAAGCAAGTAACTAAAAGATATTGCGATCCCGAGAATCACTTCGAGATAGATTTAAGGAAATAAATATTCTAACAGTTGCTGGTCAGTTTATTTACGAAAATATCATGTAGGTTCGCAAAAATCTAAACTTCTTTTTCAAAAATAATGACAGACATAACCGTGACTTGAGAAGTAAAAATAATCTTGACATAGCTTTCTCGAGGCTTAGTAAGGTGAAAAAATCATTTGTGGAGCAGTATGTATACTTTTATAATAAAATTCCGAATGACGTGTGTGAACTACCAGAATTTAAATTTAAGAAACACATAAAACGCTGTATTTGTTCAAAAAGATACTATAAGATTGTAGATTATTTTAATGATAATGACATTTGGAATATTCCTCCAGAAAAATGATATGACGTTTATAAGAGTGCTTAATGTACCTACGTAAAGAAATAAATGATTTTGAATTTTGAATTTTATTTTATTAGTAAATATTTGGGTGATTTGCAAAATGTTATCAAGAAACATCTTTAAGAAATATCCAGAAAAATAGCCGCGTTATGCATGCAATGCATTGAATCAAAAGTTAAAAAAATGAATATTCTTTGATGTATACATATAATAATTGTAACGTATTACACCTGTCTTTTTATTTTCGAGGGTTAAATACTGTTTTTAAATCAACAATCCCTTCTAAGCTGATGTCAATAGATACATAGTATCATAACGTTAAATTTACTCATGAGAGAAGACTTCTGGCCGAAAGGCGTAGTGTTCTGGTGGTTTCGACGTCGTCTTAGGGACTCCAACACTGCGAGCATCGACAACACAACAACACAAACAAAAGTGCCAACTTAGATTTAATTAAAACATAACTTTATATATTTATAGTATTTTGTGATTCTGAATTTTATAAGTTTTTATTTATCTGTGGGCCTGTACATTAGTACTAAGTTACCTGATAATATGATAAATGAATAATAATAATTTTAATCAGTTAATTACGTAGGTAAAATTGAAAATTTTTAGAAAATAAAGAATAGACGAAAGTAGGGAAATAGTAGGTAATACTTTTATAGTTTTTAGAAGCAATTTTTATTTCTTTCTGGGTATCGTTGCATCTGATGAAATTACTAAGAGAAACACCGGGACACTCTTCCTTAGGGTTCTCTTTCACAGCCTTTTGTAACGCAGTCACCGCAACTTCAGGCACGTAAAATAATTTCCTCGAAGCTTTTTTTCTTTGACTTCTTCATTTCTTCACTTTCGTTGGCAATTATTTGAAACGAAACACCCCGAGCAGATCATTATTGTTTCGAGCTAATAACTTTATATTCAGATTTTGTTATCTATAAAGATATCAAGTACAGCATTTGAGTTACTCTAATTGCAATTTTGTGACATTTTATGACCCTAAATCATGCAACGACGTCTTTGGTGTTTGATCCAAAAGAAATAGAAGGTAATATTTTTATAGTTTTTAGAAGCAATTTTTATTTCTTTCTGTGTATCGTTGCACCCGATGAAATTACTGAGAGAAACACCGGGACACTCTTCCTTAGGGGTCTCTTTCACAGTCTTTTGTAACGCAGTCACCGCAACTTCAAGCACGTAAAATAATTTCCTCAAAGTTTTTTTTCCTTGACTTCTTCATTTCTTCACTTTCGTTGGCAATTCTTCGAAACGAAACACCCCGAGCGGATCATTATTGTTTCGAGCTAATAACTTTATATCCAGCAAGTACAGCATTTGAGTTACTCTAATTTCACTTTTGTGACATTTTATGGCCCTAAATCATTCGACGACGTCTTGGTGTTTGATCCAATTGGGATATCCATCTCGTACAAAAGATCCTGTCGATTCATACATATGAAGAATCCTTTCTGCTTAACTCATCAATCACTAAGCTTGCCCAAATCTGTTGATAGGTTGTTATTTTATTAACTTCTTTCATCATAGTCCGCACACCACTGATATTATCTTCAGTTGCCATCGTTGTAGGACATCCATCACTCACGCGGATCATCATTGAGAATTCTACGACTGCATTTAAATGTAATAAACCTGTTGTAAAAAGTAGCAAGAGATGGAGCGTCATCAACCAATGCCATTCGAAGCATATAACTTTGTTGTCCATTAGGACCACAACGAAACTCATAATAAATCAAAGAGCAAAAATGTTCCTGTGTTAAATTCACACTGAAGCGCTTTTCAAATTTTCTGACACCCTTTTCAAATTGCCGTCGATTTCTAAAAACAAATTACAAATATACATTACCAATAAATCCTAGAATACCTATACATATGTTTAATTTTTTTATTATTTTCCTGACTTCAACCAAATCGTTCTAGAAACTTTCAGTTTTGCCCTTTTATCTATAATATTAAAGTATTGTCCAGGAAACTACAACGTTTTTGGGCTTTTTTTGGAGTAAATGGTAGCTAATAATGTGAACAAAATATTCATTGCTAATGCAAAAACTAAAAAGTTTAGTTCTGTAGACAAAATTAAAAAGATTTAAACAACATTTTATACAGGGACTGATCACTAGGAAGACGCTGTGATATGATGACGAGACGATAACTCCGAAGAGTGTAGATGGACATAGAAATTACGTATGCAGGACTTATTTGATTGTTACATGCGTTTTTATTAGAATTTTATAATTAAACTACATAAACAAGACATCGTGGCCCAGAAATAATTAGCCTTTATGTAAAATAAGTCAATTTTACTGCGTTTTCTTTATAGTTATTGAAATAATTTATTTTTCTTCTTTTTAAAGTTTGTTATTTACGTGTTTTCATTTCTAAGTGTAACTTAAGTTAATTAACATATTATAGTGGTTTGGTGTAATACTGTAATGCTATTGTATAATATAGTGTACTTTTGTAATAATAATAAAAAACTAGTTTACTAACATCATACACCAAACCCTAACTGACATACACAAATATAAACAACGAATAGTGTATCAAATCAACAGTAACGTTATTTTGAATTTATTAAATCAGAAAACTATTATAAAAATAAACTTTACAATATTTATTTGGATAGAACAATATTGATCGACTGACAGGGTTATGCATTGCAACAGATAAAAATTACAATTTTAGATAAAAGAAAAATAAAATAAATTTACAGAATTTACAAAAAAAAAATTTTTTTTTTATAAAAACATTATAATATTAAAAAAAATTATGAAATAATTTTTAAACATTCTCTAAGAATTAATATTTAGCCAAAAGTAATGATAATTTATTTAAAAATATAATTATACAAAATCTTGAAATTTTTTTATGAACATTTAGCAAAAATATATACACATATTTTAACACTCCTCTACAATGTGCTGTTCAACTGTGCTGCTCCACGATATCTTCACGAGAGGTTCACCTTCCGTACGGCTATGGACTCTAGGCTTCGCTCCAGCCATAACCTTTCGCTTGCGATTCCAATCCATTGCACAGATACCTACACCAAGTCGTTCACTGTACACGCCGCTCGCCTCTGGAACGCTCTCCCACCAGACGTCAGGTTGAGTCCTTCTCTCGCCGCTTTCAAATCCTCACTCAAAAAGTTGTGGAGTCCCAACCCTGGCTCCTGAGCTCATAAATGTATTGTAGGTATATGTATATTACTGTATGTATGTTTATATTTATTTATTTATTTATTCTATATATATTTTATATGCTTTAGTAATATAATATTTCAAAATTGTTTGTAAGTTATATATAAGTTTAAACAAGTCGTGTTTGTGACTTTTGCTCCTGCTTTGACATTTTTACCTACAATTCCTGTTAACATATAAGGTTGACTGGAAGATATCCCGTAAGGGATAAGTCCGCCATTGTATATTACTCCTGTTAAAGTTTTGTACATATTTTATTTTATCAATAAAGAGTTTACAAACAAACAAACAAACAAAATATGTATTATGTACATTTTGTTTAAAAAATGTATAAAATATTGAAAAAAAAAGTACATTTTCTAATAATGTTTAAAAAAATATTTATTTTCAATAAAATTAAAATATTACTATAGTTAAAAAAATGAAATAATTTTAAAACATTTTCTGATAATACATTGTATTATTTGGAAAAAAATAATGACATTTAAAAAAAATCAAAATTCTTCAAAATAAAGTTTTACATTTTACAAACAACTAATAAATATTTAAATAAATGTACAATATCTTTAATTATTTATAAACATTAAGCAAAAAAATATTTAAAAAATACAAATTCATAAATAAACGTTTTTGACAAAAAACAAATATTTTAAAAAATATACAAAAAAAAATTGAATTTATTCAAAATATTTAGCAAAAAATAATGATTTGTTTTAAAAGTATGAAAAATTCTTTAAATAATTCTTACATTTCCTAAAAAAAGTATTTTAAATATAGAAAAAAAAATTCATAATTTGGTAAATAAATATTAATTTTTTTTTTCATATCATTTCATTAGAATATTTTTTAAACATTGAGCAAAAATAATCACGTTTTACAGCTTATTTTCAACTAGAATGTCATTTTGTTATAGAAATCAACGGTTTAAAAATTAATCTTCACGAGAGATGCAAGTTGCTTAATTTTTTTTAATGCGCAAACCAAATCACAAAATAGATATTTGAAGATGACGATCTTGCAAATTCAGTGAAAATATAACAAACAAATAAACAACAAATATTGGTCAGATAAATATTATAATTCTGATTGTTTTCTTTAAATGTTGAAATGTATAGAATGTGCTGAAAATTGCATCATGAAACTAAAAAATACTTTTCCATATGAAAAAACTTTTATTTCATGCATAACCTACGTAGAAGGTAGTTTTTAAATTATTGATTTCTATAACAAAATGGCAGTCTAGTTGAAAATAAGCTGTAAAAAGTGATTATTTTTGTTCAATGTTTGAAAACTATTCTATATTTAAAATACTTTTTTATAGGAAATGTAAGAATTTATTTTAAGAATTTTTCATATTTTTAAAACAAATCATTACTTTTTGCTAAATATTTTGAAGAAATTCAAGATTTTTTTGTATATTTTTAAAATTATTTATGTTTTTTTTAAAACGTTTATTTATGAATTTGTATTTTTTTAATATTTTTTTGCTCAATGGTTATAAATAATTAAAGATATTGTACATTTTTTTAAATATTTATTAGTTGTTTGTAAAATGTAAAACTTTATTTTGAAGAATTTTGATTACTTTTAAATGTCATTATTTTTTTCCAAATGTTACAATGTATTATCAGAAAATGTTTTAAAATTATTTCATTTTTTTAACTATTGTAATATTTTAACTTTATTTAAAATAAATATTTTTTTAAACATTATGAGAAAATGTACATTTTTTTTTCAATATTTAATATATTTTTCAAACAAAATATATGCAATTTTCAGCACATTCAAAATTCAAAAAATTCAAAATTATTTATTTGCCTTAAACATGGTATACAGAGGTCTTAAATATAATACATAGCACTCATGTTTAGCCATTTCTTAATAGCATGCAAATAGTCTTAATCTTATTTAATTACTTAAAAGTTCTTTAACATTGTAAAAATTTTTATCAGTCAGCCAACTATATAATTTAATTTTAAATTGTCTCTTATTCAATATCTTAAACTCTAGTGGTATTTTGTTATAAATTCGTATGCACATCGTCAAGCAGCTTTTATCGTAAACAAATGATCTGGGAATGTCGTCAAATATAAGCCTATTTGGGTCTCTGCGGGATCTGGTATAGCTGTCACATGCTGTTTTAAACAATTCACCGTTGTTCTTTACAAATATACAAATTTCATAGATAAACAACGAGGGCAGTGGCAAGACACCAAGTCTTTGGAAGAGTAGCTTACAAGACACATAGGGGGGGATTCCATATATAGCTCGGATACACTTTTTTTGAGCTATAAAGGCTCGATTTACATTACTACTATTTCCCCACGCTACAAGACCGTAACGTAAGACTGACTCTATATATGCGCGATACGTTAATATAGTTGTTTTCAGGTTAGTAATATTTTTGACCTGTTTGAGAGCATATACGAAACTGTTTATTTTGCAGCATATATTATCTATGTGTATTTTCCAATTAATATCCTGATCTATGGTTACTCCTAAAAATTTACTATGACTAACTTCAGCTATTTTATTATTGTTATAATGAATGTCTAAATTGAGATTAAATTTATTATTAAGTGATTTATTAAATTGCATATAATTAGTTTTATTTAAGTTTATTTGTAAATTATTAATGTCAAGCCAATCTATTATTTTATCTAGTGTATTATTAACATTATTTTCATGCTCTTTTACTGTAGTAGTCTTTTTGTCTGATGTTACTATAATGGAAATATCATCAGCGTATAATACGCATTCATGATTAGTGATATCAGTAATATCATTGACATACAGTAAAAACAGAATTGGTCCCAGGACACTTCCCTGTGGAACGCCGTAATCATTTGTCTTATATTTAGAAAAATAAGATAGCATAGTGTGATTGTTATCTGGTTTACTGATAACAACGCATTGTTGTCTATTAGTAAGGTATGATGCTATCCATTGCAGCGTGAGACCCCTTATTCCTATTACCTCTAATTTGGATAACAGTATGTCATGCCGAACGACGTCAAATGCCTTAGAGAGGTCCAGGAATAGTCCCGTTGTCATAAAGTTTTTATTAACATGAGTCAGAATAGTTTTAAGAACATTAAAGATAGCCAGTGCAGTCGATTTACCCTTTTGAAACCCAAATTGCTTGTCATTAATTATCTTGT
The DNA here is from genome assembly GCA_958295455.1 of Coleophora deauratella. Classification (NCBI taxonomy): domain Eukaryota; kingdom Metazoa; phylum Arthropoda; class Insecta; order Lepidoptera; family Coleophoridae; genus Coleophora; species Coleophora deauratella. The sequence goes on from OY282411.1 coordinate 12,090,467, forward strand.
ATTTTCCACAAAATTCCATAATTCTCTTAAGCATACACTTTTCATATATCTTTGAAAAAATCGGGATCAGTGTTATTGGGCGATAATTATTGATATCATCTTTACTGCCTTTTTTATATAATGGCTTCACTATTGAGATTTTCAGAAGTTCAGGGAAGGTTCCAGTTGAGAAAGAGGAATTAATGAGGTATGTTAAGATAGGAGCAATTTCATCAATACATGCTTTTGTCACTTTAGTGTTGACTTCGTCATAACCTTCAGAGTTAGTGTTATTTAGTGAAATCAGTTCTAATTTCAATTCATTCTCTGTCATTGGCTTGAGAAACATCGAATTAGGTAATGTTTTGTTCATATTTGGCCTTTTTTGACTACATTTGGGATTTTGTTTTGTAGAATCTATGATATGATCATTAAAAGCCTCAGCTATATCTACAGGGTTTGTTAATATATTGTTATTTATTTTAATGCTGGAAATGTTATCATTATTTTTACATTCACTAAGTTCATTTTTAATCACCGTCCATGTAGCTTTACATTTATTTTCACTTTTATTAATATAGTTTATATTCGAGGTCTTTTTAGATCTAATGATGCATTTTTTTTAGCAAGCTAGAGTAATTTATATATGTATTTCTATTTTCTGATGTTTTTCTTTTATAATATTCAAATCTTAATCTCCTTTTAGTTTTACAGCTTACTTTTAATCCTTTACTTTTCCATTTTACCGTATTCAAGTTGTTTATTTTTACTCGTATTTTTGGGAAACATAATTTGTAAAACAAACAGAAAAGTTCGTGAAATTTGTTAAATGCCAGATTTGAGTTAGGTTCCGTATAAACGTCGAGCCAAGACATATTTTTTAAGCAATCCCTAAACTTCCGAATGTTATCTGAGCTGTAATCCCTATATGTAATCTATACATTTCAACATTTAAAGAAAACAATCAGAATTATAATATTTATCTGACCAATATTTGTTGTTTATTTGTTTGTTATATTTTCACTGAATTTGCAAGATCGTCATCTTCAAATATCTATTTTGTGATTTGGTTTGCGCATTAAAAAAAATTAAGCAACTTGCATCTCTCGTGAAGATTAATTTTTAAACCGTTGATTTCTATAACAAAATGACATTCTAGTTGAAAATAAGCTGTAAAACGTGATTATTTTTGCTCAATGTTTAAAAAATATTCTAATGAAATGATATGAAAAAAAAAATGAATATTTATTTACCAAATTATGAATTTTTTTTTTTATATTTAAAATACTTTTTTTAGGAAATGTAAGAATTATTTAAAGAATTTTTCATACTTTTAAAACAAATCATTATTTTTTGCTAAATATTTTGAATAAATTCAATTTTTTTTTGTATATTTTTTAAAATATTTGTTTTTTGTCAAAAACGTTTATTTATGAATTTGCATTTTTTAAATATTTTTTTGCTTAATGTTTATAAATAATTAAAGATATTGTACATTTATTTAAATATTTATTAGTTGTTTGTAAAATGTAAAATTTATTTCATTTTTTTTAACTATTTTAATATTTTAACTTTATTTAAAATAAATATATTTTTTAACATTATTAGAAAATGTAATTTTTTTTAATATTTTATATATTTTTTAAACAAATTATACATGATACATATTTTTGCTAAATGTTCATAAAAAAATTTCAAGATTTTGTATAATTATATTTTTAAATATATTATCATTACTTTTGGCTAAATATTAATTCTTAGAGAATGTTTAAAAAATATTTCTTAATTTTTTTAATATTATAATGTTTTTATAAAAAAATATATTTTTTTTTGTAAATTCTGTAAATTTATTTTATTTTTCTTTTACCTAAAATTTTAATTTTTATCTGTTGCAATTAGGGCATGCAAATATTCGAAAATTTTGGTATTCGAATATTCGAATATTTTTGCCTGAGATATTCGAATATTCGAATATTATTCGAAAAGTTATAAAGTCAAATAAAATAGGATTTTACGTTGTAGGACACTATTTTGCAATTAGATAAAATAGACTCATTAAAATTTCTAAAATCAATCATATTTATTTGCGACAACATGTTAAAAAATTATAAAATCAAACAACTACCTACTTCAAATAAAAGAAACAAGGTAATTAGTTTTAACTTAATAAACCCCATCTCTTCCCGTGGGTGTCGTAAAAGGCGACTAAGGGATCCATAAACCGGAAGATGGGCAGCAGCGTCTTTTCCGCATACCATCTCGGCTCACGCCACACTGCGATCGCCAACCCGCATGCCAAGCGTGGCGATTACGGCAACTCCCCCCCATGGATATAGACAGGAAGCGATCACCGAATGGTAAGAGGCACATTGAACCTAAAAACAAAGCTGGAAAGATGTCGACTGATGAAATCCACGCTCCGACCAGCGCCTATCCAACTCCAAAACCCCGAAAGCTTTCAGATCGAGTTGCACAACCGCTTCGAATGCCTAGGGCAATGCGAAAATGTGGACAATTACAACGACAATTTCGTGGAAATTATCCAAACGGCTGAGAATAAAGCTTTCAAAACCAGACGTTCAAAAAGAACATCTCGTATCTCAAACCCCACCAGCAAGCTCATGGAGGAAAGACGAAGCCTGATTCTAAAATCCTCAAGATGCTTGTCAGTATCGGCGATTAAACAGACAGATCCCCAAGTCCTTGACCCGCGATATACGTCAATTTAATACAAATCGTATTAAAGAGGCTACGAGCGTAATAAAGGGTCAAAAGTATTCGCAGGGGATCTGTCTGCTGGTCAAAGCCAACTGACAAAGCTGGAGACCGAGGATGGAAGAGTCGTGTCGTCCAAGCCCGAGCTGTTTGAAGAGGTTGAGAAGTCCTAGCGATATACGTCAATTTAATACAAATCGTATTAAAGAGGCTACGAGCGTAATAAAGGGTCAAAAGTATTCGCAGGGGATCTGTCTGCTGGTCAAAGCCAACTGACAAAGCTGAAGACCGAGGATGGAAGAGTCGTGTCGTCCAAGCCCGAGCTGTTTGAAGAGGTTGAGAAGTCCTACGGACAATTATACACGACTACACGCTTACCTGTCAGTAATCAAGCTGAAGACCCGAGAGCCAGATTGACCCGACATTATACCGAAGATATCCCAGATGTCAGCCTGTGCGAGAAAAGAATGGCTCTCAAACAACTTAAGAACAACAAGGCACCGGGTGATGATGGAATTACAGCTGAGCTTCTGAAAGCAGGTGGAGAACCGGTACTTATAGCTCTTCAGAAGCTATTCAATTCCGTCATGCTCGAGGGACGAACGCCTACAGCATGGCACAGGAGTGTGGTGGTGCTCTTCTTCAAAAAGGGTGATAAGACTCTGCTGAACAATTACAGACCCATCTCACTCCTGAGCCATGTCTACAAGCTGTTTTCGAGAGTCATTACGAATCGTCTTGCACACAGGTTTGACGACTTCCAGCCTCCCGAACAAGCCGGTTTCCGAAAAGGCTTCAGTACCACAGACCACATACATACGCTGTGGCAGATTATACAGAAGACCGAAGAGTATAATCGGCCACTATGCTTGGCGTTTGTGGACTATGAGAAAGCCTTTGATTCGATCGAGACCTGGGCTGTGTTGCAGTCTCTCCAACGGTGCCAAATCGATTATCGATACATCGAAGTATTGAAGTGTTTGTATGAAAACGCCACCATGTCGGTCCACCTCCAGGATCAGAATTCAAAACCTATCCGGCTGCAGCGTGGGGTGAGACAGGGAGATGTTATATCTCCGAAACTGTTCACCGCTGCACTGGAAGATGTTTTCAAGCTTCTGGACTGGAGAGGACTCGGCATTAACATCAATGGCGAGTACATCACTCACCTTCGATTTGCTGACGATATCGTGATCATGGCTGAGACCTTGGAGGACCTAGGCGCGATGCTCGAAGGACTCAGTAAAGCCTCCCAACAAGTGGGTCTTAAAATGAACATGGATAAGACGAAAATCATGTTAAACGTCCGTGTTACACCCATTCCTCTGAAGGTTGGAAACTCTACACTTGAAGTTGTTGACGAGTATGTATACCTGGGACAAACAGTCCAGTTAGGTAGGTCCAACTTCGGAAAGAGATCAATCGCCGAATCCAACTCGGCTGGGCAGCGTTCGGGAAGCTTCGCAATATCGTCACGTCCAAAATACCGCAGTGTCTCAAGACTAAAGTGTTTGACCATTGTGTGTTGCCAGTGATGACATATGAATCCGAGACATGGTCGCTTACTATGGGCCTCATAAGAAGGCTCAAAGTCACCCAAAAGGTGGAGCGCGCTATGCTTGGTGTTTCTCTACGTGATCGAATCAGAAATGAGGAGATACGTAGGAGAACTAAAGTTACCGACATAGCTCTCAGAATCGCTAGACTTAAGTGGCAGTGGGCAGGGCACATGGCTCGTAGAACAGATGGCCGTTGGGGCAGTAAAGTTCTCGAGTGGCGACCGCGCACCGGAAGACGCAGTGTGGACAGGCCTCCGACTCGATGGACCGACGACCTGGTGAAGGTTGCGGGAAGCCGCTGGATGCGAGCCGCACAGGACCGGTCAGTGTGGAAATCCTTGGGGAAGGCCTTTGTCCAGCAGTGGACGTCTTTCGGCTGATAGATAGATAGATAGATAATAAACCTATCATAAATGAGATCATCAATTATCATTGATTATCTAAAATAAAGTAATGAAAACAAAATTAAACAATTTCTGTTAACTTGGCAGTAACCTAAATAGAAACAATCACTTTCTGAGATCACATGCATAAAAGTAGTCCTTATTGGAAAATATAACAAATGAAAATACTTTAACAATTTTAATCCAGGTAAATTAATATATGGCAGTTTGCCCGGCGAGCGCTCACGCTGGAATCGCACGATCCTTCTTTTGGGTGCGTTCCCGCAAGATGCGTTTGATGAAATATGTTAAAAACATTTTTTTAGATTTTTTTTTTAAATAATTGTAATACTGTCTTTTAATATTTAATGTGATGAAATAAATAAACTCGTTACCACTATGGATCAAATATTGTATAAAATTCGTTTATTAGTCAGTTCAAATGTCTTTAAAAATAATCGAATATTCGAATATTCGTAAACATTATTCGAATATTAAAATGAGGCGAATATTCGAATTATTCGAATATTCGAATATTCGATTGCAGGCCCTAGTTGCAATGCATAACCCTGTCAGTCAATCAATATTGTTCTATCCAAATAAATATTGTAAAGTTTATTTTTATAATAGTTTTCTGATTTAATAAATTCAAAATAACGTTACTGTTGATTTGATACACTATTCGTTGTTTATATTTGTGTATGTCAGTTAGGGTTTGGTGTATGATGTTAGCAAACTAGTTTTTTATTATTATTACAAAAGTACACTATATTATACAATAGCATTACAGTATTACACCAAACCACTATAATATGTTAATTAACTTAAGTTACACTTAGAAATGAAAACACGTAAATAACAAACTTTAAAAAGAAGAAAAATAAATTATTTCAATAACTATAAAGAAAACGCAGTAAAATTGACTTATTTTACATAAAGGCTAATTATTTCTGGGCCACGATGTCTTGTTTATGTAGTTTAATTATAAAATTCTAATAAAAACGCATGTAACAATCAAATAAGTCCTGCATACGTAATTTCTATGTCCATCTACACTCTTCGGAGTTATCGTCTCGTCATCATATCACAGCGTCTTCCTAGTGATCAGTCCCTGTATAAAATGTTGTTTAAATCTTTTTAATTTTGTCTACAGAACTAAACTTTTTAGTTTTTGCATTAGCAATGAATATTTTGTTCACATTATTAGCTACCATTTACTCCAAAAAAAGCCCAAAAACGTTGTAGTTTCCTGGACAATACTTTAATATTATAGATAAAAGGGCAAAACTGAAAGTTTCTAGAACGATTTGGTTGAAGTCAGGAAAATAATAAAAAAATTAAACATATGTATAGGTATTCTAGGATTTATTGGTAATGTATATTTGTAATTTGTTTTTAGAAATCGACGGCAATTTGAAAAGGGTGTCAGAAAATTTGAAAAGCGCTTCAGTGTGAATTTAACACAGGAACATTTTTGCTCTTTGATTTATTATGAGTTTCGTTGTGGTCCTAATGGACAACAAAGTTATATGCTTCGAATGGCATTGGTTGATGACGCTCCATCTCTTGCTACTTTTTACAACAGGTTTATTACATTTAAATGCAGTCGTAGAATTCTCAATGATGATCCGCGTGAGTGATGGATGTCCTACAACGATGGCAACTGAAGATAATATCAGTGGTGTGCGGACTATGATGAAAGAAGTTAATAAAATAACAACCTATCAACAGATTTGGGCAAGCTTAGTGATTGATATGAGTTAAGCAGAAAGGATTCTTCATATGTATGAATCGACAGGATCTTTTGTACGAGATGGATATCCCAATTGGATCAAACACCAAGACGTCGTCGAATGATTTAGGGCCATAAAATGTCACAAAAGTGAAATTAGAGTAACTCAAATGCTGTACTTGATATCTTCATAGATAACAAAAGCTGGATATAAAGTTATTAGCTCGAAACAATAATGATCCGCTCGGGGTGTTTCGTTTCGAAGAATTGCCAACGAAAGTGAAGAAATGAAGAAGTCAAGGAAAAAAAACTTCGAGGAAATTATTTTACGTGCTTGAAGTTGCGGTGACTGCGTTACAAAAGACTGTGAAAGAGACCCCTAAGGAAGAGTGTCCCGGTGTTTCTCTCAGTAATTTCATCGGGTGCAACGATACACAGAAAGAAATAAAAATTGCTTCTAAAAACTATAAAAATATTACCTTCTATTTCTTTTGGATCAAACACCAAAGACGTCGTTGCATGATTTAGGGTCATAAAATGTCACAAAATTGCAATTAGAGTAACTCAAATGCTGTACTTGATATCTTTATAGATAACAAAATCTGAATATAAAGTTATTAGCTCGAAACAATAATGATCTGCTCGGGGTGTTTCGTTTCAAATAATTGCCAACGAAAGTGAAGAAATGAAGAAGTCAAAGAAAAAAAGCTTCGAGGAAATTATTTTACGTGCCTGAAGTTGCGGTGACTGCGTTACAAAAGGCTGTGAAAGAGAACCCTAAGGAAGAGTGTCCCGGTGTTTCTCTTAGTAATTTCATCAGATGCAACGATACCCAGAAAGAAATAAAAATTGCTTCTAAAAACTATAAAAGTATTACCTACTATTTCCCTACTTTCGTCTATTCTTTATTTTCTAAAAATTTTCAATTTTACCTACGTAATTAACTGATTAAAATTATTATTATTCATTTATCATATTATCAGGTAACTTAGTACTAATGTACAGGCCCACAGATAAATAAAAACTTATAAAATTCAGAATCACAAAATACTATAAATATATAAAGTTATGTTTTAATTAAATCTAAGTTGGCACTTTTGTTTGTGTTGTTGTGTTGTCGATGCTCGCAGTGTTGGAGTCCCTAAGACGACGTCGAAACCACCAGAACACTACGCCTTTCGGCCAGAAGTCTTCTCTCATGAGTAAATTTAACGTTATGATACTATGTATCTATTGACATCAGCTTAGAAGGGATTGTTGATTTAAAAACAGTATTTAACCCTCGAAAATAAAAAGACAGGTGTAATACGTTACAATTATTATATGTATACATCAAAGAATATTCATTTTTTTAACTTTTGATTCAATGCATTGCATGCATAACGCGGCTATTTTTCTGGATATTTCTTAAAGATGTTTCTTGATAACATTTTGCAAATCACCCAAATATTTACTAATAAAATAAAATTCAAAATTCAAAATCATTTATTTCTTTACGTAGGTACATTAAGCACTCTTATAAACGTCATATCATTTTTCTGGAGGAATATTCCAAATGTCATTATCATTAAAATAATCTACAATCTTATAGTATCTTTTTGAACAAATACAGCGTTTTATGTGTTTCTTAAATTTAAATTCTGGTAGTTCACACACGTCATTCGGAATTTTATTATAAAAGTATACATACTGCTCCACAAATGATTTTTTCACCTTACTAAGCCTCGAGAAAGCTATGTCAAGATTATTTTTACTTCTCAAGTCACGGTTATGTCTGTCATTATTTTTGAAAAAGAAGTTTAGATTTTTGCGAACCTACATGATATTTTCGTAAATAAACTGACCAGCAACTGTTAGAATATTTATTTCCTTAAATCTATCTCGAAGTGATTCTCGGGATCGCAATATCTTTTAGTTACTTGCTTTTTGCCAATTAGTGTAATGTTTAATTTATTTTAATGTATAGTAGTACTGTTAGCAAATAAAGTTTGTAAGCTTCATTTTCGAGAATCTGATTTAATTATTATATTGTTAGTGTTGATACAATATTCTCTATTTATACATGTTATGTTATGGAGTTATGGGTTGGTGTACGTGTTAAATTTATTTATTACAAAAAGTACAGTACAGCATTACAGTATTAACATGTCTGTAATTTTTCAACCAGATACACAAATCGACTTTTAATCAGAATAGTTATGAAATGTCTATTATTTTTTGTGTTACTCGATGCTCTGAAAGATTTACATTGTTTACAAAACACTGCAAAATTTCCTGTCTTCAAATTGTTTTTAAAACATGGATGAGTTTATTTAAAACCGTCAGTTAATATATACCTAAATTATTTATATTCCTTTAATTTAGATTTGTTGAGTTATTGAATTTTGCTTGTATTTTATATATTTTCTTATTTATATTCAGAATTCAGATTCGACATTTAAGTATCAGTCATTTTAATTTTATTTATTTTTATAATTTTTGACAAGCATGAAATATTTTAATATATTCTTATAATTATTTGTAAGCATTATTATTATATATACAACTATGTTAATTAACTTTGTAAATTTTTGAATGTCATTTATGAATGGACAAACATGAGATACAACATTTATGTTACAGTCGGCCCTCTGTTGTGAAGGGCAGAAAATTCTCCACACCCCTTCTATATAAGCTAACAAACCGAATTGAGCCACGACTGCTTATCATAGCGCTTCGCATACGTGAAAAGTGTGCCGTACCCCTTCTGTTTACTCCTACCCAAAAAGAATGTAGAGGACACGTAAGTAAGGTAGCTAAAACATACCCTTATTAACTCGCGCATGGCACAATATAGGGACTGACACAGAACCGCGTCGAAAAAGATTGAATAACATCGGGATACTCGTACTACTTGAGGAATATCTTATCAGTATCAGTACTTTTTCAGTTTACTTCTATACGAAAGCGACGATGTACAGAGGACTTTTGTAGCTGTAGCTAAGACATAACTCGCGCAAAGCACAATATAGCGAGTGACGCGCCGCCGACCTCGTTTACCTACGCGAGAGGGTTAGACTCGAACAAAGAGTACAAATGCTTGAAAATACCACAGTAATTATAATAGTCATCCGTTCTATGTATTTTTTGGGTAACATACTGTATCAAACTAAGCAAGCACCCTGTAAAATGGAGTATCTGCTCTGGTAATAACAAATCTAAAAGCAACTTTTCATACATTTTGTACACTACTGCGATCATCCGCGAAATCGAATTACTGTCCCCACAGTTGTAAATCTAAAACAATGCTTGTTAATAGCACACAGAACAATGACAATGACGTGACCTTTACTCATCCGTAAGAAACTAAGCGACCACCCTGTGAAATTGAGTACCTGCTCCCGTAACAATAAATCTATAAGAATTGCACGCCATTCAAAAGAGATTAATGCATGACTTCCAGTGACCACCTGTTATATTAATTTATTGCCCTAGCTAGTGACAAATCTCAAAGAATGTTTGCCTATCAATTGCATCCCAGCACAATAGCTGCAGGCGGGCCGCCCGCCCCCCGACCTTGCCTATTCATACATCCGAAACTAAGCGAACATCCTACACAATAGAGTACCTGGTCCCATGTTTGCAAAAAATGACGCAACACAATGGGAAACAAAGTTATCAAGCTATTTTGCACTTGGTTATCCCAACTTTGCATACATTTTGTATGGAGGATCCACTTCGACCGACCGCAAATAGAGGTGAGCCAGAACTGTCCAAAACACACTACTAACGATGGCCAAAAGAAGCAGCATGATTTCTCGAAGCACTCTCCGTACTATATGCGATAGAGAATGCAGAGCGAGGCTACATCTCTACGCAGTGCCAAGGGGCCAAGCCGATCTGAAATATGCTGGCAGCTTACAATTCGGGTTGCTCTCTATTGAATGCGGTCCAGAGGTAGAAGCTGCTACTGGGGTGCCCCTGACCAGAGATGAGAACAGTCTTTATTCCATATGAGGCCGAACCTGCGCCTTATAAAGTTGCAGGCGATGGGCCGCGGTGAAATACCATCTCGATCTATTGAGCACACACACCACACCAAGCTTCTTCAAGGTTAATTTAGCCTTACCCTTTAGATCAGTGTTTTTCAACCTTTTTTAATACCCGACCCCTTTACAACTTAAAAAAATCTTGCGACCCCCCTAGGGCCATAAACATTCAAAATGTAAGTGATTTGAGATTTACGTTAATAATTTTCGTCAATTAGAAAACGATTTACTTATCAACGACGTCTCCAAAATAGACCCACGTTTTGAAAAATTGATACAAAATAAACAGGCCCAGTGTAGGACCTATAAAACACTTACATTTTCTTGTACCCGCGACCCCTTGAGAAAGGCTTCGCGACCCCCCAGGGGGTCGCGACCCACAGGTTGAAAAACACTGCTCTAGATAACCACGGAATTGGACTTCACTCTAAATGTCGACACCAAGGGTTCCGATAATAGCTGAGGCATTTAGGGGTGTCCTCAAAACGAGTTGATACGATAAATGGCATTTTCTTGGCGGTGAACGCGCAAACCTGTGTCTTGGTGGGCTTAAATTGGACCAAATTATGTCGACCCCATTCCGAAACTTTCTTTAAAGAAGCCTCAATTTCAGACACAAAATTGTTTCGAGTCTCGATGACATTTTCCCGAGAAATGTTGGCACGGCCGGTATAGACGACATCACCTGTGCTGTCATTCGCATAACAGTGAGTGCTGCTGATTTGCAGCATATCATTGATATGCAGAAGGAACGGTGTAGGCGAAAGCAGACAGCCTTGAGGGACACCAGCATTCACAGACATAGAATCTGAGCATTGTGCCAGACCCGATCGAAGGCCTCCGCTCTGTCAAAACTAACCGCCAATGTTTCTCGATCGCCTGTGCCCAACGGTAGACAAGAAGATCACCACCGGACCGGCCCCTACGGAAACCGTACTGTCGGTCACTAAGCAGCTGGTGGTCCTCTGGGTACCGAAGGAGCTGGCTATTGATAATAAACTCCATTATCTTTGAGAATAAGGAGGTTATGGCTATCGGCCTGTAGTTCGACGGATTCGAGCGGTCACCTTTTTTAGGGATCGGGTGCACCAAAGCTGTCTTCCATGAGTTCGGGACTACGCCAGAAGAGTAGGAAAACCAAAAAAAGCGCGTTAAAACTGGAGCCACCTCTAGAGCACACACCTTCAACACGATAGGAGGGATTCCATTGGGCCCACTCGACTATTAGTTTAGTGCTAAGTTTTGATTTTAGTTGTTTTGTTTATAGTTTATCTATGTATCTGTTTTAGTATGTAAGAAAATTTTAATTTTTATTCCTTTCCTTTCTTAAATAAGAGGTACCAAATACTACAAAATTATCAGATAAAAAAATTTGATTTTCTAAATTAATTTTAATATATTCCAATGGTTTGTATAAAAAGACTCGAGACCCGAGAAAACTCGAGAATTTGGGCTCGAGAATTCTCGAAACTCGAGAAATAAAAAAGGTCGAGAAATCAGAAACCCTATTTACAATGTTATTGTTGCGTATCGGCAGGTGTGATGGGTCTGGGCAAGGGCAAGAAGAAGGGGGGCAAGCTGGGCGTGATGGAGAAAAAGGAGCTGCCGGTGGAGACGGACCCGCAGCGGCTCGTCAGCTACGTCTGCGGCTCCAACATCTACACCACCGGCGAGGATGTTAAGGTGCGTTCAGCTTCTCTGCATTCTTGTGTTAACAACCCATATCGTCCCTACTGCAGGGGGATGTATCTCTTCCCAAACTTAATTTTTCGTGATGTACATGCATCAGCTCATAGAGCTGCTAGTATTAACATACTACTAATAGTAATAATAAATAGGGAAGTTCAGTCCATACTCACACGGAGGCCAAGTCTATGTTCTTAACATGTTATTATTACTTGCATAAGTATTTTAGTAGACAGTATTGTTTGGTTATAGCCTGTTTCCGTAGTAAATTCTCAACTATAGATCACATTTTTGTCATAAAGCGAATCATAGAAAAATACCGTGAATATGGATTGAAGTATTATATTGCATTTGTGGACTTCAATAAAGCATTCGACTCACTGAAGCATGAAGAAATCTGGAAAACGTTAAGCTCACAAGAGATTCCTAACAAATTAATAAGAATAATTAAAACAATATACGCAAATAGCACAGCTAAATTAAAATGAGAAAAAACGGGAGAAGAATTTCCAATAAAAAAAGTGGTGCGTCAAGGTGATCCACTGTCGCCCAAGTAGGCCAGTCATACAAGACATCGGAGGTCGCATTGGTTGCAACAGTTCTGATTTTTTGGTATGTTGTTACGGTAGATAACAGTAGTGTAAAACTAATTTTTCAGCTTCGAAAGACTTGTGCTAACTGCGCGGTGCTCCAAAAACATCGAAATTTTCGGACTTTTTTCAGATTTTGGCTTATAACTTCTAAAAAGTGCATCTTATGGAAAAAGTCATTATACACACTTATAAGAAGACACAATTTCCTATAATTTAAGTGCAACTGCAGCTCTGTAGGTCTAATAGAACCCAAGATACAGCACTTCATGGAAATTTTCGCTAAAAAGTTCGAAATTGTAGTTTTGCCGCCTTCCGACCAGAATATCGGCTATAATACTCATTCTACGAGGAAAATCATTCAAAAGAAAGTTATAGAGCAGTTATTTAGCTTTAATTTAAGCACAAACTGAAGTATGTAAGACCAATAGTTCCCTTGTAATCTGGACAAAGCGAAAAATTAAGGAAATCAGATTTTTCAAAAAAGGGAGCCTGACAAATTGCAGGACTTTTTTTTTTTTTTTTTTTTAGGACTTCTGTAAAGGATAAGAAAGACATAAATCGGTGTAAAATAATTTATACTGATATTCTAAAACTTAAATTATATCACTTAGTGATAGCGGCACCTCAGTTGATACCTGCGACAGAAATATACATGAAATATAGAACAAAATGTCAATTCATATTTATTATAATGAATAACAACGAAGGGGTAGGTATTTAATATTAGGTTTACCTTTAAGCACTTAGCGACGAAACAATCGTGTCCTTTTGGAAGGTCTAGGTTCATCTGACAGCTCTTCCTGGGACTCCGGAGAATGCTCTGTTGCTTGTTATAAAGGAGAGGTTGTCGAAGTCGTCCTCTTCATTCAACTCAGTCAAGGCTATGGACGGAGTGTTGAGTTGAGTCTTCCCCTGACAAACTTTGCAGAAAATTTCAGCCCTGTTGTCTTGCAGGAGCATCTTCCTTTTCCGTACCCATTCTTACACCTGCATGACAGGAATTTCATAAAAACTTGTTATAAATAGTTTAAATACACAGCCCAGGATAGACCTACGAATGGATTACCTTACTTGCATGACAGTAATTTCAGCAGGGTTTTCGACGCTGATTTCTTCGTTGATGTCACTAGTGTCAGACCTTACTGGCTCCTTGAGGGGTTGTTGCAATTACTGAATGCGTGAAATGACAACTGTATTCCAGGGGGGGATGAAAGCTCTTCTTGAATGAATGATGTTGATGAGAACTTCTCGCAATTGGCACTTTCCTGGAAAAAACATTTTTTACGTTGGAGCCTAATCTGTTAAGTAGAGGATGTCGACCTCTGATGCTCTTTACCAGCATAGACTGATAGATTGGGCTCCAACATATAAAATGTTTTTTCCAGCAAAGTGCCTGTAGCGAGAAGTTCTCAATAACATCATTCATTCAAGAAGAGCTTTCTTCCTCCTCTGGAATACAGTTGTTCTTTTACGCATTTAGTGGTTGTAAGTTCATCTCGAGGAGCTAGTAGGGACTACCACTAGTGACATCAACGAAGAAACCAACTTCGGAATTCCTGTCATGCAAGTAAAGTAATCCATTCGTAGGTCTATCCTGGGCTGTGTATTTAAACTATTTGTAACAAGTTTTTATGAAATTCCTGTCATGCAGGTGTAAGAATGGGTGCGGAAAAGGAAGATGCTCCTGCGAGACAACAGGGCTGAAATTTTCTGCAAAGTTTGTCAGGGCAAGACTCAACTCAACACTCCGTCCATAGCCTTGACTGAGTTGAATGAAGAGGACGACTTCGACAACCTCCCCTTTACAACAAGCAACAGAGCAGTCTCCGAAGCCCCAGGAAGAGATGTCAGATGAACCTAGACCTTCCAAAAGAACACGATTGTTTCGTCGCTAAGTGCTTAAAGGTAAACCTAATATTAAATACCTACCCCTTCGTTGTAAATCATTATAATAAATATGAATTGACATTTTGTTCTATATTTCATGTATATTTCTGTCGCAGGTATCAACTGAGGTCCCGCCATTACTAAGTGATATAATTTAAGTTTTATAATATCAGTATAAATTATTTTACACCGATTTATGTCTTTCTTATCCTTTACAGAAGTCGTGCAATTTGTCAGGATCCCTTTTTTGAAAAATCTGATTTCCTTAATTTTTCGCTTTGTCCAGATTACAAGGGAACTATTGGTCTTACAAACTTCAGTTTGTGCTTAAATTAAAGCTAAATAACTGCTCTATAACTTTCTTTTTAATGACTTTCCTCGTAGAATGAGTATTATAGCCGATATTCTGGTCGGAAGGCGGCAAAACTACAATTTCGAACTTTTTAGCGAAAATTTCCAATGTTTGAAGTGCTGTATCTTGGGTTCTATTAGACCTACAGAGCTGAAGTTGCACTTAAATTATAGGAAATTGTGTCTTCTTATAAGTGTGTATAATGACTTTTTCCGTAAGATGCACCTTTTAGAAGTTATAAGCCAAAATCTGAAAAAAGTCCGAAAATTTCGATATTTTTAGAGCACCACGCAGTTAGCACAAGTCTTTCGAAGCTGAAAAATTTGTTTTACACTACTGTTTTCAACCCTAACAACATACCAATAAATCAGAACTGTTGCAACCAATGCGACCTAACGCGATTTTTATGTCTACGGTGACTGGGGTAAAGCTATTCACAGCCATTTTGGAGAACATCTATAGATCACTAGAATGGGAGCACTATGGTCTGATGATAAATGGAGTACAACTGAACCATTTAAGATTCGCGTACGATCTAATTCTTCTAGCCGAAGACCCCCACACCCTAGAATGTATGCTACAAGACTTAGACAACCAAAGCATAAAAGCTGGGTTAAGTATGAATGCCGAAAAAACCAAATTAATGACCAACTCAATCAAAGAAAACATTGAAGTAAATATGAAAGACATAGAATATGTGGAGAAGTATGAGTACCTTGGTCAAACAATATCTACCTCAGGAATGCATGAGCGAGAAATAGAAAAACGAATAAGTAAGGCATGGAATAGATTTTGGTCACTGAAAGAAATAATGTTGGAGAAAGAAATATGCCTGAATCATAAGATAAAAATATACAACAGCTGTATTCTACCAGTCTTGACCTATGGCTGCCCAACATGGGCAATGTCCAAAAAAGGAATAAGAAAACTTGAAGTATGTCAAAATAACATTGAGCGTAAAATATTAAATATAAAACTAAAAGACAAAATCAGGCTAACAAAGATAAAAAAGAAAACTAAAACTAAGAATGTTGCTACAATAGTAAAACAACAGAAATGGAGATGGACGGGACACATGCTTAGAGAAAAAATTGAGAAATGGAACAAAGACATATTTGAATGGTACCCAAGACAAGGGAAAAGATGTAGAGGTAGACAACTATACAGATGGTAAGACGACATAAAGAAAATCATCGGAATAACATGGAGACAAAAAGCACAGGATAGGAATACATGGAAGTCACTGGAAGAGGCTTTTGTTGAAAGACAAGCCGAAGAGGGCACTGATATAGGAAGTGAATAGTGATAAATAAATAAGATAATCTTGTAAAATTGTAATCTTCAGGCAAATAAAGGCTATAATAATAATAATAATTGTTTGGTATGCCAAATCAATAGAAATATCCCCAAATATTATACATAAATATGTGGTATCCAAGAGATATAATAAGACGAAGAGGAAGACCTACAATAAGATGGAGGGATGAAATAGTTGCATATGCCGGTATAACAAAGCCCAGAGATGCAAGATATAAAGAAACATCGAAAAGGAAGGCAGATATGTCTTTGCTCAGCAGTGGGATGAAATATAATAATAAAAAAAAACTTAAGAAATGTACTCAACAAAAAAAAACAGGCCATTAAAAAAATGCGTTTGAGATTTTAAGAGGTTACTCAGAATAAGTATAGAAATCAGGAAAAATATTTAAAAAATCCAGTTGACTGAACTAATGAGTTCTATTTCATATTTGTTCAATTGACTGAACATACGGGAATAAATACCCACCTGTTCAGTCAACTGAACTAGTGGGAACAACAGTGGCCAGTGGGTTCAAAGGCTTGTATTGTATTGGACTCCTGTTTCCATCCCCTCCTGTCCATTGTAAACGTTTGATCAAGATCAAAGGTTAATTTTAATTCGTTCAAATAAAATTCATATGGGAAGAGATAACTTCTGTAATGCGTACACTGCAGTTTCATACAAAATAACCGGCCGCGTCGCGTCGCGTAGTGCGTTCGTACCTTAATAGAAAGGATATTTAGAAATTAGCATTACTTTGAAATCTTTTTTTGGCAAATACATAACAGTATACGTGAGTCTTGTGAATGTGTTAGAATAAGTCGTTCTCCCCCACAGCTGAAGGACGACAGCGAGTACCCGGCGTGGCTGTGGGAGCTGCACACGGGTCCCGCGCCCCGGATTGAGGATCTGGATCCCAGCTCCAAGCGCTACTGGCTGCGCGTGCGCACCGCGGGCATGCGCCGCCGCAACAAGCTGCGCTCCATGCGGAAGTTCTAGGCTCTTAGGCAGTGCGCGCGGGCAACTCTTCTAGCGGACCGCACACTGACAGTAATGTTGACAGTATTTTCAAGCATTGACAGTGTGGTGGTTGGAACAAAGGACTGGCGGTGAAAGGAGTGTGGCGACATCTACCGTACTCGCCACAAACTAATCTAGAACGTGAAATCGAAGTTTCTTCTGTCGTACGCATATACCTTCCAACCATCAACAGTTGGATCGGTCCCCAGGCTTACCACCTCGCCTGGCGGAAGTACCTCCCTTTTCTTCCGAAGAGTGGGAACACAGTTCCTACAGGATGATACCGAGCGATGGAATGACAGTAATATTGATGTTTTGTAAAAATACTGTCAATATTCCTCACAGTATCTGGTCCGCTCAGGGGTGAGACATTCGGCGGCGGCGGCGAGGTTGCTCACAGCCCTTTGTGCCCATAACTTGGACTATAAATATGTGTCGGACTCGAAAGTAAACGACTATCGCAGTAGTGTAGTTAAAGTTTAGATTAAGTATGTGATGTTTTGTTGTGAAAATAAAATAAATCTATATTACAAAATAAAACTTTATTCGAAAACAAAATCCAAACATGACCAAAAACGAGTAACAAAGACGGCACAAACATGACTTGGACTAAACCAGCCGAGGGATAAAGATTTACAATCCAAACTGGAAACATACCCACCTGTTCAGTCAACCGAACTGTGCAACTGAACCAGTGGGAACAACGAGATTGGACTGGCGCAGAACGACACTGAGATAGCGCGTTGCACGCGAGAGTGAGAAAATACTGCCGAATACCTCGTGCCGGGTCCACCATTGAACAAACAGGTTATCTTATTTTCTTTAAAACTCATTCTGAAAAAATTATATTGTTTTTGTTAGCAGCAAGGTTCGGAACCGGTTAACAAATACCGGTTAATTTCGTTCGAATTTCGGTTAACGATTCCGTTCAGGTTAAACCCGGTTTCCAGCTTAACCGGTAAATTTGAATAAAATATCGGTTAATCAGGGAGCGGTTTCGTAACCGAAATAAGAACGAAATTAACCGGTTAAAATTAAAACCAAACTTAAGTCAAGTTCAGGCGCGTCGCGCGGGTGCCACTGCCCGAGTTTTCTGCTCACTTTCTCGCACGCTTTCAACTGTACAACGTCGCATATTCTTCAAATTAACCGGTTAATTCCGTTCGAACGAAAAATATCGGTTCTGGTTAAACCGGTTATATATACCGTTAACCAAAGCCTGAACGAAACCTTAACCACAATTATTTCGATATCGGGCTCAATGACCGAAACCGGTTTTTTCAAAAAACCGGTTTCCGAAACCTGGTTAGCAGCTTCACTGAGACTAGGTATCACTAAATAACTAACGGACTCCACATGTTATGGTGGTATTATAGTAAGACTTCAGGAATACATTAAATGCACCGATAATTCTAAAAGAAAGACGTGTTACTTAATACCCCTGTTTTCTCGTGGACCCACTATTTTGTCCCACTGGTGGTTCCACGAGGGAGACTTGTTTCTCGTGGTCCCACTACATTGTATATTGTGAACTAAGTATATCTTAATTGGACAAAGCATGGTGAATAAATTTTCCTCATCATATACGTACAATCTCTTTGTACTGATAGTATGAGTTTTCTAACTATTCTGTGTCGTCGTCGTGACACATAATAGATAAATTAATAAATAACAGTAGCATTGTTTTTTTTTCGTGAGATAAAAATACCCACCTGTTCAGTTAACTAAACTTGTACAACTGACCTACTGGGAACAAAGGAAAGATACCGGCTTTCAAAAGCGTACAAACCTCTTTGTACGCGCATTCGTAACCGCACTAACTTCAAAGAGAAGGAAAAAGTGGAACAATTCATTCTATCACTTGCTAATAATTATGAATGTTTATGGCTGATTTCTGATTTAAAGTGTATTCGTGAAAGTGTGCACAGCGTTGCTGTACATTTTTTTTGTGTATTTGTATATTTTATTCTGATAAGTAGTTTAGAAGTTATGCGGGAACAGCTGAACATACATGCATACGTCATAAGGGTTAAAGTCATAACCCTTCTTTTTGCTTCGCCGTAGTCGGGAAAAAATCCCTCACTTTTACTTTACAAGCAGTTCATTAATTGATATTACAGGTAAACTTGAAAGTTTTCAGTGCAGCAGCCTGGTCATATTTGATACTTCGTGTTCTAAAGTACCAGGAGAGCATGACCGAACAGAAAGTAGTGCCACATTACTATTTGACCCCCAAAGCAATGCGCGCCTATGGACCCCTTCTACTAGGCTACGAAGGAGGTCGAGGTGGAGGGATTTCAGCCGCTACCGACTCGTCACAGAATATCAGTCCCCTACTATAAGTTTCACCTATAAAAATATAATGCCACCTAGGTACTAGGTTTTCTAATAGAGGGCATGTACATAATTGATTAGGGCATCAACTAGTAATCCGGCACTGTCTACCTTCTGTTCGGTCATGCTCTCCTGGTACTTTAGAACACGATAGGACATGCATGTCCTTGTACTCCTACCAGTAGGAGAATGTAGTGCGTTAAACGATCATTAGTTAAGTTTTAGTTGTAATTCAATATTGTTTTAATATTCAAAATACAGTTATATTAAAAATAAAATCCGTTATGATTTGTCCTTTAATGTCACATAACAAATTGTTATTTTTTGCACCGAACGGAGTAGTGGGACCACGAGAAACAAGTATCCCTCGTGGAACCACCAGTGGGACAAAATAGTGGGTCCACGAGAAAACAGCGCCAACGTCTCATAAAAAAGCAAAGTCGTGTTTCATTTAATCGAAAACTTCATTTCGAATAGTCGAATAATTCATTTTTTCGAATATTTGTTTGTTGAAATTTTCGTTTAAATGTTTCTATGAAATAGTCTTCCGTGAAGAGAGATTCGGGAATCCAAAAGTGGACGAAGTGTAGTTCCAACGTGCAACCATTGCAGCCAAGCGTGCCGCGGCTACAGGCAGTCCATGGTGTCTTCCTTCACGATGAGCGGCGGCGCCCACTCGGCGTGCTTCGTGCCGAACGAATACGCGTATGGGTTCTGCGAAACCAACTCCCACGTTTTAGAACTATCCTTCAGTTATAGACGGTTTGAAATCTGGCTAATTTAGAAAAGTGTGTTGAAAAGTGAAATGTTTGTTTTATAGTCTGATTTTAAAAGTTTCGAAGCAACTAACAACACTTCCCTCCTTAAAGTTGGTGCTTTCGCGGTAGAGACTTAGACCTCCTAACCAGAGAGATCTGGCATGGGTTCAAATCCTGGCCAATGCACCAATGAGAACGTTATTTACATACCAATTGCTTTAATGGTGAAGAAAACATCGCATTGCACACCCTCCAAAGGTGTTAATCTAAATATGTATTCCCTTCACGTGACCGTGGCTAATATTAAGGGAAGGCTCTGGTGAATAGAGTTCCTGGTAAATTGCCTATGACCCCTTACGACAAGTTAACGCCAGGCAAGTCACGCCTAACGTATATCCCATATCTGTAACTAGCCACCCGCACGATGTGGAGGAATGACCTCCTCTTAGCGCGATGATACATCGAGCCACACACGGCCAGAGGCTACCTCCTTTCTTATTAGACAGCTCCAATTGGCGAAAGCTGACCAACACTACGACAATCCCTTCTTCAGTAATTAATAGGGTTAGCGAGCGTGCTCGAGGGCACGCGGGCAGTCGTCACCTCATCGCTTCACCGAGCCTGCATTGCGATACGTTTAACCGGCTCTGTGGTCCACTGGCTAGTCCACTCGCTTCACATCAGGAGGTCGCGGGTTCGATTCCCGGCAGGGTCCAACTTCGTAGGACTCGTTTTGGTTGGTGGTAGGACATCTTCCGAGTCCGCCTTGCTAGCTACCACCATCTTTATTTTATTTTTATTTTATTGTGACAAAAACAAACAGTCTTTTTAATGTTATAACAAATAACTTTGTACAATATAGACCTATACTTTCCTATATTTATTACGCTAAATATCAAAATATAAGTTTTTCGAGTTCATCTCGCCGAATGCTGGAGGAGGGTCCCCAACCCAACACACTAGCGAGAAATGAACTACAAGAAACAAAGCTATCGAGGAACAGTATAAATATACAGCAGATTTAAAAAGCAAGTATACACTAGAAGGATACATTATATTATACATAGGTATGTACATACATAACATGTGCGAACACACATCATGCATACAAACACATAAACATGTAGACAATCACGAATCACCGATTATAATCAGCTTCAGTTTAGTTTTAAACTGAGCTAGTGAATTTGAAAAAAGATCAATATTAAGGAACTTATTATTATAGGTTCTACAGGCTCGCCGAACGAAACTATTGCTAGTATAACACCTTGAACTAGTTGGTACTGCAAATAGTAGGTACCATACGACGACAACTTCTCTCTCGTCTGCGTGGTTCTCGGAACGATGTATTGTTTAATAAAGAAGGTTCAGTGATAAGATTATTGATAATTTTGAAGAGGAACACAGTGTCCATATAGTCGCGACGATCACTTAAGAGCTCCATTCGATACCGAGCAATTGAGTGCTCATAATCCTGGTAAAAGAAACTCATTCTATAGTCCAGAGCTTTGACAAACTTTTTTTGTCTTATCTAAGTCTTGCCGCTAAACATCAATGTTAGTAGCATTGTTGTGTTCCGGCATGGAGATAGTCAGTTCCCCATTGAGTTGGGGCATTGTAGTAAGCCCTTTCCAGGTGTGATGATGCCAAGGGCTTACTAATTGTGGATAAAAGAAATTGTTTGATATTGGAGACAGTGAAGTGTACTTGGAGGTAAGAAGGTACGCTACCTTCTTGGTGTTGTAGAGGTTGGGCGGGTAGGCGGCGGGGCCGGGCGACTTGGTGGCCTTGCCGGCGCCGTCCAGCCGCGCGCCCAGCGAGAACACCGGGTACCTGCGGCAGCGGGGCACGCACCACAGTGCAACTGTCACTTTATACAATCTGTGGCGAACGAGAACACTGGGTACCCGCGCACAGACACACAGGCAGGCGGTCACCCAGCCCGGTCACAGCGCGGCGCGGGCACGGTCACGCACGATGATTGGCAGGGGTAGGGTTTTCAGTCGGAGTTCCGGAGCTTCGTAACTCCGGAGTTCGGAAATAATCGGAATTATACGTGAAATAGCAAGTTAAATGACTCAATAAGTGAATAGAATAGAAAAAAAAGTTAACATGAAAGTGCTAATAAAACTTAACATAAAACGAATAAAAACTTATACAGTCGCTTCTACGATTTCTAAATTCTACAAAATTGTATCAAAGCGGAGCCAAAGCTTCAAAGATTTCGAGCGATACTAACTTATTCCTGTATACGTTCTGGTCCTTCTGGAAGTAGGCGGCGGGGCCGGGCGACTTGGACTTGTTGTTGTAGCCCACGCGCGCGCCCATCGTGTAGGCGGGCCCGGCCGGCCCGCAGCGCACGAAGTACGCGTTAGGTGCGGGGCCGGGCCGCTTCAGCGCGTAGCCCAGCCGCGCGCCCATGGAGTACTGTGGCGCCCGCGCTTCCTTCATCAGCGGGCAGCGCTCCGGTGCATGCGCCCCCGGCCCCGGCGTGCGCAGCGCCGCTCGAGTGGGGAACCGCGACCCGAAGCTCCACGCCGGCGCCGTCATGACGCCGTCCCGCGTCACGCGCTCGATGCGGTACGCCGGCCCCGGGCCCAGCGGCCGCAGCATGTAGCGCACGTTGGTCCCGAACGAGAACATCGGGTTGCGGTACCGCGAGGGGTCGTGGTTCGGGAACCCCACCGTCGTGGGCAGCCGGTAGGCGCCCGGGCCCGGCCCTGCAACGGCTCGGGTGTTTTAGCTACCTACACCTAGCTATGAATGTCACACAGCAAACTAGAGGAGAGCTCTACTACTTAAATCTAGTGCCTCAGAATTTCATGGCTCAGAAGTTCAATAAGGTACCTTCTTACAAAAATGCATGTCAAGCAAACGAGAGTTTTGCTTTGGCGATTAATTCCAGTACCTCAGAATTTCAATCTGTGTGATGTGTGAGCACGATCAGATCAGTCGTGTGCACTCGAGTACATGGTCGTAGTCATATTCCGAGGGCTGCAGCAGACAGATCTGTCGGACCTTAAGGGTCATATGGAATAGTCTTCTTCTTATCGTGTGGCACATTTTTTTTTTTTTTTTTTTTTTTATGTGATAGATGGCAAACGAGCAGACGGATCACCTGATGGTAAGCGATTACCGCCGCCCATGGACACCCGCAACACCGGAGGAGTCACAAGTGCGTTGCCGACCTTTGAAATGGGATGGGGGATGGGGGAATGGGGAGGGGGAGGGGGGGTTGGGCCTCCGGTACCCTCACTCACTCGGCGAAACACAACAAACGTTGCTTCACGCCGGTTTTCTGTGAGGCCGTGGTATCACTCCGGTCGAGCCGGCCCATTCGTGCCGAAGCATGGCTCTCCCACGTCTAAATGCACATTAAGCATGCTATCACAAGGGATAGACGGCAGTTGCCTGGGCCTAATGTAATAGTGACAGTGTTGGATGAAATCATAAGTCTTGTCGGCCGAGACCAGCTCGACCAGGCGCAACCTAGTACTTACACATTCAGATTATCTATCTGTTACTGTAATGTTAGTAAGTTTGTTGACGATAATCATATGGTTTTACCGCTGGATCTGGTGTGTAGCAGTATACCGAGGATACCTACCTAAAAGTAAAGTCTAGAACAGGGCCAGGTGCTAGTTACTGAGCTAACTTACCGAGCGGTCGATGAGCCATTGTGTCTGTGTTTTCAGGATGGTAAACCACTAAAATTTCACTTCATTTAAATAAATATTGATAGTTTTATCACGATAATTTTGACATTGGGCGATCCCCCGGCGCGGAGCCTAAAAACAAAACAAACCGAACATTTCAAAAGTCGAAACTGTCACAAAGCATGACAAATTCGTGATCAGGAAAGCTGCTAATAATGGAGACTCTTTGGTTGAAGATGCTTATACAGGTTGCAACAAAATAGGTGGAGCTTCTGCTCACCTCATCACAGAAAAACTTCTGTTTTGCTGAAATCACAAAAAAATTGCCTTTCCTTTAAAAAAACTGACCAAAAGCTGTTCAGTTTTAATGAAGTGGCCAATTTTTATTTTGTAATTTCATCGAAGTTGTAGAACAAGCGTTATATACAGTACGATTAGTAGAATGCCCAGTAAACGGGTCTTGCGTCTACTTTCTTGTTTTTATACGTTGCACCCAGTGCCGTAAATAGAGCGGTGCAAGAATGGCCAGACCAGCCAGGACTATTATTTTTTCGGTTTGCTCCTGATAAGTTCCCGCTGCGCCCCTAGTGCTCGATTCCAACACATACGTACCTACATGCCAGTATCATCAAAAATGTCTATTAAATTAGACAAAACATCGCGCTCATTTTTTTGGCAGCGCACGCACGACAATAGAACAGATTGGTAATGATCCAGCTGAAGAAGTAGAAAAACATGCCGCTGATTTGAGTATCAAATATTCAGCAGATATTAATGCTACTGAATTTTGGGCTGAATTAGACACTTTAAAGAGTCAAGTTGAAACGACTACTTAGTCGAACTAGATTTAAAATAGATGTTTCCCAATGTAGTAGTCGCTATAAAGATTTTCTTAACAATGCCAGTGACTGTAGCTTCCTGCGAATGATCATTCACTAAGCTCAAATTAATAAAAACGTACTTGCGGTGTGCTTGCGGTCGACGATTGGCCAAGAAAAGTTGACCGGCCTTGCGATTTTGTCGATTGAACGCGACATAGGACGGTGCCTGTCGTATGAAAAGGTTATCAACGATTTCGCAATGAAGAAAGCGCGAAAAGTAAATCTTTAAAAAAGTTTATGGCTTGCATTGCATTAATAAATCTTTACTATCTGAACTCATTCATTTGTGTATTGTGTAGTTGTGAATAATCTTGCAAATATTTTCGAATAAACGTTTTCACCAATTCATACTTAAACGCAATTTATATTATGCTACCTACCTTATTCAAAACTCTACCATACCAAGTATTAAATTAAATTAAATTTTTCAATTAAATTAAAATAAAATAAAAAATAAATTAAATTAATTTACAGTTTACTGAAACTTTGCAGGGTGTTATTTTATTATAGAAGTATGAAAACCATAGTGGCCCAAAAATTAAATCTTAAGCATCAGGGTGGGCAACCCTAGTGCATATGCACTAGTGAACTTGCGTTTGCGTTGCTTGCCTTGCGAAGGGTCCACTAAACATCAGATGGCTCGTCTGCTTGTTTGCCCACCTCAGTTCTTTAACCTTCTCAGTCCTGAAGCATGATTTCGTTTGTAACACTGAAAAAAATTACTTCGACGTACTAAGGGGTTTTTAAATAAGTTAAATATATATATATATTTTTTTTATAATGTCCGGGACAAATCACACACGGTCATCTGGCCCCAAACTAGGATTCCCTGTATCTTGGGAACCAGAGACTGATATACATACACATATACATTTTAAACACATACATATATAGATATTATACACCCAGACTCAGAGCAAAGAGCATTCTGCTCATCACAGAAAAGTTTGCCCTGTGTGGGAATCGAATTCAAAAAAATGAACATTTTCGCAGATATGAACTACGAAATAAATATAAAAACGATGTATGTCCTGTGCTTGCAAAAAGTTATATGTATAGTAAAAGCTCTGTAGTTGCTGGTGCAAAAATTTTTAATCACTTGCCTGAATACATCAAACTACTAGATGGTGCCAAATTTAAAATGACATTAAAGGAGTGGCTAATTGAGAAAGTATTTTATACCATGGATGAATACTTTTCAAATAATCAATTATTATTAAATATTATGTGTTTTGGAACGTATACAACAATTATATTTTCTATATTATCTGTGGTAAGATGTTGTCTCTATACTTACTCGCTGTAACAAGATGGAGTCTGGAGTTGTGTGTCGCTATCTAAAATAAATAACTAATCAATAATACCACGACTTCTTTCATTCTCCGCCTATCGCCTAAACATAAAAATAAAAGGTTATGGGCACAGGCGTTGCAGAATAAAAAAAGAAGAGAAATACAGTGAACAAGAAGTAGGTAAGACGCAATTGTTCGAGAAAGCGTCATCCGTCATTTTTTTGTCGTGAAGTTGTGAGGAAAATCTGAAGAATAATCGTATTATAAACATAATATTGTTGCTGGTCGAGGGAATATAAACAAAAACAAATTACAGCAACAAGTCGAGAGGTTGTGAGGTCATTTATTGTTCACTGGTCGTTGTCATCAAGATGGATTCCATACAAAAGTTGAACGGGAAGAACTATCAAACGTGGAAATTTCAGTTGAAAGTAATATTAAAATCGAGATTCCGCTTCCGGGGTTCGTGGTTGATGCACTTGTCGCGTATAGTTTATCAAAATTAACTATTTTTCCTTCGTGTTTGAGCCTTTCTTTTTGTGTGGTTGTGGTGTACGGTAGTTTCCGTGAGTATTTAGATATAGATTGCTTGTAATTTTTAGTTAAAATGGATGTGGAGGAAAATAAACCTCCTGATCCTGATCCTAACATAGTTGTACCAGAACACATGGACGTTTCGCATTCGCATGTCGAGCAGTCCCAAGACCTGTTTTCTCCCCAGAACCCTGTACCTACACAGGATTCTCAGGTCGCATCCACATCGAAAGGCGTTAAAAGATCTCATCAGGATGGAGATAAAGCAAGTCCAGAAGTTAAAAAGTCTATTATCCACCCGGATATAGCTAATGCCTCCGACGAGACCATATTCCTTCATCCTTCACTGTCTCAAGTGAAGGTATATCATACTGAAGACAAAGGCCCCTTCATAGTACACATATTTAGGATAGAAGCTGACCCAGCAGCTGGCACTACTATCAGGCCAATTAAATTTGGTCAGTTTCTAAGCCAAAATGGCATCAAAAATATAATTCAAGGTGGGGTGAGAAGTATTGGCCGAAACAGAATCGAGGTAGAATTTAGGGCTCCAGAAGATGCCAATAATTTCATCTCACACCCTGCTCTGCAAACTGCCAAATATGGTGCCATTATACCATCATACCACGTTACCAGGATGGGCCTCATCCGGGATGTGCCCTTAGAATGGTCTATGACTGAGCTAGTAGATTGCATAGAGCTTCCCTCTGGTTTTGGACCTATCATTAAAGCCCGTCGCCTAAAAAGGAAAGGTCTTGACGGCCATCCATCGATCCCCACCCCTGTCGTTGTTCTAACCTTCAGTGGTCAAACCCTCCCCGAACGAGTTTATTGCTTCCACTCCTCTCTACCAGTAGAAACCTACCAGTTGCCTACCATCCAATGCAACAACTGCTGGCGCTATGGCCACACACTTCGCCAATGTCGTTCCCGGACCCGATGTCGAAAGTGTGGGGACACCCACACTGGTGACGCCTGCCAACTGCCCGATACTGAGGCAATTTGTCTGCATTGCTCAGGCCATCATGCGGCTGATAATAAGGAGTGTCCCGAATTGGGCAGACAAAAATGCATTAAAATAATTATGTCTCAGGAAAACATCCCATACTCCCAAGCGGCATCCAGATGCCCCCCAGTTCGGAGATCTTATGCGGATATGGCTAAATCATCCAGCCAGCCTCTATATACCCCCTCTGTTACACTCCCGCCTCCTTCTCCCCAGTCTTCTTCCCTGCACGCTCCCACTGCTCAACAGTCATACAAAAAGACTATTTTCTCTCCTCTTCGTCCTAGACCCCAGTTGGAAAAGGGATATGATATTCAGGCCCACCGTGACCTAATCAGAGAGTATGATCCTCCGCAACCATCTAATGGTTGTGCTTTTCAAAACCCAAGTCAACCATCTCAAAATGAAAATTTGTTAGATCTTTTAATATCAATTCTGATAAATATTTTTACTAAATTCAGTGATGCTGACTTACCGCCCTACGTAGCACAAAAACTAGGTACTCTTATCAATCTTTTTAGTAAACATGGATCGGTTCCTACAGTGGAATAGTAGGAGCCTTCGTCGTAACAAAGCCAATCTGCTTCAACTAATTAATGATTTTTCTCCTGTTATTGTGGCCATCTCGGAGACATGGTTTGTCCCTGGTTCCCACTTTCGACTCCCTGGGTATGCATGTCTCCGAGATGACAGAAGTGACGGTTATGCTGGATGTGCTGTGTTCATCCGTCGCCCAATTTCTTATTCATTAATTAACCTCCCCTTACATAGTCCAGATTTAAACATTATAGCAGTCCGTGCTTTAAACATCTCATTTGTCTCTGTGTATATCCCTCATCCTCAGAATAGTTTATTCCAAGAGTTAAGACTGATTATCTCCTCTATCCCTAGACCTATCTTAATCATGGGAGACTTTAATTGTCACCATGAATCTTGGGGTGATTCTAGATGTGATCATCTTGCTAGTTATTTCATAGAAATTCTTGATGACTTAAATATATGCATTTTAAATAATGGCACTCCAACTATCAGACCAAAACCCTTTCAAAATCCCAGTGCTGTGGATCTTTCATTATGCTCACCTTGTCTCTCCTCATTACTTACATGGTCTATCCTGCCAGATTCGAATGGTAGTGATCATTACCCTATTCTGATCTCTAAACCCTCTTCAAATGTCATTCTCAGAAGCCCTCCGCCTCTGCTAAAATATAAACTTCAAAAAGCTGACTGGGACAAATACTCTAAATTAACAGATGACAAAATTTTATCTCTGACCTCTTCCCCTCAGCAGACTAATATTAATGATAAAATCAACCATTTCATCCTCTCTTTAATTACTTCTGCAGATGAATCAATCCCATTAAAAAAAGTATTATCCAATAGAAAGGTGTCCCCCCCTTGGTGGGATGAAGAGTGTACAGAGTTTGTTAAACGTAGAGCATCTGCTGAAAATGAGTATTGTATATGTATGACCCAAAGTAATTTTATTAATTATCAGAAAATTGCAGCCCAAACCAAGAAATTATTTTCTAAAAAAAAGAAAGAAGGCTGGCTCAAGTTTTGCAGTAGCCTATCTCCTAATACGCCTGCTTCCATCGTTTGGAAAAATATTAAACGCTTTCGTAATGCAATTTGTCAATGAGTCTGATGCACCTTCGAATGATCCCTCCATTTGGTTAGACATGTTTTCCAACAGCTTAGCTCCACCTTCCGCACCTTCCTTTGATTGCTTACCTATTTTCTCCTCAGTGTGCTCTCGTGATCCTTTGGATGCCCCTTTCTCTTTTGATGAATTTTTATTAGTCCTTAATTCTTTAAAAGATTCTTCGCCTGGGCCTGACGGTATCCCCTATTCATTTATTTGTAAAGCTGGTACTAGAACTAAACATTTCTTCTTACAAATTCTTAATGATATATTTGAATCTGGCTCACCTCCAGAATCTTGGAAGTCTCAAATTATTATCCCAGTACATAAACCTGGTAAAGATCCTACTCTCGCTTCTTCTTACAGACCTATCGCTTTGTCTTCTGTATTACCTAAAATCTTGGAACATCTTATTAAGAATAGACTAGAATGGATAGTTGAATCCAGGAACATAATTCCTAAATCTCAATTCGGCTTTAGGAAGGGTTTGAGCACTAGTGACAGTTTAAGTATTTTAATTTCTGACATACGACTGGCGTTTATAAACAAACATTATCTGGTGGGTGTATTTTTAGATATTTCTTCTGCGTATGATAATGTATTGCTTCCCATCCTCAGGCAGAAAATGCAACAGCTGAGTTTGCCAGCGAAGCTCTCACATATCATAATGAACCTCTTAATGGCTAGAAGTATTCAAATTCGCTCAAGCTCGTCGTATTCCTCACCTAAATCTGTCTGGAAAGGTCTTCCTCAGGGATCCGTTTTAAGTCCTTTACTTTTTAGTTTATACACGTTTGATTTACAAGATGTGGTTACTTCTTTCTGTAACGTTCTTCAATATGCAGATGACTGTGCCTTATATTTGGCATCCGAGTCTATGGAAGAGATTTCTACTCGATTAAATTTAGCTTTACAATATCTCGGTGATTGGTTAGAGAATCATGGCCTTTCCTTATCAGCCCATAAGAGCAAAGTGGTAACTTTTTCACGTAGACGCATTATCCCCCCTATCGATATCTATATTCAGGATACTATCGTCCTCACCGATAATAAAGTTAAGTTCTTGGGACTTATTCTTGACTCCAGACTCTCTGGCTCCTATCATATTGATTATGTTGTGTCCAAATGCGAGAAGGCAATCAACATACTGCGCTGCCTTTCGGGAGTATGGTGGGGATCCCACCCATACTCCCAAAAACTGCTTTATAATGCTATAATTCGTAGCATAATGGATTATGGTACATTTCTGATAGAACCTTGTAACAAATTAGCTCTGCTAAAGCTTGACAAAATCCAGTATAAATGTTTGAGGATAATCATTGGAGCCATGAAATCATCGCCAATCAATGCTCTCCAGGTAGAAAGTGGTGACCCTCCACTTTACCTACGTCGTCAATTTCTATCAGATCGCTTTGTTTCTAGAATTCTTCAGAATTCCTCCCACCCGCTTATTCCTAAACTTCAATTACTTTCTAGACACCTTCAGTCAAATTTCCCTTTATTTTTAACTAGCTATATGAATATCACTCGCTTGGAGAGTCCTCTTTCTCAAACTCCCTCCTTCCCCCTTTTTACTTTTGGTTACGATTCTCTCATTTTTAAACCTAATATCATTCTTAACCTTGGTTTAATTAAAAACGACCCTGGTGCTAATGCTAAATTCTTAAAAATTATGTCTCAGTCATTTCTTGGATGGACTACAATATTCACTGATGCCTCTAAGTTGTCTGAGGAGGGCTGCGTCGGTGCAGCAGTCTGGATCCCTCGATATAAAATTATATTAAACTATAAAATCCCTCCTATCTCATCTGTTTTCACAGGCGAATCGATCGCCCTTCTTGAGGCGATCTTATATGTTGAATCCCACTCTCTAAATAACTCTATTATTCTCTGTGATTCTTTGAGTTGCTTACAAGCAGTATTATCCAATCCTTTTCGAAATAAACTGAGATTCACCGCTATTTTTTCTATTAGAGATGCCCTATTTCGGTGCTACAAAAAGAATATTAACGTCGTGGTTGCCTGGATACCTAGTCATTCCGGTATAGTTGGCAATGAAAACGTGGATCAGTGTGCTAAGCAAGCCATAACTCTGGGCTCTCGAACATATTATAAAATTTATACCCATGATCTGAATGCCCACGCCAAAACTGCTCTTTCTAAACATTGGAATAATTTATGGTCGGAGTCAAAAGCTATAAAAGGAAAATTTTACGGGGATATTCAACCAAATATTCCTACCAAACCATGGTTCTTTTATTTCCCTAAAATTGATAAAAAGTCTTGCTCTATTATCTGTCGTTTACGTCTAGGTCATGCCACAACTCCAGTTCATCTTCATAAGTTAAGGATTAGGGATAGCTCGATATGCGAATGCGGTCTGGACGAAGGTTCTGCCGACCATATAATTTTTTCATGCCCTAATAATAGATTCTCCATATATGATTTCCTCCCTAACAAAATCCCTCGTCCCGTCTCTCTTAAATTTCTCCTGTCTTTAGTTAACACTCCTTTTGTGTATAATCTATGTGTATTTTTACGTATTAACAATATTAAACTGTAGTATACTAACAAATATGTGAATGTCCTGTGTTGTTTTTTTGTTTCAGATGGCTCAAATACTACCTCATTGATAGCTCCGTTTAGTTAGATTATAGGTATACAGTGCATCTTCAATTACCTTGGACACTGGCGGAATTGCCATAAATTTGGCAGAGGCCAATAAATAAAAGTTGAAGTTGAAGTTGAATATTAAAATCAAAACATCTATGGGAAATAGTAGAAGGCAGTGTCGAATTACTGGGTGATAGCAGTGGGGAAAAACGAAAATCGTGGGAAGAGTTGGATAATAAAGCTCAAGAAATAATAACAACAAGGTTGGAGGAAAATATAATCTCTCATATTATTACCTGCACTACAAGCAAAGAAATTTGGGATAAATTGAGTACAATATATGAGCCGTCGTCAAAAATAAATGCACATCTATTGCAACAAAAGTTTTTTGATTTAAAATATGAAGAGCCGATGACTTCTTTCTTCTCTACAATTGAAACTATTATTCACCAGTTGAGAACAGTCGGAGAAACAGTTTCAGAAAAAATGGTTATGACAAAGATAATCATGACTCTTCCAGAAAAATATAAATATTTCATATCAGCATGGGAAAGTGTACCGGAGGATAAACAAAGCTTAGGAGAATTGCAAGCCAGATTGATACTTGAAGAACAGAGGACAAACTCAAAGGAAGAAGAAGAATGCAAAGCGTTTGTGACAAAAGCATTTAGAGGAAGAAGTAGCAGTAGAGGAAGAGGAAATTTCACACCCAGAGGTTATCAAGGGCAGCCGAATAGCAGCAGGTTTCAGCAGCAGACAGAGCAAGAAAATAGAATGAAAAGTGTTATAAAATGTTTTGAATGTGGAAAAATTGGACATTTGAGAAAGGACTGTCGTAGCAAGAAGTGTCACTATTGTAACCGTATAGGTCATATCATCAGAGACTGTCGAGTGCGTATGCAAAAAGAGGAAATGGAGAAGAACAGCAGAACAGTTAACAGTAAAGCAAGCGTCTTCACTATGATGAACACATGTGAGGAGCAGGATATTTGGATCATGGACACCGGCTCGACAAATCATGTAACAGGTACTAAGAATAGTTTTATAGAGTTAAAATACCTTTCAGAAGAAAAATATGTAGTGGTCGGAGACGGCAGAAAACTAAAAGTAGTAGGGATAGGTACAATACAATTATTTGCGAAAGTTGAATTAAACTATAATCCTATAATATTAAACAATGTGTATTATGTACCAGATATAAAAGTGAAATTGTTTTCAGTCAGCAACGCTTTGGATAAAGGTTATGAAATGGTGTCTACAAGTAGTGGATGTAAATTTTTACAAAATGGAGAAGTCAAAGCCACAGCGGATAGATGGGAAAATTTTTATGTTATGAATTTCTGTTTGAAGCGAGATAGTATGGTTTTGAGTTTAATGTCATGGCATCAAAAGCTAGGTCATCAAAATTTTGAGTATGTCAAGGAGATTTTGAGAGAGAATGATATTAAATATGAAGATAAACCAGAACAGTGTGAGGATTGTATCAGAGGAAAACAACATAGATTGCCTTTTAAACAGAGTGACAGTAGAGCAAGTGTGCCAGGAGAGCTTTTGCATATGGATTTGTGTGGTCCTATGGAGGCAGATTCGTTAGGAGGGTCCAAATATTTTTTATTAATAAAAGATGATTACAGCAGTTACCGTTATGTATATTTTTTAAAGAATAAGTGGGAAACAAGAGAGAAAATTGAAGAGTTTATTTTGCACTTTGAAAATGAAACAGGACGTTGCGTTAAGATTATCAGATCAGACAATGGAACTGAATTTACAAACAGAGGACTTCAACAGTTTTTCAGAAGAAAGGGAATAACACATCAGACCACAGTAAGTTATACTCCTGAACAAAACGGCAGAATTGAAAGAGAGATGAGAACAGTGGTAGAGTCTGCAAGAACCATGATAATACAAGCAGGATTAGAAAAGTCACTGTGGGCAGAAGCAGTAGCAACAGCCGTGTATGTAATAAATAGAACAGGAAAAAGCAAAGAAAGTCATAAAACACCCTACCAATTATTGTACAAGAAGAACTTTGATATTAGTACATTGGAAATATTTGGAACAGAAGTATACATACATATACCAAAACAGAAAAGAACAAAATGGGATGAAAAAGGAAAGAAAGGTATTTTGGTAGGATATGGAGTGAATACCAAAGGATACAGAGTATGGATACCAAATACTACTACAGTGGAAACAGTAAGAGACATAATATTTTTAAAGAAGAATGAAGAAAATATAAAAGACTGTCAAAATAATCAAGAATGTTCATGCAGTAAGAAGAATTATGTACAAGGAGAGAAAGAAGAATTGGAAGAAAATAGAAATAAAAATGTAGAAAGTAAATATAGAAGTGAAAACGAAAAAGAAGAAAGTCAAAGTAAAACAACTGAACAGATACCAGACATATCACAAGAAGAAAATGAAACACAAGAAATTAATTCAGAAAATGAAGATATTCAAGTCACTGATGAAGAAAATGAGTCTGAAAGAGAAGAAATTGAAGCTATCAGAGAAGAAACAGGATCAAGAAGAGGAGAAATAAATGTAGAATCAATTCAAACAAAACCAC
This sequence comes from Coleophora deauratella, assembly GCA_958295455.1. NCBI lineage: Eukaryota > Metazoa > Arthropoda > Insecta > Lepidoptera > Coleophoridae > Coleophora > Coleophora deauratella. The sequence goes on from OY282411.1 coordinate 12,124,989, forward strand.
CAGAAAAGAGAAGTGTAAGAGAAAGAAAAAAGCCAATTTGGAGCAAAGATTATCAATTTCTTACATATGAAGAAGCATTGGAAAGTCAAGACAAGGATAAATGGAAGGCCGCTGTACAAAAAGAGTTGAAAACTTTAAAAGAAAATAATACCTGGACAAAAGTAGAAAAAGCACCTGAAGGAAGCGAGGTTATTAGTAGCAAATGGGTATTAAAAATTAAAGAAGGAGGTCAGTACAAAGCAAGATTAGTGGCACGAGGTTTTGAACAATCAGTTGATGATATGGAAGTATATGCACCGGTAGCTGGACTAACAACATTCAGAACCTTCATCGCGGTAGCCACTCAGAAAAGGAAACTTGTACACCAAATGGATGTCACCGGAGCCTTCTTATATGGAGATATAAAAGAGACAGTGTATATGAAATTACCGGATGGGATGTTAGTGAAACTTAATAAATCTATCTATGGCTTAAAAAAGTCACCACGTTACTGGAATGAGAAGTTTAACAGCGTCTTAGAAAAAGAGAAGTTCACTAAGTCCAAAAATGACCCATGTCTTTACACAAAGAAGGAAAATGGTGAAGTGTTATATGTGTTGCTATTTGTGGATGATGTTTTGTTTTTTGGACCTGACAATAGTGTATTAAAATTTAAAGAACTTATGAACGTAAATTTTGAAATGAAAGATTTAGGAATTGCTGAAAATTACTTAGGGATCAGTATTAGCCAGGATGTGACACAGGGGGTGACAAGATTAAATCAAGAAAAATACTTAGAGAGAGTGTTAGAGAGGAATGGTATGGCAGATTGTAAGGCAATAAGTACACCTATAGATCAAAATTTTAATTTTAAAATATTAGAGAGAGAGAAGCCTGAATCAGGAGAAATTGAAAAGAAATGTAGACAGTTGATTGGAAGTCTGCTCTATGCATGCCAGGGAACTCGACCAGATTTGTGTGTGGCTGTTACTTTTTTGAGCAGATACCAACACTGTGCGAGTGGACTATTATTTAAATGTTTAAAGAGAGTGTTAAGGTACATTAAAGGAACATTAAATCTGTCAATAGAATATAGATGTGGTGAAAATACAATACTCACAGGGAATGTTGACTCGGATTGGGCAGGAGACGTAAGAGACAGAAAATCAACGAGTGGTTTTACATTTAAAATATTTCATGGCCTTATAAGCTGGCAAACTAAAAAACAAAATTCAGTAGCACTGTCATCTGCCGAATCCGAATATATGGCCTTAAGTGTAGGCATTGCTGAAGGATGCTGGTTAAAAATGTTATTAAAGGATTTTGGATATGATGTTGGAATGGTTATTTATGAAGACAATCAGAGTGTTATAAGAATAGCTGAAGATAATAATAGTAATAAAAGGTTAAAGCATGTAGACATAAGATACCATTTTATAATGGAAAAGGTAAAAAGTGGGGTGGTGAAATTAAATTACATAAGGAGCAATGAAAATGTAGCAGATCTTTTTACCAAACCACTTGGAAAGACATTATTTGAAAAACTCAGAAGTTTAATTTTAATTTAGATTGTTTCTTGAAAAGTTGGAAGCTTATTTTTTATGTTACTGTAATGATAGAGTGTCATAAATTCTAAATTAAGGGGGTGTTGTTATTAATTCCAGTTAAGGGGATGTTGTATTTCATTTTATTAAGGCGATGTTGTCACCAACTTTTATTAAGGCGATGTTAAGTTGAATTTTTATGTTTTTAATTTTGATATTGTTTTTAAATATAAAAACATAATTGTTGAGGGGGTGTATTAAATATTATGTGTTTTGGAACGTATACAACAATTATATTTTCTATATTATCTGTGGTAAGATGTTGTCTCTATACTTACTCGCTGTAACAAGATGGAGTCTGGAGTTGTGTGTCGCTATCTAAAATAAATAACTAATCAATAATACCACGACTTCTTTCATTCTCCGCCTATCGCCTAAACATAAAAATAAAAATTATCTATAAATGACTAAATGATGTTATACTATTAATGTGGAAAACTTGACTATTGTATGCCCGAAAAGGGTAAACTGATGACACTAAACAAATGTAACAACTATTTTACTCAGTTTTGACAATAAATATTATCTTATCTTATCTTATCATAACCCACGATTCTTGGATCAGAGGTCAGGATCGCTAACCACTTAGCCACCGAGTCAGTCAAGTCGAGTTTGTCCTCTCTGTAACACGTTTTTTGTATCTAGTTCTAATGCATTGCAATAATTTTTATTTAAAATATCGCCAGGGAAAGCCCCACAGAAAATGTCCCCTGTAGGGGACTTGAGGACCGAGGATGTTACAAAAATAGATTTTTCTTCCAAAATATTACATAATTGGTCCACCAACACCAAGTTTTATTTTATCACCCTGAATGAAATAAAGTAGGCCTATACGTAGCATTGCTCTAGGGTACCTATAATATCTAAAAAAAACAAGGGCGCAGTATAGAAGCTCGCACAGGGCGCAAAAAAGGCTATTTACGGCACTGGTTGCACCCTTGTTTACTATTATCCGACGGCGGCTGAGCCACATGACAGGACTAATTGTTGAAAGAAATCGCTAGTTCAGTGTCTGAAAATCAGCGCTCAACTGAGACATGCTTTGAGCAAGAAGCTGAGCCACTGCCATCTGCATTTCTTTTGTCAGCTATGAGTTTGATATTAAGTAATTGATATGGCTGTGTTTCATGTTTAAAGTTTTATAGGCAATAAGTACATTTACCTACATTGTAATTGTGTGTATTTATGTCGAGGCTTTTCGTTGATGCAAGCAATGCTGAATGAATAGGGGCACATACTGATATGACAGATATGTGATCCGAGCTGCGACCTTCGCATATACATAAGTACATAGATGGCAGATGCAAACGAATAAACGCAACCACTGGATGTTATGAAGGCTTTATTAGGATTGAACTGACACTCAACAACATATTAAGGTAGTGGAGGTTTCACTGGAGTCTCTGGTAGGTGTTCCGCAGGGGCTTGAGCGGCGTTCGCTCCGTGCGGGCGCCCGGCAGCAGGGCAGGCGGCAGAGGTGCCAGGGCCGGAGGCAGGGGCGACGGGGCCGGCGGCGGCGTCGCGGGGCTCTCCTCGTCATCTTCATCCGGGGTGGCCGCGCCCCACTGCCGCACAACAGTTTACATTACACAGAGACATGGTAAGTACTACTGTCTCAACAAAAGTTTAGTAGTGAGTCTCAGTTAACGGCTTCTACACGTATTTTGTTACACCGCGTTAAACACCAAACCTACATACCTACGAAGAGGGAAATCCAGAACTGTAGAAAGCCACTAACTTCACAATACGTATGGCCGCGGCCGGCCGTGCCGTGAGGAAGTTTATGTGTGTGCGTGCGTGCGGCGCACCTGCGGCGAGAGCGGGTGCGCCCGCAGCGCGCGGCCCAGCGCGCCGGCGTACAGCAGGTTGAGCAGCCCGAGCGTGTGTGTGTGTGTGTGAGTGAGCGCACCTGCGGCGAGAGCGGGTGCGCCCGCAGCGCGCGGCCCAGCGCGCCGGCGTACAGCAGGTTGAGCAGCCCGAGCGTGTGTGTGTGTGTGTGAGTGAGCGCACCTGTGGCGAGAGCGGGTGCGCCCGCAGCGCGCGGGCCAGCGCGCCGGCGTACAGCAGGTTGAGCAGCCCGAGCGTGTGTGTGTGTGTGTGAGTGAGCGCACCTGTGGCGAGAGCGGGTGCGCCCGCAGCGCGCGGGCCAGCGCGCCGGCGTACAGCAGGTTGAGCAGCCCGAGCGCGCGCAGCGTGGTCTCGAAGCCGAGCGCCCACGCCGCCAGCCCGCCCAGCACCGGCCCTGCGAGTGAGCGTTAGCGGATGTTGGAATAGTGGAACCGACTCCTCAGTAGTCATCCACTCCACCCTGGTACCTATTGGCTATTGGCTAGAAGCCATGTAGCAATCGGGTGCAGTTATGTACATCGATGTTCGAAAATGTTGCTGGACTGCCGGAATATGTGGCAGTATGGGCATAGTGGAACTGACACGTTATTCTTTATAGCAAAACCACTCCGCGGTGGCGCAGTGCAGCAGCGCGGCAGCGCGCGGCGCATGCGCGGGGTGTGTGTGTATGTGTGGGTACCTGCGACGTAGGCGGCGCTGGCGGCGCAGTGCAGCAGCGCGGCGGCGCGCGGCGCATGCGCGGGGCGCCGTAGCAGCGCCGGCACCAGCGCCGCGTCCGCCGCGCCCAGCCCCAGCCCCAGGCACAGTTGCGGCACCCACAGCCACGATACCTGCCGGTCGCACTTCCATTCACTGCATTGCTTCTATAACCCCATTTCTTTAGGAACTTATTGTATCAAAACGTAAACAAACTTGATATGTATTTTTTATAATGTGGTGTTAAAATTAAAATTCTGTAGCGCGCTGATCAACCAGATGAACTGACCGAGCTCACGAGAGGCAGCGCCAGCGCCGCCACGCCGACCGCCAGTTGGCCCGCCAGCGCCACGGTCTCGGCCCCCAGCAGTCGCGTCACAGAGCCGAGACAGCTCGTCGCCACGGCGTAGCCCGCGCTGTCCGCCACGAACACCGCCCCCGTCTGCCAGCGCTGCGGACCACACCGACATCTATCTGTCTATCTAAGCAGCACACATTAGCCCACTGCTGGATATCGGTGAGACGCCCCCTGGATAGGTTACGCGTGGCCGAAGATAGGTATAAGTGGCGTGCCTTGGGGGAGGACTATGTCCAACAGTGGACTGATACAGCTTGATGATGATGATGATGGGTATGTATAGGCCTTTTCTTTTACACGTATTTTTTTTGGCAGCTGGTCATCACTACTCCAACACGCCCACGATCAATGGACTTCAGCTTTTTTTCTCGATTGCAGCCGCTTGTTGCTGTTATTGAGGAGACGAAAATATTAACGACCAGTGACATCAAAATGGGGATTAAATCAATACGAATGAGCATAGGTGGGTGAGCGTGAGCGAGGGCGGAGTTAGAGAATAAGATTTTTAGATATAACGGTGGCGTCTTTTTTCAGACGAAATCACAATTTAAGCTTCATAGAATCCCGTGGATGACAGTTGAGAGATATAAGTTTACCCAAACTGCGTTCCTCTTTGCACGTCTAGGAAGTTTCCGGCAGATTCTTCCCCTTTTTTGTCCACAGTTGGTAGGCCGTTGGCATTAACTTACCTGGTGGTAATAATTAATTTTTATTTTATTGTGACAGAAACAAACAGTCTTTATATAACACTTAATATATAACAAATAACTTTGTACAATATAGACCTATAGTTTCTTTGCCGATATGTGGTAACCCATTTGGCAGTCAAGTTGAGTTGACAGAGTTGTAGGGTAAATGGAGGAGGTTGCAGCTTGCTGGTGGCGGAGCGGAGGACAGGATGTAGTGATTACTCCATGATTGCTGTTCAGGTACTGCTCGGATACTGCACATTTATTGGTATAAAGTAAGAGTATTTATACAGATTATAACTGACGTCACACATATTAGTATGCTCTTTGTAAGCACGTTCGGAGATGTTATAATATGCAGATTTGTGGAATCTGCAAGGTCGCTACATTACACCCCCTTGGAAAAAATGAAGTTTTTTTACATAGTTACATAAAACGTATACATAGGTAGTAATTATATAATACAATTATTCATTATACACTTGACCGAGACACATCGTTGCGACAAAAAATGCAGAAAGTGCAAATTGTGATTTACGTTCCGTCGATTGCGATATCGGCAGTTTCTTTACGTGCCTTATTATGTATGATGCCTTGTCGGCTGTAAACAAAAGTCACGTTTAGTGTCTTCTTGGTAGCGAGCTTGCATACATTATCTTGTAGCATAGAGCAGAGCAGCAGTTTCAGTTTTTAATTCATGTCCTCTGAAGCGGTGCAGGCAGTAGATGGAGTGATGATATTTTAGCTAGAGAGTCACGATGTTTTTAATATAATCCTCCAATGTAGGGTTTCATCTTGAAGTCTACAGTTTGTACCTACGTGAAGTTGACGATGACGACGTTATTCAGCTTAAGTCTTCAGTGAGTCGAGACGAGCGATTTGCGGCGCAGGCTTATATTCTTCATATTCATTGCAATTTGTGCTCTAAGCTGGTTGCGGAGCGTTTGTGCTCTACGCTAGTTGCGGAGCGTTTGTGATCTACGCTTGTTGCGGAACGCCACATTTATTTGCTCAACGCTTGTCGCGGAGCGCGCGAAACCGTCTCGTGCGGTCGCGATGATATCTTCACAAGTTGCAGTTTGCCAAGCGCCGGTGAGTGTGCCGACCAGATAAGTTCCGGCGTGGGCTGCAGTGATTTCTTGTAGATATGTTGTGCAATTGGAAGAGCCTGGAGCGCTTTGAATATTTTGATAAACCACTGTTTATTTTTAGCCAAAGATTGTCGCATTGTCAACCAACGAATCTTGGATGCTGTAGTGGTATAAATTTTTTGGTTTCATCGTTTCTTCGATCGTTGTTAGCTCGTTGCCGTTGAAGCAGAGGTTATTGATACGATTAGTACAACACTGTTGCGGTTACATTGTAGTTGATTTGAAGAGTTGTTTCGAAGTTGACCCGTTGATGATGCTTGCCAGTTACTTGTTCCATGTTTTCAGAATTGCGTGTTCTTCGTCGGTGGTCACCAATTTGCCGGTAGTTGTATCACGTCGGGGTCACCAATTTGCCGATATGTGGTAACCCATTTGGCGGTCAAGTTGAGTTGACAGAGTTGTAGGGTAAATGGAGGAGGTTGCAGCTAGATAATCATCTCGACGCCTGGTGGCGGAGCGGAGGACAGGATGTAGTGATTACTCCATGATTGCTGTTCAGGTACTGCTCGGATACTGCACATTTATTGGTATAAAGCAAGAGTATTTATACAGATTATAACTGACGTCAGACATATTAGTATGCTCTTTGTAAGCACGTTCGGAGATGTGATAATATGCAGATTTGTGGAATCTGCAAGGTCGCTACAGTTTTCTATACTTATTACCTACGCTAAATAACAAAATATAAGTTTTTTGAGTTCAAATCTCGCCTAATGCTGGAGGAGGATACTGATTAATGATACCGAAGCTAAGATGGAAGCGGGTTTATCGAGATTCTTCCAGGTAGGTAAGCTATCTATGTGTTACATGTCACCTGCGAGTGGAACTTGTGCGTGATCCAGAGCGGCAGGCAGGGCTCGAGCGCGGCCATCACGCAGGTGGTGAGCAGCACGGCGCCCGCGCACGCGCCCGCCGCGCCGCGCCGCGCCGCCGCCGCCAGCGCGCGCCAGCCCGCCCCCCCCGCGCCCCCCGCGCCCGCGGGGTACGCCTGCCGGCAGGGGGAGGGGGATATGTAATAAGGCACCAGACCGACGGCCGGCAGGCCCGTTGCCCGTGGTTATGACAGGAACCCCATTTGAATCGTGTAATGTTGAATCCTGAAATGTTCAGAATCTGTTGATGTTAATAAAGGCGCCGGTCCAGATGATATACATCCGTTACTTATAAGTAAATGTGCTTCTTCTCTAGCCTCGCCTATCACATTTTTTTATTTAGATTCACTTAAGCAGGGTTATGTACCGTCTATATGGAAAAGAGCGTGGGTGACTCCTATTCCTAAGGGTATTGTAAGCAAGGACATAGAAAAATACCGTCCCATCTCAAAACTATGTCAGTTTGGCAAAATCTTGGAAAAAGTTGTTACAGACCAGTTGACTATTGCAGTACGTAACATAATCGTCCCTAATCAGCATGGGTTTTACAAAGGACGTGGCGTCGATACCAATGTTCTTTGTTTTACAGAGCTTATTCTTGATTCTATGAACAAAAAACATCAAGTAGATACTGTGTACACAGATTTTGCCAAGGCTATCGACACAATTTCCTATGATATGATATGTTTTTAATGAAGCTGTGGCAGCTTGGTATGCACGGCGATCTATTTCGATGGATTAAGTCCTATATTGAAAACAGATGCCAGGCTGTAGTGTTAAGTGGCTATTCATCTCGATATGTAAATATAAGCTCCGGTGTTCCGCAAGGTTCTCATATAGGCCCTTTGCTGTTTATATCGAGGTGGTGTGTGCGACTGTGTATCGGGCAAATAATTTCTTGTTTTTCTGTTGCGAAGTTTACATTCCTCCCAGAACTATTGACAGGGAGTATATGTATATGTTTCATCTGTTAGAACAATGCTGTGTTCAGTATGATAAGGTATTATTAATCGGCGATTTAAATATGTATTCCGCTAGTCATGAAGTGCAATGTTATTTCGAATATTTTGTCACCTTTTGTGGATTTCGTCAATGTAATACGATTTCAAATTGTAATGGGCGGACACTAGATGTCGTACTTACTACGTTACCCGATTCTGACATCGTTGTTGGGGAAAAACGTGACTCTCTAGTTCGCATAGACCCGCAGCATCCGCCGCTGAGCGTGCGCTTTGTTCGGGAGCGGGTTCCAGCGCCTGTCGTCACCTCTATTACTTCCATCGCCCCTTATCCACGATGGAATTTCTCTAAGGCTGATTTTAACGCACTTTACGCCTCTATAGCGGCGGCAGACTGGAGCGAACTCTATGAAAAGAGCAATTCCAATGACGCCTACGATGTTCTGTATAACATAATATATTCTATTATGGACAACTGCATCCCCAGACAAAAACCTAGAACGGATAGTCTCAGATATTATTACCCGGAATGGTACACCACTGAGTTAATAGCAATGAGCAACATCAAGCGAAAATCGTTTTGGCATAGGAAATATAAATCTAATCAGTCGCATCAGAATTATGATATGTTCGCTTATCACCGTTCTATGGTTAAAAACCAAATTAATACGACGTACACTGCGTATCAAAACCGCGTATCCGCACAGCTTATTCAAAAACCCAAGTCATTTCGGAGTTACATTGGGAACAAACGTTCTAAACGCAGCAAGAAGCTTATCATGAAAGAAGGTCAAGCGTTGTCAAATAGCGAATGTGCAAAATTCGCTAAGTATTTTAAATCGGTGTATGGATCCGATGTACTAAGTTAGATATCTCACAAGCGGAGAAGGCAACATTGGATGGAAGTGCTTGGGTGGATGTGGGACAACTTTCCTTGCAAGAGGTAAGTGCGGCTCTTGCACGCTTAAAATCTAAACATTCGGTGGGTCCTGATGGCATTCCTCCTTATATAATTAAGGATTGCAGACTAGTAATGGCTCGTCCTCTGCAACACCTTTTCAATCTCTTTCTGAACAATGATTCGTATCCAGAAGGCTGGAAACTTACGCGAGTGACACCGGTCCCGAAAGGGACGGCTGCAAGCGACGTATCCGGCTACAGACCATTGGCTGTGTTATCAACTTTTGCCAAGATTTTTGAGTCGGCATTATGTGCGTCAATTGCCAATCAGGTAAGTGCTCGCCTTAGTGATGCTCAACATGGGTTTAGACCAGGTCGTAGCACAAACACAATTTATTATGTTTTATGAACTATGCCACACCTGCGCTAGATTCTGAAGTGGGCGCTCAGGTAGACGTTGCATACTTTGACTTCAGGAAGGCATTCGATAGCGTAGACAATGACGTTCTATTGTCCAAGTTCGCAGCTGCAGGCTTCACCCCTAGGTTGCTTCGATTCTTTGCAAGTTATCTGAGCAACCGCAACCAGTATGTTGAGTACGCTGGACACGTATCGGAACCGTATTTGACATTAACTGGTGTCAGTCAGGGAAGTAACCAATGGACCTACATTGGAGTTTGTTTTGATGGTCAATGACCTTCCAGAAGTGGTCAAGGATAGCCGGTGTTTACTCTTCGCGGATGATTTGAAATTGTTTTTTTCAATAAAAGATAGGATGGATTGTGAGTTGTTGCAGAGAGACATAAATCGAGCCGAAGAATGGGGGATCCAAAATAAACTACCGTTTAATGTTACAAAATGTAGCGTGATGTCATGTAACCGAACGTTAGATCCAATCACTTACGAGTATCAAGTTGGTGGTCAAAAGATGACGCGCGTTAATTCGATCAAGGACCTGGGAGTAACTGTTTCCCATAACCTTATATTTAGGGAGCATATAGTGGACGTTTGCTGCAAAGCTTTTCGAAGTTTAGGGTTTGTCTTACGCACGGAAGAAAGAGGTAGGGTCTTACGCGAGACGCGGGACTTTAATGGCACAGCTGCAGTCAAAGCGCTCTATAACTCCTTTGTAAGGAGTAAGTTGGAAAGCAGTGCAACCATATGGAACCAATAACACTGAAATTTTAATGTGCGCTGACGATACAAAAATATTCAGAGTAATTCGTGACCCTAGTAATTGTGAAAAACTGCAAAGGGATTTAATAAATTCTGAAAACTTTTGTAAGAATAAAAATCTCTTTTTAAATCCTGACAAATGAAATTGTATAACTTTCACTAGAAAAAATAACATAATTAATTATAATAGACTTTGTAATAGTGAACTAATTAGGGTCAGATAAACTAGGGACTTAGGAGTAACAGTTGACTCTAAATTAACTTTCGTACCACATATTGATAAAACATTAGATAAGGCGTATAAAATGTTAGGATTTATTCTTAGAGTGGGTAAACCTTTTCGTTAACCTGCTACTTATAAACTACTTCACAACAGTTTAGTTCGTTTAGAGTTTGCTTGTTCTGTATGGTATCCTTTTTATCAAGTCCATATCGATAGATTGGAAAGGGTTCAAAAGAAATGTATGAAATCATTAGCATATACTGGTTGGTTCTGCTAATGGCAATTTCGACTATCACTCCTTGTGCAATAAATACAAGCAAGATGCGTTGTCATATAGAAGAGATGTGGTGGACGTTGTATACTTATATAAAATCCTTCATAGCTTAGTTGATGCTCCTATTTTGCTTGAATCACTTTCGTTTAAGGTGCCTCGTCGTGGTCGTGTGAGAAAAGTGCGTAAGAAACCTCTATGTATTAACCCTAGTGTCACTTGCTTTGCGCATAATAGCTACCTAAGACGTGCATGCAGAATATACAATGATAAACTGGTAGATATTGATATATTTAGTGAAACACTAGCTAGGTTTAAAAATCTAGCAAACAAAGCTATTTGTCAAGCCTCTTAATTTTGTACTTATCAAATGAATATGTTACTTTTTCATGCTATTACTGTATGTCATTGTCTTTTTGTATTACTTTAAGATATTATACTGTCAATACCCTATACCTGGAGATAGATAGTAACTTCAAATTAATTAAATGTAAGTTAGGGAATTATAGATCTATAACCATAGTATATTTGTCATGTAATTTTTATTAATATGACTGTTTATTCGTCAATAAAACAAAAAAAAGTAATGCGCACCGGAAGAAGAAGCGTGGACAGGCCTCCAACTCGGTGGACCGATGACCTAGTGAAGGTCGCGGGAAGCAGCTGGATGCAAACAACGCAATACCGGTGTGCGTTGATAGAGCATCTATTCAGCAGTGGACATCATTTGGCTGATGATGATGATAGTAAAGATTGTCAACCTATACGTGCAGGGAGTTCTGCCATCTTTTTGTTAGGCTCTTACGATAAAGAATATTCGTTATAATCGGAAACTCTATTTTTACTAACTTGCACTATGTAAACTATCCCTTGCTTGGCATTGAAAAGTTTACCAACAGCCAGACTTCTGATAGTACCAGACGTCCACTCGACCTCTCAATCATTTATGTGATCTGATGTTGTATCACTCACCCTGTTGAACTCTTCTTGACCCAAAAACGTGCACTGCATGCCTGCAATCCACGAACAGATTAGGTATAACACATTACTGCTGCAGCCAGCTACGGCTGATAGTGTGGGTAGTTCGGTTAGTTGAAGTGCGGCAAAGACTCTTCTGAAAGATTGCGAGGATATTACAGCAACAACGAACGTGTAAAAAAACCTTGCATGATACAACAAAGTTGCGATGATACCTTCGATCAAATAATCGAAGCATGATAACAATATTAGGTAACGAGTCTACGCAAGAGTGTAAATATGAGTGGAAATTCAAAACTTTTTACTTACTTACTTACTTACATTAGTAGGCAGTTAAGAAATATTTCCTCCTCAAGCCACCAGTTACCCGTTCTATTGGTTTAGGCTGTGTTCTGCGTTGTCTGTCAGGCAGTCACAATTGTATAACATGAGGTTTCATCAAGATCTTTTATTCGATACCCATAATTAGAAACACTTGGAATCGATATTTGATCAGTAGGTAGTTAGTATTTTATTTCATTCTTTCTAATCTAGTCAACTAAACCTCAAACTCTCAGATGTTACCGAGATTGACGAGCAGAGCGGCAGCGAGCAGCAGGAAAGGAGCTCCGCGACTCCACATCTTGTAGGCCACTCCGCCGAACGGGTACCCCACCAGCACACCTGCACAGTATTGAAGTAGATGCTTAACACTTTCTTTTAAATCTATTTTTTTCTACCCAGTACAAAGCTCCTACCATTCGGAAATTGTACACTGAACATTTTGGGATTTACAGGGGAGGCCCAACCCAAAACACCAGAGGGGCGCCTCTCATAATTCCTTAACTACATTTAATTTTATTGATATTTTACTTGACTTGCCTGGCATAAAACCTGTCTTTCTACCTATTTAGTAACAAAAACTAAAAATAACAAGGCACAAGCTTTACGTAGAATAGCCGTGTTACCGGTGGTTTTTAATAAAATTAATAGCGAAACGACAGGACTCGTGAACTGGCAGAGGTCACAGAAGAGGTAAATTATTCTAAATTTTGAGTTTGAGTTTGAGTTTGATTGTAGTTACGTCATCGACAGCCAAAAGACGTCCACTGCCGGTCATGCGCTGTCCGTATCCAGTAGCTTCCCGTAACCTTCACTAAGTTATCGGTCCACCGAGTATTAGGCCCGGCTACGCCACGTCTTCCGATGCGTGGTCGTCAAGAGTGAGAACTTGAATGCCCCAACGGCCATTTGTTCTACGAGATATACGCCCCGCCCACGGCTACTTCAGTTTAGCGATTCCTTGAGCTATGTCAGTTACTTTACTTCTCCTACGTATCTCCTCATTTGTGATTCGATCACGTAGAGAAACTTCAAGCATACTATGCTCCATCGCCCTTTGGGTGACGTTGAACCTTCTTACGAGGCACACGGTACGACCATGTCTCAGTTCCTTGTTCCATATGTCATCCCTGGCAACACATACTAGTCTTGAGACACTGCGGTATTTTGGACTTCAAGATATTCTGGAGCTTCGCGAACGCTCCCTAGCCGAGCTTGCTGCCTTTGTACAGCAGTGAACGCGGATGATGCTTAGTGCAACACCAGGCAACCGCCATCTATACCTAGTGGATAGCATAGTTAAATCGTGCCACACGATAACAGAACAGAACAGCAGTGAACGTCTTTTGGCTGGTGATGAAAACTTTTTTATATAGTTTATAGGGCGGCAAACCTTACAGGCCTGGGGCTCCAAATTTCAGAATACGCCACTAGGGATTTAACTTTTAAATCTGTACGTACGTAATCGCTCACAGGAAGCTCAAGCCTATCTGGGGATCCTTGTATACCTACCTGCTAATACTTTCCAAATGTTTCAGAAGAGATCGATTTTTTGCTGGAGCCTCAGGAAACAATTTTGAATTCAGGTCTCAGGTCAAAGACTGTTAATATGCGCTAGTTAAGTTTTTTCTTAAAGTTGTATTTAGTTAGGTAGATATATCTTTCTTTCGTTTGCCCACTCCTAAACTACGGAAACCTTTGCTTCCTGGAAAGTTTGTGAGCATTTCACGTGATTTATCTCATCCACAACTACTCGCTGAATGGATTCATATGGTGTAGGTGGGCAGCACTTGCAGCGATACAGCAATTACGAGCACCATTTCAAAGCGGCCATAGCTAAAGGTAAAAGAACTCTTTTACGTTCCACTAGTGTCCAGCCGCCAGCGCAAAGATAAGAAATAAAAAACTTTATAGTGGGAGCTGCAGCGCAACTCACCGAGCGCCTGCGCGCCGAGCAGCTGCGGCAGCGCGCGGGGCCGGGCCGCGGCGCACAGCGCGAGCCCCGCCACGCCGGCCAGCGCCGCGCCCGCGCCGTGCGCCGCGCGCGCCCCGCCCGCGCACGCCGCGCCCCACGCGCCCCACGCGCCGCGAGCGCCCGCGCACTCGCCGCACACCCAGAACGCTGCGGAAACAGCCGGACACGTTACTGGAAAACTGAAATTGTCAAAAGGGTGCCACGAGCAGTTCCGCCGATTGCGAAGTAGTTACCGGATGACGGAGCAGGGCAGCAACGATAAATAGGTTAAGTAAGTATCTATCGCACCGCCACGAACTAAACCTAGAACGCGCTATTGAAAGTTAGGCATTAAAATTCTCGAGTGGCGACAGCGCACCAAAAGACGTAGCGTAGGCAGGCTCCCACTCGGTGCGCCGATGACCTGGTGAAGGTTGCGGCAAGCCACTGGATGCGGGCAGCGCAAGACTGGTTAGTATGGAAATCCTTGGAAGAGGCCTTTGTCCAGCAGTAGACGTTATTTAGCTCAAGGTACTCCCAACTCATTGTGGACATCGGCATGGCACATGCATATCGATGCGATTCACCGAGGACTACGGCTCGGCACACGCATGGCAGAAGCTCAAAACTGCCATGCGGGGAAAAAATGCAAAAACGAAGTCCCGAGAATCTGGAGTAGGAAGGGAGTAGGCTTTACTCAAAAGGTGCGACCAGTGATGGTGAGGTTACCCATGGCGGCGGCGGTAAGCAGCGCGGTGGCGGCCCGCAGCGCCGGCGCCGGCCCGCGCCGCAGCACGGCGCCCGCCGCCAGCGGCGCCACCACCAGCTGCGCGCCCGCCTTCGCGCCCAGCACCACACCGACCAGCGCCTGACAACACCCATCCTTTTTATTTCATCTGGAAGCGTTGTCTTATTCTTTTTTCTTATCGTGTGGCACTTTTTAGCCAAACTATCCACAATGTATAGACGGTGTTGCCTGGTGTTTAGTCCTTTCATCTTAGCTGCTAGACGTCGACATGGGCTATTTCCAATGGGACGAGCATTTTCGTTGAGGTTGACCACTAAGGGCTACGTGGCTTTGGCTTTACACATTACGTGCGGCGGCGTATGCGCGGTCTGCATGTTACTACACTTTTTATACAGGTTTAAGTAAAAACACCACTACCGAAAACTTTAACAAGTTGATCTACTCATGTAACTGAAAAACTTTTGCTTTGGAACTTATGCTAAATTCGTAAAAAAATGGACTTTTCGTACAAATTAATCGGCTAATCAACCAATCAACCAAAAAATGAATTTCGAATGTAGCATGGGTTCCTTGGGAAAAGTTGCTCAGTTGCATGAGTAGAAGTCACCATTAAGTTTCCGGAAGTATTCTTTTCGCAGTCAGTCAGTCAACATAGTCAACATAATTAATTGGCGACCTGCCAGCCGCCAATGCCGTCGTCGCGCTGCGCGGCGAGCTGCCCGGTGCCATTGAGCATGGCAGCGAGCGGCGCGCGGCCGGCCCACTGCGCCAGCGCCTCACCGCGCACCCAGTCCGGGATTATCGGTACTGCAACACACAAGCAGCACCTCTATCGTTAGTCGTCAGTCTGCTCACATACACGTCAAGCGGAACTGCATCTGGGTAATATAAAGAAAACGGAAGCGTCAATACTTAATATCTTAGCGGCAACAAGTGTTCAGTCTATCGGATACAGGCCTTCCCACATCCTGGGACACGTGGATCCAGAGGCTGCTAGCTAAGATCACTGATAAACAGTTTTCAGAAGTTTTCGATTTTCCAGAAGGCGTCCAGTGTAGTGGTGACTGTCCACCACGGAGCACTGCACTATGCAGAGAGACTTCCACCCAGTTTGGGAACAACTTTATATTCTAATCTGCTACCAGGCACACGACACAATTTTGTTTTACCTACCTACAACGGTAAGCAAGACGTTATCCAGAAAGAAAGTTAAGTATATTAGAGCGAAAGCGATCGCGCTGCCCGGAGACGACTCCTCTTCATACTTCATCACTTCGCCGTTATACCGTACACCAAGTAGGGACTTATCTATATTAGGAAACCAACACTGGGAAGGGTGGCAGAATGATAGGGTTGTCTGGCAGACACTTTCACGCGACTAAGTGGAAGATTATGGTATCAGGAGGACATAACATGGAGCACATTTCAGGAGACCGTGTCGACGCGAGCGCGGTGCGTTCAACAATGCGGCGGCGCTGAGTGGAGCGGCGGCGGCGGCGGCGTGCGTGTGTCGCGCCGATAACGCCGCCGCGCCGCTGCGTTTCCAATCAGTGCCCAGCAGTGCGTGTGGCCATCCCTTTAAACCAATTTACTGTAACCCGCCCGCCGCCTTTCGCTGTGTGCGGATAAGACACGATAACACTTAAGAATAAATAAAGTGCCTAACACTAACGTACGTTCCTATAACACCTGTTGATTCATTATCCTTCCTGCATGATACTCACAGGTGAAAACTGTAGGACCTGCGTGCTTTTGCTTACCTTGCATTAAGTGTAAGTATTTATTAAGTACCCGCCATCCACCTTTCAATTACCTACTAAGTAACTAATCAGTGCGAATGCTTTGTATTTTTACACCCTTTATTTTAAAGGTCCGAAAATCTCATCACCTGAGAGCGGGCAATTCGAGAATATTTTATCCAAAATCAACTTATGACTGTAATCTTCCTGTTTATATTTAAAATCTATTGTTTCTTGTTTTCAGTAAATGAAAATAGATTCTGTATTTGGAGGTCTTGGGGTGGAAACCGCCCCCCCTCCCGCGCTCGCTCGGCTGTTTACTGCGAATAGAGCCCATCTCACGCTCATTGGGGCCGCAGCCCGCAGCCCGCAGCTGGGACCGACACAAGGACATTATACAATGTCATTTATAAAAGTGGACGTGAAGATATCCCTCGTGGCAAATCAAATCAAATCATTTTATTGCAAGAACATTAGGTAATTACGTTACAGTAGATGTCAAATAAAGTATTTTTAGTCCCGTAATATTCTGCCTTTATTTGTTAGGGCATGCAATTTCATAAAAATTAAATTAAATGTCAACCTTTGATGAATAGTTATATATAAAATTATTATTGTAAATAATATAATTGTAATAAGTAATAAAATAAATAAAACAATATGGGCAAAATAACAGAAAAAAATTAAAACTACAATACCTACATTTGTAATTTTTTATAAAGTCATTCTATTTTATCTGTTAAAAATTCATGTATGCTACTTATAATAGCTTTTTGATACCAATAGAGCGCATATCTCATTCTTAAATCCATTTATGTCAAGATCTTTGATTCTATTAGAAAATCTTTTTTGTACCATCATTGTTTTTGATGGAACTGCAGAAAGGTTTTGCATATTTCGTAGATTTCTTACTAGAATTTGAGATTTTTCCGTAAATAGAGCATTGTTTATTTTTAAAAATATGCAAACCTCATAGATATATAGACATGTTAATCAAATCAAATCAATCAAATCAAATACTCTTTATTGACTACAATACAAATACACATAACACATAGAAACCAAAAAAGAAAAAGAAACAAGTAGTACAATCTGGGCGGTCTTATCGCTAAAAGCGATTTCTTCCAGACAACCCGGGGTTCGGAAAAAAAAACAAGGAATCGAGGTAGAACGCGAGTAACAGAAATTACGTAATTATCAATTTATATACAAACAAAATAGATCTAATTTAAACTATACTAATTTCAAAACAATAATAACCTATAAAATACAATGATAATAAATAAATAAATACATATATATAAACATTAAAATATATACATACATAATATAATATCTATATTATATATATAATATACATATATAAACCAAAGTAAACAATGAACGACAGTGAAGCTATGCAATGGATATAATACTACCTATGACAGCGCAAAGAGATGTTCTTTAATCTGCGACTTAAATGATTGAATGGAAGGAGCTTGTCTGATGGAGACGGGAAGGGAATTCCAAAGACGGATAGCTTGGAGAGTAAAGGAATGAGCGTAGAAATTTGAAGAATGCGGAGGTACATAAAGGCGGAGGTTGTCGGAAGAACGAAGTATGCGACTATGGGTTGAAGAAAGAAAAGTAAAGCTTTCATGAAGGTACATTGGGGATTTAGGTAGAAAAAGAATGCAAAAAAGAAGGGAAAGGATGTGAGACTCTCGTCGAGAGCGAATCGGAAGCCACTTGAGGTTCTTCCGGTGCTCAGACACATGGTCAAATTTGCGTAAACCAAAAATGAACCGGATAGCTAGGTTTTGAAGGCGCTCAAGTTTGTGCAAATAAACCATGTTTAAGTCCGGGTAACACACGTCAGCGTAGTCCAAAATGGGTAACATCAGCGACTGTGCCAGCGAAATTTTAGTGGCCGTGGGCAGAAAGTTACGCAATCGGTTTAGGGATTTGAAGGTAGCAAATGTCTTCCTGCTGACCTCTCCAATCTGAGCGTTCCATGACAGCGTTTGGTCGAAATATATACCAAGGTTTTTAACCTTTTTGCTGTATGGGATACAAGTACCGTCAAACACAATCGGAGGTAGTCGCTGGAAGTCAAGCCTGGATATAAAGTAAGGACTACCAATGACGATAGTCTGGGTTTTACTGGGATTGACTTTGTTAATGTCAGTATTCTGTATTTTCGGAAAAAAGGAAGACAGCTGTCAGTTGGCTTCAAATGAAAAATGGCTCTTATGCATCTCTTGTGTGCTTTAAAAACACATTCTTTCAAGGTACTATTTCTCCAGAAAATTAGTCCATAACGAAGGGTTGCTGCTGCGAATGCATGATATGCTATCATAGTAGCATTTCGGCTAGCTTTTGTGATATTTTGTGCAATGCAAAGGAATAACTGTGTAACTTATTTGAGACAGTTTCACAGTGTGACTGCCATGTCATATTAAAATCTAATGTTAATCCAAGAAATTTTGTAACTTTCACTGCTTCTATTGTCTTTCCTTGGTATTGTATAATTGGATCAATTCTTGTCACTCTTTGATTAAAATGCATTATTTTAGCTGCAATGCATTTTATTTGCTCGCCGTTTTTGTAAAATGCAAAGGAATAATTGTGTAACTTATTTGAGACAGTTTCACAGTGTGACTGCCATGTCATATTAAAATCTAATGTTAACACAAGAAAGTTTGTAACTTTAACTGCTTCTATTGTCTTTCCTTGGTATTGTATAATTGGATCAATTCTTGTCACTCTTTGATTAAAATGCATTATTTTAGCTGCAATGCATTTTATTTTCTCGCCGTTTTTGTAAATGCTCGCAGAGCTCTAAATGCTAGAGCTCTAAACTCTTTACACTCCACAACTGTGGACGCACTATGCCAAGGAAGAATATCGTCAACTGAAGGTGCAGTACAATGACGCGTTTAGAGTTCTGTTCAGATTGCCAAGGTATTGCAGTGCCTCTTTGATGTTTGCCGAGACGGGTGTTAAGGGCCTCGACGACGCTCTGATACGCCATCGAGTTTCGAAATTCAGAAACGCCGTCTTTGGATCGCAGAACACTCTTATCCAAACGATTTGTGACTATTGTTGTAATTATTGTAAAAATAATATTTTTCGACACTGGACTAACTTATTATTCAATAAGTTTGCTGTATTAAACTGATTAATATTAATTGTTATAAGGACACTCTGGACACTCGTATTATGGATCTCTGTAATCTGAAAAAAAAATGAATTTTATTTATTTATTTTTTAGTTTATTTATTTAGTTTTCTCTAGGTTAATTTTTAGCTGATTATTGTTCAACCAATTGATAACTTTCTGTATTGTTTCATTGATTTCTACTTCGTAACTTTTATTATTTTGGCAGTCTATCAGTATTGTGCTATCATCAGCAAATAGACCATAGGATATTTTACTGTACGAGGCATATCGTTAATATACAGGGTGTAACAGAAATGTGTGACAATACTTCAAGGTTGGCTTTTACCCACCAAACTGAAGAACTTTTGTTCTACAACTTTGTTGAAATCGCAAAAAAATTTTTGACTTTTCATACAAACTTGGTTCGCTAGCTGATCGATTTGTATGAAAAGTCCAAAAAAAGTTTTGCGATTTCAACAAAGTTGTAGAACAAAAGTTGTTCAGTTTGATGGGTAAAAGGCAACCTTGAAGTATTGTCACACCTTTCTGTTACACCTGTAGATGAGGAATAACAGTGGACCGAGTACGCTGCCTTGGTCAAGTGTGTTAATTGTGTTCTACCACTTTTAAATTAAAGGTCATATAACTATGACTCGAATATTATAATAGCCTGGATAATACACATCTGCCGTTAAAACCACCTTGTCATGGATATCAACAGACTTGCACCACCTACTGCTTCCATGATTCCCTCAAGACTAATATAAAGTCATTATTTCATATGATTACATTCCACAACCAATAATCAATTCGCGAAAAAATTTTGACTTTTCTAACAAGTCGAACAGCTGATCGGTCAAACTCAGTATGAGCAGTCAAAAACGTTTCATGAGGACAGTTGTTGTGATTCATGGGTAGGAAAGCCAGTCGGAATAGTTTCAGCTCATTTTTTTAAGAGCTTATAGAAGGTAATTTAAATAGGGGGTAATAAAAAATATACAAAAACTTTAATGACATTGATATTTAGGTATACAGGATGTTTAAATCGCACACGAACTGTGGCTTCCAGTTAAACATGAACACTGACCAACTTTCTCTAAGGAACCAAATCGGAGCAAAAAAAATTGGACTCTTCAAACAAATCGTCGAGCTGAGGAATAGCCAGTTTCATGAGCAGACACCACAGTACGTATAGCACACATTATTCTGAAACCAACTGAACAAAATAAGATAGAAAAAGTTAAAGAAAGTAAGAAGCGTGGCTCAATGCCATCGTTGGGACCGCGCTGGTTAACTGCCTACGACTAGGTAAACTGGGTGGATGGATCTTTGGTGGAGTTTATCTCAGCCGTTGCCATACTTCGGGTGTCACGGTGAGCTCGTGTTAAACGTTGGTGCCGCCGCGCCGCTTGCAGTCGTTAAGCCGTGTCAGAGTCCTTTAAGAGTAGCGTAGCTTGAAAACTTCTAAAACTGATGAACCATGGGCTACCCCTACCTATCGAGTTGGACTGGTTCCTGTGTGTGGAGTAAGCCCTAAGAAGAATTTTAACCAAGAAGAATTTTAACTAAGTCTAGAGGCTATTAGAATGCTCGCTTCACATCACATCAGAGGTCGCAGGTTCGATTCTCTGTGGGTTCAACTTTGTAGGACTCGGTTTGGGTTGGTTTCTATGGGCACAAATGGTTTCAGTTTCATCGATATTAACCTCTCCGCTTGTATATGCCATGTGACAGAAAATAACATCTAGAATTTATGTGTTCCGGATGGAGATAAGATAGCCAGCTGCCAGTCCAAAACAAAAAAAATGTGAAAGACGCTCCATTTCGAGAACTCCGCGTCAAACTACATAACTTCTCTGAAATTGACTTGTACCCAATGCCAATATCGTATTATAAAACGATGACGTTTGATGGGTGGGTCATGTTCTGAAACAAGCAATTGTACCGGACTTTTTGGCGGGAACTCGTAGCAATAGTTTGTCAGTTTTCTTTTATTATCCAAAAAAATTGATATAGTGGTTTTTAATGCATAATATTGATAGTGTATTATTCAATAAAGTGCCATTTAAGTGTCTAATATGTAGGATAATGAAATAAAAGTGTGTAGACTGTGTTTCGAGTTATCTCAAGAAGTCCATGTAATCTTCATCAAAAATGCTATCATTTTGTTGAAGAATAGAAAAAGACGACAGACAATTTTTATACACTTTTTTGACCCAGAATACTTTATTTTTAGAAGAAAAATATTTAGAGAAGAGCAAACTACGTAAGAATAGGCTGTATGGCCAGAGAAGCCTTTGCCTTTTCCTTGCAAAAGCAGGAAAGAACCAAACAAAAAAAAAAAAAAAGCAATTGTACCCTGTCTTTTAACAGGATAGCCTATTGAAAATCTAAAAGTGTAAAAGAGACA
This sequence comes from Coleophora deauratella, assembly GCA_958295455.1. Taxonomy (NCBI): domain Eukaryota; kingdom Metazoa; phylum Arthropoda; class Insecta; order Lepidoptera; family Coleophoridae; genus Coleophora; species Coleophora deauratella. Next base: position 12,147,006 of record OY282411.1, read on the forward strand.
GAGTAAACTTTTATTTTGGAACATACCTTTGGTCTTATTCTTATGTCAAAGTTGTATGTATCGAAATGGTATCGAACAACAGAAAGCTCTCTCGTCTGTCGTCTCGCCCTGTCTCGCCATAATTTCCGATTTCCTTGTTTTATTTTACAAAGCTAACTCGTAAATGCTTTCGTCTGTGCAAAACAAGTGATGTCCTACAAAAGTGGTCTTTGTTTCTCTTATAAATTGTGTAAGTGCGGGCGTGTTGCGTAGTTTGACGATGTTCAGAGGAGTCAGTGGGAAGGCGGTGTGATGGTCGCGCTGGCGGCCCGCAGTAGGCAGTAGGCGCTAGGCAGTGACCGGTGGCAGTGCTGTGTGCGAGCATGCCCTCGCTGGAACGATAGGAAGCGACAGGAAGCGCGCTGTATCCGCCGTGCGCGCGTGCTCGGCCAGCCACTCTGCGTTTCAAGGAGGATATTCTCAATGGTAAGTCTGCTATATATTCCATCTACGCAAATATGAGATGTCACTGGCCCTTCAGAGAGTAGCCTTACTCTTGAAGATTTGCTCAGAGGGCATTAACACTAAGAGGAATGCCATGTATGCCATATATTTTTTCCTAAAAACCCTAAGGATACCCTCTGACCGAATATTCTATGTCCATGCTATTTATACATATTGTTCCGGTTGGAGTGCAGTTAAGAGGGCAGCCTTATAAAAAAATGCTAAGTCCTATAAGGCGGGCTGCCTTATAGGACTTACCATTGTTCCCACTAATAAAATAGGTAGTATTTTATGTCACTAATTTTTGTAATCTGCTGAGAATCAACTGTGAAGAAAACGCGCTATTGTTTCCAGTGCCAAGTCATAATCAAATGTGCTCAATTTCATGGCTCATTCATTACGAAGTGTGTGATAATTTGTGTGAGTTGAAGAGTTACATCTAATTTTGTTCATGTATGGAGAGTGGCAATTGTGGTGCTTGATTGCTAGTGCGCTGTGAGAGCCACGGTGCTGCTGTCAGTGTGATGGACAGTTGTAATGTACCTATTTTTACGTACTCCTCTTGGAGGATGCTGCAACGACTGAGGGCCAGGTCCTCTTAATTATGATGATGAGCCCTCTTCAGTGCTCTCCAATGTCTCTAACAGTTAAGAAATTCTTGTTATTGAGACTATTGGTTATTATATGTTTATTATTGGTTATAATTACAATGTTAAATAGGTAAATAAGTTTTCAAGTTTATTGGGATCTCTGTAAGCGATATCTTGTGGTTTGGATGACCGATACAATCCATTTGTTTTACTTGCACACATCTAATCCTAATCACTCAATCTTTTAGGCTTGTTGTGACCATATGTTACGTTAAACAATGTCACTGATACAGGTTTTTTTCATATATATTATTATAACACATAAAATTAGTGTGAAATGCAAAAAAATGTAGGTTGAAAATATTTCATAGTTGGTGTACAAAATCAAAACAAATGAAACAGTGATTAAAAAAATTCAAGTATAACTAATTCAATGTTCTCGTGAAATAACTACATATATTACTTAAGAAAATATTTTAAAATTGGGTAAAGGTTGGAAACTTTCTTATTTTTGGTCTCAACCAATTATCATGCAATAACTTGTCTTCTGGATATAGGTACTTATAAAATTATTCTGTAAAACCGTACATGAGCAGAAGGGTCATCCCATGACTGCCATGAACTGGCAGAATTCTTATAAAAGGTCAGGTACTACAAACTAAAAGACATAAATTTTTGAAAATTAACATACTGTTTCTCATATAACTACATGCTCTAACAAAACGCAAAATTTATTTAAGTGCAGATTTACTTTTTTTTGTGTTATATCACCTTATTGTAAGAAGTGATTTCAGATCTTCAGTCATTTTTAAATACTTAGGTAACATTTTTAAAATTTCAAAAACTCCGTAGTGTCTTCCTTTAAAGTGCATGTCATTGATGTTGGCGGGTCGTTGAACCACAGTGTTGAAATTCTGCAAAGCCCTTATTCCACTCATTGTTGTTGCATAATTTAGGACAATGCATTATTGTCTTTCTGTTTAATTCTTAACATTGTTTTATATGTATAAGTACTTTAGACTTGTGGACTGAGGAGTCCCACCCTACAGTAAAGCGTACTCCTGTTCCATAGTTATATTACTATATATATTGTATTAGTATATCTCATCTCACTAATATTATAAATGCAAAAGTATGGATGTTTGTTTGTTTGTTTCACTAACACATAGGATACTTTTTATCCCGGAAAACTCGAGAGTTCCCAGAAGAATGCTTAAAAACTCAAAATTTCCACTTTATCACTAGATGCCGCTGCCTTAAAATTTTCTTTCTCTCTGGACCCAATTCTGAAGTCCACGCAGACGAGGTCGCGGGCGGAAGCTAGTTAGTTAATATTTTAGTAAGTAGTTGAGAAATCTTTAGTTTTGGTAAGCAAGCAGTAGGGTAGAGGGCAGTTTTTATTATTAGAATAATACCTCTCTAATTTTCCAAGGGAAGCTCTAGAAAAAAAAAGGTTAAATAAAATAACTTAACAATGAATTTTGTTAGCCATCTGACCAAACCACAATGTTGTGTAATAAATAATCTAGTAGTAATGAATTTTGTATCTTTTAATTATTTTAATAAGCTACCTTCATTAGTGTAATAATAACCTTACCAGTTTAGTTAGACCAGTTCCGATATCAGCCATCGTGCTCCTATTATTGATATGCTATAATACCTACATGGTGTTAAAAAAAGTGTGTTTGAAATTTTAAAGGGTTACTCAGAATCAATCATATTATACTCGTATACAGGAATAAAACGCAAATAAATGCTTTGACTTTGAAAAATATAAAAAAACATTCTTCAATGATATTTTTTCAATTTCCCATACTAAATCTGAATAGTGAATCAGGAATTTGTATGGAAAACTGAAAAAAAGTTGTAGATCGGATTTTTTCAATATTTTTCCTATATTCTATACTTGATTCTGAGTAACCCCTTAAAATTTCAAACGCACTTTTTTAACACCCTGTATAGTGGAGGTGGATACATAATATATACACTGGTGGACTAAAAAATCGACTCAAGATTTGTTGCTCGACTTTTGAAAAAATAACTCAGTCTACAAAACTGCTAAACACTAAAAGCAAAAAACTAGAAAACCATCAAACTAAAATCATAAACAGTAATTTTCTAACACACAGTTTTTGAACTTTTTGTTTAGTTTTATTTTGCTAGATTGAGTTAATTTTCCGAAAGTCGTGCATGAAACTTTGAGTCGATTTTTTTGTCCATGAGTATAATTTAGCATGTTCATTTTCGATGATTGTTCTTGTATGGTTCGATTTATCTGCATTTCATGTTTCTACTGCTACGTGTATTTGTTGGCTACCTTATTGTCTCTATCCGTATATTATTTCGCAGCAAGGAATGATGGACATCCTCCAGTATGTGGTCTGTCTTTCTGGTTATCTTTTGTATAATGTACATAATTCTGTTGTTACATTAGGATTTTTTTATAATAATATACTTTGTTTAGATAATATTTGTTCTCTCAAGATCAGGGACGTGACAACCCCTTCCGCGATTAAGCGCTTAAAATAAAAACCCCTTCGATAGCATATCCCAAATGTATAGGTTACCCAATCGAATGGGGAACCGTTTCATTTGGGTAACCCTTTTGAAAGGGTAACCCGTTCATTAGGCTTATGAAAACTGGGTTTATAAGGGTATTTTTTCAAACGAGGTTCGGGCGGGGCGCGTGTCAAGGTCGTACAATGAGACATACATAATGCTTTATCTATGTCTCATTCTCATGTATTTAGAAGCGGTCGTAACTCAGTGCGGCTTGCGTGGTCACATTGATCACGCATGTTAAGTGACTACAGACACGGTCATAACCTGGATAGGTTTGACTTGTTAGTGGCATTTATCTTGACTGTTTCCGTGCTTCGCAAGGCACGTTAGGCCGTTGGTGCCGGCTGCTATCGCTAGCAGTCGTTAAGCCATGTCAGAGGCCTTATAGACGGCTTGAAAACTTCTGACACTGGGGTTGGCCACTAGCCCCACAACCTCCACCAATCCGGACTTGGCCCTCGTGTGTGGTCTATGGCCTAAAACCTTCCCGAGTCATGGGAAGAGACCCGTGCCCCTGCAGTGGGGACGTAATGGGTTGTTAACACAATGCTTTATTTATGCAAACGAGAGGTGGAAGAAAGATTGTAAGTGAAGAGTCATGCGGAATTCACTCCAGTTTAGTGCCACCGCGGTCTGTGAAGCAGGAAGTGAAGTGAAAAAAAATTAGGATTACAATTAAAATAAAAGATTGTTGTGATGGGGATACGGTAATCCCGCCAGTTTTCGACCAATTAGTGAAGTTGTCAAGTTTGGAAAGCAAAAAACATATGTTGGTGTAGCAATTATGTTGTTAAATTAGCTCTCCATATATGGTACATACACTTAATTTCAATAAAACCAACAAAAACTGTTATTTACTCTTACTGTTGTTGAATAAATCGGTAAAAATACGCAAAATGCCGATTTTACCAGTTTTTGACCAGATGTTCCAGTTTTCGACCACCTTTGTCCAGTTTTCGACCAGAGACTGAACAAAAGTATTTATGTAAAAGTATTGGTGTTACGTAGAAAAAAGTTTCAAAACAGAGTTTTAACAGTTTATATGTTGCAGGGATATGTTAAAATCAGTGATTTGATCAAATCCCAGGATATGTTAAAATAATAAAACCATTTTATCATATCCCTAAACTTTGGATTCCCCTAAGGATTTCCACACCAACCACTCCTGGGTTGCCTGCGTCCAGTGACTTCCCGTAACTTTCACCAGACCATCGGTCTACCAAGTGAGGGGCTTGCCTAAGTTACGTCTTCCGCGATACACCAGAACTTTAATGCCTTGGGGCAGCTATCTGTTTTACAAACTATGTACCCAGCCCATTACCACTTCAGTTTAGCGATTCTGTGAGCTTTGTTGGTTGCTTTAGTTCTCCTGCGTGTAATAATAATATTAATATCTGGGACAAATCACACACGGTCATCTGGCCCCAAACTAGGATTCCCTGTATCTTGGGAACCAGATACAGATATATATACACATATACTTTTAACTACATACATATTTAGATATAATACACCCAGACTCAGAGCAAACAATTCTGCTCATCACAGAAAAGTTTGCCCTGTGTGGGGATTGAACCCACGACTCTCGGATCACAGGTCAGGATCGCTAACCACGTAGCCACCAAGTCAGTATCTCTTTTTGAGTTCGATCACTAAGAGAAACTACAAGCATAGCACGCTCCATAGCTCTTTAAATTAAACGTTTTATCTATCTTTCTATCTTTGAACAGCTTTAATACTTTTTATGAGGCTCATAGTAAGTTAATATATTGTCTCAGTGGCTTATGTTACCACTAGTAACACGTTCTGCTCAAGTACCTTAGTATTGAGACACTGCTATATTTTGGACGTAAATATAAAGGGTGACTTTAAATTAGTTCTTGATACGAAAGGCTATGCATGTGCTCATGATAACAAACAACTTTCCTTAAGAAACCCATAGTCGAATCGAAAAAAGTTTTGGATATCATAGAAATAGGTCAACTAACTGGCCAAATTAGTATGCTTTTTTTGCGATTTGACCATGGGTTCTTAAGGGAAAGTTGTTTGTTATCATGCGAACATGCACACCCTTAGGTATCAAGAACAAATTTTAAGTAACCCTATATTGCGGAGCTTTCCGGATACTGCCCAGCAGAATTGGATTCAACAATCGATATATTTCTAGAAGTTGGAACTAGCCATCCTAGGAATGATCCAGCTGGACTATTTGTCCCAGGCTACATATCCGTCAACAACTCCAAGTGTCATAAGTCTCCAATCTTCAGAGGATATTATGATATATTTTTGTCTAGCTTATGTTCATTTTAAGACCCACATGTTGATGAGAGGCTCTACTGAGTCTATCGAGCATTGTACCTTAGTTTTCCAAGGTCTTAGCTAAGACCATGATATCGTCAGCGAATCTAAGAAAGCTATGTACTCACCGTCGATAATTAAGTTGAATCCTCTCCAGTCCAGAAGCTTGAAAACAACTTCCAGGGCAGTGTTGAGTACCTTCGGAGATATAATGTATCCCTGTCTTACCCTATGCTGCAGCGGGATAATTTTCCAATTTTAATCCTGGAGGTGGAATAACATGGTAGCGTTTTCGTACAAGCACATCAACACTTTGATATATTGATAGTCACTGCTGGAGTGACTATAGCACAGCCTTGGTCTAGACAGAATTAAATGCTATAGTTAAATTACGTTCTATATTTGGGTCTATAGTTCTTCAGCAGGGTCCTATCACCATTTTTGAAGAAGAGTACCACCACATGAAATCCCTTACCTGTTCATATATTGATTACAATGTAATTAAACAGCTTCTGATAGCTTGCAGTACCGGTTTTCCATCTGTTTTCAGAAGTTCTTTCGTAATTCTATCATCACTTATCTCCCAGTGCCTTGTTGTTCTTAACACTTTGGCGCACGGTAGCGGGAACACCCGTTTATCAGCTTCCATAAAGTTTGACAGTGCGGGGAACCCCGTTTGTATTTAAATGATTCTTATCATTACTACGGTAAGCCCCGTGCAAAATGAATGAGCGCCATATAAAGAGCAAGAATACTGTCATTATGAGTAGCTCAGATTTAGTTATAGTGTCAACCTAAAGGCCCCTAATCTAATGTTCGACGAATGTCACGCACAAACGGGGTTCCCCGCACTGTCAAACTTTATGGAAGCTGATAAACGGGTGTTCCCGCTACCGCGCGCCAAAGTGTTAAGATGTTTTAGAGTTAACTTCGTACAGGCTGACGTCAGAGATATCTTCAACATTGTATCGCTTCAATCTGGCTCTCAGATCTGTAGCCAAATTACTGATAGATAAACCTGTGGTTGCGTATTATTGCCCGTAGATTTTCTTAATCTCTTCCAACAGCTCAGACTAGGACGATACAATTCTGTCATCCTCTATATTCAGCTTAGCCTGACAGAGCGTCATACTCATATGCTATGATATTGTTAGAGGACCGCACTCTGAGCAGTAAGAATGCACATTGTATACGAATAAGAATGACAAAAGCATACGCACGTGCATTCGCAAAGATTCCTGAGGTCTACAGATGCGAGATTGCCCCTTAAACATCGTAAAGGTATTATGATATTTTACTCGATGAGCTCTTAACATCTTCTGCTGTTTTAAGGGGCAACAGGCAACCATACAAGTTCCTAGGCTAAAGAAGTAGCCAAATTTTTATTAGCTGTTTAGAAAGTTATCATTCTGTTATGAAGTAATTAAGAAAAGTTAGCGATTATGAAATAATCATGCTGGGATGTGGACGTTTTTCAAATGGTGCATAAATTAAATGATCCGCCGACGTTTGCTAGCCATATATAAATTTCAACTTTTTAAATAAACTCGAGCGTCTTCAAAATCTCACTGATCTTGCTATCAGATTTATCTTTTATCTCCGTAAATATCATCACGTGTCCCAGTATCGAAGAGATTGGAATGGCTTCCAATTAGTTACCGTCGTGACCTTCACACCCTGTTACATCTTTATTTTCAAAATCCCCAATTTATCTTAAAGAACGTTTCAACTTTATCTTCTACTCACAGTCGTCCTCTTCGTTCCTCCGATAACCTCCGTCTCCATATTCTACCTCACTCTACCAATTTCTAAGCTCACTCCTTTACTCATCAAGCTATCCGCCTCTAGAGTCCCCTTCTTGTACCCATCAAACAAGCCCAATCATTGCACTCTTTATAAAAGGATAAAAAACAAGCATATCTTCTTGACGTCTAAAGAGCTCATCACTTCTCCAATCATTGGAAATAATTATATGTATACGGGATGTAAATATGGTCGTGCGTCAAATTTTAATCAGTGCTTCTATTCCTGTTTCTGATCAATTTTCCCCAAGGAGCACATAAATCAAATCAAATCGTAAAAAATTAACTCCTCAATACTAATTTGGCCACTCGGCTGATCGATTTTTATAAAGAATCCAAAAGTTCACTGCTACTATCGAACATTATATACATTTATCTATTTTTCATATCACAAAAGACAACATGCATTTTTTCCCAGTAACTACTACCTTAGTTTTGCTTGTTAGAATAAAACGGTCGAAAACAGGAGCATTGTTATTCTCTTTCCTGATTTCCACCACGTCATATTTTTGACATTGCTAGTTTTAAGTAATTTTAAATATGGTGGACGAAAACTGGCAGTATCAACCAAAAAGTATCCGACGCTCGGCAGATCGATTTTTATAAAGAATCCAAAAATTTACTGCTACTATCGAACATTAAATATAAATTGTCTATTTGTCATATCATATCACAAAAGACAACACATGCATTTTTTTCCAGTAACTACTACCTTAGTTTTGCTTGTTAGAATAAAACGGTCGAAAACAGGAGCATTGTTACTCTCTTTCCTGATTTCGAACACGTCACATTTTTGACATTGCTAGTTTTAAGTACATTTTAAATATGATGGACGAAAACTGACAGTATCAACCAAAAAGTATCCGACGCTCGGCAGATCGATTTTTTAAAGATTCCAAAAATTTTCTGCTACTATCGAACATTAAATATAAATTGTCTATTTTTCATATCATAAAAGACAACACATGCTTTTTTTTCTTGTAACTACTACCTTAGTTTTGCTTGTTAGAACAAAACGGTCGAAAACAGGAGCATTGTTATTCTCTTTCCTTATTTCGACCACGTCATATTTTTGAGTTTGCTAGTTTTAAGTACATTTTAAATATGGTGGACGAAAACTGTGAGTATCAACCAAGAAGTATCCGATTATTTATATTCCTTAATGGTGATACCTAATGGTCTTAAAATTCGCAACACAAGAAGAGATTTTTTTTTCCACTTTCTATGTAGGTACTACTTTGGTTTGCACGCTTCCGATCGCAATAAATCGCAGGACACACAGAGGCGGCCGCGGGGCAGTAGCGTTCCGAAAGCGGACCTGCGGAAAGCGAACTTAGAGCGGACCCCTTCAGACAGAAATTGCGGCGTCGCGGTACCGTCGCGGGGGCGGTATGTCTGAAGGCAAAAGCGTTCGGGACCACTTTTTTTGGGGAATTTCGTGAAATAGGTATTTTATTATAACTGTTACGATACTCTCTGTACGAAAAGATTTAAAAACTGGTCAAGCTCACACTAACACAATACTTTCTATCTGTAAAACTTATAAAACACAAGAAAAACACTCAAAAATCTGTAATTTAATACAACTCGCAAGCACGCCCCCGCACCGCGCCGCAAACGCGCCGCTGTGTGGGGGGTTTCATATATTTCAATGGAATACAACTGGTCCCGCGCCGCGGCCGCTTTCCCGCTACTGCACCGCCACCGCGCGGGATTCGCCAGTCTGTAGGCCCGACCTTCCCGCTTTCGCCCCGCTCCCGGTACCGCCCCGCGGCCGCCTCTGTGTGTGCTGCGCTTAAACGAATGACAGTGAGTAGGTAAACAAACAATCACGCATCAACTTCATTCAAATCAATGCCTACAGTCGCCCGGACCGACTGCATCGCATATTACATTCTATAATGGTCCGTATGGTTGTAACGTAAGGATCATATTTGTCTAAAAGCTGAAAGGGTTACCCTTTCATTATGGTAAGTGGTTCGAAAGTGTTTAGTTAATCTTTAAAAATACCGCTTAAAAAACCCAAATGAAAGGGTTTTGACGCCTACTGAGTTTGGTAAGCAAACCCCTTGCAGAAACCCATTCAAAAACCCGTAAAGGGCTTACCAGTCCAGTCCCTGCTCAAGATTCATGAATCTTTCAGTTTCAGCACAGATGTAAGGTTTTGTGCAACCTCAACGAGTCATAAAAACGATATCCACGCGGGCGGAACCGCTGGTAGAAACAAGTCCTTTATATCACCTAAATGAGTTTGATAGTGACCATTCTCAAATCGATAAAAGTAGTAATTTTGTATGCCACTAGTTAGTGATACAATGAGAGGCGGAACAATTCCACAGTTCTAACATAGGCCTCCCCCGTAGCCCTCGGTTCTAAGACTAGCGTCATAGCTTCATCTAGCAGGTGGTGTGCTGCAAGCTGCAAGCTTGACTAGATCATCATCAGCGCGCGGTCGCCGCTTAAGAACCTTTCTCTGCCAAAATTTATCAGTTCTGTTGCAAGTATCGGTGCCTTCAGCACTCCTGCAGATTTCCTTGTTTCGAGAGCTATCTCACAGCGCGCTGAGCGACGTTGAGCAATAGTAGCGATGCTACTAGTTAGCGAAGACATCTCACTATCAGTATCACAGCGCATCCATTGGCAACAAACTGCGGGATCTTGCTCACAAATCCTTTTATCTTGACTTATACCATTGAAAGAGATGTTTTTATTAATACATTTCGCTACTTTTTACTACAGTATCACAGAATGACCCTTATTTTCACCATTAACCATTTATTTTACCTTTCAAATCCTGTAACATTAAAATTCACAGAATGCTCCTCACTCAGTAATATTACTCGTTATGTTAGTTGTTGTTGCAGTAGTATACTGCGCCCAGTGCGCCTAACCGGTATTACCTCTTTTTGCATTTCGTGGGTGCATGTATTTAGAGGTACCTACTAGGGTTCGTGGTCAGCGGTCGTGGCTCAGTGCGGCTTGCGTGGTCGCGTCGATCACGCAGGTTAACTTACTACAGATACGGTCATAACCTGGACGGGTTTGACTGTTAGTGGCATTTATCTCGACCGTTTCCGTGCTTCGCAAGGCACGTTAAACCGTTGATGCCGGCTGCTATCACTAGATGGCAGTCGTCAAGCCATGTCAGAGGCCTTATTATGGCTTGAAAACTACTGACACTGATGGGGTTGGCCACTAGCCCCACAACCTCCACCAATCCGAACTTGGCCCCCGTGTGTGGAGTATGACCTAATCTTCCCGAGGTATGGGAAGAGATCCGTGCCCCTGGTGTGGGGACGATATGGGTTGTTAATGAACTAGGGATATTGACAGGGGTTCTGTGGACTTGAAATATTGGGCTATGGAGTGAGCGTGTGCTGTACCAAGAGCAACTTAGTGGCCTCGACTACGTTATCTCAACTAAGCAGACTGTAACTACAAGAGAGAGCTCGCTTTTGAACGCTCCACATTTGTTAGGCATTACTTCTGATCCTACAATATCGATCGTTCAGTCCAATCGTTCTACATTGGTAGTATAATCGGCGTAGCTTGCGTTCTACATTAATTTGTTGTTCATTCAAATTACCTCTATGTTGACTTTAGTTGACACGAATCATAGACATGTTCCCAGAATTTACGAGCATGTGCGGACTAAACAGTTCAGTAGTGAACATGCGGGACAGCGGGTGCAGGTTTCGTCAGGTGAAGGCCGCGGCGGCGGCCGGCGGCGGCAGCGCGGCCTCTAGCCGTCATTATCGAACCTGTGCAAAGAACACTAACTCGTGATGCTCTAGCCAGCCATTACGCAACATGTAACCGGGTCGTTTGTAAAGAATCTGTACTCTAAGTAGCCGTTGCGGATGAAGATGTTGAAGGTTCTTGTATGTAGCAGATTTCTGTGACGACACAATGATATTATCGTAAACTAGACTCCAGTAGTCATGCTATACTGTCACCCTCTAAGGCACCGCGTACATGTCATAAAACTTCTGAAGATAGCTGTAGAAAGTTTGAAAAATTCTAGAAATTCTTGATTTTTTTTACCAAAATGTTAAGCCTATGGAAAGAAGAGATCGCTTCTTAAAATAAGGCCGCCTTTGTTATTTTTTAATTTATAATAACTTACGATGCAAAACCGTTGCCGTGTGCAACGTACGTACTCTTAGGTGCAAAGTTTATTAGGATTGCAAGACTTCTTACACAGAGAGTCACTATAATATTTCATCTGGAGCGGGCATCCGCGTCCCGCCATCGCCAGGCTCTTGACTTTAAGTCTGCGCCCGCCGGTACATGTGGCATCTGTCATTATCATAATGGAGCGGGTGCCGATGCCGTGAGTCAGTGCGGGTTTTGCCCTCAAGTTGAGTCTCGGTTTATGCACGTCAACATTTTTTGTTGTATTACATCTCTCCTATTAGAACTTAGAATCCACGTACACTGTCCTGACCTGACCTTCTTACATTTTCAAATCTACGTATAGATATCTACTCATAATACACATTGTTTTTTGTAAATCGTACTTCAGGTAATAGCGCATTGTTATCTAGTTGTGAGCTTGTTTAAATTTTTAATTCGTTTTAAATTAGTTGCAGTGTTTGTACTTAAGTACTGGAAGATACAGAGATACAAGTTTGAAACATATTCTACCCCCGAGTGCCCCGCCACACCCCGGACACTCCATAAAAATCGTCCAAATTATTACGATCTCCCTTTCTCACACGCAGGAGAGCGAGCGAGACAATGAAGTGATGACTGTGTGATCCATCACGTCGCCAGATCTTACCCACACGGGAGGTGAACTCGCCTTCAGAGAGGCAGGCCGGCAGGAAGTGTCCATACTGAATGTAATATTATTTACTTATTATGTACGTGCCCGAGTGCCCCGCGGTCGCGTCGCGTCCAGTCGCAGCACCAGCTAGTCGCCACAACATGTCTACAACGTAACGGTACTGCCAACTAGTTCTCTACGCTGCAAACGTCTCTGTTTTGAGATCAGCTCGAACTTGATATGAGCTTGACTCGATTGATGGAAGTTTGCCTGTGAATTGGCCACTTGGCGAATGGTTTATTCTCGGACTTGTCTTTTAAAAGTTTGCTGTTTATTTAGTATGGAGTGGGGACTGGTGTGCATTTATATCGCAGTTCTTGTTGCAGTTCAGATCTCGCAACTAGTGTTCATTTATAGTCCCCATGTACGCTATACGCGCCGCCGCCGCCGTGCCACGCGTCCTCATTGTCAAATCTATTTATTATAATTTACATGTTCGCTCACTTTTAGCGTTTAGTCCGTCTGTTGGTCATATCATATCAGCGATTGCAATGTGTGCTGGAGGCGATGGCGGGAGGCTGCGGGCCACCGGCCGGCTGGACCCGTTATCAGCCGCCGCCGCCGCCGCCCCCCGCTCCCTGCGACTGATCCCTTCAGTCAGATGAATCAGTGTGTGCGTCTGTTCTGTCCAATTTTAACTCACTGTATTTACAGTGTCCTCATATTTTTTTCAATGGTCTTATCAGCAAAGTGATTTGTTACAGGTATGTTATAGCGAATTAACTAGGTATGGGTTCCGTGAGAAAAGATGATTAGTTTCATGAGTAGCAGCCCTAGTTCAAATAGTTTCAGCTGATTATGTTGGGCCTTATATTACTGTAGTATACTGTGCAAAGTTTCTTTAAAATCGTCTCAGGCGTGGAGAGATGGCAATCAATATAAAAATAAAAATAAAACAATATAGATATTTCCTCTAGCTTTATTATTTTCAAAAACATCGCGTAGCCACTGGCGCGACCCTTTCCCGTTATATGGCAAGTAGATGAGTGTAACAACGTGATAAGTTTAACCTTCAGTGACCGGTCACTGCCATTACCACACGAGGCATTTTAATTCACTGACAAAAATACTTAAATTTAAAACATGTTTTCCAATTTCATCGAAATCATAAACACATGGAATGCCTTTACGTTATTTATATTAACCAGTCGTTTCACCTTAACGTATGATTTGTTGATTATAACCATCGGTTTCAATTATCGTGATTCACAAAGGAACATTAATCTCATCTTTTTTCCGACAACTTCTTGGTAATTACAGCATCGCATCGCTCGCGGTGAGGGAGAACACATGAGGAAGCCGGTCGGTCGGTCGCTATGATGGCCCATGAATTCCATCATGTCTTGCGTTGTGTTGTAAAGGAGTGAAGGTCCCGCTGCTGTGCGCTTGTAAAGCCCTGATCTTGTCGATGCGTAAAACTCGAATTAATTTGTTATTTTTAAGCGCTCTTTTAATGTTAAAGCCTTCCTTAATAAGTAACTACCTCAATGGTAACAATGAGGGTCATGTATGCAGCCCATATTCTGTGTACGTAACTAATTACTGAACCCATTTAAACAAATGAGGTGTCAGCAATGAAGGATTTTCTTAATGTTTTACTTATTACTATTTAATAAACTACTAACTATTATATTATTTATTTTGAATGAAAAATCTCATTAACTTTATGCATTTAAGTAACTATCTAGATGGATGTTATACCGGTTTTAGGATGCGTGTGCGTGTGTCACGGCAGTCACGATAGGGTATTCAATCATTTCCTCCTTGACGTCAAAGACAAAATTTAGGGCCACGAGCACCTTGAACAAGTTCTGGTGATGCGGTGATGTTGCGTCGTGACTATGGCGGCCTCTGCAGCCTCGCCTCATCTAGCGACCTTCCCGTGCTTTAGCCAACTATCATCGCAGCTTTAATGGCTATCATCTTTAATTGATTAGTAAATCAAAATCATTTTATTTGCCATTGAATACTGTTATCACGGGGTCTCATTGCATACAACGAAAACCTTAGTTCATTAAAATGTCAATAGATGGCACAACAAGTATCGATTTGTAATCGAAGTTCATGCAAAATGAAGAAAAACCCCATTAAGTTGCTAAAAATAAGTGTTTTATTTTTTATTTTATTTGGGAAAAACAACAGCTCATTCTTAAACTATTATGCTTAATATACTTCACACTTATATAATAGAGCCTTTACAGTTTTCCACGATATACAAATAAGTAATGACTACTGAACTGTAATTACTAGTAATTAGTCACATTGAAATAAAGTACAATCAGTATACCTAAAAGAAAAAAAATATATATATATATATATATATATATATATAATCTGCAGTTATATAAAAAAAAAAAGATAGACTTAAGTAAATAAATATCACCAGTGTGAATGCGAATTGTGTGTGTGTGTGTGTGTGTGTGTGTGTGTGTGTGTGTGTGTGTGTGTGTGTGTGTGTGTGTGTGTGTGTGTGTGTGTGTGTGTGTGTGTGTGTGTGTGTGTGTGAACTGTAATTACTAGTAATTAGTCACATTGAAATAAAGTACAATCAGTATACCTAAAAGAAAAAAAATATATATATATATATATATATATATATAATCTGCAGTTGTATAAAAAAAAAAAAGATAGACTTAAGTAAATAAATATCACCAGTGTGAATGCGAATTGTGTGTGTGTGTGTGTGTGTGTGTGTGTGTGTGTGTGTGTGTGTGTGTGTGTGTGTGTGTGTGTGTGTGTGTGTGTGTGTGTGTGTGTGTGTGTGTGTGTGTGTGTGTGTGTGTGTGTGTGTGTGTGTGTGTGTGTGTGTGTGTGTGTGTGTGTGTGTGTGTGTGTGTGTGTGTGTGTGTGTGTGTGTGTGTGTGTGTGTGTGTGTGTGTGTGTGTGTGTGTGTGTGTGTGTGTGTGTGTGTGTGTGTGTGTGTGTGTGTGTGTGTGTGTGTGTGTGTGTGTGTGTGTGTGTGTGTGTGTGTGTGTGTGTGTGTGTGTGTGTGTGTGTGTGTGTGTGTGTGTGTGTGTGTGTGTGTGTGTGTGTGTGTGTGTGTGTGTGTGTGTGTGTGTGTGTGTGTGTGTGTGTGTGTGTGTGTGTGTGTGTGTGTGTGTGTGTGTGTGTGTGTGTGTGTGTGTGTGTGTGTGTGTGTGTGTGTGTGTGTGTGTGTGTGTGTGTGTGTGTGTGTGTGTGTGTGTGTGTGTGTGTGTGTGTGTGTGTGTGTGTGTGTGTGTGTGTGTGTGTGTGTGTGTGTGTGTGTGTGTGTGTGTGTGTGTGTGTGTGTGTGTGTGTGTGTGTGTGTGTGTGTGTGTGTGTGTGTGTGTGTGTGTGTGTGTGTGTGTGTGTGTGTGTGTGTGTGTGTGTGTGTGTGTGTGTGTGTGTGTGTGTGTGTGTGTGTGTGTGTGTGTGTGTGTGTGTGTGTGTGTGTGTGTGTGTGTGTGTGTGTGTGTGTGTGTGTGGGTGTGTGTGTGTGTGTATGCGCGCGTGCGTGTGTGCGTGTGTCTGTGTGTTATAGTATAGAACAACAATATAAGTAAGTAAACTACCACCTTAAGCACATGAATACCTACGTACCTAGCCCTACGAAATCACTCTTGGGATCAGATATCAACACAGACTGTGTTGATAACTGCTAGATAGTGTATATGAAGACCGTTACGACTAACCGTAATGTTTGCTTACTTAATTGGACAGTTCTTCAATTATTTTCCGTTTGAATATATTTTTAGAGTTAAGAAAGGGATCTAGCTGAGAAAACGTTTTATTGTAAATGTGAGTCAATCTGCTCAGTACTGAATTTTTGCCATAATTGGTCTTGTGGTAAGGTGTGCAGAACATAGGGGTATGTCTAGTGCGCTTTGTGGGAGCATTAAAAGCTATTTTAGATATGAAAAATGTGCAATTTACATGTGAGTTTAGGATGTCATACATGAAGTTCATATCAAGCATAATACGACGATTATAAAGCGTGAGGAGTTTATGGTTACTACAGCTGGAGTTATAGTCCCTATATTCACTGTATGTACGATAACTGAGATATTTGCTGAACTTTTTTTGGATTCGCTCGATACAATCTACGTAGTCGGTCCCATAATGAATTGGCCTGATATAGTTCTACGCGACATGTCGATACATGTTATGTTGCATTGAATAGTACGGTTCTCAGACACTTTATAAACGAACACGCATGGACTTGACGAGCGTAGTTCAGTTTAGCAGTTTGTTTGAATAACAAGTGTCGCGTATTTTTTCAAAATGTCGAAAACCGAGTATCGAAGCGTCATAAAGTTTCTATTTAAAGAAGACTTATCCCCCGCCCAAATTAAAGAACGATTAGATGGTGTGTATAAGGAGTGTTCTCCCTCTTATAGCACAGTAAAAAATTGGGTGAAAGAGTTTCGCCTCGGGCGAGAAACCGTCGAAGATATCGGCCATGACAGTCGACCGGTAGAAGTGCTCACTCCCGATACTATTGCTCAAATCGAAGAAGAGGTTTTGAGTGACCGCCGTTTGAAGATTAGAGAAATTGCAGCTAGACTTGGGCTCTCTAAAAGTACCGTCCATCGTGCAATCGATGAACATCTTCATATGAAAAAAGTCAGTGCAAGATGGGTCCCGAAACTTCTGTCAGCTGTGCAGAGACGGGAGCGAGTTCGCTGTGCTGCCGAGTTTTTAGATCTTTGTGGAGAAAACCCAAAGAACGTGATCGAGAGACTAGTGACTGGTGATGAAACTATGGTGTTATATTATGATCCAGAAAGCAAGCGCGAGTCAATAGAATGGCGTTATAAGGGTGAAAAGCCGCCTAGAAAGGCAAAGGTGCAACAATCTACCAAAAAAATCATGTGCACAATCTTTTGGGATTTTCAAGGTATTTTGATGGTTGATTTTAAAGAGCGCAATACAGTCGTAAACGGCGAATATTATGCTTCATTAATATATAAACTGCGAGATATTATAAAGGAGAAGCGCAGAGGCAAACTGAGTAAAGGCGTCCTGTTGCTTCACGACAACGCCCGCGTGCACACCGCCGGTGTTTCGAAGGATGCAGTGCGTCAATGCGGGTTCACGGAGCTGGACCATCCACCTTATAGTCCAGACATGGCTCCGTCCGACTATTACTTATTCCCAAATTTAAAGCGGGACTTAAGGGGAAGAAAATTTTCAAGCGATGAAGAGTTGCAGGCGGCCGTCTTCAGTCATTTTGAAGACAAAGATTGCGATTATTTTTATAAAGGATTAGAAATGTTATTTCACCGATGTCAGAAGTGTGTCAGTATTGATGGAGACTATATTGAAAAATAAAAATGATTGCATTTAATTTTCTTTTTTATTTCATAGTTAGGCCAATTCATTATGGGACCGACTACGTATATATACATTGTATTGAGGGCACCACACAGCGCTGCAATATTCCAAAATGCTCCGAACATATGCGTAATAGATAGATTTTATGCATGCAGCATTAGTAAACGGTTTACAGACTCTCTTTAGAAAACCTAGTCCCTTATACGCTTTGTCTACTGTCACTTCTATATGAGTATCCATAATTAATTTACTGTCGAGATATATGCCAAGGTCGCGTATCACTGTTTCTCTGTTTATGGCAATGTCATCAATTTTATAAGTATATTGAATATTATTTCTTCGACGCGAAAATGTAATACTTTGACATTTGCTAACATTTACTGAAATTCTGTTCTGTTTATAATAAATAGATAAACGGTTCAAGTCATCCTGTAGTTTATCACAATCGTAATAATCAGTGATGTTAAGAAAAATTTTCGTGTCATCTGCATACATAAGATATTGAGAGTTTTCTATACAAGTATATATGTCATATAAATAAGCATTGTACAGTAATGGACCTAATTGGGATCCTTGTGGAACCCCAGATGAGACGAATACTATATCCGATTTGCACCCTCCTACAACTACAGCCTGTGAACGGTTTCTTAGATACGATGTCATCCAACGAAGTAGATCCCCACATATGCCGATGCGTTCGAGCTTTTTTATCAGAATAACGTGGTCTACGCGGTCGAATGCTTTTTCAAAATCCGTGTAGACCACGTCAATCTGCTGACCTTTCTCCATATTGTCCAATAAATAGTCGGTAAAGACTGATAAATTAGTTAGCGTAGATCTCCCTTTAAGGAAACCATGCTGGTTCTCAGGGACAGCTTTGACTATTACATTATAAACACGGTCATACACAATTCTTTCAAAAACCTTATCAAAAACATTTAAAATCGAAATTGGTCTGTAATTTTCGGCTTTAGTTTTCAAACCTTTTTTATGGATTGGAACTATATTAGCTACCTTCCACAACTCGGGAAAGACCCCTTCACGGAGAGACCGGTTAAATATAATAGATAGTGGGATCGCAAGAGCAGGTGCTGAATTCTTGAAGAATATTGGTGGTAATTTATCAGCTCCTGCGCCTTTAGACGTATCCAGTTTTTTTAGTAGTGTAAATACTTCATCTGGTGTAGTAGTAACAGAGCTTATTACCGAGTTGTCATCGACGAGAGGGGCAGGGAGATCACAAGATGGATATGTGTCAGCCGAAGGCTGGTAAACACTTTTGAAAAAATCACTGAATGCATTGCAGATCAGTTCTCCTGAGTAGGATTTGTCTTTATATGTGATTGTTTTTGGATAATTAGAATTAATTTTACGACGATTCTTAATATATGACCAAAGGCTTTTGGGGTCTTTACATATAGATTTCTGAACAACATCAATATAATTCCAGTAACATTTTGTCTCGACCCTACGCAGTCTCGCTCGCAATAGGGAAAATTCTTGATAATCGAGAGGATTCCCAAATTTCTTCCATCTTTTATGTATTTTTGCCTTTTCGCGAGCAATGCGTTTAGCTGCAGATGAATACCAGATGGGATATTTATTATTATTTGTCTTTTTTAATGGTACAAATAACATAATATTATGATAGATAATTTCATACAAAACACTGACAGCATCATCTACTGTTCCAGTATTAAGAAGTTCGTCCCAATTACGCTCGTTCAGATTTTGTATGATTTTATCATAGTCGCCCTTATAAAATCTGTATTTGCTCTCTGCTTTGGTCTCAAATGGAATGGTAGTCACGTCAGTAACCATGTCTTTATTTTCGTGCGGTCGGGTAATAAAATATATTATAAGTTGTGAAGTTATGTTTTTTGTCAAAGGTAGGTGATTATCAATAGGTATATTTTTTTGGGTGTTAGTTTCTTGTATGGTAGTTATTTTATTGCGTGTGATAATGATGAGATACAAAGGTGTAAGTGTAGTATAGAAGTGTGAGTATTTATTTGTTGTGTGTGTGGTGAAAAGGGTGATATTTTTACACAATATCTGTAGGTTATATATATATACGTACAACAGATTATTAAACTATAGAATACAGTAACCGAAACTATTAATGAAGTTATGTTCAAATAATCTTTGACAAGTCGTTTTTTGTTATAATAGCAATAACAGGAGCTGTGTCACTTTTCCTTACGAAGATACGACAGTTTTTAACCCATGTGTATTCATATTGCATTTTCAAAGCAATGTTCTTCGCTTCTTTAAGCAAACCCTTGTTGTTTGGAGTTAAATGTTCATTCACGTAGATAGCTCTCGGTTCGCCGGGGATTCCGATATTTGATGACGTTATACCTCTTTTTTTTCGTATACCGGCAATCAGGCAGTCTTTCAGGTATCGGGATTTTAGTTTACAGACTATTGTTTTGGGACGGCCAGCTGCAGGCTGCCGTGGCTGTACTCTGTTTGCGTTAATAATGTCCGTGACCTCTAAATTCACCTCGGCATACTTCGAGATTTTTTGAATGATTTCCATGACATTCTCATTTTTTATTTCAGGTACCCCCGTGATCTCCACATTACACATGCGATCATGCTGCTTTTGTGCTTCAATTTCACTTCTGAGATTACATAACTCGGAGTTAAGGCTATCTATTTTCTGTATCAAATCGGAATTTACAGTTTGTTGATTACCCTCCAATGTTGTGAAAGATTGTTTTATCTCAGAATTTTCACGTATTAGGGTCTCAGTAGTTGATTTAATGTCGTTCATCTGCTCCTTGATGGAGGAGACCTCCTCGCAAATCTTTGTTACGTTTTCCGTTTGAATTTTGCTAAAATCCTTAAAAAAAGTCATTATCTCATCCCGAAATTGTGACAATTCGAGCTTAATGGAGTCCGGCTCGGGCTGCTTTCGTTTTGATCCTCGAAAAGTTGTTATGTTGGGGCGTAAATCGTCGTCAATATCTCTGTTTACTTTGGATAAATCTGGATGTGAGCCACCCGCAGTTGCGGTAGCGGCGATGCTACCAGCGAAATCACGACCAGCCTTGAGATGCAGCGGAGATCTCTGAACATTCATAGTTGTACCTGATTAGCAGTAAAAACCAGCGTAACACGATCCGTTGCACGATCTTGCCGTTAGAAACAAAAAGCCGTATATCACGCACAGTGACAGTCCAATTAGCACTCAGATGCACTACACATTAACTGCTTATTTCGATGATAGGGATTTATTATTTTAATTCAATGACCGAGAACTTGCTGAGAACACGTCCGCTCAGTAGCCAACCCAACGATGGAGTTTTTTGATTATTGATTATTGTAATAACCAAAAAGTATGACAAAGGCCGATAATGCAGTTTATTATCAATTACTACAAATTATCTGATGACGGCGATGAATATCAAAACTACTTTCGTCTTAACTTGTCAGAGTTGAGGAATGACTATAGATGGGTTTTTGCCCGGGCATTTTTGGGCATTTTGAATAAATGCCCAATAAACGTCCATTTGCGCCATACAAATTGGGCATTTATTGGGCATTTACTCAAAACTGCCCGGGCAAAAACCCATCTATAGGAATGACACGTACTAGTTGAGTACCAGTTTATAGCATTAATTGATAGATGGCGCTGATACATTACGATTGAAAAATGTAATAGGTGGTTTACGTTTTGTTTTTCATATTTCAAATTATGTATTTTTATTTAGTAATATCACAGATAATATAATACTTGTAGGTTATGTGCAAAAAAAATCAACAAAAGCAAATGAAGGTACTGGTAAGCAACCAGAATATCTTCATTTATAGCCCGCGCCCTAGATGTCGCTAGTAGCGGTAGTTCTCAATGACTGAAAAAAATAGCCCGAAGAATAGCCCGAGTTACGGCAGTCACATTTCGTTGTATGACATGAGGTATCTGTACGTTAGTATTATAAAATCGCTGCTGTTATATAACTGTCCGAATCCGATTGGCAGTTATTATGATTTGTGGGAGATTGTGAAGCGCCCAGCGGCGGCGCGGAGTCGTCGTGAGACAGTTCTGCAATGTTGCCGGCAGGCGAATAATAACAGCGCTGTTGAAATTAAGATGTTTAACTATTCAACGCACCGAGTTACGTTTTGAAATTTTGTTTTGTTTTTGCACTGCAACTGTGGTGACACTACCTGCGTACTTAGCGGGATAATACGTTTTGGTTTGGACGTGTGCTCGCTCACACTTGTGTGGTCAGTAAAGATGAAGAGGTTCTCGGACCAACATTGGCGCTTCTGTGTATTTACATTTATGTACAAGCTAGATTTGATTCAGGTTTTAATTTGAGTTCAGACCAAAATACAAAGTCAAGGTTTTTGCGGTTTACAGTCGCAGTTCACTGGTCGCATACTCTCACGAGAGCCCGGAGAGTGTGTGCGCTTAAAGATTGACCGGCGCGGCGGCGCGTAGCAATCGCGTATGCACGTGCACCAGTGGTAACTCCAGAGGTCATTAGGGATGGCTATCCCAAGTGCACCCTACAGTTCATTAGAATTATCGGCCTTGAGGAAATAATAAGGCCCACCTTCAGTCCTATCCTCTATTTAGCCAATTAACAATATGAAATACACGTCCACTACTCAAATTCAAAATAACATTTATTCGAAGTAGGTATCACTGTAAAATTTTCGAAGGCCATATTTTTTTGTACCTTATACAAAGCTTGGAACTCGTATATTTGTTGCAGTAAGATAGTAAAAGCCGTAATATAGTTATATCCCTAGGGATATAGCTATATACCGGGATTTAATTACATGAAAGCGGTTCATAACTATCTTACTAGGGATATAACTATAATACGAGCACGGTCCAGTAATATAACTATCTTACTAAACTAATCTAGTAATATAAGTATATTTTCTTTAATTTGCACAACTGGCACTCATTTTAAATAAAACGCTCCAATAAAATAAGTTTTCTATTACAAAAATCTCACGAACAAAGCGAACAAACTATGTTATAAGTAGTACTCCGGTTAGTGACTCCGTCCTTCTAACCAGAGGTTCGAATCCTGGCCATTGCATCAATGAGTTTTTCGAAACTTACGTGCATTTTCATACCGACTGCTTTAACGGTGAAGGGTAACATCCTGAGGAAACCTGCACATCTGATTTCTAGTTGTGTATGATGGTCGCGTTGCACACGTCCGCTGTCGTAGGTGTAAATCTTAATAGGGAATTTTCCACGGGTTTCTCTAAACTCAACTAGATGGCGCTGATCAACATTGGAAAAAAGAAAATCTCTTAAAAATCGTCAAAACTGACTGATATAACCGACTAATATCCTAATAATGATGATTAGCTTTCGAAGATTACTTTTCATTGAATATTTTTTTGCAGTTTGATCCAAAAAATACTTTTCATAATTTTTGATGCACAAAGCTTATCAGTATTGTTTTTGTATTTCTTAAAAGAATTCTAACATGATACCGAGTTATAAATTGCATTTTAATCATAAGAATGTATTAAAATCAGTTTATTTTTAGTTCGGAAGAAGAAATTACATATAACAGAGAAACCAGAACGCACCCAGGTTATCCATACTTGACCAAGTTGGAAATTTATTGTTTCTGTTAATTCAATTAATAAAAATCTATGTTCAGGTGGTTTTTTATATGTTTTTAACCATACTAAATCCATTTTGCTAGCGTAAATTCTACGCTGTTATTAAAAATATATTTCCAAAGTTTAGAAGCGCCATCTATTGAGACACTTATGAACGGTGTGACATACGTCATCTGAAAACTCCCTATTGCCCTACACGTGACCGAGGGTGATGCTAAGTGCAACACCAGGCAGTCGCCGCCTATAATCTGTGGATAGGACGGTTAAATTGTGCCACACGATAAGAAGAAGAAGATAAGTAATACTTAAAATAATAAAAATTAATAAAACAATCTGTTTTTTTTTTATATTTTAGTATAGAATCAACAAATTATGATAGTAAAAAGTAAGTAAATACTAAAATCTTGTACATAATATTGAAGTACCTACTTAATCAAATATAATTTTCCTTCAATCCTTAAAGACAACTATTTCACTAGACTAATCTAGTGATATAATTATATTACTACTGAATTACCGTATTATAGTCATATCCCTAGTAAGATAGTTATAAACGTCTTACGTATTACTATGTTACGGCATATAATTATATCCCGAGGGATATAACTATATCACGGCCTTAACTATCTTACTGCGACATATCCATTAGTGCATCTTCCATTTGTTAAATGCCTGCGTCTCGGTTGTCGCAGGCGCGGCTTGCCAGCGAGCGGCGGTGAGGCGCCGCGGTGTGGCTGCGCCGCGGCAGCATGTGGCGGTGCGGCGCGGGCGCGCGCCTGCCGCTGGCGCTGGGCGTGCTGGCGCTGCTGCTGCTGGCGCTGCTGGCGCGCCGCGCGCCGCCCGCGCACCGCCCGCGCCCGCGCCCGCTGCCGCTCGCCGAGCGCGCCCCGCAGCCACCGGTGAGTGCCTCTCACGCACGACACAACTTGTGCCATCATCTACGTATTTCTACTGATGATACGAGTCGATAGCGCCTCGGTCTCCGAAGTCACTCGCAGCTGTACTTTCTGTTTTTGAACTATAGGCCTTACCATAAATTTGGAGGATTCCCGCCCTGTTCCACCCAGTCACTGGACAGAATCTACCTGTGCTTACAGGTGACGCGTCTCCTCAAAACCTTGCGACCGCGGTTACCTCTACAGAGCAGGCGATAGCGCGATGCAGGAAATCAATGTACCACTGTTTTATGTTACTGTGTAAGCTGACGTTGCCCTGAGCCGTCTTTTGACCTCTTATTTCGTTGCTATCCCGAGGTTTTGTTGTTTAACTGAGTCATTATTTTATCAATTCTCAGGTGGAGGCGTCATCGACCGCATACGGCAACAGGACGCGGGCGTCGTCATCTTTACCCGACACCACGAGAATCCCCGCTGGGGCAGAGGGTGGAGACCCGGGGGATAATGTCGCATTCGAAATCGGAGCTAATAATGTGAATAACGGAGTTAGCAAAATAAGTGACAGTGACAGCAAAGTGAGTGAAAGCGTTAACAAAGTGAGTGAAGGCGTTAGCAAAGCGAGTGAAACTGTTAGCAAAGTGAGTGACGGCAAGAACAAGGATGCGGCAGTGAAGGTCACTAGTGGCGCTAAGGGCAGTGGGTCTGCAGGTATCCTGCTGACGGGTGACCTAATGACGGAGGGGCACACTCGTGCGCACCCCGAGCTGTGCCCCGCGCTCGGGGCCAAGGTGAAGGTGCTGATATTGGTGACGTCGGCGCCCAGCCACTTCGCGCCGAGGCAGGCGGTGAGTTGCTCTCACATCTTATTGCTTTTATATTTTACCCGACTGCTCTCGAAGGAAGGTTATGTTTTTCGAGTATATGTATGTATGTATATTTCTTTATATTATTGACCTTTGGCACGCTTTGTGGCCTAAATGGCTAGATAGATTTTAGTTTGAGAGGTATCGTTAGATTCGTCTTGGTCCCCAGATTGACATAGGATACATTTTAATGCAGTCGTTTTTTTTTTAATTTGGTTAGGTTATTAGGGTTTCATATTCATACCCTTTGACTTTGCGCAATGAGAATTATGTTGTAGGAACTGTGTATTTTTTTTTATGGCAGAGGTGGCAAACGAGCAGACGGATCACCTGAAGCGATTACCGCCGCCTTTGGTTTGGGAGTACGCTCTTTTCTTGAAGGTTTGAATGTCGTATCGGTCCGGAAATACCGCAGGCGACCATTCATTCCACAGTTTGGTTGTGCGAGGCAGAAAGTTTCTAGTGAAACGCACAGTTGTGGACTGCCAACCATCTATGTGATGGGGATGTTTATGTTGTCGCGTAGAACGATGGCAGAAAGAGGCGGTAGGGATCAATCCAAACAATTCCTCGGAGCACTCCCCGTTGTACATGCGATAGAGAATGCAGAGCGAGGCTACATCTCTACGCAGTGCCAGGGAGTCAAGCCGATCTGAAATATCCTGGCAGTCACAGCAGGCCTGGCAGGCATTTACAATTTTCTGAGGAAAATGGAGATCCTCCACCAGCCGAGGTGGTATGCCTGGGGACCGGCCGTAGCCCAACCATTGATGGCTGGAAGTCGTATATGTGCGTGTGTCTGAAGAATCTTCAATAACGCGTTGTAGTTAGTTTGTGGCGAGTACTGTAAATGTCGCCATAATTGTGCCAAACTTTCTGGAAATATATTATTTTGGTACTGTAGTGTAGGCATAATGATAGCGGATAGACGTTTCGGGAACTGGTCATTGTGTAGAGGAATAATGTTCCGCGAGTATGAGCAAGAGCACAGTGTGGCTGTGCAATTTATTCTGGTAAACACAACACAAACATACGATTGTTGTGTTGTTACGAGGTGGGCGTGTTCAAATTGCACTCGTCCAGATTTCGTCCAGATCCCATGAGTACATCGAGGCTTCAGAGATATGCAGTTTTTTTTTACTTTAACTGGAGGTCTGCAGTGCTCTGCGACTGCACAATCCCACATGGCATCATACGTACATGATAATGATGATTTTCCTTTGTAGATGTGACCAGTAGGTTACTTGACTCTTGCTGTATACTCATGGGTGCGTAGTCTGGTACAGTACAGCTAGTGTTCAGTAACCCCGCGCATTATGAATGAAAGCACCTTATTGCACAGCATAGAACAGGAAAAAATAATCAGTATAAGGTGTAACAAAATCAGTTGAATCTATTTGAACTGGGGATTTTCGGGAAGCTTCGCAATATCTTTACGTCCAAAATACCGCAGTCCCTCAAGACTAAAGTCTTTGACCAGTGTGTGTTGCCAGTGATGACATATGGATCCGAGACATGGTCGCTTACTATGGGCCTTATAAGAAGGCTCAAAGTCACCCAAAGGGCGATGGAGCGTGCTATGCTTGGTGTTTCCCTACGTGATCGAATCAGAAATGAGGAGATACGTAGGAGAACTAATGTTACCGACATAGCTCTCAGAATCGCTAGACTTAAGTGGCAGTGGGCAGGGCACATAGCTCGTAGACCAGATGGCCGTTGGGGCAGTAAAGTTCTCGAATGGCGACCGCGCACCGGAAGGCGCAGTGTGGGCAGGCCCCCGACTCGGTGGACCGACGACCTGGTAAAGGTTGCAGGAAGCCGCTGGATGCGAGCTGCACAGGACCGGTCGGTGTGGAAATCCTTGGGGGAGGCCTTTGTCCAGCAGTGGACGTCTTTCGGCTGATAGATAGATAGATAGAACTGGGGATTCTATCCATGAATCTGAACAACTTTCCCCAAGGAACCCATAGTCGATTCGCAAAAAAAACCGGCCAAGTGCGAGTCGGACTCGCGCCCCAAGGGTTCCGTATAAATTCATATTCACACATGTTTTGAACTCTATATCAAACACTCAAGCCTGAAATCTCTTGAAGCTGTGAAAAAATCAAACATCTATGCCAACGCAATCAAGAGATACGGCCGTTTATGCCGCATATTTGGACAATCACATGAGAATCAAAACCTATAGGGTACTTCCCGTATACCTAGAATCATGAAATTTGGCAGGAAGCAACAATGTCTTATAGCACAAGTCAAGGCACAACCAAATTTTTTTGTTACATCACAAAAATTGTGATGTGGCCATATCGTTGAGAATTTCCGAAATAAGTCTAAGTTAGGTCACTGGTGTTACCGTATAAAGGAGCCTCACAAGCGGGACTCTGTTTTATCGGAGTTTCTTCGGCATCATCACACATCAAGCCCAGGGCTTATCAATTAGGGTAAAAAAAAGAAAAGGCTCTTGACGATATGGCCAGTCATTTCATGATTTGACCACGACATATACATGTAAAACAAACCGCGTGTGCGCGCCGTCAGATCCGGCCGACGTGGGGGCCGGTAGTGCTCAATAACAACGCGCGCGCGCGTGTGTGTGCGTGCGTGTGTGCGTATGTGTGAATGAATGAATGAAAACGCCATAATCAGGAAAATATAAACAATTTACCTGGCGCTCGGTCAGATCCGGCTGACGTGGGGGCACTTCGCGTCGCGTGCCGACGTGGCG
This sequence comes from Coleophora deauratella, assembly GCA_958295455.1. Lineage (NCBI taxonomy): Eukaryota > Metazoa > Arthropoda > Insecta > Lepidoptera > Coleophoridae > Coleophora > Coleophora deauratella. The sequence continues at coordinate 12,174,955 of OY282411.1, forward strand.
CTCGGCTTCGTGCTCGGCATCCCGCCGCCCGAGCTGCGCGCGCGGCTCGACGAGGAGGACGCGCTCTACGGCGACGTCATCGAGGGTGAGTTGACTACTCGCTGCTCGCTGCGCACTGGTCGTACGTCAACAACATATAGTGTAATGTACATAAACTAAAATTTTATTGCAAAGGGAAGGCACATAACGGTTGCTGTCAGAGTGTATCATGGAACACGACTCAGTGTCGAAGGCTACCAGAGGTCATGCTTTTGACATGCATCCAGCAACCGTCCACTGACCTTCTCAAGATAAAACACGAGGAAGCAGAAGCCACTCAGCTGAGATATTTCGATCATTTCAAAACATACTGTTATGACTGGTGTAGTATTGCTTATAAATATCCCTACGTACTCCACACACGGGGGCCACGTCCGGATTGGTGGTTTCGGGGCTAGTGGAAAACCCCAGTGTCAGGTTCAAAGCCGCCTATAAGTCCCTCGACATGGCTCAATCCATCGACGACATCTAGTGATAGCAGCCGGCACCAACGGCTTAACGTGCCTGGCGAAGAACGGAAACCGTCGAGTCGAGATAAATGGCGCTAACAGTCAAACTGATCCAGATTATAACCGTCTTTGTAGTCAGTGAACCTGCGTGGTCGAGGAGGCCACGCAAACCGTACTGGGCCACGACAGGTTCACTGGTCATACTGTGACAGCTTATAAAGATTTGAGGGCACGAGTCAGCCTCAATCCATCAGAGATGGATATCTACGTACCTAAAAGACAGACGGCAATGTGTAGAAGTGATCATACTTAATAAAAAAACTCACAACCGAGACGTACAGGTCGGAGTATAGGCAAACCACATACGGAGTACCACAAGGTAGTGTTCTCGGTTCTCTGTTATTCTTGGTGTATATAAATGATTTACCTGACATAATTAAATTGCGGACGATATCTCAGTAATAGTGATATTAAATTGATATTAAATTACCATGAAGATGACATCAACAAGACTATCAATCTAATATATAAATGGTTATGTAATAATTTATTCATTTTATTAATTATAATTCTTATTTATTAAATATTTCTTGTAACGGACAAACTCTTATGGGGGATACTAAGGTTAAGTTTCTAGGTACGATAATTGGTGGGAAACTTGACTAGAAAGAACAGATAGAAAAGGTATGTGCTAAAATAAATAGTTTTAGTTATGCCATGTACAAATTAACGAAGGTAGCCACTAGACACACTGCTGTGACGGCATATTATGCCTACGTGGAATCGGTCCTTCGATACGGACTCATAATATGGGGAAATAGCACAAATGTAAAAAAGGTTTTCATCGCTCAGAAGAAATGTATACGTGCAATATTCAATGTTGCACAAGATGTACCATCCAGTCCCCTATTTAGGAGTTTAAATATACTACCGTTGGCTTGTTTATATATTATGGAAATGGCTAAATTTGTCAAACAAAACCAACACGAATTTTATAGGCAGATTAGAGAAGTATCTGTTAGAAATAGGAGGACCCTACTAGGTTATGAAATTTAAAGTAGCACTGCATGAGTGCCTTCTTCAAAACATGTTCTATACGGTTGACGATTTTTTGAAACATAAACAATGTTAATGTGTATAATTATCTATGACATGTAAACTAATTGATTTGTACTGAGAATTTGTAATATTTTGTGTTGATAAATATTTGCATGCTTTCATGTATATAGCTAAACAAGAGAATCTATAATTTTATATCTAAGATCTCACCAATGTACCTTGTTTAAAAGCAAATAAAGTATTCTATTCTATTCTTTTCCTGCCTGAGGATGGCCTTAAGGCTACGTATTTTATATCGCTGGCTTGATATCTACGTAGGCTTTTCATCCACCAAAGCAGAGGCGGTAAAGTGAAAAGGGGGGTTGGGTGCCGGGACTCGTACCGAGCACACGTCTGCTGAGTTAATTTTTAATTATTTCCGTTTTAGAGTAGTCTCAACGTTATTTTTGTGATGGGGAAATAGCTGTGACTCCGATTCAGTGATAAGCAGTCATAAGAAGAGGATTAACTCGGGAGACAGCTCCGTTTTCCGAGTTCCAGCAGCAAACCACCACGTGGAGCGTCTTTAAGTGCCCATCACCTTTGCCCAAGCCGCGTCTTTCACTTGACATTGGCGTTTCGCCATTTTTTTTATTCTAGATTCTCCCATTTTTCACTTGAAATTGGCAAAATCACTCCTTAAATGAGATGTGGAATGTCAAATAGAAAAATAGAATAGAAAGTGATAAGGATATTATTGCAAATAAATTTTCATTGTGATTTGAAAACAACACTCTCTTATACGTGTGTTGTTTGTTTAAAGTGAGCTCCGTTTACGCGTGTCGTGTTCACTCGTCGGCTCATTTCCTCGTAATCAAAGTTTTTTTTTCAAATTGAACAATGTGACCGTCATCGGGAGTTGTCTATTATAAATTATAGAATTACATTGTTTATATTTTACGTTAAGTTTTGTATGTTCTTTTTGGGAGACGCATAAAATACACTCGGCTTCAAAAAAATCGCACGTCCGTAAAAATAGGCTTCAAGCACTGTTAATCCTTAAGACAAGCAGTTATTCGTAGCAATATTGGTATCATTTGAGAGCCCTATAAAAACTCTTTAAAAAAATATCCATTTCATTTGATTAAAGAAAAAGCTTGACACTTTAAGTCACTGTGAATGACAATGGAACTGATTCTCCTCTTCAAATTTTGTTTGTATTGTTTTGTTTTTTGGGTATAAAAGGGTCGATACAGCTTATCGGGGGATAAATTTGCTACCAACAGTCGAAGAAGAAACAGAAGAATATCTTTCATCAGAAAAACGTCCTTGAAGATGGACACTACTGCTGCTGAAGCCGCCCAAGTTATCGCACTACTGCAATCAGGACTACGTCAGTGTGATGTTGCTCGGCAATTGCACTTGAGTCGCTTTTCTGTTCGAAGATTGTACCAGCGGTTCCTGCAGACCGGTGGCTTTGTCCGAAGGCGTGGGTCTGGTAGAAATCGCTGCACTTCTGCGAGAGATGACCGATTCGTCGTATCGAAGTCTTTGAGAAATCGGTTCTCTAATGCTGTTGAGTTGCAACAGCAACTTCAAGCAGTTCGTAGAAGGGCCGTGAGTGTCTCTACAGTTAGAAGAAGACTAAAGGAGAGAAATATTGTGGCTAGAAGACCTGCCACGGGTCCAAAATTAACCGCAGCGCATCGGCGAGCACGCCTGCAATTTGCTCGCGCCCACGTCAGTTGGACCCTGGACCAATGGAGAGCTGTTCTCTTCTCAGACGAAACGAGAGTGTGCCTTTTCTGCAACGATAGACGCAAAAGAGTATACAGAAGACAATGGGAACGTTTTGCCCAAGCCTGCATCCAAGAGACGGTAGAATACGGGGGCGGTTCCTGCATGTTCTGGGGCGGCATATCTGCCGACGGCAAAACTGAACTTTCTTGCGTCTCTCGGACCGGCGGTGCTCGCGGGCAAGGGTCGATGACTGCTCACCGGTACATCACAGAGATCCTGGAAGAACATGTGGTCCCCTATGCTGGATTTATTGGCGACGGGTTCACATTAATGCACGATAACGCTCGCGCGCACACTGCTGGAATTGTGCAGGGCTACCTTCAAGAGGTTGGGATCCCTGTCATGCAGTGGCCAGCGAGAAGTCCAGATCTGAACCCGATAGAGCACCTCTGGGACCAGCTGAAACGCAAGGTTAGATCCCGTGATCCCGCTCCCGCGACTCTTCAGGAGCTCCAAGACGCCGTTATTGAGGAATGGGACAGAATCCCTCAAGAAGAGGTCCTAAAGTTGGTGCGATCCATGAGGGAGCGCATGGAAGACGTCATTAGGGCTAGGGGGGGTAACACTAGGTTTTAGGTTAGTTTTAAGCAACTTTGTTTTGAAAAATTAATCAGATTTCATTTGGGTTTTTTAAGGATTTTTATTGTTTTGTAAATTTTTCTCAGTTCCAATAAAAAACATTGAATGAATTATTGTTTTTGCATTCTCTGTTTCCTTACCTTTCAAATGATACCGAACATTACCAATATTTCATAATACAAATACGATTGAAAGATGTTTAAAATAGATTTCTTAAAAGGTGCGATTTTTTTGAAGCCGAGTGTATTTGAAATTATTATGTCATCTCTGTTGTACCGTGTTACTTGCAATGAAATATTTCTATTTCTGTACCTACGTAAAGAGAAAAAATATTTTGATATTGATCGTAGCCGCGCGCATGTGTCCTTAGGCAAGTTCGTGGACGCGTACACGAACCTGACGCTGAAGACGCTGAGCATGCTGGAGTGGGCGGCGGCGTACTGCCCGCGCGCCCGCGCGCTGCTCAAGGCGGACGACGACGTGTTCATCAACGTGCCGCTGCTGCTGGACTTCCTGGCCGCGCGCGCCACCGCCGCCAACACCATCTGGGGCAAGGTGCGTCCCACACACACACACACACACACACACACACACACACACACCGCGCGCCACCGCCGCCAACACCATCTGGGGCAAGGTGCGTCCCACACACACACACACACACACACACCGCGCGCCACCGCCGCCAACACCATCTGGGGCAAGGTGCGTCCCACACACACACACACACACACACCGCGCGCCACCGCCGCCAACACCATCTGGGGCAAGGTGCGCCACACACACACACACACACACACACACACACACACACACACACACACACACACACACACACCGCGCGCCACCGCCGCCAACACCATCTGGGGCAAGGTGCGTCCCACACACACACACACACACACCGCGCGCCACCGCCGCCAACACCATCTGGGGCAAGGTGCGTCCCACACACACACACACACACCGCGCGCCACCGCCGCCAACACCATCTGGGGCAAGGTGCGCCACACACACACACACACACACACACACACCGCGCGCCACTGCCGCCAACACAGATCGATCAATCGACCGAGGGGTTAAGCCATACTACACGGCAGCCAAGTCTGAATTGGTCCGGATTGGCGACGCACACTATTGGAGTGTTGTGAGCTAGCGTTTCAAGGTGACGCTATGTACTAAAGTATCCTGTGTTATTATTCGCTCTTTGATTCAGCGTTACACATGAATGCGTGTGTTTGCGTCTTTCTTAAACTAGAAATCCAGTTGTGCCGTCGCTACTGTACGTAAGGCCCAACTAGTTCTGCCTCGCAGATTCGTAATTGAGCCTAGGATAACAAACGTGTGTGTGTGTGTGTATAGGTGCTGCACAAGGCGCTGCCGAAGCGCACGGCCAAGTCCAAGTACTACCTGTCCCCGGCGCAGTTCCCGGCGCGCGAGCTGCCCGACTTCGCCACCGGCCCCGCCTACCTGATGACGAGTGACGTCATCCCGCGCCTGCTCGACGCCGCGCCCAGCGAGAAGTGAGTACTGCCGCCTACCCGATGACCGGCGACGTCACCCCGCGCCCGCTCGCATGACGCCCGACGCCCTTACCGTTACAGTAAAGTAATAAACGAGAAACATAGTTCACTAACGAGCGTGGCCTCGCCGCAGGTACCTGTGCCTGGAGGACGTGTTCGTGACGGGCGTGCTGGCGGCGCGGGGCGGCGTGGCGCGCCGGCACGCGCCGCAGTTCCACAACAAGCGCGCCGCGCCCGCGCCCTGCGCGCTGCGCAAGAGAGTGGCGCTGCACATGGTGCGCTACCACGAGCAGTTCGACCTGTGGCGCAAGCTGCTCGACGGGCAGGCCAAGTGCGCCTAGGGCCAGCGGATTGTGTAGCAGCGGCAGCGGCAGCGCCGTAATATACTCCATCTCATCAGGTGTTTCATGTAAACGAATATGTTTTGCTATCGATTGATATACTCTTTATTGTACACACACATACACACGCGCGCAGTACCAACAGATAAGATTAAAAATTATCGATATCTGCATGTTAAAATTCTTAAACGAGTAGAATGTATTGTGTGTTTAATACGAAATAAACTTAGTAGTTTATCAAAATTTTAACATGAATATTTAGATAAAAATACACGTCTAGTTTGTTTACATTTATTTAGGTACCTAAAGAAATGGGGTATAACTACCATAGTGAAAATAAAATAACTCTCATCTTCATACAGTGGCAGCCCTGCGGCGTGTGTGTGTGCGCGCCAGTAGGCACGCTCCGTTCGCACGCACATTAAGTTACTGTAGAGGTAATAAAGTCAAAACAGTTGAGACCGCGACTAGTGTGCGTGCGTACAGAGCGTGCCTACTTGTGCGCACATATACAAGCCGCGTGACGAAGATAACACACTGTCTTATTTTTACTATGGTAATACTTAAGGATACGTTTAATATACATACAATAACTTCCAAATAAAATACGTAACTCGGGGACTTGGCCGCTTGAGCACTGCAGTGCACGATACGATTTGAACTGTATGTACCTTCTGATGTTTATTTTGCTACGTGTCGTAGTTTTGTTGTAATATTAAGTTTTTTAAGTGATTTTTCGTGTTAATCGCGGTGTACTGAGATCATGGAATTGACTCGAATGTGGAATCTCAGCGCGGACGAATCTCTAAATGTAAAAATTTTAATGAACTGTTTTATAATTTTGTTTCTGTAATTAAGCTTTGAGATATTCCACGTGGGGTGACTGAGTACTCGAATCTCATTCCAGTTCATGAACAATGTCTTGTAATGCTTTTCCCACTCTTTTTTATCTTAGAATAGAATGGAATATACGATAATACTCGGCGGCGTATGTAGCCGACCGTCGCAGGACAGGGCAGGCACACGACTGGTTAACTCACGCACTACTTGACGTAGTCCATAACACGGCGCGACAACTGCCGTGTAACTCAAAACATTAACGCTGATCATTGAAACGGAACAGCGCAATATGATACTCTTTTGTTTACGGCTCGCACAAGGGAGACACTCCGCGTTGTATCTGTGTGACTATAATATGTATGGCGCATTTGCATTGAACAGCTGTAGCCGGAATCATGTTTTTACTCCAGATTTTATGAAGAAAAAAACAATTTTTTTTTTACTACTTTACTACTGTGATGTTAACAATAGAACGCCGGGCGTAGGGCTCGGCTACCTTTATAACATTGCGTTGCATTAGACATTAACTTGTATAGTTTTGTTTACCAAAAGAGTTTGTTATTCCTAATTCGTTATCGTAACACTATTTGAAGGGTTCAGAGGGTGAGCCGCATCCGGGTCCGGGACCATCCGCTGACTGCTCCCCCTTTAGATCGGAAGTCGCCGCTCACGTGGAGTTATTGTCGTCGTGGTCGTAGCCATCTCAACCCCTGGGTCTTCCCTCCGTTTATCCATCGTTTTAATGCAGGTGCGATGATAGGCATATGCTGCTAACATCATTGTAAGTAAAGTTGCATATATGAGGCTGACATTAGTAATATGTAGTGTTTGGTTAGTAGCCTCATCTCCTTCTCTCTGCAGTTCCACCTTGGCTTCACGTACTTTGATGTGCAGGTCGTTCGTCTCGAATCTAATTTGGTGAGGTTGGTCTTCTTGAATTAATTCCAGGTATGGTATGTCCAATTGTGACTTGGCAGGTTTGATGAATATTTGCTTGTCGTTGATTTTTACTTCGCAGTCAGATTCTTGTCTGATTAAGAATGTTCCTTTTGTTATTCTCGTTTGAGTTTTTTGTAAACACTGTGTGGATTTCAATCGTTTTTCATTGATACAATGACCTCGTTGGTTTCTTTTAGCGTAGTAATCAACTCGCCTGGCCAGTCTGTGGTTACTGGTGTGCAATTGGCGCGCACACTGCTAAGTATTTGGTTTTCGCATGTTCCTTTTTCAATAGGCATATGTTCAGTAGTTTTTATCCATTTCAAATCTTGCAGCGTCTTGATACTCGACTTGCTGTGCAGATCTCACCACCTCTCAGGCGTAGGAAGGGATGATTAATAATAATCGCACGGTAAGTGTTATCGTGCACTACGGGTGTGGGATAAATATGATAGGTAGAAAATGGGGCTTTCCTGATAATGAGAATGCTAATCGTGAATATCACTTAATTTGATGTCATATATACTCTAACTGATACAATCTGTTCCGCGGTAGGGGCTTGTTTGGTTATCAAATCGCTATTTGTTCCTGTGGGGTATTTGTTGAACACTCGCTGTGAGGTATGAATGTGTTTTAATGATGCTGGCGTGTAGCTGTCCCAGGCTAGCAAATTATATTGCCTCCTGAATGTTATTGATCTGTATTTGCAATTCAGTCAGGCTTTCAAGTAGTTGCTGTTGTTTATGCACAGTCCAAATTCTACTTTTTGTTTAAATTGGTTATGATGTTAATTTGTATCTGATGCATTGAGACTGTTCTATTTATAAGATCGTCGAGTGCGTTCTGCGTTATCGCTAGGGCGTTTGTTATCTTTGTTCCATTTCGTCTCATCGCCTCGAATGTGGCTTGGATAGCTTCCGCGTCATCGGGGTCCATGTTTCCAGGAAACCACTTTATCAGTAAGCCAACGGGGTTTATCAATCCTCTTTTGTTCCGTATGTTAAAAGTTGTGAGGGCTTCTGTACACTGGCTTAGCTTACGAGTATTTTGGGCTATCTGCTCCAATGTTTTAGCATCACGTAGCTTTGCTTTATCTTGCAAGTACTTAAGGGTTTACTTTTTGCGATTTCTTGTGCATTATAGGTATCATTTAAAGTCGTTAAGTTTACCACGCGAATGATCCTCCATTCGCTTATCTGTTCGTGAGTTTCTCCCAGGTTAAGCGATACGACTCCTTTTCCGGCACTTATGTCTGTGAGGTAGAGGGAATGGGATCCTCCGATGAGAATTCTGCAATAGTAGTTTTATGCTTCATCTGATTCACATGTGCGGTAAAAGTTCTTCCATTGCGTTCTAGTATGCATGTACTATGAGGAGATAGTTCTAAGATCGTGAAGGGACCTTCGAATGAGTTAGCGTTTTTACGTGTCCGGTTTGTTTTCTAAATACTTTGTCACCTTCTTTATAAATGTGTTCTTCTCGGTTGGTATAAATATTTTCGAACCGATGTTCTTTACGTTTTTCTAAACGTGGGTTTACGTGATTGTAAATAGTTTGCATCTTTTCCCTATGTTCATGTTATAGTCGATACGACTATCTCTAAGCTGGACATCCCTCAACATATCCTTGGATAAGTAATGACTTAGGTGTATTTCCACAGGTGTCTTGTGTTGGAATTGAGAACGCAGCCATTTATAATCTATGATCTGTCAAATCTGTATTGTCTATGTACTTCCGTGTGTTCCTTGTGTTCGTGAGTAAATCCTGTAACTGAAAATCTAGCTTTTTATTTAATTTGTGTATTAATTTCTTCATCTTGCCTGTCTCGTTATGAATAGAATAATTATACGCTACTAAAGCGTAAGGCATTAGCTGATTTACACTATTATGCCTGATTTTTTCTTATAACACGAGTAGTATTTCTTTCAAAGTCGAATGGAATCTCTCGACTATCGCATTTGAGTTGGCATTATGAGCGGTCGTGGTGTACGTTTTGACGTTATAGTCATTAAAAATATCACTAATCAGCCTGGAGTTTAAGGTGGCCTCCTCATCCATTGTTCATCCAGTGAGCGTTAACGGGCCTGTCTCTTATTGGGATTTTGGGTATGTCGCTCTGAGTGTATCGTAGGACGTAATTCTTGCTCCATAAGGTCGCCGAAGTCCGGGTTATCTTGCTCGTTAATGTTTACTACTAACGATTCAGTATTTGAGTGGTTTATTTTTATTCTGCTGAGTGCGTCCGCGTTGGTATTAAGAGCTTTCTTTTTGTACTTTATTTCAGAATTATACTCCTGTAATTTCAGTTTCCAGCGAGTTAATTTAGAGTAAGTTTCTTTTAGACGGAAGAGCCAGGTAAGGGTCTGTGGTCCGTTTCTATTACAAACTTTCTGCTGTAAAGGTATGGTCTGAATTACTTTGTCGACCAAACGATAGCGAGTAATTCCTTTTCAGTTTTATTGTATCTCGTCTCGGTGTCACTTAAAGTGCATATGCATATACATATGCGACTGGGTGCCCGTCTTGCGATAAGACGGCTCTTAAGGCGATATCGCTTGTGTCTGTGTTAAACACGAATATTTTTTTCTAAGTCTGGGTACTTTAATATGGGTTCCGACATAAGGCAATGTCTACATTGTCTAAACGCTTCTTTGAACGCTTTTGTGTGTTGTACGCTTTTTCCTTTCTTCAGGCACTGCGTAAGTGGTTTGTTCATCTTGGCAAGGTTTGGGATAATCCGATAACCTATAAGGCCTAGGAAGGACTTTATTTATTTTTGTGTCTTGGGTATCGGGTACTTTTTCATTGCTTCTGTCTTATCTTTATTCGGTTTTAGTCCGTCGGGGGTTAACTCATGGCCTAAGTATTCAATTTCTCGTTTCAGGAACTCGTTTTTATCGACTTGTATCTTAAGGTTAGCCTCGCGGAGTCGTTGAAATACCTTTGTTAGTTTGTCAAAGTGTTCTTGTAATAAGGTGGAGTATATTATAATGTCATATAAATAGACCAAGCAGGTGTCGTTTAATAGACCTCTTAGGACATGAGTCATGACTTTCTGAAACGTACTTGGAGCATTTTTTAGTTCAAAGGGCATCCTCTTAAATTCGTAATGACGTGTAGAATGCGGTCTTTTCTATGTCTTTTGGGTCCATTCCTAATTGGTGGAATCCGCTCACAAGATCTAGTGTGCTAAAAAAGAGGGCTCTACCAAGTTCATCAAATATTTGAATTGTTATTATTATTATTATTTTTTAATCTTTTTTTTCATTTTTTTTTTATCCTCTATATTTGGCAACAGATATTTGTCATCGATCGTCTGATAATTCTCAGACCTTTTTCCTAAAATCTTTCACCATACGCCATTTTTGCTGACCAGAGACACTAGTAGTTTCTTGGGTACCGTGAACTGGGCATCCCCAGGGGATGTAGATTCTTGAAGGATGTCGTTTTTAGGGTTCCGTAGCCAAATGGCAAAAAACGAAACCCTTATGGATTCGTCATGTCTGTCTGTCTGTCTGTCCGTATGTCACAGCTACTTTTTTTCCGAAACTATAAGAACTATAGTGTTGAAACTTGGTAAGTAGATGTATTTTGTGAACCGCATTAAGATTTTCACACAAAAATAGAAAAAAAACAAAAAATTTTGGGGGCTCCCCATACTTAGAACTGAAACTCAAAAATTTTTTTTTCATCAAACCCATACGTGTGGGGTATCTGTGGATAGGTCTTCAAAAATGATATTGAGGTTTCTAATATCATTTTCTTCTAAACTGAATAGTTTGCGCGAGAGACACTTCCAAAGTTGTAAAATGTGTGTCCCCCCCCCCGTAACTTCTAAAATAAGAGAATGATAAAACTAAAAAAAATATATGATGTACATTACCATGCAAACTTCCACCGAAAATTTATTTGAACGATATCTAGTAAGTAGTTTTTTTTTTAATACGTCATAAATCGTTAACCGCAATTTACCTTTCATTCAAGTTACAACGAACTACAAAAACTTTTATATTATGTTACTTGCTGCTACGGAACCCTTCATGGGCGAGTCCGACTCGCACTTGGCCGCTTTTTAACAGTTTGACTACTTCGTTCTCGATTATTGCTGTATGCTTAGGGGGGGCCCTGTAGGGTTTCACAAATATGGGGCTTTCATTCTTCAATCGCAATGAATGTTTTGTTTTGTTTATAAAAGTTAGTTTTACCTTTTCGTCATAAAATATATCTTTGTTATCGCTACTTTTTTATGGCTCTACGCTCTTCGCTATTCAAATGTTCTAATCGGAGCTTATCCATGGGTTCGGTAGGGGTGGAACTTATCTGATACGGTTCTGAGTCCTCCCGCGGCTCGCATTCAATGGAGCGCGATAACTCTATTTGTAGAGTCTTATCGGTATGGTTTACTATTTCGGCGCGCGAGTAACCATTTTTTGCGGTTCTTAACCATGGTGTTATGGATGAGTCAGGAGTTTTCTGGAATTAAATAGTCGCTTTCAAAAACGTTAACTGGGATGGCGCAAATCTTAGCAGAGATAGCATCAACGCGTAAGGTAGAATTTAAGTCGTATTTCATGGGTATTTCGCACGATTCTGGTTTTAGTATATTTTTGTTTATTTTTATTGTTGCCTTAATTTTTTGTAACGAGTCGATCCCTAGCAACCCGTCATATTTATCGTCGAAATTAAACAGGCGAAATTTGAAGTTTTCTTTATTTTTACTTTCCGAGCTGTAGCTTATGTAACATCTGCGTTGAACAGCTGTGGCCAGCGAGAAGAGAAAACGTTTATTCCCAAAACACAACACATATAAAAATTAAATTATTACAACAATTTTGGTCTTAAATATAATAAAATTAGTCATGTGACCGCCCTGTGCTGTGTCGCTGCCCCGAGCAATGTGCTACATTACACACCTGCGAACATTGTACAGCTGTTTTGAGTAAACATTATTTATAGTAATTTGCAAATGCCCCAAATGTGTATGTTCTGATTAAAATATTTAAACTTAAGCGTAATTTATAAGATGAATTGTATGCTCATATTTAACATTGTTATTTAAGATTTCTGACGAATTTAAAGGGTATTATTTTTTTACATTATTATTATACAGATTATAATTGTACTATTTTGTATTTCGTAACATTATTTTTTACACGTTTTAAACGATATTTTTTTAGGTAATCGAAATGATACAAAAATGTATGCCATATGTGTGTAACACGTAAGAGTTATCGAGTTGTATTATACAGTAAGTACCTACGTAGCAGTTAGCTAGTTCAGTGTTAGCCGTGGGTGCCAGCGGCGGGAGTACACCGGAGTTTTCCCACAAATTGATTTATTGCTTTGCCAGCTAGTCTGACAAGAAGAAACTTGTTTGTTGTCACCGAGAACCTACTTTTTACTAGTTTAGCAGTTTTGTAATTTCGATGTAGTTTTGTGAACCGCAGTCGGAACGTTTTGTGACGTCAGTTGCTTAACACAGAAACAGAAAACAAACTTCCAGTGGTCGGTTGCAATACTGTGCAGTCCACTCCGCTCACGTGCGCTTTAGTGGACATTTTCGCGTCTACTCCCGTGTTGGGTGTTGGTGACGTTAATTGCTAGGAATATGTTGTTTTTAATGCACCCGTTCCGAGAGTAGGTACTTAATACATTAGATGTACAATGACTAGCTTTCTGCCCATGGTCCTGTTTGTGAATACTTTATTTTCATAGTGAGTAGGTGAAGTAAAAATAACTATATAGAATGAAATACATAGGTATAGGTCTCGTTAACTGTGACTTCTCATCTTATTGAACAAGTTTCTCCAGGCTACCCATAGTCAATACAGTAATATTGATCCAAGTGTTGCTCTTTTTTGTCACATTCCGTATCTCATTAGGCGCAAAATACATTACTGCCCTGTGTTGACTTTGTATATGTCGCATATTTACTTTGTGATTAAATCATTGATGTCGCAGGTTCAGGTCGACACACGTTAAGTTTCCTGCTTCCACCCCCATATGCTTATTCACTCACAAATGGCCACGCTCAACTTTTAACAGCCATATAGTCCAAAATAAGTAGACTGATTTGTCGATATCAACTGGTGTACTTCCTAACTCATTTGATGCCTCTTGTTCCCCTAATGAGGAACTACATAGAAACTCTGTTCTCTGTTACTGCGTCAGCCCTAGACGGCGAGTAACCGCAGAACTGCCCTCAACCGCTCAGCCGTAGCGGTGCGTGTCGATGTTTGTGAGCTAGCATTCACTCATATTGAACTAAGTACTACATGTCTATGTGATATTTAAATTTATTTTATTGAAATTATTGAAAATCTAATTGTATTGTAATAACTTGCAATATTTTTGTATGATATACTTTAATAAAGTGTTATGATCGTTGTACCTATGTAGCTGCAATTTATAGATGTGTACCAATCAATCACTGTCGGGTTTACACGTTCAATAATAATATTAACGAACGTCCCACCGGGCGATATTGCTGGTATTGACTTCCCAGGATTCTGATGTCAGCGTATTGGCAATATTATTAAACATGGAATCCAGCCAATATACTGTAAATCCGGCAATTGCTCCACTCACCTCAGTAACTTTCTTCAAATGTCAAGTTTTCAGTGTTCTGCAATGTTTAAAATAGTGAACTAAGTATGACGTCATAATTCTATATAGTCGTTTCTGTACAAATTACGAATTTTTTTATGAATTATAATTTCTACATGTAATCATATGTAATAAGAGTAAGTTTTTCTGCAATTTCAATAAAAAGAGCTATTGAACAATATTCCATTGTTTATTTTTATTACAGTCATCTCCGAAACTGCTCCTCGTAAATGGAAACATCCAAACAACGTAAAACGTCATTTCAAACGATACCTGTTTAATTCGTCAGTAACATTGACAGTATTTTTATTTTAAACAAGCTCCATCAATCCAGATGGACTTGGCCACTGTGTGTGGAGTTTGGCCCAACCTTGCTGAGGTATGCAAAGAAACCCGTGCCATTGCATTGGAAGTTAATTTTAGTTAAGGTCGTTAACAGATATTCTGTTAATACTTTTGCTGACGTGGGCAATCACTTAGGATTAATGAAAATTCATCCACTAACGAGTTGAAATATGGGATAAGAAATATTTGAAAGTTAAAATAGTATGGAGCTCGTCTTTTTCTTTAGTCGATATAAGTACTTGCAAATATTTCTGATATACAGCATTCAGTCAAATCAAAAACATTTTTTTAATTCACGTTTCCTGTTGTTGATTAAACTAGCCGCGCGTAACAACAATATAATGATGCGCGCCAAGCAACAAAGATGATGTCAACGCGGGCGAGGCCGCGGCCAAAAACCTAGTTATTCTATAAAAGAATCGGGCAGAATCCACCAATGCAATAACGAATATTGGAACTTTCATGGAACTTTGTGTCGCTATAAATCGCTGTTTAAGTAGGAACTGCTTGCTAGATTAGAATTCTTAATTTACTATACAAATATGGTCATTAGGAAGATTGGAAAAATTGCATCTTTGGAAGCCACCCTATTGGGTTATCTATGAACGGCATACGGCTGACTGAAATGGAATCCGCTTGGAAAGGGGGCGCGTTCCGTTTGCTGATGACAGAGCTATGGTCGTCATTCGATTAACAATCAAGTTCCTATTGTTATACTCAGTGGGAATTTTTACACCAGCGACAATTAAAACTGGAAATATAGTATTATTAAAAACTTTTAGTGGCTTCTTGAGGTAATTAATTCAGATTAATTAACAACATAGTCTTTTTATTTTGCTTAGTACTTAAAGCTGTGTACTAATATTAAATATTTTATACAAATTACTTTTATCTAAGAGAGAAATAAATGTTAAGGCAGAGCCATCTAGTGACAAAGTAAAATTTCAGTATTTAACCATTCCTCCGGGAACCCTCGAGTTTTTCGGGATAAAAATATGTGTCAGACGAGTGCTTAGCTATCTACCTACCAAGTCCGTTCAGAAGTTTCGGTGTGAAAGCAGAACAAACAAACAAACATACATACGCATTTATAATATTAATGAGAAGAGATTAATGACAATCCATCATTACTCACCGTCAGCTCTTGATTCCAGTCACTACACTCAATAATACTGTCAGTACTTAAAAATATTGTCCAATATTATTGATAGTGTCTGGTCCGCTTTTAGAAACGCACTTCCGCGGGCTATATGTATACAGGAACAGGTGCAACACGACAGCTGTTAACTAACCCGCTAGGTGGTGCATTTACCAATACTGATCAACATTTAGTCAACGGTGTTGGTCGGAATCGCAAAAATTGGGCTCCACCTACAAAGTTGCGCAAAAATTACGATTTATATTCTTTAAATTAAGAATAAAAGTAAAAAGAAAAAAAATATATATATTCTTAACCAGTTTTGTGCTTATTT